>JBBGZY010002190.1:600000-1200000 GCA_037952925.1 Lithobates clamitans | reverse complement strand
GAGTGACAGTGAGGCTTAGAGGGAGGCATTGGGTAGAGTTCCCCTTTAGGAGAAGTGAGGTCGGACAGGATTGGACTCCTGTAAGTGGTAGCTGGCACAGAGGTTCCAAAAGAAACTTGTGTGTTCTGCCCTCTGGGTCGAAACAAGGGGGGGGGATATGTAGTGGAGTGGTACCCCACCAGTGTTTGGATGCAGGATTTTCAACCAAGCAGGTTGAGGGGCTCCAGTTTATTTTCTTATTTGGGAGGAGACTGGCTTTTCAGTGTCCTCATTGCTTACTAAAATCCATTTTGGGATCTGGAGCCCGGGGATTTCGTAGCGATCCGGATGGGATGAAATTCCCAGTCCTGGGTCCGGGTTTTGCTATCCACCAGCATACTGACTGGTCAGGTGTGTGCTGGACTATTTGTAGGCACCTGACCATGGTTCTGGGCTCCACCCAGAGAGACAGGAGGTCTCCAGGAGTCCAGGCAAGCAAGGGAGAAGTGTGCATGTCTGCACAGGTCTGTCTGTCAGAGCAGACAGAGGGTCCAAGCCTGTGGGCTGGAAAAGGAAGCTGGAAAAGAGTGCTGAGGTACTGGGTGTACAGGAACTCTGCTATAGAGCCGAGAGGGCTGAAGCATAAGTCTGAGCAGCAGTGCTGCTAAAGAGAGCCAGGTGGCTTGGTATTTTTAATTTAACTTACATTGTTGCTGTGGAAAGCTGAAACCCCTGTGTGGGCAACTCTTCTGTTATCGGACATTTTCTTTCTTTAATAAAAGTGGGCCTACAAGCCCTTAAAACTGCATATCTGGCGTGGACTCCGCTCACTGGTAAGCTCTACCCTTAAGCTAAAACAACCCCCGATGCTAATTTTATATATATATATATATATATATATATATATATATATATAAATTATATATACACAAACACATGTGTGTTTGAGTTTTCGGGTGCACACCCTAATGCAATAGACTGCGCACACCTATGCAGTACATGATATCATTGTTGGAAAGAACAGCATGATTGCATAAAAACTGACTATATACTGTATGCATTAAGCTTCCAGCACATTATTTCAATACTCTGACCTGCCCTGGTATGTCCGATCAGCCCCTAACCTGTCCACCATTAGGAGATCCCTGAAAACTCATTTATTCAGGGAAGCCTATCCCAAACGCACCTAAGAACTGTCCCCGAGCCACCCCCATCAAATCAACCCCCTGCAACTATTACTTTTTGTACCACCACCCCCTCCCTTTAGAATGTAAGCTCTACGAGCAGGGCCCTCCTGTCCCTTTTGTATTGAACTGCACTGTAATTGTGCTGTCCCCCCTCTACATTGTAAAGCACTGTAAACTGTTGGCGTTATATAAATCATGTATAATAATAATAATATACTCGATCATAAATGTCTGGAAACCTTTCCTAGAACATCCTACTGAAGGTATCCCAGATGCATAGAAGATAAGGTTGATGCTTTTCACTTCCTTAGGACCTATTTGGCCTTTCTTTTGTTTTATGTAATGTAAAACAAAAGAAAGGCCAAAGAGGTCCTGAGGATGCGGTCTAGTATATGCATGTGATATGTATTGGTTTTATAAGATATGAAACGTTTTTGTACTTCTGTGTCTTTTTTGATATATAATAAAAATCTGATTTTTTAATAAAATAAAGGTGTTATTATTTCTGGGGATATATACAAAGTCCCATCCCAAATATATTTAGCATTGTAGTTCCAAATATCCATGGAGTAGCTTGTGGTAATCAGATACACATATGTGCTCTGTTTGCTGATGTTTATAACACTACCCCTGATCTCCCTGTCCAATGTAACTCAACTTTTGGATAGGTTTGGTGAGGTCTCAGGTCTAAAAATGAATGTTCACAAATCAGTTGCACTGAATATTACTATTCCCCCATCTTTGGTGTCTCGATTTACAGGCTGCATTTCCATTCATATGGGGGATGGACTCTATTTCATACTTTGGACTTCGCCAAACTTTTTTGGCAATTTTATACAAAGTAAATTATCCACCTCTTTATAGAAAATTGGAAGAGGACCTTAAGGGGTGGGTGGGTCATGGTCTGTCCTTGTTATGTAAAATCCACTCCATCAAGATGACCCTACTCCCGTGCCTCCTTTGCTATTTTCATGCCTTACCCATCTAAATTATACTGTCAGTTTTAGCTAAATTCTAATCTAGGATAATGCGCTATGTCTGGGGGGCAAGGGATTTAGGTTGTCTAAATGTGTTATTTTTGCTCATAAGTCAAAGGGAGGTCTGGGTCTTCCACACTTCACACGGTACTACCAGGCAGCCCAATTGGCTCAATTCTCAACAGTTTATTCTCACTGTGAGAAACCTGACTGGATTGCTATGAAGAGAGTGGCGGTCCACTCTAATCCTTTGGATTTTATCAAATGGCAACCTGCGAGGTGTAGACTGGTGGTTTTAGCTCCCTTTCATTCCTTGGCTGTGTGAGATGGGGTGCGAGACAATGGTAATCTTATATCTCATTTTTTTTTTTTCCCATTATTTTAATAATCCCGCCTTCCAGCCAGGCTTAGAGATGGAGGCATTTAGATGGTGGCTTAATAATGATCTCTATAGGATTGGCCACTTTTTGACTCCTAGGGGTCGATTTACCTTGCAACATTGTTATTCAAAGCTGAAAATGCCCACCTCCTGAGATTTTTAGATTTGATCAAATTTCTCACTTCCTTCTGTACCTCTAGGAACAGAGGTATTAGTGGACCCCAAGGTCACCCCCTTTGAAACTCTGTGTGCCCAGGACACAGGTCAGAGAGGTGGAATTTTGGTTATCTATAGTCTACTATTCAACGCCGCTAACGAATTGCCTTATATGCAGACCTGGGATTTGGAGGTCGCCTTGGAAAGAGATTTGGACCTTTAGCATACTTGGTTCCACTCAGCATACAAGTGTGTGTTGCAGAGGCGTAACTAGAACCTTCAGGGCCCCGGTGCAAGAAACCATGATGGGCCCCCCTTCCATCCGAGCCCCGGGCTTCCAATTTTGGGAGAGTGTCCATGGACATCCTCCCACAACCGTGCTTCCCACATGACCCCTGGGACATGCATCCAGCGCAATCACATCCGCCCTTTACCATGTGATCAGCTGATCACATGTAAACAGACTTGCCGGTTATCCACATCCCTTTCCTCACACGCTGTGTCTGTGCGAGGAAAAGACTGCCGTTAACTGTCAGGAATGTCAGTAAATTGTTTACACTGATAATCAGTGCCCCAGTCATCAGTGCCATCTATCAGTGCCCATCAGTGCTGCCTATCAGTGCCCATCAATTCTGCCTATCAGTACCACCTATCAGTGCTCATTAATGCCGCCTAACAGCATCCATCAGTGCCACCTATCAGTACTCTTCAATTCTGCCCATCAATACTGCCTGAGTTCTGCCTATCAGTATTCGTAAGTGCCCATCAGTACCACCTATCAGTGCACATTAGTGCCTCCTATCAGTGCTGCCAGCAGTGCTCATCAGTGCCTTCTATCAGTGCCTTCTAATAGTGCTCATCAGTGAATGCTATTAGATTCCATCAGTGCCAGACAGCACTGATCTGAGCGGAGATCGTGTGTCATAGAACAATAGCACAGAGACACCGGCGAGATTAATGTTCTACTTGCCCATCCGTCCTCTCTGGCAGGGGATGAGAGAGGACACACAGCTGATCTTACGGCTCCCCCTTCACCCCCCCCCCCTTCTCCTGTGTGCTCCGCGGGCAGTCAAGTGTGAAGCTAAGGAGCTCATATTTCCCGCGGAGCACACAGGAGGGGGGAGAAGGGGTAGTCATAAGATCAGCTGTGTGTCCTCTCTCATCTGTGCCAGAGAGGAACGGACGGGCAAGTAGAACATTATTCCGCCGGTGTCTCTGTGCTATTGTTCTATGACACACGATCTCCGCTCAGAGCGTGTGTGAAGAGCAACCCCGCTGGGCCCCCCCCCCCACAGTGGCAGAATGCCGGCCCTGTCGCAACTGCGACTGTTGCGACCCCGATAATTCCGCCACTGGTGTGTTGAATATATCTTTGGTAGAGATGAATGTGAAAGTTTTCACTAGATGGTATATGGACCCTTCCCGTCTCTCTCGAGGCTTTTTCTGAATACCTCGCCTTTGTGTTTTTCAAGGTTGTCATTGTATTGGCACTATATACCATATCTGTTGGGAAAGCCCTAAGCTACAGGGCTTCTGGAACCAAGTTTTTGCCTTAATTAGGAGAGTTTCGGGAGTCCCCGTGTCCCAGACTCCCAGAATTGCTTTACTAAACGAAGCCATAGAGAAAATTTCCCACTGAACACAAAGTTTGATCCTCATACTATTGGCTGCAAAGCTTACCATAAGCTTGTGGAAACAACAATATTTATGTTTAGGCGCATGGTGTTTTGGAAAATGCTTAAGAAACACATAGCCAGCAAAATTAATGATACTTATAGAAGTATTGAAGCTATGTTTATATTGATATTTAGGGTTGTGTAATGTGCTCAGGACTCTCCTCCCACTTAATGGGTCTTGTGATCCCTCCTCCAGGCTTTATCTACTCTTTCTTCTTTTTCTATTACTTTCTGTCTTGTTCTTACCTTTCTCTCTCTCTCTCCTTTCCTTTGTTGCACATTACATTTTTTTATGACGTTCCTGATACCCCCTCCTTAAAGTGTACTCTGTGAGAAAATATACTGTTTTTCTTCTATGTTGTAATTTTTCCTATTGCATGATGTTAGTCTAGCGTGGACGTTAGTCTAAAGTGGATCTTCCTCTCTCAGGATTGGATGTTCCTTGTATTGTTATTATAGCTACCCACTGATACTGAGATTTGGGGCCTGATCCTGATATGTCCTGATCTTATGTCAGGCTCTATCTTTTTTTATGCTCTGTTAAGGCTTTTACCTTGTTTTTGTATGTACTCTTGTACTTTACTTGATTACAACCATAATAATAAAAAGATTGAAAAAAAAATGCTTTTTTAGTTGGGTAGAAGAAAACTACAACCCCTGGCAGATTTTTATTGCTGTCTGCGTCCATGTTACAGATTCTCTCTCACTTTCTGTCTCGTAAAAATGCTGTCACTGTGACAGGAAGCAAGGGGTTCTAATCCTCCTCCACTCCATTCAAAGCTAAAAACTTGTCCTGAGAGAAATATGCAGGCTGCTGTTGCGGACCAAAACTGTAAAACAAATGTTTGGCCTCGTTGCTCTAAATTGCCCAATTTGACAAGTGGTGCTGCCTGTCAAACTTTGCAACTCGAGTTAAAAATGCAGCAGCCGTGAAGCAAATTGTCACAGCCACAGTATGTGTACATTTTTCCAGAAATATGTCAAAGCAAAGAAATACTAAAACATTAGTAGCGCTAAATAATCCAAATAATTTAAGATTATTATAAAGTCCACTTTAGTAGTGTAGATAAATAGAAAGTCCACTTTAGAAATAAGAGTAAGCAGATGTGAGTGTCAGATTGACCAATCACAAAAAAAGATATAGATCTTAATTCAAGACGATCGCCTTCACTACACCGCGTGTGTCACAATCCCCCTAGGAAATCCACTTACCAGATAATACTGAGTTATGTGTTTATCTTTCAATAGATGTTGCCAGCACACAGAATACACGGCATCTAAATGTTTCTCATCACAAGCAAAGGACAAAGATGCACATAGCGTAATCCAGTACTAAAAAGGTGTTTATTTAAATGTTCCTTAAGATTGCACACTTACAATATAAAAATGATAAGAAGGCATGTAACTACAATATATCACAAATCGCTCGCTCCTGTGTACCTCTCACGGCTCCAGCGGTGTTCCTGGGTAAGGTAAGCAGGAAAAACCAGTGACATTGTTTGCTGCGTGGTCATGCTCTGATGCATTTCCTCATTGCTTTCATCAGAGGGCGTGCCCACACAGCGCAGCTACCAACTTTAAATAAAATTGGAAAAAAAACAAAACAAAAAAAAAAAAAAAAAATATATATATATATATATATATACACAGGGTACCGGCGCAGAGAATCAAAAATATATATTATGCCAATCGTTTGTGTCAAAAAAAGGCCCTCCCCACTCTCGGGTAAGGTTATATAGAAAAAAGCGTGTTTATGGAGTGTGCCAACTATTAAAATAAATTTGTGTACCATCACTACTATTTATCATCATAGACCTTAATAATGTATGTTATTATCAAATTGTCCTAACAGTGTGCTGTGCATAAAACTATTTATTCGGTGTCAGACACTATAATTTATACCCTTCAAAAAATTAATATACATGTGCTTGTGTGCCCAAATGAAAAAAACATATGAAAGTACGTGTCCTAAGCCATAGGATTCAAACCCATACATGCAATATCGTGAACATGTGTAGAAAATAAAAATATAAAAATATAACTGCTGCTGTAACATAAATAAACCATTCAATATATATCTTTAGTCAAAAGTTCAATACACTAAGTGGAGTGGATGATTCCAAGTAGCTGATAAGTAGGGATGAGCCAAACACCCCCCGGTTCGGTTCGCACCAGAACCTGCGAACGGACCGAAAATTCGCATAAACGTTACAACCCCATTGAAGTCTATGGAATTCGAACGTTCAAAATCAAAAGTGCTCATTTTAAAGGCTAATTTGCATGGTATTGTCCTAAAAAGGGTTTGGGGACCCGGGTCCTGCCCCAGGGGACATGTATCAATGCAATAAAAACTTTTAAACTTTTTTCGGGAGCAGTGATTTTAATGATGCTTAAAGTAAAAAAAAAAAAAAAAAAGTGAAATATTCCTTTAAATATCGTACCTGGGGGTGTCTATAGTATGCCTGTAAAGTGGCGCATGTTTCCCGTGCTTAGAACAGTCCCTGCACAAAATTTCATTTTTAAAGGAATAAAAGTAATTGAAAACTGCTTGCGGCTTTAATGTAATGTTGGGTCCTGGCAATATGGATGAAAATCAGTGAGACAAACGGCATGGGTACCCCCCAGTCCATTACCAGGCCCTTTGGGTCTTGTATTTTATTAAGGGGAACCCCACACCCAAATTAAAAAAGGAAAGGTGTGGGGCCCCCAGGTCCTATATACTCTGAACAACAGTATACAGGCGGTGCAAACAAATCAGGGACTGTAGGTTTGTTGTTAAGTAGAATCTGTTTGAACTGGTACATTTTTAACATGTTTAGCTCCAGCCAAAAAATCTATTTTAAGCTTTTTGGAAAACATAGGGAAGGGTTATCACCCCCTGTGACATTTGTTTTGCTGTCTCTGCTCCTCACTTCACCTCACTTTTTGTCCCAATGACATGTTTTTTGAAAATTTGGGGTTTTTAGTGAAACAAGGATTGGTGATAAAGCATCAGTGGAAAGGAGAAAAGTTTTTCCCATATTAACTCTTACAGGAGAGAATTTCCCTTTCTAGGGGTAGATTTCATCTCACTTCCTGTTGTCTCCTTCCGTTTGCAAATAGGAGTAGTTTGTAAGTTGGATGTTTGAAAGTAGGGGTCTGCCCTATATACTCAGCAGAAATTTGGGCCTTAGGTGGTGTTGTAGCCACAACACTGTAAGCCCTCACAGGGCCCTGCTGTGAAATATTAGATCAAGAATTGTAATTACATGCCCCTTGAGAACAGGGGCTGAAAAATTGGGCCTTTGGTGGTGGTGCTGGTGCCACAACACTGCAACCCCTCACAGATACTCTAGTTGGAGCACAGGAACTAGCCCTGCTGCAAAGAATTGCATGAAAAATTGTAATTACATGCCCCTGTTAAACAGGGGCAGAAAAATTGGGCCTTAGCCACTGGTGGCGGGACTGGCGGCGCCCAGAACCAAAAATGTTCTTGCAAGCTATCATGATCATTGAGGAGGAAGAGGATAATTACTTAGTATAACAGGATAGTCACTCAGCATCAGCATAGGCAGTCTTTGAAGGGATCTGACATTTCAAAAAAATGTATTCGGTTACATCAGCATCAGGTGCTTGGTAGCTGGTGGTGATCCAAGACTGATTGATTTTTATGAAGGTCAGTCGATCGACCGAGTTGGTGGGCAGACGCACCCTGTGATCGGTTACAAAGCCTTCAGCAGCACTGAATGTGTGTTCCGAAAGAACACTGGATGCAGGACAGGCCAGTATCTCAACTGCATACTGTGCAAGCTCTGGCCAGTGATCCATCCTCAAGACCCAGTAACCCAGAGGATTTTCGGTGGGAAAGGTGTCCAAGTCAGATCTTGCCCCTAGGTATTCCTGCACCATGTAAAACAGACGCTGGCGATGGTTGTTGGAACCGATCATACCTTGGGGCTGTGGACTAAAAAATTGTCTGAACGCATTGGTCAGACGGCCACCTTCTCCACCGCTCCTTCTTTGACTGACCGAAGCCTCAGCAACACGTTGTCCAGAAACAGGAGTTTGTAACCTCCCAGTCTCTGGGAACGCTTTGCACAGACCTGTCTGCAAGGCCTCCCGAAGATGTTTCATCCTCTGCTCCCTCTGAGACGGCAAGATAAGGTCCGAAACCTTACCCTTGTAACATGGATCAAGGAGGGTTGCCAGCCAGTATTGTTCCTTCTCCTTGATACCACGAATACGAGGATCCTTCCGCAGGCTTTGCAGGATCAGGGAGGCCATGCAGCTTAGGTTTGCTGAGGCATTCGGTCCGGAGTCCTCTGGGTCACTAAGGACGACATGATCCGCAGCCACCTCCTCCCAGCCACGTACAAGTTCATGTGTTTCTTGGGACTGTAAATGATCCCTTAAAGACTGCTGCTGATGCTGAGTGCCAGGCTCCACCTCCATACTGACACAATCCTCCTTCCTCCTTCTAGTCCTCGCCCTCTTCCTGTGTGATCAGCGGGCACGCAGGAACACTGTCTGGATAAAGGGGGCCTTGAGAGCTAAGGAAGTCCTCCTCTTCCTGCATCTGTTCTGCCTCAAGTGCCCTGTCCATTATTCCACGCAGCGTGTGCTCCAACAGGTGGACAAGGGGGACAGTGTCACGGATGCATGCACTGTCATTGCTCACCATCCTCGTGGCCTCCTCAAATGGTGACAGGACAGTGCATGCATTCCTGATCATGGCACACTGGCGTGGGGAAGAAAAACGAAGCTCCCCTGGTCCTGGTGCCATAGTCGCACAGGTACTCATTGATGGACCTCTGACCTTGGGCAGGTTAAATTCCTTTTGGAGGTCTGCCAGCCGAGCACTGGCATTATATGACCGGCGGAAATGCACACAGACTTTCCTGGCCTGCCTCAGGACATCCTGTAAGCCCGGGTACCTGCCCAAGAACCGCTGCACCACCAAGTTAAGGACCTGAGCCAAACAGGGCACATGGGTCAGTTGTCCCTGTCGGAGGGCAGAGAGGAGGTTGGTGCCATTGTCGCAAACCACCATTTCTGCCTTAAGTTGCCGTGGCGTCAACCACCTCTGAACCTGCCCCTGCAGAGCTGATAGAACCTCTGCCCAGTGTGGCTCCTGTCCCCCAAGCACACCAGCTCAAGCACCGTATGGCATCTTTTGGCCTGCATACTTGCGTAGCCCCTTGAACGTCTACAGAGCACCGCTGGTTCCGAGGACAAAGCACGGGAAGAGGCCATGGAGGAAGAAGAAGAGGGGGTGGAGGAGAAAGGTGTGTCAGAATCATTAGTAGTGGCATTTTGGAGGCGTGGTGGCGGAACAACCTCCAACACTACTGCACCTTGTCCTGCATCCTTCCCAGCTGCCAGCAGAGTCACCCAATGTGCGGTGAAACTTAGGTAACGTCCCTGTCCATGCCTGCGGAAATATGCACCTGACCGCCCTGTCCAGCGAGGCATGGACATTGCCTTCCACATGCCGGTAGAGAGCCGGCATGGTACACTCTGACGTCGGTGTACCGAAAGCAGATTGCCCACAAGTACTTGGCTGTGACACACCTAATTCTCCACCTTCATTCCTCTCAGTGCAGGTCCCAAAGGGGACTGAAGGTATAGTAGGGTTGGAGATCTCAGCTGATGAGGAGCAAGGAGAGGTCCTCTTTGTTCTTTGGTGTAGGTCTTTTAGATACGCTTGCCAATGAACTGCATGGCAGGTCAACATATGTCTGGTCAAGCATGTGGTTCCCAAGCGGGAGATGTTTTGGCCACGCGAGATACGCTTGAGACATATGTTGCAAATAGCAGCAGTGCGATCTGATGCACTCGTCTCAAAAAAGGCCCACACCAAAGAACTTTTGGAATAATGCGCAGAGATAGCAGCACCCTGCACGTGTGGAGCTTTGTGGTGTGATGCAGTCAGTGTGCTGCCCTTAGGCTGGCCCCTGGAGGGCATCCTGCCTCGTTGGTGATGTGCTGCCTCCTCCTCCTCCTCTCTCCTATCAGGCACCCACGTTGAGTCAGTTACCTCATCATCCCCTCCCTCATCACTGGAGCAAACCTGGCAGTATGCTGCAGCAGGGGGAGCATGACTGCCCGATTGCTGTCCTTCTTGGGCACCCCCTCTGTCCGTGCTCACGTTACTACCTTCATCTAGCTCAATATCATCATCAAAGCCTTCTAAACGCTGGGTATCCCCCTGGAGCATGTACCCAACACTGTGGTCAAACATTTCGAGGGACTCCTCAGGAGAACATGGTGGGGCTAGGGAAGGAGACACTGATGTCATGGAGCCGAGGGAAGAGGCCACGTTGGCAGTTGCTTTGCCAGACAAAGTACCCTGAGCATGGAAACGAGAGGATGAGGAGGATGAGGACGGCTTGGTCATCCACTCGACCAAGTCTTCTGCATGTTGCGGCTCAACACGGCCAGCTGCCGAAAAAAGGCCAAGCGTGTCCCACAGCCACGTGCTGATGAGGATGCACCGTCTCAACGACCAGCACTGTTGCCTCTAGACACAGAGCCTGCTTGCCCTCTTTTATTGGCTTGTGACTGTCTGCCTCTCCTTGTTGGCCTTCCAGACATACTAATGGTGTCAGAGAACCATTACAAATGCTCGTTTCCATGCGCCAGCTAGATTTGCGGCACGAACAGGTGAACCCCGGACCAGGCACGCACGTTAACACTCTCATATGAACGAGTGCACGTCAGCGTGGGCACGTCTGCATGCCAACGAATCACGGCACAGGGCGCCCTATTTAAAGGATTAGCATACTAGTGTCAGTGCTGGATTGTCTCAGCTAGTTCCTGTATCCGTGTTGCTGTTTGATTGAACCTTGATCCTGAAACCTTGGCTTTCCTAACTACTCTTTTGGATTATCCCTGCAACTCTGCTTACCTCTGCTTCCTGTTCCGAACCCGGCTTGAACTTCTGAGCATGGCTCTGTCTTCCGATCTTGTACCTCTCTGCCAGCTCGTTGCCAACCTCCACCAGCCCCTGACTAGGGATGAGCCGAACACCCCCCGGTTCGGTTCGCACCAGAACCCGCGAACGGACCGCAAGTTCGCACGAACGTTAGAACCCCATTGACGTCTATGGGACTCGAACGTTCGAAATCAAAAGTGCTCATTTTAAAGGCTAATTTGCATGGTATTGTCCTAAAAAGGGTTTGGGGACCCGGGTCCTACCCCAGGGGACATGTATCAATGCAAAAAAAACTTTTGAAAACGGCCGTTTTTTCGGGAGCAGTGATTTTAATGATGCTTAAAGTAAAAAAAAAAAAGTGAAATATTCCTTTAAATATCGTACCTGGGGGGTGTCTATAGTATGCCTGTAAAGTGACGCGTGTTTCCCATGTTTAGAACAGTCCCTGCACCAAATGTCATTTTTAAAGGAAAAAATCTCATTTAAAACTGCTTGCGGGTTTAATGTCATGTCGGGTCATGGCAATATGGATGAAAATCAGTGAGACAAACGGCATGGGTACCCCCCAGTCCATTACCAGGCCCTTTGGGTCTTGTATGGATATTAAGGGGAACCCCGCACCCAAATTAAAATAAGGAAAGGTCCCTATATACTCTGAACAGCAGTATTCAGGCGGTGCAAACAAGACAGGGACTGTAGGTTTGTTGTTAAGTAGAATCTGTTTGTAATTTTGAACATTTTTAATGTGTTTAGCTCCAGCCAAAAAATCTTTTCTAAGCTTTTTGGAAAACATAGGGAAGGGTTATCACCCCTGTGACATTTGTTTTGCGTCTTTCCTCCTCTTCAGAAGATTTCACCTCACTTTTTTGTCCCAATGAAAAATGTTTTTGGAAAATTTGGGTTTTTTTGTGGAACAAGGATTGGAAAGCATCAGTGGAAAGGAGAAATTGTTTTCCCATATTAACTCTTACAGGAGAGAATTTCCCTTCCTTAGGGGTAGATTTCATCTCACTTCCTGTTGTCTCCTTCCGTTTGCAAGTAGGAGTCGTTTGTAAGTTAGATGTTTGAAAGTAGGGTCCTGCCCTATATACTCAGCAGAAATTTGGGCCTTAGGTGTTGCTGTGGCCAAAACACTGTAAGCCCTCACAGGGCCCTGCTGTGAAATATTAGATCAAGAATTGTAATTACATGCCCCTGTTGAACAGGAGCTGAAAAATTAGGCCTTAGGCACTGGTGCTGGTGCCACAACACTGCAACCCCTCACAGACACTCTAGTTGGAACGCAGGAACGAGCCCTGCTGCAAAGTATTGCATCAAAAATTGTAATTACACGCCCCTGTTAGACAGGGGCAGAAAAATTGGGTCTTAGGCACTGGTGCTGGTGCCACAACACTGCAACCCCTCACAGACACTCTAGTTGAAACGCAGGAACAAGCCCTGCTGCAAAGTATTGCATCAAAAATTGTAATTACACGCCCCTGTTAGACAGGGGCTGAAAAATTGGGTCTTAGGCACTGGTGCTGGTGCCACAACACTGCAACCCCTCACAGACACTCTAGTTGGAATGCAGGAACGAGCCCTGCTGCAAAGTATTACATCAAAAATTGTAATTACACGCCCCTGTTAAACAGGGGCTGAAAAATTGTGCCTTAGGCACTGGTGGTGGCGCCCAGAACCAAAAATGTTCTTACAAGCTATCAGCGTGATGATTGAGGAGGAAGAGGATAATTACTCAGGGATAGTCACTCAGCATCAGCATAGGCAGTCTTTGAAGGGATCTGAGATTTCAAAAAAAATTATTCGGTTACATCTGCATCAGGTGCTTGGTAGCTGGTGGTGATCCAAGACTGATTCATTTTTATGAAGGTCAGCCGATCGACCGAGTCGGTGGACAGACGCACCCTGTGATCGGTTACCACGCCTCCAGCAGCACTGAATGTGCGTTCCGAAAGAACGCTGGATGCAGGACAGGCCAGTAGCTCAATTGCATACTGTGCAAGCTCTGGCCAGTGATCCATCCTCAAGACCCAGTAACCCAGAGGATTTTCGGTGGGAAAGGTGTCCAAGTCTGATCTTGCCCCTAGGTATTCCTGCACCATGTAAAACAGACGCTGGCGATGGTTGCTGGAACCGATCATACCTTGGGGCTGCGGACCAAAAAATTGTCTGAACGCATCGGTCAGACGGCCACCTTCTCCACCGCTCCTTCTTTGACTGACCGAAGCCTCAGCAACACGTTGTCCAGAAACAGGAGTTTGTAACCTCCCAGTCTCTGGGAACGCGTTGCACAGACCTTTCTGCAAGGCCTCCCGAAGATGTTTCATCCTCTGCTCCCTCTGCGATGGCAAGATAAGGTCCGCAACCTTACCCTTGTAACGTGGATCAAGGAGGGTTGCCAGCCAGTATTGGTCCTTCTCCTTGATACCACGAATACGAGGATCCTTACGCAGGCTTTGCAGGATCAGGGAGGCCATGCAGCGTAGGTTTGCTGAGGCATTCGGTCCGGAGTCCTCTGGGTCACTAAGGACAACAACGTCCGCAGCCACCTCCTCCCAGCCACGTACAAGTCCATGTGTTCCTTGGGACTGATCCCTTAAAGACTGCTGATGCTGAGTGCCAGGCTCCACCTCCATACTGACACAATCTTCCTCCTCCTCCTCCTCCTCCTCCTCGTCCTCTTCCTGTGTGATCGGCGGGCACGCAGGAACACTGTCTGGATAAAGGGGGCCTTGAGAGCTAAGGAAGTCCTCCTCTTCCTGCCTCTGTTCTGCCTCAAGTGCCCTGTCCATTATTCCACGCAGCGTGTGCTCCAACAGGTGGACAAGGGGGACAGTGTCACTGATGCATGCACTGTCAGTGCTCACCATCCTCGTGGCCTCCTCGAATGGTGACAGGACAGTGCATGCATCCCTGATCATGGCCCACTGGCGTGGGGAAAAAAAACCAAGGTCCCCTGACCCTGTCCTGGTGCCATAGTCGCACAGGTACTCATTGATGGCCCTCTGCTGCGTGTGCAGCCGCTGCAGCATGGCCAACGTCGAGTTCCACCTGGTGGGCATGTCACAGATTAGGCGGTTCTTGGGCAGGTTAAACTCCTTTTGGAGGTCCGTCAGCCGAGCACTGGCATTATATGACCGGCGGAAATGCACAGAGACTTTCCTGGCCTGCCTCAGGACATCCTGTAAGCCCGGGTACCTGCCCAAGAACCGCTGCACCACCAAGTTAAGGACGTGAGCCAAACAGGGCACATGGGTCAGTTGTCCCTGTCGGAGGGCAGAGAGGAGGTTGGTGCCATTGTCGCAAACCACCATTCCTGCCTTAAGTTGGCGTGGCGTCAACCACCTCTGAACCTGCCCCTGCAGAGCTGACAGAACCTCTGCCCCAGTGTGGCTCCTGTCCCCCAAGCACACCAGCTCAAGCACCGCATGGCATCTTTTGGCCTGCGTACTTGCGTAGCCCCTTGAACGCCTACGGAGCACCGCTGGTTCCGAGGAAGAGGCCATGGAGGAAGAAGAAGAGGAGGGGGTGGAGGAGAGAGGTGTGTCACAATCAGCATTTTGGAGGCGTGGTGGCGGAACAACCTCCAACACTACTGCACCTTGTCCTGCATCCTTCCCAGCTGCCAGCAGAGTCACCCAATGCGCCGTGAAACTTAAGTAACGTCCCTGTCCATGCCTGCTGGACCATGAGTCAGCGGTAATATGCACCTTACCGCTGACCGCCCTGTCCAGCGAGGCATGGACATTGCCTTCCACATGCCGGTAGAGAGCCGGAATCGCCTTCCGTGAGAAAAAGTGGCGTTTGGGTACCTGCCACTGAGGAACCGCACATTCCACAAACTCACGGAAGGGGGCAGAGTCTACCAACTGAAAAGGCAGCAGTTGAAGTGCTAGCAATTTTGCCAAGCTAGCATTCAACCGCTGGGCATGTGGATGGCTGGGAGCAAACTTCTTTCGGCGGTGCAGCAGCTGGGGCAGGGAAATTTGCCTGGTACAATCTGACGTTGGTGTACCAAAAGCAGATTGCCCACAAGTACTTGGCTGTGACACACCTAATTCTACACCTTCATTCCTCTCACTGCAGGTCGCAGAGAGGACTGAAGGTCTAGTGGGGTTGGAAATCTCAGCTGATGAGGAGCAAGGAGAGATCGTCTTTGTTCTTTGGTGTGGGTCTTTTAGATACGCTTGCCAACGAACTGCATGGCAGGTCAACATATGTCTGGTCAAGCATGTGGTACCCAAGCGGGAGATGTTTTGGCCACGCGAGATACGCTTGAGACATATGTTGCAAATAGCAGCGGTGCGATCTGATGCACTCGTCTCAAAAAAGGCCCACACCAAAGAACTTTTTGAATAACGCGCAGAGACTGCAGCGCCCTGCACATGTGGAGCTTTGGGGTGTGATGCAGTCAATGTGCTGCCCTTAGGCTGGCCCCTGGAGGGCATCCTGCCTAGTTGGTGATGTGCCACCTCCTCCTCCTCCTCCTCCTCCTCCTCCTCTCTCCTATCAGGCACCCACGTTGAGTCAGTGACCTCATCATCCCCTCCCTCCTCATCACTGGAGCAAACCTGGCAGTATGCTGCAGCAGGGGGAGCATGACTGCCAGATTGCTGTCCTTCTTGGGCACCCCCTCTGTCCGTGCTCATGTTACTGCCTTCATTGAGCTCAGTATCATCATCAGAGCCTTCCAAACGCTGGGCATCCTCCTGGAGCATGTACCCAACACTGTGGTCAAACAGTTCGAGGGAATCCTCATGAGGACATGGTGGAGCTAGGGAAGGAGTCACTGATGACATTGAGCTGAGGGAAGAGGCCGCTGCTTTGCCAGACAAAGCACCCTGGGCATGGGTGAGAGAGGATGAGGAGGATGAGGACGGCTTGGTCATCCACTCGACCAAGTCTTCCGCATGTTGCGGCTCAACACGGCCAGCTGCCGAAAAAAAGGCCAAGCGTGTCCCATGGCCACGTGCTGATGAGGATGCACCGTCTCCACGACCAGCACTAGACACAGAGCCTGCTTGCCCTCTCTTATTGGCTTGTGACTGTCTGCCTCTCCTTCTTGGCCTTCCAGACATACTAATGGCCTGTAGCTGCACTAAGCTGGGATAGAACACCTGTAATTTTCTTCAGGTAGCTTTATATACTGTAACCAGACAAGCCTGCCTGTCAGTAGGAAGATAACAGGAACGGATCTAGCTGAACACTGTGAGCAGGACGTACTGCACTAAATGTATATAGCAGGAACGGATCTAGCTGAACACTGTGAGCAGGACGCACTGCACTGAATGTAAATAGCAGGAACGGATCTAGCTGAACACTGTGAGCAGGACGCACTGCACTAAATGTAAATACCAGGAACGGATCTAGCTGAACACTGTGAGCAGGACGCACTGCACTGAATGTAAATAGCAGGAACGGATCTAGCTGAACACTGTGAGCAGGACGCACTGCACTAAATGTAAATACCAGGAACGGATCTAGCTGAACACTGTGAGCAGGACGCACTGCACTGAATGTAAACAGCAGGAACGGATGTAGCTGAACACTGTGAGCAGGACGCACTGCACTGAATGTAAATAGCAGGAACGGATCTAGCTGAACACTGTGAGCAGGACGCACTGCACTGAATGTAAATAGCAGGAACGGATGTAGCTGAACACTGTGAGCAGGACGCACTGCACTAAATGTAAATACCAGGAACGGATCTAGCTGAACACTGTGAGCAGGACGCACTGCACTAAATGTAAATACCAGGAACGGATCTAGCTGAACACTGTGAGCAGGACGCACTGCACTGAATGTAAATACCAGGAACGGATCTAGCTGAACACTGTGAGCAGGACGCACTGCACTGAATGTAAATAGTCTAGCTGCCTGACCGTGGTACTAATAGGATCAAAAAGAACACCTGTAATTTTCTTAAGGTAGCTTTATATACTGTAACCAGACAAGCCTGCCTGTCAGTAGGAAGATAACAGGAACGGATCTAGCTGAACACTGTGAGCAGGACACACTGTACTAAATGTAAATAGTCTAGCTGCCTGACCGTGGTACTAATAGGATCAAAAAGAACACCTGTAATTTTCTTAAGGTAGCTTTATATACTGTAACCAGACAAGCCTGCCTGTCAGTAGGAAGATAACAGGAACGGATCTAGCTGAACACTGTGAGCAGGACACACTGTACTAAATGTAAATAGTCTAGCTGCCTGACCGTGGTACTAATAGGATCAAAAAGAACACCTGTAATTTTCTTAAGGTAGCTTTATATACTGTAACCAGACAAGCCTGCCTGTCAGTAGGAAGATAACAGGAACGGATCTAGCTGAACACTGTGAGCAGGACACACTGTACTAAATGTAAATAGTCTAGCTGCCTGACCGTGGTACTAATAGGATCAAAAAGAACACCTGTAATTTTCTTAAGGTAGCTTTATATACTGTAACCAGACAAGCCTGCCTGTCAGTAGGAAGATAACAGGAACGGATCTAGCTGAACACTGAGCAGGACACACTGTACTAAATGTAAATAGTCTAGCTGCCTGACCGTGGTACTAATAGGATCAAAAAGAACACCTGTAATTTTCTTCAGGTAGCTTTATATACTGTAACCAGACAAGCCTGCCTGTCAGTAGGAAGATAACAGGAACGGATCTAGCTGAACACTGTGAGCAGGACGTACTGCACTAAATGTATATAGCAGGAACGGATCTAGCTGAACACTGTGAGCAGGACGCACTGCACTAAATGTAAATACCAGGAACGGATCTAGCTGAACACTGTGAGCAGGACGCACTGCACTGAATGTAAATAGCAGGAACGGATCTAGCTGAACACTGTGAGCAGGACGTACTGCACTAAATGTATATAGCAGGAACGGATCTAGCTGAACACTGTGAGCAGGACGCACTGCACTAAATGTAAATACCAGGAACGGATCTAGCTGAACACTGTGAGCAGGACGCACTGCACTGAATGTAAATAGCAGGAACGGATCTAGCTGAACACTGTGAGCAGGACGCACTGCACTGAATGTAAATAGCAGGAACGGATCTAGCTGAACACTGTGAGCAGGACGCACTGCACTAAATGTAAATACCAGGAACGGATCTAGCTGAACACTGTGAGCAGGACGCACTGCACTGAATGTAAATACCAGGAACGGATCTAGCTGAACACTGTGAGCAGGACGCACTGCACTGAATGTAAATAGTCTAGCTGCCTGACCGTGGTACTAATAGGATCAAAAAGAACACCTGTAATTTTCTTAAGGTAGCTTTATATACTGTAACCAGACAAGCCTGCCTGTCAGTAGGAAGATAACAGGAACGGATCTAGCTGAACACTGTGAGCAGGACACACTGTACTAAATGTAAATAGTCTAGCTGCCTGACCGTGGTACTAATAGGATCAAAAAGAACACCTGTAATTTTCTTAAGGTAGCTTTATATACTGTAACCAGACAAGCCTGCCTGTCAGTAGGAAGATAACAGGAACGGATCTAGCTGAACACTGTGAGCAGGACACACTGTACTAAATGTAAATAGTCTAGCTGCCTGACCGTGGTACTAATAGGATCAAAAAGAACACCTGTAATTTTCTTAAGGTAGCTTTATATACTGTAACCAGACAAGCCTGCCTGTCAGTAGGAAGATAACAGGAACGGATCTAGCTGAACACTGTGAGCAGGACACACTGTACTAAATGTAAATAGTCTAGCTGCCTGACCGTGGTACTAATAGGATCAAAAAGAACACCTGTAATTTTCTTAAGGTAGCTTTATATACTGTAACCAGACAAGCCTGCCTGTCAGTAGGAAGATAACAGGAACGGATCTAGCTGAACACTGTGAGCAGGACACACTGTACTAAATGTAAATAGTCTAGCTGCCTGACCGTGGTACTAATAGGATCAAAAAGAACACCTGTAATTTTCTTCAGGTAGCTTTATATACTGTAACCAGACAAGCCTGCCTGTCAGTAGGAAGATAACAGGAACGGATCTAGCTGAACACTGTGAGCAGGACGTACTGCACTAAATGTATATAGCAGGAACGGATCTAGCTGAACACTGTGAGCAGGACGCACTGCACTGAATGTAAATAGCAGGAACGGATCTAGCTGAACACTGTGAGCAGGACGCACTGCACTGAATGTAAACAGCAGGAACGGATGTAGCTGAACACTGAGCAGGACGCACTGCACTGAATGTAAATAGCAGGAACGGATCTAGCTGAACACTGTGAGCAGGACGCACTGCACTGAATGTAAATAGCAGGAACGGATGTAGCTGAACACTGTGAGCAGGACGCACTGCACTAAATGTAAATACCAGGAACGGATCTAGCTGAACACTGTGAGCAGGACGCACTGCACTGAATGTAAATAGCAGGAACGGATCTAGCTGAACACTGTGAGCAGGACGCACTGCACTGAATGTAAATAGCAGGAACGGATCTAGCTGAACACTGTGAGCAGGACGCACTGCACTGAATGTAAATAGCAGGAACGGATCTAGCTGAACACTGTGAGCAGGACGCACTACACTGAATGTAAATAGCAGGAACGGATCTAGCTGAACACTGTGAGCAGGACACACTGCACTAAATGTAAATAGTCTAGATAGAAGATAACAGGAACGGATCTAGCTAAACTGAATACAGTGTATATATATATATGCAACACCTGGGATGCATATATATACACAATACACTGTAAGTGCAGCTAACTGACTGACTGTTCTGCCTAATCTATCTAACTCAAATCAAATGACACTGTCTCTCTCTCTCTCTATCTCTCAGCACACCGGAACACACACTACACAGGGCCACCGTGCAGGCGGCCTTATATAGTGTGGGGTGTGTACTAAATCCCCTGAGCCATAATTGGCCAAAGCCACCCTGGCTTTGGCCAATTACAGCTCTCTCTACTGACGGCGCTGTGATTGGCCAAGCATGCGGGTCATAGTGCATGCTTGGCCAATCATCAGCCAGCAATGCACTGCGATGCCGCAGTGAATTATGGGCCGTGACGCGCCACACGAATTTGGCGCGAACGGCCCATATCGTTCGCAATTCGGCGGACGGTCGAACAGCCGATGTTCGAGTCGAACATGGGTTCGACTCGAACACGAAGCTCATCCCTACCCCTGACTATGAACCTGCCTGTCGATTGTGTACCTTCCTGCCAGCAGGTTGCCGACTCCTGCCTGTCCCTGACCTTGTAAGTACTCCTGTTGGACTTTCCTGAACCAAGCCAGGAGCGACATCCCACCAGCTCCTCTAAGGCTCCAGTGTTCCTGATCCTGCCAACAGGCACCTGCGCCCTTCCGTTGCCCTAGCAGCCCTGTCTCCACCTCCAGGGGTGCTAGGACCCGAACCATGCAAGAGGCCACCCTCGTCATTTCAGACTCCGCTGTAAGGTACGTGACAGTACAATCCAGCCACATGGAGTCTGAAAGGGGGGTCTCAGCTATGGATGCTTTGTGCCAGCAGATTGCAAACCTCACTCAAGCAGTCCAGGGCCTGCAGGATGGCTATCAGCGACTTGAGCAACGAGGGGAGTCTCTCTCCCCAAGCACCACGCCAGACAGCCACAGCACCTGCATCATCAATCTCAACTTTTACTCCCACAGTAGTGGTGCCACCCCCAGAGCCACGAGTTCCTGCTCCAGAAAGATTCATGGGAGACCGCAGTAAATTCCGCGCTTTCAGAAATGCCTGCCATCTGTATTTTCTGCTTCAGCCTCGCACCTTCTCCTTGGAAAGTACCAAGGTGGGATTCATCAACTCATTGCTACAGGGAGAACCCCAGACCTGGGCTCACCAGCTATTAGAACAAGCTAGTCCTTTGCTAGGCACCATGGACTCTTTTCTGAATGGAATGGCTAAGCTTTATGATGACCCTCAGCGTACCACCACAGCTGAGGCCAGTCTCCATGCCCTCCAGCAGGGCCGTAGGCCTGTGGAGGACTATGTCACAGACTTTAGACGGTGGAGGTCCGACACACAATGGAACGACGCCGCTCTCCGTTTTCAGTTCCGCTTAGGACTTTCAGAGGCACTGAAAGATGAACTAGCTCGGGTGGGGGTCCCCAATTCTCTAGAAGAGCTGATTCAGCTATCTATTCAGATCGATCGCCGGTTGAGGGAGTGAAGATCTGAAGAACTAGCCAGTACCGGCCCATGTGGATTCTACCCAGTGTACACAGCCACCCACCTATTCCTGCAACCCCACTACCTGCTCCAGTCACTGAAGCTCCAGAGCCAATGCAATTAGGCCTGCTTCGTGCACCATTGACACCAGAAGAGAAGCAGCGCCGCCGTATGAATAATCTCTGCCTCTACTGCGGAGGAGCCGGTCATTGCGCCAACATGTGTCCTAACAAGACTCGTAAGTGTGACTCTCCTTCTCTTGATCCTTGTGCTTTGGCTCTAGCAAGATCAACTCACATTGCTGTTCCTGTCTCCTTACAGCTTCCGGAAGGGGCACTCCAGGTCCAGCCCATAGTTGATTCAGGCGCCTGTAGTTGCTTCATCGATCATGCCTTTGCCCTACAACACAAGATTCCTCTACGTTCCAAGCAACACAAATTGTCCATACGACTAGCTGATGGGTCCAACATCAAATCTGGGCCCATCATTCAAGAAACTCAACCTTTGCCCGCTGATATCTCACCCAACCACCAAGAACCTTTGTGCCTAGACGTGATATCCTCACCGCTCTTTCCAATCATCCTGGGAATGCCATGGTTGCAAGCACACAACCCACAGATTGATTGGACCACCGGCAAGGTGGTCTTCCAGTCAGTCTATTGCCTCCATAACTGTCTCCAGACCCTCCACCACTCAGTACCAGTTGTTGGCTGTCTCAAACCAGCATCCGAATCCCAAGATCTTGTTCCAACCGTATACCACGATTTCCTGGATGTCTTCGATAAACAGAAAGCAGACACCCTTCCTCCCCACCGGGCCTATGATTGCTCGATTGAACTTTTACCAGGGGCAGAAATCCCCTTTGGCTGAATTTTCCCCCTCTCGGAACCTGAACTCTTGGTCCGGAAAGACTATGTCAACGAGAACCTCAAGAAGGGGTTCATCCGACACTCTACTTCTCCAGCCGGGGCAGGAATATTTTTTGTCGAAAAGAAGGACCACTCACTCCGGCCGTGTGTGGATTACAGGGAATTAAATCGGATTACTGTTAAAAATGGCTACCCCCTGCCTCTAATTCCAGAATTGCTCCAGAGACTCCGCTCTGCAAAGATTTTCACCAAGTTGGATTTACGAGGTGCTTACAACTTGATCAGAATCAGAAAGGGTGACGAGTGGAAAACGGCCTTCTGGACTCGGTTTGGCCATTTCGAATACCTCGTTATGCCCTTTGGGTTATGTAACGCCCCGGCAACCTTCCAGCATTTTGTAAATAATATCTTTAGAGACTTCCTAGACCTATTCATGATCGTTTACCTAGACGACATTCTGATTTTCTTGGTTTTTCTGGAACTCCATGGTGACCATGTGAAACAAGTCCTTCTTAGGTTAAGACAAAATGGACTCTATGCCAAGGCCGAGAAATGTGAATTCGAAAGGCAGACCATTCACTTTCTCGGACTAGTAATCTCTACAGGAGGGATGGCAATGGACCCTCAAAAGGTCGCAGCCGTGATGTCCTGGCCGCCTCCTGTTGACAAGACAGGGGTACAGCGGTTCATCGGTTTCTCCAATTTTTACAGGAAATTTATTAAAAACTTTTCCGGTATCATCATGCCCATCACTCAACTCACCAAGAAACAGAACCGCTTTCAGTGGACAGAGGTAGCTCAAGCTGCTTTTGACAAATTAAAAAGACTGTTCACCTCTGCCCCGGTATTAAAGCACCCTGATCCTGCCCTTCCATACATACTGGAAGTAGATGCCTCAGAGAACGCTGTAGGGGCCATCCTGTCTCAGCGCCAAGGACCTAAAGCTCTAATGCACCCTGTGGCCTTTTTCTCGAAGAAATTAGGGCCTTCAGAAAGGAACTACGATGTGGGAGACTGGGAACTGTTGGCAATCAAATCAGCTCTGGAAGAGTGGCGGTACCTCTTGGAGGGAGCAACACACCCAATACTGATCTTCACGGATCACAAAAATTTAGAGTATCTCAGGACTGCCAAACGTCTCAGACCCAGACAAGCAAGATGGGCTCTTTTTTTTTTCTCGCTTCAGTTTCCATATAACCTACCGGCCCGGATCCAAGAATGTGAAACCAGACGCGTTATCGCGTATGTTTACGGAAGTCGAGGTTCCAACTCAAACGGATACCATCTTACAGGCCGGGAATTTTTTGCTCACACAAACCGATTTAATGACACAGATACGTCAAGCATCCAGGGGAATCTCTCTGCCTCCAGATATGAACCTTCAAGAAAACGATGGGCTCTATTGGCAGGGGAATAAAATTTTCATACCACAGAATCTGTGTACTACCATCTTACAAGTGTACCATGACTACCCACTGGCCGGAAATTTCGGGGGATACAAGACCATGGATTTGATCCAGAGACATTTTTGGTGGCCCAGCTTAGCAAGGGACTGCAGGAAATATGTCGGCTCCTGCTCAATCTGTCTCAGAAACAAAAACAGCAACAGCAAAGCATGGGGATTATTAAGACCACTACCCATTCCTGGAAGACCCTGGGATAAAATTGCGATGGATTTTATCATAGAGCTCCCTCCATCGGAAGGATTTTCATCCATCTTCGTAGAGGTAGATCGCCTCTCCAGGATGTCACATTTTGTCCCCATGAAAGGGACCCCGTCAGCAACAGAAACCGCTGAAGTTTTCATTAAAGAAGTGGTGAGTTTGCATGGCATCCCTAGTGACATTGTCTCAGATCGTGGAATGCAGTTCACTTCAAGATTTTGGAAAGCACTGTGCGAAGCACTGGGCATCAAACTAAATTTTTCTTCAGCTTACCATCCCCAGTCCAATGGGCAGACTGAGCGTACCAACCAAACGCTAGAACAATACCTGCGATGCTTTACCTCTTTTTCCCAGGAAGATTGGGCCTCACCACTGCCCTTGGCGGAATTCGCATTTAACAACTCTGCCCATGCAGCTACCAACCAATCTCCCTTCTTCTCAAATTATGGGTTTCATCCCTCTTTCTTGCCAACGTTAATTCCAGACTCTCCGTTACCAGCTGTTCAGGACAGACTAAATTTCCTTTCTACTAATAACCAGGTGCTGAGAGAGACCATTTCCAGGACACAGGAGGTTAATAAAAGATTCTTTGACAGGAAAACGAGAGGAGAACTGGATTTGAAAGTTGACGACCGTGTGTGGCTTTTGACAATCAATCTGAAACTGGCCTGCCCGTCCAGGAAATTGGGACCTAAATATCTGGGACCTTTCCCGGTCAAGAGAAAAATCAACCCAGTGGTTTATGAACTTGAACTTCCCGACACATTCAAGATCCATCCTGTTTCATACTTCCTTGTTGAAACCTGACATGGTTAATCCCTTTCCAGGTCATGAAGTGGGGCCCCCAGAGGCTATAATGGTGGATGGAGAGGAGTTCGAAATCGAGACCATTGTAGATTACAGGAAAAGGCAAGGGCATAATCAATATCTAATTAAGTGGAAAGGTTTTAGTCCAGAAGAAAATTCCTGGGAACCAGAAGCAAACCTCCATGCCCCAAGGCTTATACAAGCCTTTCATCGCTCTCATCCAGAAAGAAGGATCCAGAGGGGCATCCGGAGGCTGCCCATAAGGAGGGGGCAATGTCAGAGAACCATTACAAATGCTCGTTTCCGTGCGCCAGCTAGACGTGCATCACAAACAGGTGAACCCCGGACCAGGCATGCACGTTAACACTCTCATACGAATAAGTGCACGTCAGCGTGGGCACGTCCGCACGCCAACAAATCACGGCACAGGACGCCCTATTTAAAGGATCAGCATACTAGTGTCAGTGCTGGATTGTCTCAGCTAGTTCCTGTTTCCTTATTGCTGTTTGATTGAACCTTGATCCTGAAACCTTGGCTTTCCTGACTACTCTTTCGGATTATCCCTGCAACTCTGCTTACCTCTGCTTCCTGTACCGAACCCGGCTGGAACTCCTGACCACGGCTCTGTCTTCCGATCTTGTACCTCTCTGCCAGCTCGTTGCCAACCTCCACCAGCCCCTGACTACGAACCTACCTGTCGATTGTGTACCTTCCTGCCAGCACGTTGCCGACTCCCCGACCTTGCAAGTACTCCTGTTGGACTTTCCTGAACCAAGCCAGGTGCGACATCCCACCAGCTCCTCTAAGGCTCCGGTGTTCCTGATCCTGCCAACAGGCACCTGTGCCCTTCCGTTGCCCTAGCAGCCCTGTCTCCACCTCCAGGGGTGCTAGGACCGTAATTGTGCAAGAGGCCACCCTCGTCATTTCAGACTCCGCTGTAAGGTACGTGACAAATGGCCTACAGTGAGATGTAGCTGCACTAAGCTGGTATATATATATATATATATATATATATATATATATATATATATATATATATAATATATAGTCTCTCTATCAACTGCCTGCCTGTAGTATAACACCACCAATCTTCTACAGGTAGCTTTACACTGTGAACATTGTGCAGAGGTCGCACTAAACTAACTTGTAGCTTTAGCTGAACACTGTGCAGAGGATGCACTACACCAACGTTAAAATAATGTAGCTCCCTGCGGTAGTGATAGGATCAGGAAAACACCACTAACCTTCTACAGGTACCTTCAGCTGAACACTGTGCAGAGGACGCACTACACTAACTTGAAGCTTTAGCTGAACACTGTGCAGAGGTCGCACTACACTAACTTGTAGCTTTAGCTGAACACTGTGAGGAGGACACACTACACTAACTTGTAGCTTTAGCTGAACACTGTGCAGAGGTCACACTACACTAACTTGTAGCTTTAGCTGAACACTGTGCAGAGGACGCACTACACTAACTTGAAGCTTTAGCTGAACACTGTGCAGAGGTCGCACTACACTAACTTGTAGCTTTAGCTGAACACTGTGAGGAGGACACACTACACTAACTTGTAGCTTTAGCTGAACACTGTGCAGAGGTCACACTGCACTAACTTGTAGCTTTAGCTGAACACTGTGCAGAGGTCCCACTAAACTAACTTGTAGCTTTAGCTGAACACTGTGAGGAGGACGCACTACACTAACTGTAAATAGTCTAGCTGCCTGACTGTGGTACTAATAGGATCAGAAGAACACCAGCAATTTTCTTCAAGTAGCTGTAAATACTGTAACACAAGCCTGCCTGTCAGTAGGAAGATAATAACAGGAACGGATCTAGCTAAACTGAATACAGTGTGTGTGTGTGTGTGTGTGTGTGTGTGTGTGTATGTATATATATATATATATATATATGTATATATATATATATATATATATATATATATATATATATATATATATATATATATATATACCTGGGATGCATATATATATACACAATACACTGTAAGTGCAGCTAACTCACTGACTGTCCTGCCTAATCTATCCAACTTAAATCAAATAAATGACGCTGTCCCTCTGGCCAATTACAGCTCTCTCTACAGACGCGCTGTGATTGGTCAAGAATGCAGGTCATAGTGCGTGCTTGGCCAATCATCAGCCAGCAATGCACTGCGATGCCGCAGTGAATTATGGGCCATGATGCGCCACACGAATTTGACGCGAACGGCCCATATCGTTCGCAATTCGGCAAACGGGCGAACAGACGATGTTCGAGTCAAACATGGGTTTGACTCGAACACGAAGCTCATCCCTACTCGCGACCTCTCAGCAGCCTCCACTGACAGGGATGATGGTATAACGCAGGGTGTCCCAGGTCCATCTGCTGCAGAAAAAAAAAAAATACAGTCAATGCCACCCACGTGCCAGGCTTCTAAATTCAAGCATGTCAAAGCTGCTGGCTTCACAACTCCTACCTTTCGATCAGGTGGATTCTTCCCCATTCCGTGAATTTGCAGAATGTGCTGTACCACAATGACAGGCTCCCAGTCGCTATTTCTTTTCACGTAAGGCCATTCCAGCTCTGTACCATCACATGGACGCAATGTTGTGGCATTGTTGGGCAAGGCAGTTAGCAACTAGGTCCACCTTACTGCTGCTTGCTGGTCCAGCAAGCATGGTCAGGGACAATATATTTCGTTCACAGCATGCTGGGTAATTCTGCTTGCAACTCGGAAGGATTCAGCACAGGGCTCAGTGCTGCAGACTGTTTTGCCACCACGTCTATATACAGCTAGTGGTGATGATGCAAGATTTGTTAGCTCCACCCCCTCTTCCTCCTCTATGCCCTCCTCTGCTAAATTGTCCTATGAACCACAAGTACCCCCTAAGCATTCAAGGGTCCAGTCAATGAGTCAGGCTTAAAGGTGCCATGCAGTGCTTCAGCTGGTCTGTCTAGAGGACAGGAGACACATCAGAGCAGAGATTCTTGCAGCTCTGCAGGGGCAGGCCCAGAGGTGGCTCACTCTACATCAGCTGGAGCCAGGAATGATGGTGGGCGATAATGGCACAAACCTCCTGTCCGCCCTTAGACAGGGAAAGTTGACTCATGTGCCATTCCTGGCAAATATCCTCAATTTGGTGGTGCAGTGTTTCTTAAATAGGTTCCCAAGGTTGGAATATCTGCTAAAGCAAGCCAGAAGAGCGTTGGAGAAGGGGGGTGCCCAGGGTTGTCAGGTTCCACATCCCATCAGCAGAATCTGCATCATATGGTGGGAGATTATCTAGGGGCAAAAACAGAGATGGAGAGCTTTCCAGATGATGATCCACTGGGTTACTGGGTCATGAGAATAGATCTCTGGCCAGAACTTGCCCAGCATGCAATTGAGCTGCTGGGCTGCCTTGCATCCAGCATGCCTTCATGAATGAGCATTCAGTGCTGCTGGAAGTTTTGTGACAGATACGAGTGTGCGTCTGTCCACAGACTCTGTAGACCAGCTGACATTTATCAAAATTAATCAGTCCTGGATTACAAGCAGCTATCAAGCCCCTGATGTTGCTGATAAAGTGCTTTCTGGATTTTGAATCACTGAAAGACTGTCTAGGCTGCCTAGCTTTGTGGGTGTTGATTTAATCTGGAATACTTTTTTTGGTATAGGTTTCATGAGCACAAACAACACCCAAGGACCCAATTTTTCTTTATAGGGTTACTGTGTGAAGACACCACCGACACTCAATGACCAAATTTCACTTAACGTCTTTCATGACAGCTCCTGAGAGAGTGGCTCCTCCCCTTGCCAATAGGAAACACCTCTTCCACCAAACTTTAAAAGGAGGCTCCTTCCCACACATTGTCAGTTTTTGTGTTTCCTCCGGAGGGAACACTTAGTGAGGAGTCAGGGCTCTTAGGTGCTGTCCTGAGAGACCAGGCTTCCTGCTCCACCAACGTTTGTTTTTTCCTACCTTAGAGAGCTGTTCCTCCCATTCCACAGCATGCTCTCCTTCACCAAATGTGCTCAGGGAGAGTCGAGGCTGCTGTGGGCATCACTCCTAGGTGGCGGTGAGGTACAGGCGGTCGTTTTTTAAAAAAAATTTTCTGTCCTCCGCCTGTTTCCTCTGACACCGCTGCCATCATGGGAATGGCATGCTGTGCACCATCCACCATAAGTGAGGTATCCGGAGGGGGTGGCGCCCACGAAGCAGGTGTGCAGCGTAATTTCTGCCGGAAATCGCAGGGGAAGAAGGGAGGAACGGGGCAGGTGCTTATTTGCCGGTTCCGGTCCGGTGCAGTGGCGCTATTGGAGTCTGGAACCGGTGTCCAGCCACACACACAGCAACCCAGTGCTCCTCGATGGAATCGATGGCGGCAGCAAGTGGGACAGGCACAGGCACCAGCAAGCCCCAGGTAAGGGGCAGATGTCAACTGTCCTTCTTTACTGTGGGGTCTCTCTCTCACTCTTTCTCCCCTCCCCCAGTGGCAGGGGCCTGTCTGGGCACATGAGGCGGCTCTTGTTCTCACTGTGCACCTGTGGTGAGTCTCCTTTAAAAAGGACAGGTTGTCTCACTGGGATGTTTTTTTTTCCTTGTTTTGTCTCACGGCAGGCCAAGAGCTCTGATACAGTGGCAAAAAGGAAATGTCCTTCATGTAAAACAAAGCTACCTGAAGGATGGAAGAAGTCTTTGTGTCAAGCTTGTATTGAATCGCTAGTTATAGAAGAAGCTTCTTCCGCTTGCAGCAATTTGATTGCATTGGTTAAAAAAGAACTGGATGCTACCATTCAATCATTTCGCTCTTCTCTAGTAAACCCATCCCTGAGTCAGCCAACTACCTCACAGTCCTCTCAGGGCTCACTAATAGTCCCGACTGTGGAGACTGAGGCATCTCTTACCCAAGAGGGACATTCCCCCTTCCATTCTAAGGAAGAATCGGATGAGGAGGAGGAGGAAGGGGAGAATGTACCTTCTAAACACAAATTGTCTTTAGAACTGGTAGATGGCCTGTTAACATTAATTTATACTACGCTGGGTCTGGAAGAGGAAAGAAAAGAATTATCTCTCCATGACAGGATGCATGCAGGGCTCAGGAAACCTACACATCGCACCTTTCCATAACACTCAGTAATTTCTGAGGCTATCAGGAAGGAATGGGCAGAGCCAGAAAGAAAACCTTTCTTTCCTAAAACCCTTAAAGGGTGTTTTCCTTTCGATGAGGACCCAGCGGCAGTTTGGAATAAAAATCCCAAAACGGGATGCCGCTTTCTCCCAAGTCTCGAGATCAACTGACTTGGCATTCAAGGATATGGGGGTATTAGGAGATCCCATGGATAAAATAATGGATCGGCAGCTTGAGAGGGCTTGGCAATCCGTCATGGGCAATCTCAAACAAGCTATGGCAACTACTGTTGTCTCCAGGAACATGGAATTTTGGCTGAGTCAGCTTAAGGCCCATATTACGGCAGACTCGCCAAAGCAAGAAATTTTGGATTCTTTCTCCACCCTGTCAGCTGCTGTAGCCTTTATTTCAGATGCTTCAGCGGAATCAATTAAAATGACAGCAAGATCTGCAGCCCTAACTAACTCGGCCATGAGGGCTCTGTGGTTAAAGACTTGGCCGGGGGATGTGGCATACAAAAATAAGCTTTGTGGGATACCATTCCCGGGGGATTTGCTTTTTGGGCCTGACTTGGATTCAGTTCTAGATAGGACAGCTGATAATATGAAGTAATTTCCTGTTAAAAAGAAAAAACAGCCAATTAAGCGTTTTATTTTCGATCTCAAAGGGCTCAAGAGCAAAATGCCAAACCCCAGGAGAAGAGAAGAAATTGGTTGCAGCAGAAGGGGAAAGGCAAGGGAAATGTCCTTTTCTATCCTCCTGCGTCCTTCAGCAAAACGTAATGACGTGTCCCTACCAGTGGGAGGAAGGCTTCAAAATTTCCTCCCCCTTTGGGCCAGCATGACAAAAAATCTATATATTTTGAGCATGCTGTCCAAGGTTACAGAATAGAGTTTTTGAATCATCCTCCAGAAAGATACTTTGTGACAAATCTACCAAGGGACTCACCAAAGGCTCTGGCTATGAAGAACCTTTTAAAGGATCTGATGCACCAGAGGGTTGTGATACCGGTATCTCCAGAGGAACATTGTCAGGGATTTTATTCCCACATATTACTGATAAGAAAACAGGTTGAGAATATGTTTGATTCTCAACCTGAAACCATTGAACAACTCAGTCCTATACAAGAAGTTTTGTTTGGACTCAATCTTCCCGGTCAAATATATGCTGACCAAGGAATGCTTTTTGGCATCAATTGACCTGAGAGATGCTTACCTACATATTCCTATAGCACCTCAGTCCCAGAAATTCCTGAGGTTAGCAGTGAATATGGGCAAGGAGGTTATACATCTACAGTTCAGGGCCCTTCCCTTTGGCCTTTCATCCGCTCCGTGAATTTTTACAAAAGTAATGGCGGAAGCCCTCACCCCTCTTCGACTCCAAGGGATTGCGGTAATCCCATATCTGGGTGACCTCCTCTTCTTTGCCCCATCCAGGGAAAAGTTGCAGGAGGATCTGGACAAAGCCTGCAGTCATTTGGAGTCTCTGGGTTGGATAGGGAATATTCAAAAATTGAATTTCATTCCAGCTCAGCAAGTACATTTTCTGGGGTACCTAATAAATTCAGTGGAACAAAGAATTTTTCTCCCAGAAGAGAAAAAGATCAAGGTCCAGAAGATAGTTACTACACTTCAAACGAATCAGCAGATTTTGGTTTGAAGGGTTATGTCGGCTTTGGGAACTTTAACCTCATCTATGCCAGTCATCCAGGCTGCATTTCAGGCCTCTCCAGAGGTTCCTTCTAAAAACCACAGGACAGAGACCCTAGCTACAAAGATAAAGATTCCCATCAGAGTCAAACGAACACTTTGGTGGAAAAATCAGTTAGTATTGAAAAAAGGTCTACTTTGGTCCTTTCCGACCAAAAAAATACCGACAACAGACGCCAGTATGTGGGGATGGGTGGGCCCACATGGGTCAGGATTTGGCACAGGGAACATGGTCGCAGGCCGAAGCAGAAAATCCTCAAATTGGAGAGAGCTAAAAGCAGTCACCTTAGCATTGGCTGCCTTCTCTCCAAGCCTCCTAGGTTTCTATATCCAGATTCTATCGTACAATGCCACTACTGTAGCCTACCTGAACAAACGGGGGCACAAGAAGCAAAGCCAGTAAAAATTCTGGCAGAAAACCATTTACTGTCCTTATCCGCAGTCCATCTCAAAGGTACAATAAACGAAGTGGCAGATTTTCTGAGCAGACAGAAGGTTCAGGAGGTAGAGTGGAGCCTGAACTCAGAAGTGTTTGCATTGATCGCCAGGACCCGGGGCCATCCACAAGTGGACCTGTTTGCTTTCAAAGCAAAACGCACATCTCCCACAATTTTTCTCCCTTCAGAGACGACGGCTCTCAGGGGATAGACGCTCTGGCACACCCTTGGAATTTTGAGTTGATTCCACTGGTATTGAGAAAGATACAAAAAGAGAGAGTATCAATAATCTTGATTACTCCATTTTGGCCAAAGAGCTTGGTTTTCCACAGTTCTGCAGTTGGCAATCAAACCATGCTGGCATCTTCCTCTCAGACAGGATTTACTGATACAAGGGCCAGCACATCATCTGAATGGAGCCAGGTTAAGACTCACTGCCTGGTATCTAAAGAGCAGTTGTTAAGAAACAAGGGCTTTTCAGAACCTTTAATAACCACGTTACTTTCCAGTAGGAAAAAAGGTAACTAGAGCTATTTATGCCAAAATGTGGATGGTCTACGTTTCTTGCCGTCATTCAGAAAATATGGATGTGAAAGACTTATGCCGCGTACGAGTGGACTTTTCGACCGGACTGGTCCGGACTGACATCCGGACTGGTCCGACGGACAATCCGATCATGTGTGGGCCTCATCGGACCTTCAGCGGACTTTTCCAGTCAAAAATCTGACGGACTTTAGATTTGAAACATGCTTCAAATCTTTACGTCGTAACTCCGCCGGACCCAGTTCCTATCGAGAAATCCGCTTGTCTGTATGCTAGTTCGACGGACAAGAAAACGATGCATGCTCAGAAGCAAGTACGAAACGGAATCGCTCGGTCTGGTAAAACTAGTGTTCGTATTGTAGGTAGCACATTCCTCACGCTGCAAATTCTGTGATCGTTGAATGCAGCGCATTCATTGTCTTCTTTATAATGCTAGAAGAATGAAGTTGTTTTGCTGTTCATATTCACACAGAGTTCTCACAAACTTATTTCTGGATTATTTCTCTTGATCTCATGAATGATATTGTATTTTTTTAAAGCCATATCTCCATACTAATGTTTACACAATTGTTTTTTGGAGTCATCTGTTATTATTTTTTATTTCATCAAGATCTTTTTTTAGGATTGTTACAAAATAATTTTCTATTTATCTCCATATATCTATTTTTTTTTTGGTTTAAAGTTACCACAAAAAACCTGTTTTTTTTTTTTGGGTGTAAAGTTACCACAAGAACATTATATAATTTTTTGTTTTTGTCCCTTGTTAATTTGACATTGTCTATAAAAAAATTATGTTAATAAAAAAACATAGGCAAGTATTTTCATAAAATAAAATATCCATTTATAATGTTTAACAAAATAAAGATGAAGTCAACGCTGGAGAAACTTTTCGAATTTGTGAAGACTTTTGGCCCCAGGACACACATCAAGTCTGTGGAAAAGAAAATTGGGATCTTAAAGGAGTTCATATAATAGGGAGCACAAACTGGTCCAGGAATCCCAGAGATCAAGAGCAGCAGCAGATGACATATATGTCCCCAGGCTGTGGTACTACACCAGCCTGCTTCTTCTGTCAGACCAGACTGAAGCCAGGTCATCACTTTCTTCTCTTGGTTCCAGCCTTCCCTCCACGCTGCCCTGCACCCTTCCCTGCAGCCTTCCTTGTAGGCTGTGGCTCTGGTGGTTGACTTGTGGCAGGAGGAGGAGGAGGGGCTTGCTAATTTATTTGGGTGTTAAATGTTAACTTGCCCTTCAGCCTCTTGTGAAGGACATCAGAAAAAAGTTTTTCACACAGGAGGCATTGGCCCTTCTCCATTTCGAGCAACCTGCTGGCTATATAGGAGCCATAGGCCTCTTCAGCTTTGGGGGGCTCTTGAGGAAATTTGTAGCTTCTCTCATGAGACGCAGTGATGCCTCCTCTGTCACTGTCCCCTTTCTGGGCCTTTTTGTATGAAGGTGGAGGGGAGGAACCTGCGATTGTGCGAGGCTCCTACTGGGCTCGGCCACTTCCTGGCTGACACTAACCCCTGCCTCCTCCTGGATGACCTCATCCTGTGTTAAAAAAGGGACATAGTTTTAGTTTTTGGTTCATTAATCACACACAATTTTCAGCTCATGACTTGCAAATTCATATAAAAGAGTATAAATCTGACACCAGCATTTTTTAAAGCTGGTGACAAACATTTTTGGCCACTACTGTCAATTGATATGTATACATAATTTTTTGGAAAAAATCCTTTAATAGGTCAAAAAGAAAAAGAAGATATCCCCCGTGGGGTTTTAAAGCAGCAAAAAATTATGAGAATAGGTTGTTACTTGAAAAAGTTTTTTTATTAATGGAACGTAACCATAATGGTTAAAATAGGAGCTGTGCTACAGGAGATAACACAAATGAAGCTGGCACAAGTATTATACAATAATCAAGCGCTAAATAGGGTGATAATCCTGACGCGTTTCGACCCCGTTGGGTCATCTTCAGAGGATTGAGGCGCTGTGACAAAATTTGCATATTAGAGTTCATGGATATGACCATAAAAATATAATATAATATATATATGTTTAACAGTATAATTACCAATCACATTGTGTTTGAGCAGTTTCTCCTGAGCTTATGGTTCTCCGACGTCTCCCCCACCGGGTCCCGACAAGAGTCCCCGGCCATCCACCACGTCAACAGGGGAAAAGGGGGGGTTTAATCGTCCATGCGTGTCTTACAAGGAGTCACACCAAGTGGATATTTCCCAAAACTGGGGAGGAGTGTGGGGGCAAGCGAGCGAGACCTGCAGCCAAAGCATCAAACAACAGACAACTGTACCATCAGTGCGTTCGGTTTAGCACGGATAGAGATATATGTATCATGTGTCATTTTTTGAAAAAAAGAGAGATAACTCTGTATTTTATTTAATTAAATATTTGTTGGATGTTGTCTGTGCTTATTAGGGTCAGCGATGTAAGAATATTCCCATAGTGGTGATGGTAACAAAAGGGGGGGAGAGGAAGGGGTTAACAAGGGTAAGTAGGACTGTATATAGATATCAGTATATCAGAGTATGTAATGTAATAGGTAAATAGTGGTGTCTATGTGTTGGCCGTGAAACAAGTGACAAAGTAGGGTGAGAATATAGGAATGTAAAGAAAAAGACAAGTGTGGGGAGAACATGTGAGGAAAGAAGGGGACGGGCAGACTAGTAGGGGAAAAAAAAAAAAAAAAAAAAAAACCAGGGGAAAGGAGGGGATGGGAAAGAAAGAACGGGAAGGAGGGGGGGATGGTTAAGGGGAGAATGGGAAAAAAAGATCAGGGAGTGAAGGAAAAAAGGCTTAAGAGGAAAAGATCCAGGGGAAAAAAAAAAAGGAACAGATAGGTGAAGTGTGAGGATAGTGCAGGTGGGGTGATGCATGTGAGTGGAAGGGAAGCATGGGAGTGGGGAAATGGGAAGGTGCAGTGCAAGGGGCCAAATAAACAATCAAAAAGCAGTGAAAGCAAAAACATAGGCAAAAAACACAATCCAACCGTGTATATGTGAGAGATGGGTGTGTGTGATAGTGTACTGAAAAATGCATGGGTGCTGGAAAAGGGGTCATGAGGTGTCAAGGTGGGAAGAAAATGGGACAGAAGTGAGACAAAAAAAAAAAAAAAAAAAAAAAAAACACACAAGGTGAAGTGCCATAAAGGTGGACATGTATTGAGGGTGGGTAGAATCGGATGTGAATTGTACAAGATAGTATAACTAATCACAGTGGGAAGGAATGACGTGACAGAGACCCACAATACAGGGTATGTCAGGTCCAACTCATCAATGTGTTCAGATACTGGTGATTACCTGTCTCCAGAGTATAAGTCAGTTGGTCAGTCTGATGAAACAGTAGGAACTAAAAGCAGATCCCCCAATCTGCTTGGTCATTATAAATAAAGTGCTGGCCGCTGATTGGATGCCTAATTAGGCTGCAGGTGCATGCAAGCTGTCCCCACCCCTCCTCCTCCTCCAGCAGGGATTAACCCTCCACATGTGGCTCCCCCGGCGTTCAGGAAGATAAATATTTTTTTTTCCCCTACTAGTCTGCCCGTCCCCTTCTTTCCTCACATGTTCTCCCCACACTTGTCTTTTTCTTTACATTCCTATATTCTCACCCTACTTTGTCACTTGTTTCACGGCCAACACATAGACACCACTATTTACCTATTACATTACATACTCTGATATACTGATATCTATATACAGTCCTACTTACCCTTGTTAACCCCTTCCTCTCCCCCCCTTTTGTTACCATCACCACTATGGGAATATTCTTACATCGCTGACCCTAATAAGCACAGACAACATCCAACAAATATTTAATTAAATAAAATACAGAGTTATCTCTCTTTTTTTCAAAAAATGACACATGATACATATATCTCTATCCGTGCTAAACCGAACGCACTGATGGTACAGTTGTCTGTTGTTTGATGCTTTGGCTGCAGGTCTCGCTCGCTTGCCCCCACACTCCTCCCCAGTTTTGGGAAATATCCACTTGGTGTGACTCCTTGTAAGACACGCATGGACGATTAAACCCCCCCTTTTCCCCTGTTGACGTGGTGGATGGCCGGGGACTCTTGTCGGGACCCGGTGGGGGAGACGTCGGAGAACCATAAGCTCAGGAGAAACTGCTCAAACACAATGTGATTGGTAATTATACTGTTAAACATATATATATTATATTATATTTTTATGGTCATATCCATGAACTCTAATATGCAAATTTTGTCACAGCGCCTCAATCCTCTGAAGATGACCCAACGGGGTCGAAACGCGTCAGTATTATCACCCTATTTAGCGCTTGATTATTGTATAATACTTGTGCCAGCTTCATTTGTGTTATCTCCTGTAGCACAGCTCCTATTTTAACCATTATGGTTACGTTCCATTAATAAAAAAACTTTTTCAAGTAACAACCTATTCTCATAATTTTTTGCTGCTTTAAAACCCCACGGGGGATATCTTCTTTTTCTTTTTGACATTAATCGGGGTGTGCAGCACTTTATATCTTCTCAGTATGTGTCTCTCCCCTTTTCTCTAATCCTTTAATAGGTAATCAATTATAACATCTAGTTAACATCATTAATATTGGTGGGTGTGGCCAAGACCGGCATGTGAGAGGATGCACTTCTCACAGCTCCTGCCTGATCCGTCCATCGATCCTTCCCCGGCATTCCTGATCCTGTTTCCTTCGACTCCCCAGCTGGCTACCGAGCCCCAGTACCCCCCTGGACCCACCGCCGGCCCTCTGTACATGAGGGAAAACCCGCCGAGGCCAGTTGAAGATGGCGGGACCGGACTCCCAAGATGACGCCGCCGTGTCGGCGGCCCTGGCTCAGCGCACACCATGAACGGCCGACAAGCTAAAAGAAGGAAGCAACAAGAAAACCCTGAAGCTATCGGGTAAGGAGCAGTATAGAGACATCCTATACTATACCCAGAAATTACAGGGCCCTGGGGCTATGGACGGGGGGGCAGTTAACCGAGGGGGTGAGGCAGGCATGTCAGCACAAGCAGACTGGGAACTGGACACAGACAGCACTCCCAACCTCTTCATGGAAGATGGAGCCCCCCCCCTCTCCCCTCCTCAGAGGACATACCAGCGACTCAGGAGCAGCCAACATTAGCTGAAATTTTGAAGGCCGTTCATATGTGCACAGCTACAGTTAATGTTATGAAAGATCAGTTTGGGGGCATTAGAGAAGAGATGTCATTTCTCAAACAAGACCTGCAAAAGGTCAGAGAAAGAGCAACAGCAGTGGAAAGCAGAGTGAGTGATATAGAGGACATACTACCTCCACTTGCACAAGAAGCCAGAGCAGCACACCGCATGGCCCAAGACACATATAATAGAGCTGAGGACACTGAAAATTGTTTACGCAGGAATAACAAACGTATTGTAGGGCTGCCCGAGAAATCTGAGGGTAAGGACCCCACTACTTTCTTGGAAAATTGGCTTATTAAAATTTTTGGCCGGGATGCATTTTCTCCCTTTTTTATAGTGGAGAGAGCCCACAGAGTCCCAGGCAGGCCTACCCCGCAGGGGGCCCCTCCCAGGTCGCTGCTGGCTAAGCTACTACACTATCGTGACAGAGAAGCAGTTTTAAGCTGTGCTCGTGAGAAGGCCATCATTAAATTCAACGGAGTCAAAGTGTCCTTTTATCCTGACTTTTCCGCGGAGGTGCAGAGAAGTAGAGCGAAATTCGGGGAGGTCAAGAAACGCCTGAGGGCCCTGCAGTTACCATACGCCATGCTCTACCCTGCCAAACTGTATGTGACGGCAGACGGACATACCCAGTTTTTTGAGTCGGCCAGAGAAGTGGCGGCGTGGTTGGATCATAATGAACATGACCCTGATACTTAGTCAGATATAAAAAAGATACATCAGCCCGTCAGGCTGCTGGGGGGGGAATACATTTTCATATGGATGGGAGGCTATCCTTACTTGTCTGCCTAGTTGAAATCCTTCAGAATATTCGGCTCCTTTCCTTTTTTATTTGTTTGCCAGGGAAAAATTTCATTTTTAGAAACGCTAGGAAAGAGAACTGTGACTTCCTTTATATCTATACAACTCTTTCTTTCATTGACAATGCAAAGACAATCAGTTAGCCTATGTTTAGGCTGTGTTGCAAGTCAAGGATTTGCCCATTTGGCAAAGCTTTTTTGGATCACTTCACTATTTTGCTCTATGTTGGCGGGTACCAAAGTAAGTGAGGTACGCCCGACATGGAAATACCCTATCGCAATTTCTCTAAAGTTTGATGGCACCGTTGTGCCTAGTTGTTGTTCGCAGTGTATACTATCCCACAGTCCAGAGACCTACTTTGCTTCGCTCATCTGCTACCTAGATGCAACATCATCCCATCACAGCCCCATCTGCCTTGGCCCCCCGTGGATTTTCCATACAGAAGGTCCTTGAAAGCCCCATCCCGTAGCTGTTCTTGCTCTTTAAATGGTGGGATCTTCTTCTTTGATTTCCTGGAATGTCAGGGGCATGGACTCCCCCCTTAAGCGTACAATATTTACATGTCTGAAAAAGTTTTATCCTGCTGTTTTTAAGCCTACAGGAAATGCATCTAACATTAGAAACTAAGAGTTGCCTGAAATATGCATGGATAGGTTGGGTGTACCACTCCACCCACACCTCCTTTTCCTGGGGTGTGAGTGTAGTGATACACAGATCCCTGGATTATCAGGAATATGTATCTAAAATAGATCCAGAGGGGAGATTTGTGTTTCTACACTGTGGTATTGGTATTTTGCAATGTATTTTGGCTTGTGTCTATATACCTCCTCCATTTGATGCCCGGGTCCTTCGGCTTCTCCTGGAATTTTTGGAGGGGAAGCCGAACCTCCCTATGCTACTTGTGGGGGACTTTAATAGTTGGTTGGACAGACATTCGCCCCCGGGAATACAAGCTTCACATAGGGCAACACCACTCGCTAGATTGTTACAGGAGATGGGTTGGCTGGACATATGGAGACACAGAAACCCCGCAGTTAAACAATTTTCCTGCTTTTCAAAAACTCACGGGTCATTATCCAGGATAGATTTAGCAGTGGGGAACTCGGCTATGCTCCCCTCGGTTTCTGACATTTCTTACAAACCCTGATGCGTGTCGGATCACTCCTATATGGTGATAAACCTTATTGTGTCACAGGTTTCTACACTCGCAAAAGCACCCTGTAAATTTAATGCCATTTGGCTTCAGTTATTTACGTCCCCCGAGGAACTGGAGGGGAGCATCCGGGAATTTTTTACGCAACAGCCTGATTCGGCAGCTGTTCTTGCTAAATGGAAGACATTTAAATCCTATCTTAGACGTCTGCTAAATAAGAGGTTACCAAGGTTAAAAAACACTCTGAAGCCCTTAGAGAAGCCCTGGAGATACAGGTCCATTCTCTGGAGGCGAAATATGTGCAGGATCTCACTGACTCTGCCAGAGGGGCTTGGCAGGCAGCTCAATCAGCTTATGAGCACTTGCTGACCTCGACGGCCGAAAAAAAGAGGTTTTTCTCCAAGACGGCCTTCTTTGAGGAGGGGGAGACAACAGGCCGTCTCTTGGCTAGAATCGCAAATGCAGAACAGAAATCTCCAGTTATTGGAACCATAAAAACTACTGGGGGGCGGCTTGTATACTCTCCAGATTTAATATTAAAAACACTAGCAGAATTTTATGAAGCATTGTATCGCCCGGCCTCGGTGCATAGTTCTGGGGAATTGTTTGGTTATCTGATTGAGAAGTTGAAAGTTGCGGGAAAGTATTCTCAATGTAATGAGCTTGATTCTCCATTAACTCTGGAGGAGTTGCAGGTAGCGGTGGCACAGTTTCCTAATTGTAAAGCTCCGGGGCGGGGGGGGGACGGTATCCCCATGGAGATCTACAAACACTACTCTGAGGTGTTATTACCCAAAGGTGTTTAATGCAGCAAGGGAACAAAATGTCCTTCCACCTTCCATGTCCCAAGCCCACATTGTGTTTATTTTAAAACAGGGTAAAGACCCAGTGGATCCGGCCTTGTATAGGCCAATCTTGCTACTGCAATCGGAAATTAAAATACTGGCAAAGGTACTAGCTCTCAGGTTAAACAAGGTGATCACTTCAGTTATACACCCTGATCAGGCGGGCTTTATGCCCAACAAATCCACAGCGATAAACCTTAGAAGGCTATTCCTTAACATGCAATCCCATGCTGATAATAAGGGTAAGAGGGCTCTTCTGTCATTGGATGCTATGAAAGCCATTGACAGTGTGGAATGGCCATATCTTTGGGAGGTACTGAGGCGATTTGGCTTTGGTGAAATGTACATTGCCTGGGTGCGCTTGCTGTATGAATGAATGAATGAGTGACTTGTATAGCGCTACCTATGCAAACTGAATCGCCTCAGGGCGCTTTTTAACCTACCAGCATGTCTTTGGGTGCGCTTGCTGTATCATTGTCCTCAGGCGGTCATTAGAGAGGCTGGCAGACTGTCGCTTACATTTGCATTAGGCCGGGGCACGCGGCAGGGGTGCCCTTTGTCCCCCCTGCTGTTTGCCCTGGCAATAGAACCATTGGCGATCAAGATCAGAGATCATAGGGATATCACAGGCTTCTGCTATGGAGATACATGGAGAAGGTGATGCTCTATGCTGACGATACAATGATTCTGCTGGGAGATATGGAACAATCCTTGAGGAACACGATAGAAACAGTGATTCGTTTCGGGGAGTTCTCTGTCCTGAAAATAAATTGGACTAAGTCCGCCCTGATGCCAATAGATGACGTAACACTACAACATGGAGAGCGAGTGGGAGATATCCCGGTAGCCACCTCCTTTAAATATCTGGGGATAAATGTGACACCCCGAATCAGAATATTGTCAGCTAAATATTTCCCTGCTACTGGCCAGATTTCGTCTGCGGGTCAAAACATGGAATACCCTGTGTATGTCAGTTGCGGGCAGGGTTAATCTAATTAAAATGATTCTTATGCCCCAACTGCTATACATGTTACATCATTTCCCAGTACTGATCCCACTGAAGACCTTCAGGATAGTGAATAAAAGATGACTGTGGCCTTGCACTCCCAAATCAAACGAGGCAAACGGGCAAACGAGTCCAACCCTGAGTTAGCCAAATTGCAACACGCGGAAACAGGGTCCGGATCCAGAGCCTAGTCTCGGGAGGGGCACTGCCACAAAATACGTTTTTTTTTGCGGACAATTTATCGGGGAAATGGCTGTTGTTGGTGCTTTCCTTGTCAAAAGAAGTTTATTGAGTATACAATATTATAAAGATACATAAAGTAAGTGTTAGGCGCTTCGTCTTCTCCTTGTGGCCTAGGCACTTGGGATGTGGCTTAGTGGAAGTCCTCGCCGGCGGTTAATCAATGACACATACACACAGGTAGGTATGCTGAAATGATTACAAGTCTTTATTTTTTGGATTTGCTTTTTTATGCTGTCTTTACAAGACTCTGCCCACAATTTTGGGGCCAATCAAAATCATAATACATATTAGCATATTCGGTAATTTCCAAACATTATTAATTTCTACATCTTGTGATGTCTTGTGATATCAAAAATGGTGACCCATACATGTTGTTCAAGTTAATAGGTCAAAAAATTCCTCACCCTGTGTCACTTGTCTGCCGGACAACCGCAGCTTCCTTAAGCTGCAAATATGTACCAAAAAAAAGTACCAAGATAAAACCACATAGCAGATGCTTCCTCTGCTGGGCATGGAAAAGAGGAAAAGACATATATGAGATATTCCATTTTTGATCTTAATCAAAAATATACTAAGATATGTCTAAGATATGTCTCTGATTATTAAAGCAAAATAAGCAATGTGAAAATCATGAACAGAGTGAAATCAACAATTAATCAATTAATCAATAATGAAATGTAATATAGAATCTCCTTACAATCCTCCCTTTGACCATTCGATATCATCGAAATGGTCATTCCACCTTTTCATCACGCCTCAAGGAGTCATATTCCTCGGCTACCTGTCCATCACGCCTTAAGGATTCATATTCCTCGGCCTCATTTCCCTGGTTCTCGTACCATACCGTGGGATCTCTGGTAATGGAAGTCAGCTTCATGGTTTCGGAAGGTGCTTTGCTACCCTTTTGGTAGAGGCATTTGAGTAACGTGAAGCATGCATACAAGAACAATATGAAAAGCAGTATGGTAAAAATTGTCATTGCAGTGTTCTTAAACCATGAAGTGAGACCTCCAAAACTGAACCCGGTAGAGAAAGGGTCCCATGTTTTCCCAATATCCCTTGCATCCTGTTGTAGCTTGTTTACCTCTTTTCTGTGTTGTGTAATGATGTCATAGTAATCAGGGATCTCGATACTGGTGTTGTGTATCCACGTGCAGCATTCATAGTCCTCAGTAATTTCACAGAGGCCTGTGAGGGCTGCGCTCATGCTTTCTATAGCAAGATCATGAAGCTCCAATTGTTTTCTAATAGCTCTGGTTTCTAGGTTTAATTTTGAGATGTCATCAGAGTCCTTCTCCAAGATCTCATCAATGATTGAGGTGTAGTTATTTAGTCTCTTCATCAAATCTATTCCCCAACCTGTCCAGGAAGGGAACCAAGCCCAGGTCATATCTTTCTCTAGGAATATTTCTCTCTTTCCAAGATGTTTTAGAGGGTATCTTGGGTGGGTGCTAGCTTTAAGTAGGTGTCCTTGCCCATTGTCCCCAACTACTCCCATTATAGGAACTATTTTAGCAAGGTAGCACCATCCCTGAGGTTCTTCAGGAATCCATGGGTAACAAAGCAGTTTACCACAACAGATGTACGTTGTGTTACCTAATGCCAAAGGTCGTTGACTAACAACGGTCCTTGCACCCTTTGAATGACCAGATGCCATCAGCAGAGCCAATAACTGTGCGACCATGGAGTGGGAGCTAGTATTAAAAAGGTCATAGATGGTAGCATTTATCACAGGGTCTGAGGTGTGAAAAAGTGAGCTGTCGGTAAGGGAAGCCATGGAGACATTAAGTCTTGACCGTTTGCACACCTCAGCTCCCCTGGAAATGTTTCCCAGTATGAAACACCAATCTGGAGCGTGGCTCCTGCCCACAATTTGAAAACTGAGGGGCTTATTGGGACTTTTTCTTATGACATTGGCAAGAGTTATGGGGGGTGTTCCATTCAAAAAAGGAGTGATGTTTAAGGGAATGGCCATCAATGGGATTCTGGCTGTACTGGGGTGGAGTTTGCTACATATCCAACATTTCTCAAAACCAGACTTTTGTGCATAACTGTACTTAAACCTCAACAGCGACATCTTGTCAGTGAAACCTGAAGGGGGTTCAGTGGGGGACATACTTCTTTTATATTTTATGCTAGGTGCTTTGGCTATCTGGGCCTTTCCACAAATCCCTTTTAGGAGCCCTAAACCTCCTGGATAATACACACAATTCGCTATTAACCAAGTAGGTAGGAATACTATCAGAATCAGACATGTCCAGAGGCATAATGTTTTTCCTGACACAAAGGTGGAAATCATTTTGTCAGGTACTGTGTGCAAAGTTCTGTTACACGTTTCTTCCTGTTGGTGGGGGATTAGTCTCGTCGTCCAGAGACTTTTGTTTTATGCCTTCTTGAATGTCCTTCAAATCCGGTCGTGGTTCCTGTAGAGAGAAGTCTTGGGATGCTGGTGGAGGGTCAGGGGTCTGGGGTTGCTGTGGACACTTCTTTAACCGGCTGGCGTGGATCCAGGTGTTTCCTAGATCGGTCAGTACAGCAGTCCTGGAAACCTTCTCTATTTTCCAGGGTCCGGTGAAAATGGGTCCAACCTTCTTCTTGTGTGCCAGTTGTTTCACCAGTACTTTATCTCCTGGGATGAAGGGATGAGTAGGTTCTGTTGAAAGAGGAGAAAAGGTGACTTGTTCGTTCATATCTTGTAGCATACTTACCAGATTTTTCACGTACATTTCCTGTTGAGAATAGATGTTAATGTCAGTGTTTTGATCTAAGAGGGGCAGCTCTATGTTTGCAGGAACTCCCATCAAAATCTCAAAGGGTGAGAGTTTTGTTCTAGCATGTGGTGTTGTCCTAATCTGGAATAGGGCAGAAGGAAGGTAATCCAACCATCCTTTCATGGTGCCCCCCGTGGCCTTTTTTAACTTGTCCTTGATGTTCCTATTCATTCTTTCCACTACTCCTGCACTTTGTGGGTGGTAAGGGATGTGCAGTTTCCACTGTAAGCCTAGTAGCTTAGCTAAAGTCTGTGTAACAGAGGAGCTGAAGGCAGGCCCTCTATCTGACCAAATGGCCGTTGGTATTCCGAACCTACAAACCCAATGGTTCAGTAGGCACTTGGCAGCAATTTTAGCAGTCTCACCTATACAAGGAATTCCCTCAACCCAGCCCGACCATTTGCATACGATTACGCAAAGGCATTTCAAATTACCTCTTTGTTTGGGCATGTGTGTGAAGTCTATTTGCAAATCTGTTAGGGGACCCAGGGGTGAGGGCAGATGGCCATGTAATCCATGATTTTTCCCTTGGACATTGTTTTGTGCACAGGTTAGACAACTGCTGGTGAGGAGTTTCGCCTGTTTACTTAAGTTGTTTGTGCAGAAACACTTTGTGTATATGTTTGTTAGGGCGGTGGTACCTATATGTCCTGGACCATGGAGATAGGAAAGTATGAGAACACTGCTTGATTCTGGTATTCCCAATATCTTCCCCTCTTTTGACCAAAGACCTTCTTGGTCCTTGGTCAAGCCATCCCTGACCCAAAAAGAAACATCCTCCTCTGTAGCTAATCCCTGTATTTGTGCCACAACGGTTTTAAAGTTGGGTGATGTAAAATGTTCTTTGAAGAACATTGTTGTGGGGGCTGGCTGACCAGTGTACAGGGCAGCGGCTTTTTTTGCTTCCCTGTCTGCCAGAGCGTTTCCTTTGGAAACTCTGCTGTTATCTGATGAATGTGCTTTTACTTTGACGACCGCTATCCTTTTTGGGAGAAGAATCGCTTGCAGGAGTGCTTTAATTTGCGTGGAGTTAGCGATTGGCTTGTTGTCAGCGGTTTTAAATCCTCTATTCGCCCAGATTACGCCATAGTCGTGCGCTACACCAAAAGAGTACCTACTATCTGTGTAGATGTTTACCTCCTCATCAGAGAAAAGGATGCAAGCTCTTGTGAGTGCCTCCAATTCTGCTACCTGTGCAGAGGAGGGTGGTAAGGCTTTTGCTTCCAACACCACATCAGGTAGTTGGACAATGGCATACCCTGTCAGGAATGTTGCATCAGAGGGGCGAGTACAACTGCCGTCTATGAAGACGTCCTGTACTCCTGGTAAGGGTATGTCAGTGAGATCTGGGCGAGGGCTGGTTATTGCTGCAACCTGTTCAACACAATTGTGCTTCTGATCAGGGTCTCGTGGCAGTTTGAGCAAAGAATGTAAAAGACGGACAGTGGGATTACTTGGTGGTGCGTGTTTGAGGGTGAGGTTATCAGTATTCAGAAGTGTGATCTCATACCCACTAAGCCTTTGTGCTGTCATATGCTGTGTGTTCATGTTCTGTAGAAGGTGAGTTACTGAATGAGTAGTGTAGAGAGTCAGTTCATGGCCTAATACTGATTTGTTAGCCTCCTGAACTGCCATAGCACAAGCAGCAAGGTTTTGTAGACAAGATGGCATCCCCTGTACTTGGGTAGGCAACTTTTTTGAGAGATAGGAGACTGGTCGGTACCCGGTTCCATGTTGCTGTGTCAAAACCGCAGCAAAAGAATTTCCTGATACCACACAGTATAATTGAAAGGGTTTGCCATATTCTATCAATCCCAGGGCGGGGGCCTGAGTCAGACTTTTTAACAAGGCCTGAAATGCACAGAGCCTTTCTGATGTCCAATCTACTGTCTTTGGGGCGGTGGACAAGGTAGCCTCCCTCAGAATGCCATCATAATATGAACAATCTGGGATCCATTGGCGGCAATATACAATTGCACCCAAGAATGAGAGCAAAGTTGCTTTGTCTCTTGGAGGACTGAGAGCCTGCAGGGCTGCGGCACGTTTGGGGGATACCAGCCTGGTTCCCTCCTTCAGAATGCATCCCAGGTATTCTACCTGACTTTGACACCATTGAATTTTCCTTCTCGATGCTAGGTGGCCACACCTGGCCAGGTGATGTAACAGAGATGTGGAATCGACCGCACAATCTTCAGCAGATCGACTGCACAGGAGCAAGTCGTCCACATACTGTATTAGCACCGACCCGCGCTCAGCAGTCCATGACTTAATTGTCTCATTAAGGACCATGGAGAAGGCTGCTGGACTGTCCACATACCCCTGAGGTAATCTTGACCAGGTCAACTGCTTTTTCCCCCCCCATGAGAACGAGAACATGGGCGATACCCCATCATCGATCGGGATGCTAAAATAGGCGTTCGCCAGGTCTACTACTGTGTAGCAAAGGGAATCAGCAGGTATTTTCAAAAAGATGAAAGAAATATCTGCCACCAAAGGTGGCAGAGGTATCACCTGCTTGTTCACGGCCCTTAGGTCCTGTACAAGCCTCCATTCCCCATTTGCCTTTTTCACAGGGTAGATTGGTGTATTCCAGGGGCTTATGATGTGTTTCAGAATCCCTTTTGCTATGTATTCATTGATTAATGGTGTGATGCCTTCAATTTTTTCAAGTGGCAGGGGGTACTGCTTGTGATATTGTACTACAGTGTCTGGACGCATTTGTGGTGTGTAGGGTGTACAGTTGATAAAACCCACACTCCCTTTGTTGTCTGCCCATATGGCATGTGTTTCTAGTGTGGGTGGCAATGATGCAAAGAGTCCCCTGAAAGTGTGTCTCTTTGGGGCATGTAAATCACAGAACGGTGAGTTGGCAGTGAGGGAGCCCCCTCTGTCAAATTTAATGGTGATATTCAGTTTTGAGAGTAGGTCCCTCCCCATTAAAGATACTGGGCAATCCACAAGGACAGCAAAACTCTGAGTGCACAGTTCCTGCCCTTCTGGAGTAGCCACGGGCAATGGTGGAGTGATGGGGTGGGTAACTGATGTCCCATTTATACCAATAGAGTTTCCCTCAGTGCAGTGCGGTGTGTCATATATGGCATCATTCAAACTACTGAATGTAGCCCCTAAATCCAGAAGTAGACATATCAGGTGATTGTCTACCCGCAATAGTACCTGTGGAAGACTTTTCCACGATGGATTATAACACACAAGGCTGAGGGACGGGACATACTCTTGGCATCCCTATTGTGGTGTCCGCCGAGCGGATGGCCACTGCATCGGAATGCGTGGGGGTGGTCTGTGAGGTTGAGGCTGATATTGGGGTTGTGGTGGGGGTGGTTGGGGTTGTGGTGGGGGTGGTTGGGGTTGTGGTGGGTGAGGATATCTGATATCCTGAAGGCGACGGAGGGCGGTGTTAAGATTCCTACCCCTTCCTCTCTGGGCGTTTGTTCTAATTCTGTAGGGACATTGGGACTTCCAGTGCCCCAGTTCCCCACAGTTAAAGCACCCCTGGTCTGGTGGGTAAACCTGGCCTGGGGGATAAGATTGCATTGGTGGATAAGGTTGCATTGTCATTATGTGGGTGGGCGGGGCCCCACCAGTTGGCAGAGTCTGGGTTGGTGTTAAGGAGGGAAAAATACCACCCTTCTGTTCAAATACCCCTGATGTTTCTCGTGACCTAGCATCTTTCATAAATTCATCTGGGGGTTGTTCTGCCCATTTTGGATTAGTGAATTTAAGCAACTGTGTCACCTTCATATCGCCACCAGCCATAATGGTGGTGGTGAACAATTGGGGGTTGGCGTTATCTACTGCTTTCCACAGACTATATACCCGGGTACAAAATTCATAGAACTTTTCCTTCGGTCCCTGTTTTGCTAGGACAAGTTCCTGAAGTGCATACCCCATACCTTTCCAAAAAGACACCCAATCTTTATTCTCTTCTATGTGGGCTGTCCATAAGGCCTCTACGGGATGCCCCTCTGGGCTGTCAGGGTCAACTATACTAAGAATCCCTGCTATATCTTCCTTATCCAGGCTTGTCCCTGCACTGTATTTTGCAAGGAAAGCACCAGCCTCTCTAGGGCTTTTCTTTGGGCTGGGGCATAACTCCTTTATCTTTGACAGTGTGCCTAGGGGTAAGGGAAGATGGACTTCCGTCTCCCCTATATGCATGAGTGGTGCTTTAACCACTTCAGCCCCGGAAGGATTTACCCCCTTCCTGACCAGAGCACTTTTTACAATTCGGCACTGCGTCGCTTTAACTGCTAATTGCGCGGTCATGCAATGCTGTACCCAAACGAAATTTGCGTCCTTTTCTTCCCACAAATAGAGCTTTCTTTTGATGGTATTTGATCACCTCTGCCGTTTTTATTTTTTGCGCTATACACGGAAAAAGACCGAAAATTTTGAAAAAAAATGATATTTTCTACTTTTTGTTCTAAAAAAAATCCAATAAACTCAATTTTAGTCATACATTTAGGCCAAAATGTATTCGGCCACATGTCTTTGGTAAAAAAAATGTCGATAAGTGTATATTTATTGGTTTGCGCAAAAGTTATAGCGTCTACAAACTAGGGTACATTTTCTGGAATTTACACAGCCTTTAATTTATGACTGTCTATGTCGATTCTTGAGGTGCTAAAATGGCAGGGCAGTACAAAACCCCCACAAATGACCCCATTTTGGAAAGTAGACACCCCAAGGAATTTGCTGAGAGGCATGTTGAGCCCATTGAATATTCATTTTTTTTGTCCCAAGTGATTGAATAATGACAAAAAAAAAAAAAAAAAAAAAAAATTACAAAAAGTTGTCACTAAATGATATATTTCTCACACAGGCCATGGGCATATGTGGAATTGCACCCCAAAATACATTTAGCTGCTTCTCCTGAGTACGGGGATACCACATGTGTGGGACTTTTTGGGAGCCTAGCCGCGTACGGGGCCCCGAAAACCAAGCACCGCCTTCAGGATTTCTAAGGGCGTACATTTTTGATTTTACTCCTCACTACCTATCACGGTTTTGAAGGCCATAAAATGCCCAGATGACATAAACCCCCCCCAAATGACCCCATTTTGGAAAGTAGACACCCCAAGCTATTTGCTTTGAGGCATGTTGAGTCCATGGAATGTTTTATATTTTGACACAAGTTGCGGGAAAGTGACAATTTTTTTTTTTTTTTTTTTTTTTTTTGCACAAAGTTGTCACTAAATGATATATTGCTCACACAGGCCATGGGCATATGTGGAATTGCACCCCAAAATACATTTAGCTGCTTCTCCTGAGTACGGGGATACCACATGTGTGGGACTTTTTAGGAGCCTAGCCGCGTACGGGACCCCGAAAACCAAGCACCGCCTTCAGGATTTCTAAGGGCGTACATTTTTGATTTTACTCCTCACTGCCTATCACAGTTTCGGAGGCCATGGAATGCCCAGGTGGCACAAACCCCCCCCAAATGACCCCATTTTGGAAAGTAGACACCCCAAGCTATTTGCTGAGAGGCATGGTGAGTATTTTGCAGCTCTCATTTGTTTTTGAAAATAAAGAAAGACGAGAAAAAAAAATTTTTTTTTTCTTTTTTCAATTTTCAAAACTTTGTGACAAAAAGTGAGGTCTGCAAAATACTCACTATACCTCTCATCAAATAGCTTGGGGTGTCTACTTTCCAAAATGGGGTCATTTGGGGGTTTTTTTTGCCACCTGGGCATTCCATGGCCCCCGAAACTGTGATAGGCGGTGAAGAGTGAAATCAAAAATTTACGGCCTTAGAAAGCCTGAAGGCGGTGCTTGGTTTTCGGGGTCCCGTACGCGGCTAGGCTCCCAAAAAGTCTCACACATGTGGTATCCCCGTACTCAGGAGAAGCAGCAGAATGTATTTTGGGGTGTAATTTCACATATTCCCATGGCATGTTTGAGCAATATATCATTTAGTGACAACTTTGCGCAAAAAAAAATAAAAAAAATAAAAAATTGTCTCTTTCCCGCAACTTGTGTCACAATATAAATTATTCCATGGACTCAACATGACTCTCAGCAAATAGCTTGGGGTGTCTACTTTCCAAAATGGGGTCATTTGGGGGGGGTTTGAACTGTCCTGGCATTTTATGCACAACATTTAGAAGCTTATGTCACACATCACCCACTCTTCTAACCACTTGAAGACAAAGCCCTTTCTGACACTTATTGTTTACATAAAAAAATAATTTTTTTTTGCAAGAAAATTACTTTGAACCCCCAAACATTATATATTTTTTTTAAAGCAAATGCCCTACAGATTAAAATGGTGGGTGTTTCATTTTTTTTTTTCACACAGTATTTGCGCAGCGATTTTTCAAACGCATTTTTTGGGGAAAAAACACACTTTTTTACATTTTAATGCACTAAAACACACTATATTGCCCAAATGTTTGATGAGATAAAAAAGATGATCTTAGGCCGAGTACATAGATACCAAACATGACATGCTTTAAAATTGCGCACAAACGTGCAGTGGCGACAAACTAAATACATTTTTAAAAGCCTTTAAAAGCCTTTACAGGTTACCACTTTAGATTTACAGAGGAGGTCTACTGCTAAAATTACTGCCCTCGATCTGACCTTCGCGGCGATACCTCACATGCATGGTGCAATTGCTGTTTACATTTGACGCCAGACCAACGCTTGCGTTCACCTTAGCGCGAGAGCAGGGGGGACAGGGGTGCTTTTTTTTTTTTTTTTTTTTTTTTTTCTTTATTATTATTATTTTTTTATCTTATTTTTAAACTGTTCCTTTCATTTTTTTTTTTTTTAAATCATTTTTATTGTTATCTCAGGGAATGTAAATATCCCCTATGATAGCAATAGGTAGTGACAGGTACTCTTTTTTGCAAAAATTGGGGTCTATTAGACCCTAGATTTCTCCTCTGCCCTCAAAGCATCTGACCACGCCAAGATCGGTGTGATAAAATGCTTTCCCAATTTCCCAATGGCGCTGTTTACATCCGGCGAAATCTAAGTCATAAAATGCTCGTAGCTTCCGGTTTCTTAGGCCATAGAGATGTTTGGAGCCACTCTGGTCTCTGATCAGCTCTATGGTCATCTGGCTGAATCACCGGCTGCATTCTCAGGTTCCCTGTTGAGACAGGAGAGCCAGAGAAAAACACGGAAGACGTTGGGGGGGGGGGGGCATTCCCTCCGACTGCTTGTAAAAGCAGTCTAGAGGCTAATTAGCCACTAGGATTGCTTTTACATGAAAGCTGACCGCTGGCTGAAAAGAATGATACCAAGATGATACCTAAACCTGCAGGCATCATTCTGGTATAACCACTCAAAGTCGTGAATGGCGTACCTGAAGACAAAAAAATGGTTAACAATAAAGCACAGTAAACGGTAAGGTATAAAAAATTGCATACCTGAAAAGCAAACATGATAAAACATAATAACAATAAAACATTGCAGAATAGAATACAGTAAAAAAGAGCAGAACAATAGAGAGAGAATAGAGAGAGAGAGAACAATAAAACGCCAACTATTTTTTTTTTTATTTTATATTTTTGTTTGTGTTTTTTTTTTTTTTTTCACTTTTTTTTGTAACTAACTTTTATAACGGTAACCGGTTCCAGGTTCGGGTCTCTCAAAATGCGATGGCATCTTGGGAGACCCTGTGAAAGTGTGCCTAGTCTGTGCAATGCTGTACCCTACGCTAATAGTCAACTAGTGAATGGTAGCATTCAAAACATTCACCAATGCAAAGACCAGGATTGTCAGGACAGGAGGGACAATAATAGCGGGTGTCACGCCTATATCCGCGCTTGCTGCAGACACAACATCTTTTTTGGGGGGGTTCGTTGGGTAGGGGTACTCGGGAGGACATAAAAATGCCTCTCATGCAGCCGACTGCATTTGGTTGGGGATGTGAATGGGGGAAGTACGGGCGCTGCAGAAGTGGTGGGTTCCCAATTAGGATTGGCGAATGCAGCATGAAGGGCATTATGGGCACGACGGGACTGTGTTTGTCTTTTTGGTGGCAGCGGGACACTACTTGTGCTTGCCACCTCACCAGCTTGAACTGCACTTATGGGACTCGCCACGTCACCAAGTGTTACTGCAGTGCTGGTTTGACTACGACCGGGGTGTACTAGGCCGCTGGCGCTTGCCAGTTCACCAAAACGCTACCAAAAAAACTGTTAGCGATCGCAGGGATCAGGCCTGACTCTGCGAACGCTGCAGTTATGCGTTTAGTGTTTTGTAAGTGTCAGTGATCGATCGATACTGCACTTGGGTGGGCTGGGCTGGGCCGGGCGGAGGGGCAAAACGCAGGTGCTAGCAGGTATCTGGGCTGATCCCGCTAACACTGCGTTTGTGGGAACCCTAAACTGCTGGGGACGCTAGTATAGATCTGATCGGATCAGATATTGATGCGATCAGATACTATACCACTAAGGGAGGTGTATGCTGCGTGCGTGGGTGTTAGCGGTACTGGCGCTAACCTGACGCTGCCTGGGGCTGGTGCTTGCCAGTTCACCAAAACGCTACCAAAAAAACTGTTAGCGATCGCAGGGATCAGGCCTGACTCTGCGAACGCTGCAGTTATGCGTTTAGTGTTTTGTAAGTGACAGTGATCGATCGATACTGCACTTGGGTGGGCTGGGCTGGGCCGGGCGGAGGGGCAAAACGCAGGTGCTAGCAGGTATCTGGGCTGATCCCACTAACACTGCGTTTTTGGGAACCCTAAACTGCTGGGGACGCTAGTATAGATCTGATCGGATCAGATATTGATCTGTTCAGATACTATACCACTAAGGGAGGCGTATGCTGCGTGCGTGGGTGTTAGCGGTACTGGCGCTAATCTGACGCTGCCTGGGGCTGGTGCTTGCCAGCTCACCAAAACGCTACCAAGAAAACTGTTAGCGATCGCAGGGATCAGGCCTGACTCTGCGAACGCTGCAGTTATGCGTTTAGTGCCTTGTAAGTGACAGTGATCGATCGATACTGCACTTGGGTGGGCTGGGCTGGGCTGGGCGGAGGGGCAAAACGCAGGTGCTAGCGGGTATCTGGGCTGATCCCGCTAACACTGCGTTTTCGGGAACCCTAAACTGCTGGGGACGCTAGTATAGATCTGATCGGATCAGATATTGATCCGTTCAGATACTATACCACTAAGGGAGGCGTATGCTGCGTGCGTGGGTGTTAGCGGTACTGGCGCTAATCTGACGCTGCCTGGGGCGACGCATATCACCGCCGGGCGATCGGGGGGCTAAACCTTTATTCGGTAATAAACGGCGGGTGCCCTGACACTATAAAAAATAAACGAACTAACCAGCGTCAACCGTAACGGTTATACGGTGATCAGTGGTGAAAGGGTTAACTAGGGGGCAATCAAGGGGTTAAAACATTTATTAGGTAGTATATGGGGGTCCCTGACGCTATAAAACGCTGACGGCGAACCTAAATATTTACCTCACTAACTAGCGTCACCAGCGACACTAATACAGCGATCAGAAAAATGATCGCTTAGCGACACTGGTGATAGGGGGTGATCAAGGGGTTAAAACTTTATTAGGGGGGTTAGGGGGGTACCCTAGACCTAAAGGGGGCCTAAGACTCACTGCCCTAACACACTAACTGACACAAACTGACACCAATACAGTAATCAGAAAAAAAAAAAAAAAAAAAAAAAAAAACCTGCTTGGTGTCAGTTTGTGACAGGGGGGGGGGGTGATCGGGGGGGGGATCGGGGGGCGATCGGGGGGGGGATCGGGGTGAAATGTATGCCTGGCATGTTCTACTGTGTGTGTGTGTTTGTGTAACTCACAGTTCAGTCTTCTCTCCTCGGCCCGGAACGGAAAATACCGAGCCGAGGAGAGATGACATCATTTCCTCTGCCTCTGTTTACAATACAGAGGCAGGGAAATGATTCCATTGGCTGGGAGCGATCGCGAGGGGGGGGCCACGAATGGATGGCCTCCCCCTCACCACCGATCGCCGGGGGACATTTGCCGACCGCCGCAGGCACCGGGGGGGGGTCCGATCGGACCCCCCACCCGCGGGCAGGCAGGGACGTACAGGTAAGCCCTTTTGCCTGCCCGTGCCGCTTTGCCGACGTACATCGTCGTGCGGCGGTCGGCAAGTGGTTAAAGGTGGCACCTAGAGTTTCCTGGTCCACCTCCATTTCTCTTTCCTCAGTAGAGGATTCACCCTGCTCCCTTTCCTCCTGTGGGGGTTTCTGGCTTCTGAGTGTGGTGGATGGCTGTGAAATTATCTTTTCTTCAGCCTCCTTAATCCTTCTTGCCTTTTTCTCCAGTTTCCTCTCGTACGCCTCTAAATCTTCCCTTTTCCTTTGTATCCTTTCTTCCTCCTCCTGCTGTCTCTTATTAAATTCTTTCTGTTTCTCCTCCCATTCCTTTTCCCTGGGGCTTAACTTCCTGACTCCTTCCTCTTCTCCCTTTTCCAGGGACATTCCTTCCCTTTCTTCCTTAGCTATCACAGAATACTCTCTCATCTCACCATCCCTCTTATCTAGCTCTCTTTTGTAACGTTCTAACTCTTCCTCCCTTTCCTTGAGCTCTTTTAACTTCTCTTCTAATTCTCTCTCCTTCGGATCTAACTTCCTAATTCTCTCTTCTTCTCTCCTACGTATACCTTCCACCCGGACTTCCTCTTTCCTGTTTCTACTTTCGTTTTCCCATCGTGTAACCTGCGCCTGATCAGCTGCACTATGTACCATGGTAGCTAATACTGCTGGATCCAAGGATGGGTACAGCTGAAGACATGGACCCAATGTTCCATCCTCCTGTTTAACCATCACATAAGGGGGGGGTGCTTCGGGTTGCTGAGAAAGGGTGGGTGAATTTACAGGTTTTGGTGTGGGGGCTTTAGTTACATACTCTGTTTTATATTTGGCTAAGCATTTATTCCATATTTTGTAACAATTTTTCATATACTGGATGTCTTCCCATTTCCCAGGTGGGTAGGAGTGCTTGTGTACCTGACACACCTTGCTCACTTCCTTCCACTCATCCTCAGAACAGGGTCCCACTGGCCCTGGGTCATGTATCCCCAGCTGTTGGCACCTGTCTCTGACCTGTGTCCAAAACGGTTCTACCTGTGATCCCGGCAGTGTGTTTTTAACATACTCATAGGGAGATGGATTGGCCATGGTCTGGGTTGCTGCAGAATTCCCCATCTAACAACCTTGGAAGTGTATGACTAGTACAGGGACAGAGATGAAAGCAACCTGTTTGTGCTATAATCTGTTCCCTGACTTGGGAGTAAGTCCCTTGGTCTCTTATGGCAGTGGGGCTGAAATAGCTATGAAGATTAACTCTTAGTACCCGGCGTACAGTGCCCCTTTTTGCGGTGGGATAGACCCCCCTTGCACCAAGCCGGTATGAAAATCCGGTTGGTCTGGTAGTGAGCAGAATCCACGTCCTATCAATATTAAGAAACAGTAGACCAAAGGTGCAACGTGGGCAGGTGGGCGCTATCTCACTACAATCAGGCTCCTGTCCTAGGCTGTTCATTTAGTACATATATGTGTAATACAATATCAACAAAATCCCTCTAAATCAATACAATACTTTAAATTCAGTTGTCATACACATATATTATCATACACTTATCTCTAATTCTCTAATACTCTATACACTCTAAATACTTACGGTGTTACCTAGAAAAAAAACAAGCAAGAAAACAAACAAAATCTTATATATACAGTGGCATGATAAAGTTACATTTATATGAACATGTTATAATGAGTATAATAAGTGCACTTTTCAATATTTTCCCCAAAAATTGGGCGTCCACTAAGCCACTCCTTATACTACGGGCGTATTCTATACTTCCCGAGTTTTAAACACACATATATATCTCTATAGTCAGACCAGCCTAGTCAGACTACTTAAAAAAAACCAAAATAAACCTCTGCGAGCCCTTCTAACCCTCCAAGGGGCCAGCCTAGCCCGTTGCGAAGGCACAGTTTATGTAAGTGGGTGGACATACAAGGCTATTTGAACAAGGCAAGCATCAATACCAGTTACCAGAAAATAGGCAAAAAGGTATAAAAATGTCTTACCTGTTTCAAAATACCCCACTTCCTGGTACCAAAAACTGTTAGGCGCTTCGTCTTCTCCTTGTGGCCTAGGCACTTGGGATGTGGCTTAGTGGAAGTCCTCGCCGGCGGTTAATCAATGACACATACACACAGGTAGGTATGCTGAAATGATTACAAGTCTTTATTTTTTGGATTTGCTTTTTTATGCTGTCTTTACAAGACTCTGCCCACAATTTTGGGGCCAATCAAAATCATAATACATATTAGCATATTCGGTAATTTCCAAACATTATTAATTTCTACATCTTGTGATGTCTTGTGATATCAAAAATGGTGACCCATACATGTTGTTCAAGTTAATAGGTCAAAAAATTCCTCACCCTGTGTCACTTGTCTGCCGGACAACCGCAGCTTCCTTAAGCTGCAAATATGTACCAAAAAAAAGTACCAAGATAAAACCACATAGCAGATGCTTCCTCTGCTGGGCATGGAAAAGAGGAAAAGACATATATGAGATATTCCATTTTTGATCTTAATCAAAAATATACTAAGATATGTCTAAGATATGTCTCTGATTATTAAAGCAAAATAAGCAATGTGAAAATCATGAACAGAGTGAAATCAACAATTAATCAATTAATCAATAATGAAATGTAATATAGAATCTCCTTACAGTAAGTTTACAAGGATCTATAAAGTAAGCTCATTGTTTTACAGTAGTGTTTATATAGGTAAATATCATGAAATTTCAAATATTAAACATTGGGTACACGTAAACCTAAATTAAAGATATATATCATTTCCTTAGTTACTTTTGTAGGTATTTAAATGATTTATACCTACTATACATATTGTTTACAAGTAGAGTGTATATAGGTCAAATAAATTCTGATAATGAGCTTTAATCGTAAGGTGGAGAAAAGGAAAGAGAAAGAAGAAAAAGGGTTGAAAGGCAGAGGTATGGTCCACAAGGTTGTCCCGCTCGTCAGTTTATTATTCTTTTTAGTTCTCTTTGAAGCCTTAGAATGGGTGTCTCTGTAAGTCATTTAATCTGTTACCATGGCAACAGGACAGAGTCATTGAAGTTTGACAGGAACTGTTGTTTTCTCCAAGAGTGCCAAAGTTTTTCAAATTTTGGAATTTGATTTTAAACGATGGCTATTATCTTAGCATGGGACATTGTATTATTCATTCTGTGAATTGTTTCTGCTAGTACCAATGTAGGAGATTTCCATGCCTTGGCCACTGTTTGTTTTGCAGCCATTATTAGTTGGATCATAAGTTTGAATTGAAAGAGTGTTAACCATTCCGGTTTTAGATTAAGTAAAGTTATATATGGATCTGGTTGTATTATTTTTTTAAAATATTTTAGATGCAATCACGAAGACTTCCTTCCAGAAGGTTTGGATTACTGGGCACGTCCACGATGTGTGTAAATATGTGCCTATTTCTGGGCATCCTCGAAAACAAAGAGCTGAGGTATTAGGTGAATATTTTGCCACTCTAGCGGGTACAAGGTACCAGCGAGTTAGGACTTTATAATTTGTCTCCAGTGCTAAGATGTTGGGTGAAGATGACTTAGATGTGAGCCATATGTTAGACCAGTCCGTGTCTTCTAAAGTTCGTCCCAGGTCCTCCTCCCACCTCTGAACGTAAGAGGGTCTATTAAGATTTGCTACTCCATATAATTGATTATAAAGTGATGAAATTGTACTTTTAGCAAATGGATCTTTTGTACAGATTTATTCAAAAATGGATAATTGGGATAATGGTGTATCCCCCTTTAGGAATGGTGTATAGAAATTTTTGATTTGGAGATATCTAAATATCTCAGAGTTTGGTAGATCATATTTTTCTCTAAGCGATGGGAATGAAAGGAATGATTTAGATGCTATGAAGTCATTTAGTGTCTGAATGCCTGATGTTGTCCAAGCTTTAAAAGAATTTGGGTAGATCCATGCCGGATAAAAGGCCGGATTTCTGATAAAAGAAAGGAGAGGATTGTGTGGAGATTGTAACTGATATTTGGTTTTTAGTTTATCTCAGAGAGATAAGAAGTGTTTAGTTATGGGATTATGAATTTTAAAGCGGTCTTTAGGATCAAGCCATAATAAATTTGATATTAATAGAGGGTCATTTTCTGAAGCCTCTATAAATACCCATAATGGGGTTTCCTGTTTTGCATGGTATTTGGACAGACTGGCCAAATGTGCTGCTCTGTAGTAGTTAGTAATTGTTGGTGCTTTAATCATCCCGGCACCATTGTTGTTATGGTGTTAGGATGATTGAAGCGCATTATTTCTATTAATACATATTGTGTAATAATGTAATATAAAATGAAATCATTCAACTCACCATAATGCAGAATCAGTGGGAACCCCGAATGTGTCACTTGCCACCGTCGCCTGCCACATTTTGCCACATTTTGTGGATTGTCACTTGCCTGCCACCAGATGCAGATTGACACCTGCCACATGTTGCGGATTGTCACTTGCTACGTCAGCTCCCACTAGATGCCACACCTTGTGGATTGTGACTTGTCACGTTACCTGCCACTAGATGCAGATTGTCACTTGCCACGTCATATGCCACACATTGTGGATTGTCACTTGCCACATCACCTGCCACTAGATGTGGATTGTCACTTGCCACGTCATATGCCACACATTGCGGATTGTCACTTGCCACATCATCTGCTACTAGATGCGGATTGTCACTTGCCACCAGATGTGGATTGTCACGTGCCAGGTAAGGTGGTGTTTTGCTTGTCTCTTTTTTCTTTGTCCCAGAGACAGGCAGCAGAGAGATAATGTAATCTCGCTGCTGCCCACACTACCTGCACAATGATGGTGGAAGTTACTGCATTGATGTGAGGGCGGTGAAAGATGATGTCATCTCTCTGCTCCCCTGCCCATTGGCTCGCTGATTGGCCAGCCGCCCCCACACACACACCTAGCCTGCTCAGTCTCACCCGCCCATCCACACATGGAGCCACCCGGCAGCCCGGCCAATCCGCTCTCTCACCCACCTGCTTGCCCGCCCTCAAACGGAGCCGCTCTCAGAGCCCGCCCGGCCTGCAACAGATTTCTCGGGGGTGGAAATTGCCCCATTGCCCCCCTGGATCCTCCCCTGCGCGAAAAGGTGGAAGAGACATGGAGTTTTTAACCTGACTCAAGTTATTAGCAATGGGAAATTACTGCCTTTCGAAACTCTGAGAGAGAAGTATGGGCTACCAAAAAGTATGCAATTCTACTATATGCAACTCAGACATGCTTTCATAGCCCAGTCAAAGACCTCTGAGTGGCAGTTGGACTCTAATCCCATTCTTTTTTAACTTAAGACTGCGGAGATATCTAAAGGATTCATCTCCCAGTGTTATGGTATACTACTGCGTAAGTACCTCACAAAACACCCCCTTACAGTTAAAAGAAAATGGGAAGGGGACATAGGGCCCCTGGACGAGAATCAGTGGGAGGAAGCCCTACAGTCAGTAGCCATATGTTCTTTGAATGTGACACAAAGTTTGACACAACTTTACACACTCCTGAGAGTATACTACACGCCTCATAGATTGCATGCCGTGGGACTGCTACCCACACCCATTTGCACTAGATGTAAAAGGGACCATGGACCACATATGCTATGGCATTGCCCCAAATTGCATGTATACTGGAGGGGGGTAATAGACGTTCTTTCTGCAGTGTTTTGGGTGCCTATTCCTCTGGACCCTAGACACTGCATTTTGAATTTGCTAGACGAGTTGGAGTGGGAACCTCACACCAGAGAAGCCCTTACTAGGGCCCTCTTCATGGCTCGCAAGTTAATAATGTTACACTGGAAATCGGAGTCATCCCTCTCGTTTAAGGAATGGATCACTGCAGTAGGTAACACTACAAATGGAGGAAATCATATACCAACATAGAGGATGCGTTAATACATTCGAAAAACTGTGGGAGCCGTGGCTGGGGACCCCGGGATTGGCCCCGGAGGACCTAGTCATGGGTAGACTCTTGCGACTTAATACTGGCTGAATGCATTATATACCCTGAAATACCTTTGTTAAGATAAGTGGGCTGCGCTGGTATGGAGGATTAGGCCGGGAGCACGGTGGCATTTGAATATGGTTGTATTTAATTTTGTGCTGGTGGCTTTACTCGAATGGTGTAAAAAATAAATATAAATGAGGCATTGTTCTCAGGGTACATGGAAATGTTTATATATGCTAAAAATTTATGGACTGTGGATCTTTGAACTGTATGTATATAACTTTCTTTTCATTGTTTTTTATTAAGATTTCCACTTTAACAACAGTAGGACATTACAGTATATTTTAACAGTTAGAAGATACAAATTACATTTGCTTTCTTGGTACTTACTGTAAACATATGAGAATTTAGTATGTGGATTGTATATCTTAATGTACTGTACATAATAATTTGCTAATAAAGGAAATGCGAATAAGTATTCCGGACTACATCCGTTGTTTAACAGGAGCAGGTCAGGGATATGGGTCACCCCCCTAGACACCCCAGCTGGGAACAAACTGTGTCCATGAGGGCGGCCCCCCCCCCTACTCAATAACACAATCAAACCAATGATCAATTATGCAGAGTACATAGAAAAAAGGGACTTAGAAACAGAAATTATTCTAAATTAAAGAGAAGAACAAAAAACAAAACGGAAAATTATAATGTTAAATTATAATGTTAACATGTTAACATCCTACCACTGACCATTAATTCAGTTAGGTTGGTTACGGCAAGATCTTAGTGAGAAGTCTCTGGAAAACATGCGCACCAAGGAGCCCATTCGTTTTGTGCTTTTGTTAGTACATTATTTGAATATGCGAAAAAGATTTCATACTTGTAGTGGGTTTTTACTCTATCTATTACTTCACTAATGTTTGAAATATTATCTGATTTCCATTTTGAAGTAATAGATAAGCGTGCAGCTATCAAAATGTGGGTAATTATGGTTCTGTGCTTTGTGGGTATTTTATCTATCCCCAAGTTGAGGAGGGCTAATGCAGGGTTGGGGGATATGACAGTTCCTGTGATTTTTGCTATTAGGGAGAAGACTGTATTCCAGAAACCTCTCACCGATTTACATTCCCATAAAATATGGTATATTGTTCCCTTGATTCCACAATTTCGCCAGCATAGTTTATCAGAGCTACCAAAGATTTGAGAAATTCTCATCGGTGTTAAGTAGCTTCTGTATAGTATCTTGAGGGAGATATCCCAATGATTAGTACAATGAGAGTATAGGTAGGTGGATTGAATAGCTTTGTTCCATTCAGATAAAGCAAATTTGCATTTTAGATCTTTTTCCCAATTTATCATGGCAACCGACTTAGCCTGATTTTGCGTATTGGGTATATTTTTATAGAACCATGAGAGACCTTTGGGTTTATTATAAGATGTGGTGAGGTATGTCCATGCTTCTGGATCATGACTAAAATAGGTATCTGGATATTTTATATGATAATGGTGTAGTTGAATGTTTGCAAATGAAAGTGTCGTTGGGTTTTGGTCTTTAAGTTGTGCATATGTCGTATTGTTCGGAAGATGTTTTCCAGTTCATTTTAAGGAGGAAAGAAGGAATTTGTACATGCCTAGGGTGATTGTTCTCTTTTGTTTAATTTTGTTACTGTTAGTATGGGCGTTAAAGAGTTGCCAAGCTTTGACTGTTGCAGTGATAGAAGGGAAATTAGGATAAAACAATGGTCTATTTGTTAATGTAGCTAAGAGAAGTGATGGTAGGTCCCTATGATGAACCATTGCTTTTTCAATTTGTACCCATAGCTTATCTGTTGTTTGATGAAACCATGATTTGGCTTGGTCCAATATGGCAGCTATATAGTAATTTCGTATTTTAGGAAATCCTATTCCGCCTTTGTATTTTGGTTTTTGCAATGTGGGGTATGAAATTCTTGCTATCTTCCCATCCCATATGAACTTCCTTAAAAGTTTGTCAATTGTAGTGAAAAAGTGGTCGGGCATTGTGATGGGGATTGTGCGAAAAAAATATAATATTTTTGGTAGAGCAATCATTTTGAATGCTGCTATCCTCCCTATCCATGAAAGTTCATGTGAGGAGATATGTGTAAGGTCGTTCTTAATGATATTTATCAAAGAAGGGTAGTTAAGATCGTATACAGAGTTAGAGGGGAACGCTAGGTTTATCCCTAAATATTTTAAGTATTTATGGGCCCATACGAAGGGAAACTCAGCTTTTAGTTTCTTAAGGTTAGATTTGTTAATGTGTATAGGAAGGATTGAGGATTTGCCAATATTCAATTTATAGTATGATATTTCCCCAAATTCGTTGAGTATATGTTGAGTTCTTGCAAGAGATGTGGTTGGTGTGGTTAGTGTTAGTACCACGTCATCGGCAAATAGACCAATTTTGTGGTCCATGTCCGAGACCTCAATACCCTTAATGTGTATATCTTTTCTAATGGTCTCCGCCAGGGGTTCCATCACCAGAGAAAATATCAATGGCGATAGAGGGCAGCCCTGGCGGGTTCCGTTTGTTATATAGAATTTGTCTGACATAGCATTTGAAGTGTATACTTGTGCGGTTAGGACTGTATACAGTGCTGATATTGCGGAGAGGATAGGACCCTCAAGACCAAATTTAGCAAGTGTTGCCAGAAGGTACCCCCAGTGGACCCGATCGAACGCCTTTTCGGCATCTAATGTCAGGAACACTGTGGGCACCTTCCTTAATTCCGCTATTTTAAGGAGATTGAACATCCTACGGGTTCCGTCTGGAGCTTGTCTACCTTTAACAAATCCTACTTGGTCTGCTTTGATTAGGTGGGGGGTTACTTCTGCTAGGCGATTAGCTAAAATTTTTGAGTAGATTTTTAAATCAGTATTAAGTAGGGATATGGGTCTAAAGTTTTGTGGGGCATCTGGTTTTTTCCCTGGTTTAGGAAGGGCTACTATAATGGCTTGGAGCATTTCTTCTGGGAATATGCTATCTACAGTAGCTTTATGGAACAATTTATTCATGTATGGCACTAAAGTCTCTGAAAAGGCTTTATAGTATTCGGCAGAAAAGCCGTCTGCGCCTGGTGATTTGTTTTGGGGTAGGGAGCTGATTACCTGAGCTATTTCGTTTTCTGATATTGCAGAGTTTAAATAATTTAATTGGTCACTTTTAAGGGTGGGGAGATTAACTGAGTGGAGAAATTTATTGATCCCTGTATTAGTAGGTTGTGGTGTTGCTGGGTCTGTGTTTAGATTATATAGTTGTTTGTAGTAATTGCAAAATGCATTTGCTATATCTTTAGGTTGGTATACTGTCTGTGACGTAATAGGGTCTTTAATATGTGATAGTTTGGACTTTTGTTGTTTTTTACGGATATAGGCGGCTAAGAATTTGCCCGCTTTGTTTCCTTGGGTGTAGCATGTGGCTTTGAATTTCTGTATGTGATACTGATGTTCTGAAATGAAATGGGTTCTAATCTCTTGTCTTGTTTGGTTTAGTTCTGTAGTTGTTTGGGAGGAGGGATTTGCTTTGTGCTGTTGTTCTAGAGATGAAAGCTTATTCATAAGTGTGGTAAAACTTTTTAATCTCTTTTTTTTTCCCTTGATGCTGTCTGTATTAATAGGCCTCTACTAAAAGCTTTGTGTGAACACCACAGTGTAAAAACATTCATTCCCGGAGTCTCGTTAATTCGAAAGAATTCCCTGATCCGATCACGCAAACCCTCCCTGTGTTTAGGATTTTTCAAGATTGATATATTGTTCCGCCATAGGTGTGTAGGCGGTGCAATATTATTATCTTTGATGGAAAGGGACACGGGAGCGTGATCAGACCAAGTAATTGGATGGATTTTAGCTGAGACTGCGTTGTTCAGGCATTGTAAATCAGCTACAAATAAGTCGATTCTGGAATAAGACTTATGGGGAGCTGAGTAGTAGGTGAAATCTTTTTCACTTGAATTGACACAACGCCATACGTCATAAAGATCAGAGGAGTGTAAAAAGTGTTGGAGCTCAATTCGTGTAGCTTTCGATTTATGCGGAAAGGAACAATCTAGTTGTCTATTAGGAACACAATTGAAATCCCCACAGTACAATACAAATCCTTTCTTGATGCTCCCAACTTTTTTGCTGAGGGCACCCAAAAAGGACAGTTGCCCCTGATTTGGAGCGTATACATTGATAATAGTATACCAGGTATTGTTTAGTTCACACACTAAGATAATATATCTCCCAGCCTTGTCATATAATACATCCTGTAATTTGAATGCTACATTTTGATTTATAGCTATCATTACACCAGCTTTTTTTTTTGGGCCTGAGGCCATGAAGATGTGCGGAAATTGTTTGTCTTTGCATAAGGGATGCTTCTGTTGGGTAAAATGAGTTTCTTGGATACAAAGTACATCGCTCTTCAGGGTTTTCGCCTGCTGCCACATTGCCCTTCTTTTGAATGGTATATTAAGACCATGTGCATTGATGGTCACGAAATTAAGGACCATTTGTGCGGTGGGCTGAGTGCTTGATTGTAGCTTCAATCAAAATTTGATATGTGGTGTAAAGTATAAAAGTACCTGCAGTTAGAGGTGTCTTTGATTTGCTTGTAGAAAGCTCGCTCAGGTGAGATGCAGTTGTAGAAAGGTTATACTTCAGGTTCTTGCCATCAGACTTGCCGTAGATGGTTGCCAGTGGTAGTATAGAAAATAAAAAGTAGAAAATGTCAACAATTAAACAAAAAACAAAACTTAAAAAAGTGAGGAAGTTTCCCTCAAAGTGCGAGTAAAATCGCATAAGAACACTTGGGGGTACTTGCTCCTTTGAACCAGCTTCGGCCCTAAAGATTAGTGGGCAAACTATGAGTAAGTTGTTTCTTTATGTAGACAGTCAAGTGATTTTGGTTGACTCCCATTCAGGGGATATGCTCCTTGGGGGTTTGGTAGTAGAAGTATCTTCCTCATCTATTGGGAGAAGCCCCCATTTTTTTGACAGCTGGATGCCTTCTTCTAAGGATCTGATAGTGAATGTGCGGCCATCTTTAGTTACCAGAAGTTTTGTAGGGAAGCCCCAGGAATATGGGAGTTTGTTGTTGCGCAATATTTTTGTCAATGTTAGTAGTTTCTTCCTTGCTAGCATTGTATGCTGGGAGAGGTCAGCGTAGATGTTTATGCCTGAGTACGGGTTGGGTAGAGGGGAGTTTTGCCTTGCAAAACGCATTAAATCGTCTTTGACGTGAAAAAAATGTATGCGAGCTATAACGTCGCGGGGTACTTTCTCTGGTAGGTATTGTGGCTTTGGTAATCTGTGGGCTCTGTCTACCACAATTTCCCCATCTGGCGTGTCATGAAGTAGCTCTTTAATTAGTCGCTGTACATAGTTCCGAAGTTCCGGGGGGGGTACAGACTCCGCCACCCCCCTCAGTTTAACATTGTTCCTGCGGGACCTGTCCTCCAGGTCCGCCATTTTGTTTTTTAAAGCTTCTAACTCCTCCTCTTTTTCATTATGTGCATCCACTAATTCATTGTGTGCCGTTGAAAATTCTGCCATTTTGTCCTCCACGTGGCTAACTCTCTCCCCTATGTCATTAATGTCGGTTTTTATTTGCGATATACAGTCCATGAGGTCCCTATGCATGGACCCTCGTAAAGAGACCAGCATCTCTTTCATTGTAGTGTCGCTCAGGGGCTGTCCTGATGTTGGGAACTCCTGAATCTGGTCTATGAATTCTGTTGTGCTATCGTAGGATGTGCAATTATCCTCGTTCCTTTCCCCAGCATATGTGTGGGCAGCTGAATGTTTGGGTGCCGCTTTCTGTGGGCTCTGGGATGGGGTAATGCACGCTGATGAGCGGCTGCTGTGACCCGGAGAGAAGGACGGGGGTCTGCTATCCTCTCTCTTATTTCCCCTGGTGTCAGACTGCCTGGCGCGCTGCTGCCTGTGTGCGGCGGCGCCATCTTGGATCTCCGGCGTGCTTGCCGAGGGGTAAAAGTCCGTTAGTTTGCGGGGTCCCCCCAAGGGTTTCCTCTTACCCATCGTAGGCTGTGTGATGCTGGGACTCTTGGAGCTCTCTACAGTTAGTTTGCAGGCTTCTAACGTCGCTTTGTACGGGCCGTTACCGCTGGTTCTCACGGAGCTCTCTCCTTATGCGGCCATCTCCTTCCGCTGCCGGCCACGCCCCCGTATGTATATAACTTTCAATAAAGGTTTTCTGGATAAAAAAAAACATCATTAATATTAGGACACTAAATATGTCTAAAAATAATATACCTGGCTCCAAATGGTCACATCCGGTTCTTCCAGGATGGAAGGCCCAGCTTGGTCCTCATCAGTTCCTCATCAGCCTCTGCTGGGGTGGAGGGAAGGGTGGAGGGAAGGGTGGAGGGAAGGGTTGAAAGTGATGCCCTGGCTTCAGTCTGGTCATCAAGAAAACATAGTTTATCGTAGCACCACAGCCTGGGTACATATACATCATCTGCTGATGTTCCTGATCTCAGGGAAATCTGGATCTTGTTATGCTCCCTCCTATACATATTTCACAAGATCCCAATTTTATTTTCCACAAACTTAAAGGTTGCTTCTGGGATGAAAGTCTGCACAAATGCGACAAGTTTCTTCAGCGTTGACTTCCTTATTGTTTTAATATAATATGCAGGGTGTTTGACCTCCCCATAGATTCCTCATCTCCCTGTACTTCTCAATAAATTGAGTCAGAAATTCAGGGTCCAGGGTTCAGGGTAAACTTAGCATTTATGTTTTCTGATAGTAAGATAATACACAAGACAAAAACACTAATGTTAGGCTAAACTCTCATAATCATATCCCAACATAGGCCTCAATCTTTAAGCAGTATAGGCTGCTACAAAGTTAATAAAATTTACCTTCATTTCGGACGCTCGCAACGTCAATTCCTCTATCCTCCGTGCACAGATTGTACGTATGACACATGCGTGATAGCTTTATACACACTTCGCATGCGTGAAACTCCGCCTGCGTCTCCCGCCCCTGACGTTCTTTTTTAACTAATATTCTCTGCCCCTTTTCTCTACTCACAGAACGTTTGTACGGCACATGCGTGAAAGCTTTGTATACACACTGCGCATGTGCGAAACTCTGCCTGTGTCACCCGCCCCTGACGTTCTTTTTTAACGAATATTCTCTGCCCCTTCTCTCTATGGTGCGCAGTAGGAGCAACAATGGCGGAGACACAGCAGGTGTGTACTAATTCCTCAAGTAACGAGGAAAGCCCAGAGCCTGAAATGACCCGATCCGGGAAGAGGAGATTTAAGGCCTCCAATATGGCTTTTGAAGAGATGGTGGAGATCGGAAGCATGGACCATACGCCCAGCCTAATTTAAGAAAGGCAAAAATAATGATGAAAGTGGTGAAGACCTTGCATCATCATTTTGGGGTACGGCGCTCTAAAGATCAGCTGAGGAAAGAGGAAACGATGGTCTGACCTCAAACTCAGGGAGCCGGATCAGTACAGACGAATCCAGAAAGTGCTGAAAAAAAGTAAGTACTTGTTGTGTGTTCATATTCTGATTATTACATTGCATGCTGCTCCATGTGCTTTTCTTTACTGTACTCGTTAAACGTTTGTAGGAAACATCGTACGTAGGAAACATCGTACGTAGTAAACATCGTACGTAGTAAACATAGTTTTAAAAAAATATACGATGTATTTAGTTGATACAGGGTTTAAACAATATTTTGGTCTTGGTAGTTTGTCTTATTAAAAGAAGTTTAGGACAATGTTGTCTAGATGTCTTTTGAAACTAGAATGAATAGCAAACTTCATTCAGTGGAATGTAAGGAGAGGACACTCAGCAGCTGTTTACACATCTGGACTCAGGAGCACCAGAATACATTTTTTTTGGTTAACCCACACAGGTGCTCCAGTGGATACTTGTTGGGGTGTCTCTATCTGTGAAACGTGGCCAGCTTGTTTCCAAGGGAATTTTAATTATGTATTTAACTTGGATCTCTGCCCAAACAGACAATTGTACACCACTTCAATGCAATGTTTCATATTCCTATTCCTGGACTCAAATATCTGTGTGCTAAGTATACCTTTTGTTTCATTCTCATAGGGGAGAAAAGACTCAGACAACCTGAACCCAGGGACCCCTGACCTCACCAGCCCGTTTGGGAAATCAGCCCAAGCCCCACGGAGGATGTGTAGGAAGGAGAGGTGGGCGACAGGTGAGTGTCTGATACCCCAGCTTATGGTAATCTATGTATGCCTGCATATTTCTAAATACATTTTTTTTTCATCAATTTTAGGTGATCTGGTTGTGGAAGCAGAAGAAGCGGTGGAAGCAGGTCCAAGTGCCCCCCCCCCAAGGATATGCACAGAGAGGTGTAGGAAGTGGGCGACATGTGCACCCCACCAGGTGAGTGTCTGACACCCCAGCTTATGGTAATCTATGTATGCCTGCATATTTCTAAATACATAATTTTTTCATTAATTTTAGGTGATGTGGAAGGGGAACCATTTACCACCAACAATGCACAACGATTAATTGGGCAGATCATGGCCTGGAATGGGGATATTCATGCCATGTGCAGTAGCCTTGACCTAATGTGTAATCGGCTGGACAATATGCAGCAGGAAATGAAGAACATGATCGATGTTTTGGGGAGAATCTAAATCCCTTTTTCACAAAAAACATTGATCATGTTCTTCATTTCCTTTTTTGCTGACCCCATTCTCAGCTTTGACTTTTAAACATTTTATGCCTGTTTGTAAAAAAAATTATACAAAATAAATAAAAAATATATAGAGGCCTGTTTGTTTAGAAAAAAAAATAGAGGCCTGTTTGTAGAAAAATTAAAAAAAATAAAAAAATAATTTTTTAAATAAAAAAAATTCTATTGTTTGAACAAAAAATTATATATATTTTAAATCCTAAAATGTTAACAAACGCACATGTGAATGTGCACAGATTAAAAAATCTGTTATTAAACAACAAGATGTGTGGCTTCTTTGTTCAATGCTCAATACCAGTTTTGGAAGTTATTTGGTGTTTACAGTGACAATGGGGCTTATTTACTAAAGGAAAATACACTTGGCACTACAAGTTCACTAGGATAACCTAGGAGACAGCCAAAAAGAAAGGCAAGCAATAAATACAATTCAAGATTTTATCTGATCATTATTTTTTATTAAAACAAACTATAGATTGTCTGGCATTGCAATAGCCCCCCTACCCATAAAAAAATCAACATATTGATCCCGAACTTGACGGGCACTTTGGGGGGCCAAGCCAGTATGGCCAGTATCCAGGCCGTCAGAGGATTCTCTATAAGTCTGGCCTCAGGCCCAAGTGATGCAATATAATTGCTTGAATGTTTGTTTAAATAATTGTGTAGGATGCAGCACGTTAGGACAGGGTGATTTAGTTTGTATTCTGCCATGTGGATGGCTGTCTGAAACAGGGGGAACCGGCTGGCCATGATCCCGAAGGCATTCTCCACAACTCTTCTCGCTCTGGCCAGCCAAGGCTTAAAAACCCTCCTCTCCGGGGTGAGGGTCCTTTTGGGGGAATGGCCTCATGAGGTGCTCGCCCAGACCGAAGGCTTCATCTGCTATGAAGACAAAGGGGAGTCCTTCCACGTTATCCGCATCAGGTGGCAATCCCAGGCCACCACTCTGGAGACGCTGGTAGAACTCCGTCTGGGCGAAGACTCCTCCATCCGACATCCGGCCATTCTTCCCCACGTCCACATACAGAAATCCATATTGTGCCAACACCACCGCCATTAAGACAGTACTATGAAACCCCTTATAATTAAAATAGTATGACCCCGAATGGGGTGGTAGCACGATGTGGACGTGTTTCCCATCTATAGCCCCTCCACAGTTGGGAAAGTCCCAACGGGTGGCAAAATGGGATGCCACAGTCTGCCATTCCTGTTGTGCTGAAGGAAACTGGGGAGTCAAACAAGAAAAAAAAATTTAGGTACTTTTGCACATAACATTGCAAGCACATTACACAAAAAACATTATTGCCCAGCATCAGTATAACATTAATTGTAATAAAGTATTATTTAAAGACTAAAATATAAGGCCCACTTATCAGATTCATCACCCCCTCTGATGGCCCATTGATAAATTTTAGGGGGTGGGGAATTCTAAAGCAATTTAAGGACACACAACTCATTTTGAGACATTTTAGGGGGGGTTCTAAAGCAATTTAAGGACACACAGACCATTTGGAGACATTTTAGGGGGGATTCTAAAGCACATTAACGACACACAGACCATTTGGAGACATTTTAGGGGGGGGGATTCTAAAGCAATTTAAGGACACACAGACCATTTGGAGACATTTTGGGGGGGATTCTAAAGCAATTTAAGGACACACAAACCATTTGGAGACATTTTAGGGTAAAGCAATACAATGGAGCTGACAAAATACATTGTTAAGTGACTATACTAGGTGGATATGGGCCCAGCATAGAATGCTGGGGAGGTTAGTGAATCCAAATATGCATGCAGTACCAAAAAGAGCATTAAAAAATGACAGCATGCATGAGGACAAAGGGGACATTCACACTATATTGCAATCATGGTATTTAGTGTTTGAGTAAAGAAATACATTACATTAGGAAACATTAAATACAATAAAATGTGATGTTAAAGGATACAATTCTTACCTTAATATAGTCCTTCTGCAGGACTTGGATGATGGCAGAATAGGTCTCTGGGATAATGATTCCCAGAGCCTGGGGGGGAGATGCCTGTTGAGAACTTAAGGTCCTGCAGGCTTCTCCCCGTTGCCAAGTACTGCAACGTGGCGACTAGCCTCTGCTCCGCAGTGATGGCTTGCCTCATGCAGGTATCCTGCCTGCTGATATAAGGGGTCAGCAAAGCCAACAAACGGTCAAAAATGGTGTCCGTCATCCGGAGAAAATTCCTGAAATCCTCAGGGTTATTCTCACGGATCTCACGGAGCAAAGGCATGTGAGAGAATTGGTCACGCTGGAGCAACCAATTCTTCGTCCATAAACTCCTCCTCACCCTGTTCATGGACTGGGCTTGGGCTGAAGAATGAACTACAGCACCAAGCACATACAATGCACGAGCTCTACGATGAGTACGTACACGCAACATGGCTTCAAGATGGTCGGCTGGTCAGAATGAACTTAACAGAACGCACTGAAGAACAGCAAGGCCTGTGAAGAGCGAGCTGAAAATCAGCAAAGAGCGGACAATAACACACTGAATAAATCAATGCGAACTGACTACACGCACTGAAAAGCAGATACAAACCTCACAAGCACAAACTGAACAACAGTTAAATGATTTGAAAAATACGAGTCTCACAAGCGCGAATCGTCTCACCAAACTTCTACTAACACAAGATAAACACGAGATTAGCAGAAGGAGCCCAACGGGTGGCGCACGAGCTATTGAACCTTTGTTTTATAGTCTCGTCCGACCTGGTGTACGTCACCGCGTACTAGACGGTCGGACATTTGTGTGGCCGTGTGTGCGCAAGTCCGTTCGTTCTAAAGTCCGTCGGAAGTCCGTCAAAAGTCTGACGAAAGTCCGCCGGAATGACCATCGGACTTTTGTTGCCGAAAAGTCCGCTCGTGTGTACGCGGCATTAGTCTCAGTATTGGAGTTTTTAGAGGGTGTGGACAAGGGTCTTGCAGTCAGCACTTTTATGCCCCGTACACACGGTCGGATTTTCCGATGGACGCCATCGGACATTTTCCATCGGGTTTTCCGACACACAAAGTTGGACAGCAGGAGATAAAATTTTCCGACAACAAAATCTGATCGCGTCAATTCCGACCGTGTGTGGCCTGTTCCGACGCACAAAGTGCCACGCATGCTCAGAAGAAATTCCGACACGGGACAGCTCGTTCTGGTAAACTTAGCGTTCGCAATGGATACAGCACTTTCGTCACGCTGCAATGTTAAAAATGGTTTAATACAGCGCACTCTCTTCTTCTTTATAATGTGACAAGAATTAAGTCGTTTTGCTGCTCATATTCACACACACTTCTCACAAAGTTTTATTTGTGTTTTTTTAGTGGGATTCCCTCAATATATTGTTATTAGTTGTCACATCTGACAGTTTTATATTATATTTATATTATATTTATTTATTTTATTTTTTTTTGGATTTTCAGCCTTTTTTTTTCTTTAATGTTTGTATTTTTTCCAAGGCTGATCTTTGTTCAATGTTATTTTTATTTTTACTCCAGAATATTTTTGTGTGTGTTTTGTGTGTCAAGTTACCCCAACACCATTGATATCTTTTATTCTTTTATCTCAAGGAGATTGTTTGTTGTTGGTGTCCCTTGTTCATTTCACATTGTATATTAGAAATGTACCTGAATCCTCACAAACCAACTGTCATTTTTGAAGTAAAACACATAGGAGAGTATAATTCAAAACAAAAATCCTTTATTAAGGGATTAGAACCAAACAAAGAGGGAGGCAACACTGGATCAACAGGAGAAATTAGCGAAGCCTGGGACCCCCACGGCAGACATCAATTCTTCAACATCAAAATTGGTGGCCTGAGGAGTCCATATCTAAGGGAGGGCAGTCTGGTCCGGGATTCACAGAGACTCGGATAGCAGCAGATGACATCTGTGTCCCCAGGCTGTGGTACCACAAGAGGCTGCATCTTTTGGCCGACCAGACTGGATCCAGGGCAATCACTGTCTGGTCTTCCTTCCACGCTTCCTTCCGGGCTGTGGCTGTGCAGTTGGAGATGTGGCAGGAGGAGGAGTAGGAGGAGGAGGACTGGGAGGACCTGGAGGAGGACTGGGATGACCTGGAGGAGGACTGGGATGACCTGGAGGAGAGGGAGGAGGAGGACCTGCAGGAGGAGGAGGAGGAGGACCATCCCAAAGCTGTGTGTGAGGTGTAATTTGGCCCCTCATACCTTTCTCCAGAGCCTCTGATATGAGGGCCTCACACAAGGCTTTTTGGCCCTCGGCCATCCTCTGCATTTTATATGCTATGAATGCAGCAATGTTCTCCTGCATGGTGTGGGGTGCTCCCAGGACCTCTGTAGCCCTCCAAAAGAATCTGATAGCCGCCTCCTCTAGGGCACTCCTCCTACTGCCACTTTCTGTTTTCAGGGGGGGTGGAGGGACCTTGATATCAGCCAGCCGGCTCGGCACGGCCACCTCCTGGCTGAGACTTCCCTGTGTATGAAAAAGGGACATGGTTGTAATGTTTTGCATCATCAATCACAATCCTAAATTAGTACTCCCAACTAACATCTAGTTAACATCATTGATTGGACAAGCAGAAATATTTAGAGGAATGCTATACCTGGCTCAATCTGGGCTCCTCCACATATCGCCTGCAAGGCCCAGGTTGGGCATCAGAAGCCTCAGCCGGGGTGGAAGGAAGCGTGGAAGGAAGACTGGAGAGGGATGGCCTGGGTTCAGTCTGGCCTGCCAGAAAGTGCAGCCTGTCGTCGTACAACATCCTGGGGACATAGATGTCATCTGCTGCTCCGGATCTCTGTGAATCCAGGACTTTCTTGCGCTCCCTCAGATATGTGCTCCTCAGGCCACCAATGAAAATCTTTACATAAGTAATGTCTGCCGTGGGGATCACCTGCTTCACAATTTCACACAATTGCTCCAGTGCTGCCTTCCTCTTTGCTTGGTTCTTGAAATGGGGGTGGGTAATCTCCCACAGACAGGGCAGCTCACTTAGCATATCAATGAATAGTGACATGAAGTCAGTATCTCTCATTAAGATATCCATGTTCACTGCAAGACACAACACAAGACAAAGCCTAATGTCAGACAAAACTCTCCTAATCTTGTTACAATATAGGCCTCAATCTAGAAGCAGTATAGGCACAAGTTTGTCTCTTACCTTCGTTCTTACGATCGGCGCGTCCAATGCTCCTTCCTCCGCTCACAGATCGTACGTAATATGCACGCGTGTCTTACGCTTTATACACACTGCGCATGCGTGTAACTCCGCCCGCCCCTGACGTTCTTTCTAGTCTATTCCCCGCCCCTTTTCGTTCGACGCAGTGGGGGAAGAGCATGATGGCGGAGTTACAGCAGGTGCGTGATAATTATATCAACGAGGAGGAGGAGGAGGAAAGCCCGGATCCAGGCACGTCCCGATCCAGAAGGAGACGTTTTAAGGCCACAAATATGTCGTTTGGGGAGATGTTGGAGATGGTCGACATCATGAAGAAGTCAGACTATGACGGAAAATATGGGCCTTACCCCCACCCCAACATCAGAAAGGCCAAGATCATGGCGAAAGTGGTCAGGAGTCTTGAGAGGAATTTCGGGGTACGAAGATCAAAAGATCAGCTCAGGAAGCGGTGGTCGGACCTGAAGTTGAGAGAGCCAGAGCAGTACCGAAAGATCCGGAGAGTGCTGCAAAAAAGTAAGTAGTTGTGCTGTGTTCCTATTCTTTCTGTCTTTATTCCGTTCGTTCTGCTCCATATGCTTTTAGTAATTGTAACATTTAAAAAGGTCAACTTTAATGTTCATGGGCCCATTATTCGTTCGTATCAAACATTTTTCTTTCGGCCTCTAGAACACCATTGCATTTTCACACATTTTTGGGGGCCTACTTGGATGCCAAATATTTGTTTGTGTAGATGGGTTTGTTACTAGAATGAAATGCCAACTAGATTGTGTGTAAAGAGAGGACACTCAGCAGCTGTTTTCACATCTGGACACTGGAGCACTAGTGTGGGACCCCAGAACACCATTTTTATTAGGGGGGGCACACAGGTGCTCCAGTGTATACTATAGGGGGGGCTACATCTGTGAAGCTTGTACCAAACAGGTAAAGTATTGCAGCTTGACAAAGGGCAATAAAAAATATACATCTTGGAACTCGGATAAAATAGACAATTGTACCCCACTTCCAAGCAATGTTTCCTATTTCTAGTTCTGCCATCAAATATCTGTGTGCTAATTATACCATTTTTGTTTTACATAGGGGAGAAAAGACTCGGAGGACACCCCTCATCCCAGGAGACCAGAGACCCCCCACCTCTGGAAGAAGGGGAAATACCAACACAAGAAGCTGAGCAGGAGGAAGAAGAAGATGTGGTGGAGATTGGCACCACAAAAGGTGAGTGTCTACGACCACAGACTCAGGTAAAAGAGATGGATGGTGGCAGATTTTTGAGACCTTTTTTTTTTGTTCTTTATCTCTTTTTAGGTGATCGTGATCCAGAACGCTTTACATCTGAAAGTGCCCAGATACTGATCGGGGAGATCATGGGGTGTAATCTCCAATTGCAAAACATCCAGCAACAAATCAGTGATGTTATTAAAAAAAATAATAACATCATTGATGTTTTGGGGCGAATTTAAACCCCACAAAATCACCTGTTTTATCTTACTAAAATTTTTACGTTTAGAAAAGCCAAATTTGGAGGATGCACACAGTGTGCCAACATGTGCTATCTGCCATCACGGGAGATCAATGGACACGTTTTGGGGGTGCAACCCCTTCCTCAATTATAAAGTAGCGGTGAGGAAGGGCTTGCTCCCTCAAAACATGTCCCTTGATCCCCCCTGATGGCAGATAGCACATGTTGACATTCGTAAATTGGTGTGCATCTTCCAAATTTGGCTTTTCCAGGGGTGATTTCCCCCCATCTGAACGCTATATCAAACCCAGTTCCTAAATACTCATGTCTGATATATTCTTCAGGTTTTACCTAATGTGAACTTTGTAAGTTCAAGTTTTTTGGCTTTCTTGTTGGTTTTACACATGCCTGTTTTATCTGAAATGGACATTTCGATTTTTGATAATGCTACTGCAAAAATTGTTATACAACAAACATGTTGGTTTGTTTTAAAAACCTTTCGTAAATGCACATGTGATTGTGCAGGTATAAAAAAGTGGCTTACTCAAGAATGTGTGGATTATTGTTTCAACACTACATCACTTTTGGGGTGATGTAATTGCTGTTTTATGCAAAAATGGGGGTTATTTCCTAAGGGAAAATACACTTTGCACTACAAGTGCAGGTTCAGTGCAGTTGCAAGTGCACTTGTAGTGAAATGTGTTTTGGCATTTAGGAAGTACCAGCCAACACTATTTTTTATAAGGTTACCCACAGGTTCTGCACTCAACACATTTCTGTCAGGGTCAGCTAAAACAAACACAAGCAGTAATTGTCCACCAAGAATTTCTTTTGGTTGTTTTTTATTTGAAAAAGGTGTCACAGATTGTCTGGCATATTGATAGCCCCCCTACCCGCAAAGAACTCCAGGTAGTGTAACCGGACATCACTGGCATTCAGGGAGGGCAAGCCAGGACAGCCACTTTCAAGCGCCGTCATTGTTGATGGATTTGGGATTCCGGCCTCAGGCCCAACTGAGCCAGCATAGTTGGCTGAATGTTTTCTTAAAAAATTATGGAGAACACAGCACGCCAGTATTATATGGTTCAGTTTATACTCCGCCATATGGATGGGTGTCAGAAATAATCGGAACCGGCTGGCCAGGATTCCAAATGTGTTCTCCACCACTCTTCGGGCTCTGGCCAGCCGGTAATTAAAAACCCTCTGTTCCGGGGTGAGGGTCCTCATCGGGAATGGCCGCATCAGGTGGTCCCCCAGCGCAAATGCTTCATCAGCAACGAACACAAATGGGAGACCTTCAACATTGTCCTCTGGAGGTGGCAAGTCCAAGCTGCCATTCTGGAGACGCCTGTAGAACTCCTTCTGGGCGATCACTCCACCATCGGACATCCGGCCATTCTTCCCCACGTCCACATACATGAACTCGTAATTAGCCGACACCACCGCCAACATCACTATACTATTAAACCCCTTGTAATTATAATAGTACGACCCCGAGTTGGGTGGTGGGACGATGTGGACGTGTTTCCCATCAATTGCCCCTCCACAGTTAGGAAAGTCCCACCGCTGGGCAAAGTGGGAGGCCACAGTCTGCCATTCCTGTGGCGTTGAAGGAAACTGTTGAGGAAAAAAACAATAAACATTACTATTTTTTCACAGATTAGACACAAACATTCTGGGGCAACCTCCAGATAGCATTTATTAAGGGGAATTTAACAACAACAAAGTATAAGGTACACCTATCATATTCCCCCTCCCCCCTCATGGGCCATTTCTAACATTATAGGGGGGGGGACTCTTGGACAGGTAACCCTCTTCACTTCATTGAGAGATGAATGCCTAAATACAGGGTATTACTTGGAACAGCCCCTCCTTAGTTACACTATTGGCAGACCACTGGACAGGTAAGAAGTGTCTGAATACAAAGATATAAATACACATTGTACACATTTGAGGACATTTGGACATTCTGCTATTACCTATCAAGATAATAATAGGATACAAAAACTTAAAACAGTTCCATTGGAAAGTATACAGGCAGACCCTTGCACTACATGCTTTGGGGAATTCATTCATAAATCTGACCAGTAAAGAGATGGGTATAGTGTGTATGGGTTTGGCAAAGTCAGCAGATAGATGATTGAGGATAGAGAATTGGGATCAGCTGACTTAGCAGTTGGGGGGAGGGAGGGTTACCAAAAATTTGGGGACACCACAAAAAAAGCCTCTGGCACCCTGCCTGAATTTAAATAAAAAATAACATTTCCAAACATTTTAGGGGGTGTTTGGGGTAAAGCACTACTATGGAGCTGATAAAATACATTTTTAAGTGACTATATGAGGTGAATATAGGGCAGGAGACACCATGCTGGGGAGGTTATTGAAGGGCAAATATGTATGAAGGACATAAAATAATAATTACATAAAAATCCAGCATGCATGAGAACAAAGGGGACATTCACTGCATATTACAATCATGGTAATTAGGGAATGAGGAAAGAAATACAATATATTAGCAAACATTCAATACAATATATTAAAGGATAAAAATCTTACCTTCATATACTCCTTCTGCAGGACCTGTATGATGGCAGAACAGGTCTCTGGGATAATGATCCCCAGAGCCTGGGAGGAGATGCCTGTCGAGAACTTGAGGTCCTGCAGGCTTCTCCCTGTGGCCAAATACCGCAAGGTAGCGACCAACCTCTGCTCCGGAGTGATGGCTTGCCTCATGCAGGTATCCTGCCTGCTGATATAGGGGGTCAGCGAAGCCAACAAACGGTGAAACACGGGGTCCGTCATCCGGAGAAAGTTCCTGAAATCATCAGGATTATTCTCAAGGATCTCACGGAGCAAAGGCATATGACAGAACTGGTCACGCTGAAGCAACCAATTCTTGGTCCATGAACTCCTCCCCACCCTGTTCATGGACTGGACTTGTGTCAAGGTCAGGACCCCAACACCAAGCCCCCGCACAGCACGAACTCTACGAGGAGTACGCATACGAAACATGGCTAGAAAACGGTCGGCTGCTCAGAACGAAGTAACAGAACGCACTGAAGAACAGCAAGGCCTGTGAAGAGCGACCTGAAAACCAGTAACGAACGAACAAGAATACAATGACTCCTTAAAGTCACGTGGAACTTGCTTGCACGCACTGAAGAGCAGATACAAACCCACAAGCACAAACTGAACGGCAGAAAACGATCTGAAAGCCACGAGTCTGAAAAAGCGCGAATCGTCTCTCACCAAACTTTTACTAACACGAGATTAGCAAAAGGAGCCCAAAGGGTGCCGTGCTTGGTTCTGAACCGGCCTTTTCTAGTCTCGTCATACGTGGTGTACGTGACCGCGTGGTTGTCGATCGGAAATTCCGACAACTTTGTGCGACTGTGTGTAGGCAAGACAAGTTTGAGCCAACATCCGTTGGAAAAAAACCTAGGATTTTGTTGTCGGAATGTCCGATCAATGTCCGACTGTGTGTACGGGGCATTAAAGTGCAAATGGCCGCATTAGGAATTTTTATCTGGAGAGATCAATTTCTTCAGAAACTTTGATCACAAGATTTTTCAGTGCACTTTCCAGATCCAGACCGGTTACAGTTAAGCACTTTCCAAAATGGGATCTTTCGATGGTTCTGCAAGCCCTCACAAAGGAACCATTTGAACCATTACAAACAATCTCTCTAAAGGATTTAACTTTCAAAACTATTTTTCTAGTCGCAATTACATTGTCAAGAAGGATTAGTGAACTGACTCCTGAAAAACAAGTTACCGGTAAGTCTAACTTGAATTATTTCACACCTGTTTGACAAGTGCATATCATTTCAGTTTTTGACAGCAGGGCCAATTCTTGCTTTCATCAAGAGTACCTCTATACGGTTACGGTGTGAAGGCACCATCAACACCCAAAGGCCAATTTTTCTGCACCTGCTACTTCTATCCAAAGTCTGCGAAATAGACACCAGAATTTATGCAAAAAATCTCTAAATTGTGGCCTCATCATATAGACTGTCTCCCCAAGCCCTTGTTTATTAACCCTTTCATACCTAAAGTAGGTGTCTAGGGTGATAAGAAGTGGCACCAGAAAATAATTAAATAAAAATGAGTGAAGCTGCCCCTTTAAAAGTGGATATACCGCTCAATTGTGAATTAATGAAAAAATAAAAAAAGTGTGGCGCTCCCTCAGAGATCAATATAGATATAAAAAATATGTGTTCATTTCATATAGATCTTTTCAATAATTATCATAAGCAGCATGACAAATAATAAATAAAGTGCTCATGTGATCATTTCATAAAATTCTTTTCAACAATTGAACAGTGTAGTGCAAATGAGCAAAGTGACAAACAATACATGAATCCAAATATAGCTTCAAAAAATACAATAAAAAAGAAAGTCCAATCACTGTGATTCATAAAAAAAAGTGCAATGTTCTTCAAATCATACTCCACCATAGATGTGCATGAGAAGTCCAAACTCACCAGAACCGGTATTAATAAAGACCTTGAGGCTATGATACATTTCTTGTAACCGACAGCATAAACAGAGATCGTCCTCTTAATCTAGGCAGTTTGAACATGGGGGAAATCATAGCGCAACAGGCTAATAAAAATGTATATAAGCATTTAATGGTGACAATGCCCACTCACATTTAGATGTTCTATATCATATGTCAGCACCAACATGTAGAGCTTGGGTTGAGGAAACACACCATCCTGTCGGCCTCGGCATGCATTCCACTGCCCAGGGGTTTCCAAATTAAACCCAAGGCCCAATTTTTCCTTACCTGTTTGACAGGTGCATATGATTTAAATTTGTTACAGTACGGCCAATTCTTGCTTTCATCAAGAGTATCTCTATAGGATTACGGGGTGAAGGTACCACCAACACCTAAAGACCAATTTTTCCGCAGTTGTTTGACAGGGGTATCAAATGAAAAAATGTTTACAGCGAGGCCAATTCTTGCTTTCATCAAGAGTACATATGGTTATGGTGTAAAGACACCACCAACACCCAAAGACCAATTTTTCTGCAACTGTTTGACCGGTGCATCATGATTACATTTTTTACAGCAAGGCCAATTCTTGCTTTCATTAAGAGTACCTCTATAGGGTTAGGTTACCTGTTACTTCTATCCAAAGTCTGCAAAAGAGACACCAGACTTTATATGAAAAAAAAAATTGTTAACCTTGGCCTGAGTGTAATTTGGCTTCTTTAGATAAATCTTGCTCACTGTGGTGCTTTATTTCCATCCAAAGTCTGCCAAAGATACTTTATCCAAAAAATCTTGTTCCGAGTGCACTAAAATGTGGCCTCATCATGCAGACTGGCGTCCCAAGCCGTTGTTTACTAAATAAAGAAAACTTGCAGGGAAAATCAATTTAAATTTAATTTTTATATATATATATATATATATATATATATATATATATATATATATATATATATATACCAGTTTTGCTGCAGCAGGTTCTATAGGCGGTACCCGGACCCCCATACCCTTTTTATGACCAATAACTTGAATATAAGCCTTCAAAATGGGGACTTTTGTTCAGGTCCACCCAACCCTGGGGTTTGGGATTCAGGTCCAAACTTATCCCCAGTTCCAGGGTTCTGTTGGCGACCTGAACAAAGGGGTGTTCGGCCCATCACTACATGGGTAATACAGTACACTGGTTAATACATTTGTATCTCCTTAGTATTACATTGTAGTTTTTGAAATACTGTCTGTGATTATATTATATAATATTGTGTTGTTACCTAAGTTTGTTGGCCTACTAAAACCCCTCTGTTTTCTGTTCTTTGCATTGTTCATGCATTAATTATTATTGGCCTGTATACTATACGGCTTCATTAGCACTTGGGCTTTTTTAACCACTTCCCTACCGGGCCTATTCTGGCACTTCTCTCCTTCATGTAAATATCATAATTTTTTTGCTAGAAAATTACACAGAACCCCCAAACATTATATATATGTTTTTTTTAGCAGACACCCTAGGGAATAAAATGGCAGTCATTGCAACTTTTTATCTCTTACGGTATTTGTGCAATAATTTTTCAAACGCCTTTTTTTTTGGAAAAAAAACAGTTTTGTGAACTAAAAAATAACAAAACAGTAAAGTTAGCCCAATTTTTTTGTATAATGTGAAAGATGATGTTACGCTGAGTAAATAGATACCTAACATGTCACGCTTTGAAATTGGGACCACTCATGGAATGGCGCCAAACTTCAGTACTTAAAAATCTACATAGGCGACGTTTTAAATACTTTTTACAGGTTACCAGTTTAGAGTTACAGAGGAGGTCTAGTGCTAGAATTGTTGCTCTAACGCACGTGGTGATACCTCACATGTGTAGTTTGAACGGCATTTACATATGTGGGTGGGACTTACATACGTGTTCGCTTCTGAGTGTGAGCTACGGGGGCGTTTTAATTTTTTTTTTTTTTTTTTACTTAATTTTTTGTAATTTTTACACTTTTTTTTACATTTGTATTTTTTTGATCACTTTTATTCCTATTACAAGGAATGTAAACATCCCTTGTAATAGGAATCTATTGTGACAGGTCCTCTTTATGGAGAGATACGGGGTCAATAAGACCCCACATCTCTCCTCTAGGCTGGAAAGCATGAGATTGAGAAAAAAAATTCACTGATCTCATGCTGACAGCCGCGATCGCAGCTTTGTTTGTTTATTTCCGGGAACCCGGGCGTGAAGTCATAACGTCGCGCCCGTCCTCCGACGGTCATAGAGATGACTGGTGACCATCTGGTCACCAGAAATCTCTATGGTCGTCATCTGACGGCGGCTGATTCTTTCTCCAGGCCCCCGATGGCACAGGAGAGCCCATAGAAGCACTAGATGGCGGCGGAAGGGGGGGACATCCCCTCCCATCGCCTATAAGAATGATCAAGCGGCGGAACTGCCGCTATGACCATTCTTATCGTGCACAGAATCGCCGGCTGCAAAAGTAACTACAGGCATCATTCAGATATTCCCGCACAAAGTCATCAACGTCATATGACGGTGTCCGGTAGGGAAATGGTTTTAAACACTTTTCTCCTACTAAATGCATTTAGACCGATCAAGGGTTTGGGAGTTTATTTACTTCATTGGCAGGAATTTTTATATATTTTTGCCATTGAAATAAAAAACTTTCAATTGCTACATGCACCTATCGCTTAGGCGCGTTTAGGTACATTTTGGCATTTTTTCTTCCAAAACGCTCCTCTCTTGAATGAGAAAGTGATGTTGTTTTTTTCTGCCTCTAAATGCCCACATAGGCCACATAGAGAGGGGTTAAGAGGCAGTAAAATAAAATAGTCAAACACCTGTAAAATAAACACTTTTGAGCTCAAGTGTCCCTGAGACCTAAAAGGAATGACTTGTAACGGTTTGTTCTTTATATAAAAAAATACAATAAAAATGACCTGCTTTAAAAAAAAATCTAGGATGGTTAGCTGTGAGTTCTCCTATGAACAAAGCTTCTGCTTTGGAGGCTCTTTTAACTTTTCCTATGTAATCACTAATTAGGTTTTTATTGTACTGCTTTTATTAATGCCATTCTCATTATGTTTTTTTCAGCAATTCAACAGCACGTGTTGTTTTAGGAGTTGATAAGCCATATTCTAATAAGAAAGACGGAAGACAACGGTGCAAAATCAATAGGACCATCTCACATGAGAGTTTTAGGACAAAGACATTCGACTATGATGTTGCGCTTTTAAAGGTAATTAAGCTGAAAAACACTTCTAGTGTTTAATTTGCATAACATACAATAGGTCATCAGTATCTAATTAGAATTATTTTTTATAATTTAATTCAACTCCATCCCTCCTTTTTAGTGGTTGTAAAGGCAGAAGTTTTTTTTTTATCGTAATGCATTCTAATGCATGATGCAGTACACATGTAACGTGTACTGCATTCTGGAGGGACATGGGTGGGACCATGGGTTAAAGGGGTAGCAAACTCTGTTATAATAAAGATTACCTGTAGGTACAAGGAATATCTCCTAAACATGCACCATGTAGGAGATATTCGCTACCAGTGGCGGCTGGTGTTTTTTTTTGAGGGGGCGGGAAACAAACCCCCCCAGTTGGTCAGTCGGTCGGTGGCACCCCCCTCCCTGGCTCCTACGAGTGGCGGACAGCGGGCGGGTTGTGGGCACCGGCTCCTGTGTCCTCTCCTCCTTGGCTTCAGGCGTTGGCTCCTGTGTCTTCCCCTCCTCAGTTTCGGGGGCAGGTTGCGGGCAGCAGTTCCTGTGAGTTCTCCTCCTCGGCTTAATTCACTAATGTCACACAACTTGGTTGGCTCAGGGCACAGTACTCTGCACCCCCTTTTTAAAGCCTATTAAAGCCTCTGGCTCTAATCACGTGTTCAAAAAAACACACCCCCCCACCATAGGAATGAATGCGTCCGGCACCCTGTATGTAGATCAGGGGGCCGGATGCATTCATGGGGGGGCGGCACCCATGTGCCCCTAATGTCTTATGGCATATCCTGGAAACAATGAGTAAAAACTCCCATATAACTGGGGGGAGAGGTAGATCTTTAAAGCCCAATTCTATCTTAGAAAACCCTAATTTTCTGAATTTCAGACCCCTAACAGCTCTTAAAAAGTGTTGCCCCCCCCCCACAGACTTACTGATTCAAACCATTGAGGCATCCTTCCTCTTTCGGGTTAAATGATATCTAGTGTCATTCAACCCACTTCATGTAAGCCCAGGGCTTCAAGACATCAAGGAGCAACAGAGCATTTACTGTAACTGCACTAAACAGAAAAGATGGCCACAATTAGGGATGCCAACTGCTATGGAATATGAAGGGACATCTGCTGATGTGCACAGTCCTGCTACCGCTGCTTATATTGCCAGTAGAGACCCTGAGTACCCTGGGATTTTGGGATTTAGTACCCCTGGATTGTTGGGTTTTATTTATGATCATTAAACTTAGAGGACTGCTGAACTATAATGTTGTGTACCTGTGCCCATTAATTGCAGCCTAACCTGTGTACATTAAATGCAACCTTACTGTTTGATGTGATATATGTAAAGAGACAACACAAGCCATTACTGTACAGAAGCCATGTTTACTGAAAAGGCCCAGCAGGAACAGGAAACACAACACAGGAAGAAGTACAACAGAGATGCACCATAGAGTTGCATTTAAGGAAACATATCATCCATAACATCTCCCCCTTTTAGTGTTAATAAATGAACATTGTGAAATTAAAAAGAGACACAGCAGTAACACATTCTATAGGTTAGGTCTCATAGGTGGTTTTGCACATCTACCAGTATGGGTGAAGACTGGCCCTTGTGCAAGGATCTTGTGCAAGGATTCCTTTAGCCCTCTCTGAAGTTACTAGGCTCATCATGTACTGGCATGTTCTGCGCTTGACAGCTGTCGGGTATACTTGCTTGCCCAGAACTGTCATTGCTGTTGGTATGAGGCATTGCCTCTGTACATGCCTCACTGTCAATGGGTGAGTATGTCCTTGTGATACTGGGTGAGTCTGATCTATCCACAGGATACTGAGATTCAGGCTGCTCTGTCACTCTCAAATCCACTCAATTGCGTCTATAGAGAGTTCCTTCAACGTCCACAAGATGGGAGCGTGGTGCAACCTTTTAGAGACAAGTATCTATTCTCCAACGGCCTGTTCGATCCCCAGGTAATGGTTTCATACGGATTAATTCCCCAATATTCAATTCTGGCAAATCTCTGGCCAATGTGTCATATCGTGCCTTTGACACTTGTTTCTTAATCCTTAACTTTTCTGTAACACCTTGTATGACAGAGGGTTCAAGCAGCCTATTTGCTACTGGTAAGGAGATCTTTAATCTCCTTGACATCAGTCTTTGTGCTAGACTACTATCCATGCCTTCAGTCGGAGTGTTTCTCCAATGTAAAATGGCCTTCCATGGGTCTTTACCATCACTTTGTGCTTTCTTGCATACATTTTTACCAATCTTTAGGTTGGAGATACAACAACTTTCAGCTTAGCCTATTGACTGCAGTTAAAGAACGGGACACTGGATGTCGCTAATGCTCAGTGATATGATATGCTATGCATTATTCTATGATGTGTTGTATTTCCTATACATAGTGCTGTACTTGTTGGTTTCTTTTTCCTGTCTGTGTTCTTCTTACCATGTGAGGTGACATCTTTGCTAGTGTGGTTATGTTCCAATAAAGAAGCCAGTTCCTGTTACTCCACAACGTCTGATCTGAATTGACTCCGCCGCACCCAGCAATCGTACTCTGCACCAGGTTATGGGCCCAGTGTTCGGATAAAGTCATATGACCAGGTGCGGCCCAGGCAGAACAAAGCCTCGAACGGCAGACAGTGTGGCTGATGCGGAGATCGACATAAGGAAGTTTTCCAGTGAAATCTCCTATAGACAGGTAAGACTCTTCGTATATAATGGGGGAAAAATGGCCGGAAACTCAGAGCTTAAACTCTCAGTGGCCAAGCTGAACAAAGACAATTATCAGCTATAGAAGTTCCAAGTGGAAATGCTATTATCCAGAGATGACGTGTGGTAGGTTACCACCACAGAGAGGCCACAGGATAATAATCAGGACTGGGACAAGAAAAACAGACAGGCAGGGGCCACCATAAGCTTACTAGTGGAGGATGATCAGCTCATTCATATATGCCATGAGGACACAGCGAAAGGCATGTGGGACATACTAAAAAGACTGCATGAAAGATCCAGTTTAAACAGCAAGCTGTTTCTGCTGCGGAAACTTTACAAAATGAGACTTGGCAGAGAACAGGACATGCAGAAGCATATAAACGCAATGCTGGAAGTGATTGCGCAACTCAGATCAATCGGGGAGAATATAACAGACAGTCACACTGCAGCCATGTTGTTATACAGTTTGCCTGATACATATACTGCACTAATCAATGCACTGGAGACACAACCTGAGACAGATCTGACACTAGCACTTGGGAAGAAAACTGGAATGCCACATTTAAAACAATAGGCAACAATAAATGCCAAGGCTGGTGCATCAATCCCGGGGCAACCAGTCACATGACGACTGATAGAAGTTTCTTCACAGAACTTGATCTGAACAACAAAGAAACTATTTATCTTGCAGATGGAAGCAAAATACATGCAGAAGGATATGGGCATGGAACCCTTGTATGCCCGGATGATGCGGGACACAATTTAGCCATACCAGTGAAAGATGTGCTTTATGTTCCTAATCTAGAAGGAGGACTCTTATCTGTGAAGTGTCTAACAGCCACAGGACTCTGTAAAACTCCAAGGTGACAAGTGTTCTATTCTAAATGGCAAACATACAATAGCAAGTGCCAAGCCTGATGATCATCTATATCACCTCGACACAGTGAAGGAAAAGGTGAGACTGTGTACACACAAGCACAATGAATGTATACATATATGGCACAGATGTCTAGGTCACAGACACCCAGAATGCATACAGGAACTACAGAGGAGGAATCTGACAAGGGATCTAACAGTATCCCCTTGTCCAGTTGCTGTTAAGTGTGAATGTTGCATTAGATCCAAAGCTACAAGAGCAACACTTCTCAAAGTCAGTCAGAAGAGTGCATCCAGACCACTTGACTTAGTTCACAGTGACGTGTGTGGTCCCCTAAACCCACCTACACCTGGAGGCAACAGGTACATAGTGACTTTCATAGACGACTATTCAAGATACAGTCACCTACCTAATGCAACACAAGAGAGAAGTTTTTGACAAATTAAAAGACTATATAATAAAGACCAGTAACAAGTTTCAGAGGAAGCCTCTCATACTTTGGAGCGATAATGGAGGTGAATTCACAGGAGGTAAGATACAAGAGTACTTAACCACTTCAGCCCCGGAAGGATTTACCCCCTTCCTGACCAGAGCACTTTTTACAATTCGGCACTGTGTCGCTTTAACTGCTAATTGCGCGGTCATGCAATGCTCTACCCAAACGAAATTTGCGTCCTTTTCTTCCCACAAATAGAGCTTTCTTTTGATGGTATTTGATCACCTCTGCCGTTTTTATTTTTTGCGCTATAAATGGAAAAAGACTGAAAATTTTGAAAAAAAATGATATTTTCTACTTTTTGTTATAAAAAAAATCCAATAAACTAAATTTTAGTCATACATTTAGGCCAAAATGTATTCGGCCACATGTCTTTGGTAAAAAAATGTCAATAAGCGTATATTTATTGGTTTGCGCAAAAGTTATAGCGTCTACAAACTAGGGTACATTTTCTGGAATTTACACAGCTTTTAGTTTATGACTGCCTATGTCATTTCTTGAGGTGCTAAAATGGCAGGGCAGTACAAACCCCCCCCCAAATGACCCCATTTTGGAAAGTAGACACCCCAAGGAAATTGCTGAGAGGCATGTTGAGCCCATTGAATATTTATTTTTTTTGTCCCAAGTGATTGAATAATGACAAAAAAAAAAAAAAATTTACAAAAAGTTGTCACTAAATGATATATTGCTCACACAGGCCATGGGCATATGTGGAATTGCACCCCAAAATACATTCAGCTGCTTCTCCTGAGTACGGGGATACCACATGTGTGGCACTTTTTGGGAGCCTAGCCGCGTACGGGGCCCCGAAAACCCAGCACCACCTTCAGGATTTCTAAGGGCATACATTTTTGATTTCACTCCTCACTACCTATCACAGTTTTGAAGGCCATAAAATGCCAAGATGGCACAAACCCCCCCCAAATGACCCCATTTTGGAAAGTAGACACCCCAAGCTATTTGCTGAGAGGAATGGTGAGTATTTTGCAGCTCTCATTTGTTTTTGAAAATGAAGAAAGACCAGAAAAATAATTTTTTTTTTCTTTTTTCAATTTTTAAAACTTTGTGACAAAAAGTGAGGTCTGCAAAATACTCACTAAACCTCTCAGCAAATAGCTTGGAGTGTCTACTTTCCAAAATGGGGTAATTTGGGGGGGTTTTGTGCCACCTGGGCATTCCATGGCCTCTGAAACTGTGATAGGCAGTGAAGAGTGAAATCAAAAATTTACGGCCTTAGAAAGCCTGAATGCGGTGCTTGGTTTTCGGGGTCCCGTGCGCGGCTAGGCTCCCAAAAAGTCCCACACATGTGGTATCCCCGTACTCAGGAGAAGCAACAGAATTTATTTTGGGGTGTAATTCCACATATGCTCATGGCATGTTTGAGCAATATAACATTTAGTGACAACTTTGTGCAAAAAAAAAAAAAAATTTGTCTCTTTCCCGCAACTTGTGTCACAATATAAAATATTCCATGGACTCGACATGCCTCTCAGCAAATAGCTTGGGGTGTCTACTTTCCAAAATGGGGTCATTTGGGGGGGTTTGAACTGTCCTGGCATTTTATGCACAACATTTAGAAGCTTATGTCACACATCACCCACTCTTCTAACCACTTGAAGACAAAGCCCTTTCTGACACTTTTTGATTACATGAAAAAATTATTTTTTTTTGCAAGAAAATTACTTTGAACCCCCAAACATTATATATTATTTTAAAGCAAATGCCCTACAGATTAAAATGGTGGGTGTTTCATTTTTTTTTTTCACACAGTATTTGCGCAGCGATTTTCAAACGCATTTTTTGGGGAAAAAACACACTTTTTTAAATTTTAATGCACTAAAACACACTATATTGCCCAAATGTTTGATGAAATAAAAAAGATGATCTTAGGCCGAGTACATGGATACCAAACATGACATGCTTTAAAATTGCGCACAAACGTGCAGTGGCAACAAAATTAATACATTTTTAAAAGCCTTTAAAAGCCTTTACAGGTTACCACTTTAGATTTACAGAGGAGGTCTACTGCTAAAATTACTGCCCTCGATCTGACCTTCGCGGTGATACCTCACATGCATGGTGCAATTGCTGTTTACATTTGACGCCAGACCGACGCTTGCGTTCGCCTTAGCGCGAGAGCAGGGGGGACAGGGGTGCTTTTTATTTATTTTTATTTTTTTCTTTATTATTTTTTTGCTTTTTTATCTTATTTTTAAACTGTTCCTTTCATTTTTTTTTTTTTTAAATCATTTTTATTGTTATCTCAGGGAATGTAAATATCCCCTATGATAGCAATAGGTAGTGACAGGTACTCTTTTTTGAAAAAAATGGGGTCTATTAGACCCTAGCTCTCTCCTCTGCCCTCAAAGCATCTGACCACACCAAGATCGGTGTGATAAAATGCTTCCCCAATTTCCCAATGGCGCTGTTTACATCCGGCGAAATCTAAGTCATAAAATGCTCGTAGCATCCGGTTTCTTAGGCCATAGAGATGTTTGGAGCCACTCTGGTCTCTGATCAGCTCTATGGTCAGCTGGCTGAATCACCGGCTGCATTCTCAGGTTCCCTGTTGAGACAGGAGAGCCAGAGAAAAACACGGAAGACGGTGGGGGGGGGGGCATTCCCTCCCACTGCTTGTAAAAGCAGTCTAGAGGCTAATTAGCCGCTAGGATTGCTTTTACATGAAAGCCGACCGCTGGCTAAAAAGAATGATACCAAGATGATACCTAAACCTGCAGGCATCATTCTGGTATAACCACTCAAAGTCGTGAATGGCGTACCTGAAGACAAAAAAATGGTTAACAATAAAGCACAGTAAACGGTAAAGTATAAAAAATTGCATACCTGAAAAACAAACATGATAAAACATAATAACAATAAAACATTGCAGAATAGAATACAGTAAAAAAGAGCAGAACAATAGAGAGAGAATAGAGAGAGAGAGAACAATAAAACGACAACTATTTTTTTTTATTTTTGTTTGTGTTTTTTTTTTTTTACACTTTTTTTTGTAACTGTAACTTTTATAACTGTAATCAGTTCCAGGTTCGGGTCTCTCAAAATGCGATGGCATCTTGGGAGACCCTGTGAAAGTGCGCCTAGTCTGTGCAATGCTGTACCCTACACTAATACTCAACTAGTGAATGGTAGCGTTCAAAACATTCACCAATGCAAAGACCAGGATTGTCAGGACAGGAGGGACAATAATAGCGGGTGTCACGTCTATATCCGCGCTTGCTGCAGACACAACATCTTTTTTGGGGGGGTTCGTTGGGTAGGGGTACTCGGGAGGATATATAAATGCCTCTCATGCAGCCGACTGCATTTGGTTGGGGATGTGAATGGGGGAAGTACGGGCGCTGCAGAAGCGGTGGGTTCCCAATTAGGATTGGCGAATGCAGCAGGAAGGGCACTATGGGCACGACGGGCCTATGTTTGTCTTTTTGGTGGCAGCGGGACACTACTTGTGCTTGCCACCTCACCAGCTTGAACTGCACTTATGGGACTCGCCACGTCACCAAGTGTTACTGCAGTGCTGGTATGACTACGACCGGGGTGTACTAGGCCGCTGGTGCTTGCCAGTTCACCAAAACGCTACAAAAAAAAGTGACAGTGATCGATCGATACTGCACCTGGGTGGGCTGGGCTGGGCCGGGCGGAGGGGAAAAACGCAGGTGCTAGCAGGTATCTGGGCTGATCCCGCTAACACTGCGTTTTTGGGAACCCTAAACTGCTGGGGACGCTAGTATAGATCTGATCAGATCAGATATTGATGCGTTCAGATACTATACCACTAAGGGAGGTGTGCGGTGCGTGCGTGGGTGTTAGCGCTACTGGCGCTAATCTGACGCTGCCTGGGGCTGGTGCTTGCCAGTTCACCAAAATGCTACCAAAAAACTGTTAGCGATCGCAGGGATCAGGCCTGACTCTGCGAACGCTGCAGTTATGCGTTTAGTGTTTTGTAAGTGACAGTGATCGATCAATACTGCACTTGGGTGGGCTGGTCTGGGCCGGGCGGAGGGGAAAAACGCAGGTGCTAGCAGGTATCTGGGCTGATCCCGCTAACACTGCGTTTTTGGGAACCCTAAACTGCTGGGGACGCTAGTATAGATCTGATCAGATCAGATATTGATGCGTTCAGATACTATACCACTAAGGGAGGTGTACGGTGCGTGTACGGTGTGTGCGTGGGTGTTCGCGGTACTGGCGCTAATCTGACGCTGCCTGGGGCGACGCATATCACCGCCGGGCGATTAGAGGGCTAAACCTTTATTCGGTAATAAACGGCGGGTGCCCTGACACTATAAAAAATAAACGAACTAACCAGCGTCACCCGTAACGGTTATACGGTGATCAGTGGTGAAAGGGTTAACTAGGGGGCAATCAAGGGGTTAAAACCTTCATTAGGTAGTATATGGGGGTCCCTGTCGCTATAAAACACTGACGGCGAACCTAAATATTTACGTCCCTAACTACCGTCACCAGCGACACTAATACAGCGATCAGAAAAATGATCGCTTAGCGACACTGGCGACAGGGGGTGATCAAGGGGTTAAAACTTTATTAGGGGGGGTAAGGGGGGTACCCTAGACCTACAGGGGGGTAACACTCACTGTCCTACCACTGCTAACTGTCACAAACTGACACTATGCAGTAATCAGGAAAAAAAAAAAAAACCTGCTTGGTGTCAGTTTGTGACAGGGGGGGGTGATTGGGGGGGGGGGATCGGGGGGCGATCGGGGGGGGATTGGGGGTGTTTAGTGAGCCTGGCATGTTCTACTGTGTGTGTGTGTTGGTGCACTTACATGTCATCTCTCCTCGGCGCTGGAACGGAAACTGGCCAGCCGAGGAGAGATGACATCACATCCTCTGCCTCTGTGTACTATACAGAGGCAGGGGATGTTTCTCATTGGCTGGGAGCGATCGCGAGGGGGGGGCCACGATCGGATGGCCTCCCCCTCGTCTCTCAACTCTCCCAGCCAAATGCCGACCGCAGCTGGCACCGGGGGGGGTCTGATCGGACCCCCCGCCCGCGGGAAGGCAATCATGTACCAGGTACGTGATTTTGCCTGCCCGTGCCGCTCTGCTCACGTATATAGGCATGAGGCGGTCGGCAAGTGGTTAAGACAGAATGGAATAGAACATCAAAAGACAGTCCCGTATACACCAGAACAAAATGGAGTAGCTGAAAGAAAGAATAGAACTCTGACTGAAATGATCAGATGTATGATGACAGACTCTGGACTACCACAAAAATACTGGGGTGAGGCAGCTATGACAGCTACATATTTTCAGAACAGACTTCTTTCCAGAACAGTGGAGAAAACCCCATATGAACTATGGCACAATGAGAAGCCAAGTGTAAAACACCTAACAGTGTTTGGATGCAAAGCATTCATCTATATACCTGAAGAAAAACGCACCAAACTCCAAAACAGAGCATTTGAAGGTATCTTCGTTGGATACAGTGACAATGTCAAGGGCTACAGAATCCTAAATCCCAAAACAAACAAGGTTACCATTAGCAACAGCATAACTTTTGTTGAAGATTTAAGAGACAATGTAATGACAACAGTAGAAGCAAGAATAGAAGAGAAAACTGACATTGACCAGCCCATCTCTGTAACTTCCGAACAAACAATTGAAGTGAGTGCAGACTCAACCAGTACCGAAGAGCAGACACAAGAAGGCTCAGACACAAAAATGAGACGTTCAACAAGAGAAAACAAGGGTAAACCACCTATACGTCTCTCATACATAGCAAGTACTGCCAGTATCAACGAACCTGCAAGATGGGAAGACATATCTCAGCTTTCAGAACAAGAAGCAAGTAAATGGATAAAGGCTGCTGAGGAAGAGATAAAATCCATGCATGACACTAAAACATGGACACTTACAGAATTACCATCCGGTAGGAAAGCCATAGGCTGTAAATGGACTTTTAAAGTGAAATACAATGCAGATGGCACAGTTGAATGGTACAAAGCAAGACTAGTAGCCAAGGGCTATTCTCAAAAATACGGAGAGGACTATGATGAGACGTTTGCACCAGTAGTGAAGCACACTACAATACGGACTTTGCTGACAGTAGCCGTCATAAGGAAAATGCAAGTGAAACATTTTGATGTGAAAACTGTGTTTCTACATGGCGATTTAACAGAAGAAATTTATATGGAACAGCCGCCAGGATTCAAGGATGAACAAAGGTCAGACCTAGTGTGCAAACTTCGCAGGAGTATATATGGTCTAAAGCAAGCAGCCAGAGCGTGGAATGTAAAAATAAATGAAGTGCTTACACATCAAAACTTTCTAAGGAGGAAAGCAGACCACTGCTTATCCACTTGCCGACCGCCTCACGCCTATATACGTGAGCAGAGCGGCACGGGCAGGCAAAATCACGTACCTGAAACGTGATTGCCTTCCCGCGGGTGGGGGGTCCGATCGGACCTCCCCCGGTGCCAGCTGCGGTTGGCATTTGGTTGGGAGCGATGAGAGACGAGGGGGAGACCATCCGATCATGGCCCCCCCCTCGCGATCGCTCCCAGCCAATGAGAAACATCCCCTGCCTCTGTATAGTACACAGAGGCAGAGGATGTGATGTCATCTCTCCTCGGCTGGCCAGTTTCCGTTCCAGCGCCGAGGAGAGATGACATGTAAGTGCACCAACACACACACACACAGTAGAACATGCCAGGCATACATTACACCCCCGATCCCCCCCCGATCGCCCCCCGATCCCCCCCCAATCACCCCCCCCCCTGTCACAAACTGACACCAAGCAGGTTTTTTTTTTTTTTTTCCTGATTACTGCATAGTGTCAGTTTGTGACAGTTAGCAGTGGTAGGGCAGTGAGTGTTAGCCCCCTGTAGGTCTAGGGTACCCCCCTTACCCCCCCTAATAAAGTTTTAACCCCTTGATCACCCCCCCTCACCAGTGTCGCTAAGCGATCATTTTTCTGATCGCTGTATTAGTGTCGCTGGTGACGCTAGTTAGGGACGTAAATATTTAGGTTCGCCGTCAGTGTTTTATAGCGACAGGGACCCCCATATACTATCTAATAAATGTTTTAACCCCTTGATTGCCCCCTAGTTAACCCTTTCACCACTGATCACCATATAACCGTTACGGGTGACGCTGGTTAGTTCGTTTATTTTTTATAGTGTCAGGGCACCCGCTGTTTATTACCGAATAAAGGTTTAGCCCCCTGTAGGTCTAGGGTACCCCCCTTACCCCCCCTAATAAAGTTTTAACCCCTTGATCACCCCCTGTCGCCAGTGTCGCTAAGCGATCATTTTTCTGATCGCTGTATTAGTGTCGCTGGTGACGCTAGTTAGGGACGTAAATATTTAGGTTCGCCGTCAGTGTTTTATAGCGACAGGGACCCCCATATACTATCTAATAAATGTTTTAACCCCTTGATGGCCCCCTAGTTAACCCTTTCACCACTGATCACCGTATAACCGTTACGGGTGACGCTGGTTAGTTCGTTTATTTTTTATAGTGTCAGGGCACCCGCCGTTTATTACCGAATAAAGGTTTAGCCCCCTGATCGCCCGGCGGTGATATGCGTCGCCCTAGGCAGCGTCAGATTAGCGCCAGTACCGCGAACACCCACGCAAGCACCGTACACGCACCGTACACCTCCCTTAGTGGTATAGTATCTGAACGCATCAATATCTGATCCGATCAGATCTATACTAGCGTCCCCAGCAGTTTAGGGTTCCCAAAAACGCAGTGTTAGCGGGATCAGCCCAGATACCTGCTAGCACCTGCATTTTGCCCCTCCGCCCGGCCCAGCCCAGTCCAGCCCACCCAAGTGCAGTATCGATCGATCACTGTCACTTTTTTTTGTAGCGTTTTGGTGAACTGGCAAGCACCAGCGGCCTAGTACACCCCGGTCGTAGTCAAACCAGCACTGCAGTAACACTTGGTGACGTGGCGAGTCCCATAAGTGCAGTTCAAGCTGGTGAGGTGGTAAGCACAAGTAGTGTCCCGCTGCCACCAAGAAGAAGACAAACAGGCCCGTCGTGCCCATAGTGCCCTTCCTGCTGCATTCGCCAATCCTAATTGGGAACCCACCGCTTCTGCAGCGCCCGTACTTCCCCCATTCACATCCCCAACCAAATGCAGTCGGCTGCATGAGAGGCATTTATATATCCTCCCAAGTACCCCTACCCAACGAACCCCCCCAAAAAAGATGTTGTGTCTGCAGCAAGCGCGGATATAGACGTGACGCCCACTATTATTGTCCCTCCTGTCCTGACAATCCTGGTCTTTGCATTGGTGAATGTTTTGAACGCTACCATTCACTAGTTGAGTATTAGCGTAGGGTACAGCATTGCACAGACTAGGCACACTTTCACAGGGTCTCCCAAGATGCCATCGCATTTTGAGAGACCCGAACCTGGAACCGGTTACAGTTATAAAAGTTACAGTTACAAAAAAAAAGTGTAAAAAAAAAAAAAACACAAACAAAAATAAAAAAAAATAGTTGTCGTTTTATTGTTCTCTCTCTCTCTATTCTCTCTCTATTGTTCTGCTCTTTTTTACTCTATTCTATTCTGCAATGTTTTATTGTTATTATGTTTTATCATGTTTGCTTTTCAGGTATGCAATTTTTTATACTTTACCGTTTACTGTGCTTTATTGTTAACCATTTTTTTGTCTTCAGGTACGCCATTCACGACTTTGAGTGGTTATACCAGAATGATGCCTGCAGGTTTAGGTATCATCTTGGTATCATTCTTTTTAGCCAGCGGTCGGCTTTCATGTAAAAGCAATCCTAGCGGCTAATTAGCCTCTAGACTGCTTTTACAAGCAGTGGGAGGGAATGCCCCCCCCCACCGTCTTCCGTGTTTTTCTCTGGCTCTCCTGTCTCAACAGGGAACCTGAGAATGCAGCTGGTGATTCAGCCAGCTGACCATAGAGCTGATCAGAGACCAGAGTGGCTCCAAACATCTCTATGGCCTAAGAAACCGGAAGCTACGAGCATTTTATGACTTAGATTTCGCCGGATGTAAATAGCGCCATTGGGAAATTGGAGAAGCATTTTATCACACCGATCTTGGTGTGGTCAGATGCTTTGAGGGCAGAGGAGAGATCTAGGGTCTAATAGACCCCAATATTTTCGAAAAAGAGTACCTGTCACTACCTATTGCTATCATAGGGGATATTTACATTCCCTGAGATAACAATAAAAATGATTTAAAAAAAAAAAAAATGAAAGGAACAGTTTAAAAATAAGATAAAAAAGCAAAAAAATAATAAAGAAAAAAAAAAAATAAACAAAAAGCACCCCTGTCCCCCCTGCTCTCGCGCTAAGGCGAACGCAAGCGGCGGTCTGGCGTCAAATGTAAACAGCAATTGCACCATGCATGTGAGGTATCACCGCGAAGGTCAGATCGAGGGCAGTAATTTTAGCAGTAGACCTCCTCTGTAAATCTAAAGTGGTAACCTGTAAAGGCTTTTAAAGGCTTTTAAAAATGTATTAATTTTGTTGCCACTGCACGTTTGTGCGCAATTTTAAAGCATGTCATGTTTGGTATCCATGTACTCGGCCTAAGATCATCTTTTTTATTTCATCAAACATTTGGGCAATATAGTGTGTTTTAGTGCATTAAAATTTAAAAAAGTGTGTTTTTTTCCCAAAAAATGCGTTTGAAAATCGCTGCGCAAATACTGTGTGAAAAAAAAAAAATGAAACACCCACCATTTTAATCTGTAGGGCATTTGCTTTAAAATAATATATAATGTTTGGGGGTTCAAAGTAATTTTCTTGCAAAAAAAAATAATTTTTTCATGTAATCAAAAAGTGTCAGAAAGGGCTTTGTCTTCAAGTGGTTAGAAGAGTGGGTGATGTGTGACATAAGCTTCTAAATGTTGTGCATAAAATGCCAGGACAGTTCAAACCCCCCCCAAATGACCCCATTTTGGAAAGTAGACACCCCAAGCTATTTGCTGAGAGGCATGTCGAGTCCATGGAATATTTTATATTGTGACACAAGTAGCGGGAAAGAGACAAATTTTTTTTTTTTTTTTTGCACAAAGTTGTCACTAAATGATATATTGCTCAAACATGCCATGGGAATATGTGAAATTACACCCCAAAATAAATTCTGTTGCTTCTCCTGAGTACGGGGATACCACATGTGTGGGACTTTTTGGGAGCCTAGCCGCGCACGGGACCCCGAAAACCAAGCACCGCCTTCAGGCTTTCTAAGGCCGTAAATTTTTGATTTCACTCTTCACTGCCTATCACAGTTTCGGAGGCCATGGAATGCCTAGGTGGCACAAACCCCCCCCAAATTACCCCATTTTGGAAAGTAGACACCCCAAGCTATTTGCTGAGAGGTATAGTGAGTATTTTGCAGACCTCACTTTTTGTCACAAAGTTTTGAAAATTGAAAAAAGAAAAAAAAAAATTTTTTATCTGGTCTTTCTTCATTTTCAAAAACAAATGAGAGCTGCAAAATACTCACCATGCCTCTCAGCAAATAGCTTGGGGTGTCTACTTTCCAAAATGGGGTCATTTGGGGGGGGTTTGTGCCATCTTGGCATTTTATGGCCTTCAAAACTGTGATAGGTAGTGAGGAGTAAAATCAAAAATGTATGCCCTTAGAAATCCTGAAGGTGGTGCTGGGTTTTCGGGGCCCCGTACGCGGCTAGGCTCCCAAAAAGTGCCACACATGTGGTATCCCCGTACTCAGGAGAAGCAGCTGAATGTATTTTGGGGTGCAATTCCACATATGCCCATGGCCTGTGTGAGCAATATATCATTTAGTGACAACTTTTTGTAAATTTTTTTTTTTTTTTTTTTTTTTGTCATTATTCAATCACTTGGGACAAAAAAAATAAATATTCAATGGGCTCAACATGCCTCTCAGCAATTTCCTTGGGGTGTCTACTTTCCAATATGGGGTCATTTGGGGGGGTTTTGTACTGCCCTGCCATTTTAGCACCTCAAGAAATGACATAGGCAGTCATAAACTAAAAGCTGTGTAAATTACAGAAAATGTACCCTAGTTTGTAGACGCTATAACTTTTGCGCAAACCAATAAATATACGCTTATTGACATTTTTTTTACCAAAGACATGTGGCCGAATACATTTTGGCCTAAATGTATGACTAAAATTTAGTTTATTGGATTTTTTTTATAACAAAAAGTAGAAAATATCATTTTTTTCAAAATTTTCAGTCTTTTTCCGTTTATAGAGCAAAAAATAAAAACGGCAGAGGTGATCAAATACCATCAAAAGAAAGCTCTATTTGTGGGAAGAAAAGGACGCAAATTTCGTTTGGGTAGAGCATTGCATGACCGCGCAATTAGCAGTTAAAGCGACGCAGTGCCGAATTGTAAAAAGTGCTCTGGTCAGGAAGGGGGTAAATCCTTCCGGGGCTGAAGTGGTTATACACAAAGAAATTGGCAAATAGATGGGTCTATGTGCTTATTTATGTGGATAATATCCTGATTTGCTTTGAGCAAAAAGGGGATGAAGCAGAAATACTGGAAAAACTAAATTAGCACTTTGACACCAAAGACCTTGGCAACATAAAGAACTACCTCGGCATCCAGATCGAGAGAGAGGAAGATGGCAGCTTTCTTCTGAACCAAAGGCACAAAATACAAGAAATAATTGAAACATTTGGAATGGAAGACGCCAAACCAGTAAAGTCTCCCATGGAAACCAATTACCTAAAGGAGATGAATTGTCAAGATAACCCATTTCCTACTAATACTCAATACAGGAAAGCATTAGGAAAATTGCTGTACCTTATCACTGCTACAAGGCTGGACATTGCAGCAACTGTTGGAATCCTATGCAGAAAGGTTTCGATGCCAAGTAAAAAGGACTGGTATGCTATAAAGCGAATCATTCGCTATCTTAAAGGGACTTCGCACTACAAGTTAAAGTTACCAGCAAGTAATGTAAGCACCTTAACAGGATATGTAGATGCTGACTGGGCAGGAGATACCAGTGACAGAAAATCTACCAGTGGCTACTTATTGTTTCTGTCAGGAGGTGCCATCAGTTGGACTAGACTATATGACAGCAGATATCCTTACAAAGCCCCTGACCGATGAAAGACATTCAAGGCTTACAAATAAAATGGGTTTAACAGACTAAGCCTTAGCTGTTGAGAAGGGGTGTTGGAGATACAACAACTTTCAGCTTAGCCTATTGACTGCAGTTCAAGAACAGGACACTAGATGTCGCTAATGTTCAGTGATATTATATGCTATGCATTATTCTATGATGTGTTGTATTTCCTATACATAGTGTTGTACTTGTTGTTTTCTTTTTCCTGTCTGTGTTTTTCTTACCATGTGAGGTGACATCTTTGCTAGTGTGGTTGTGTTCCAATAAAGAAGCCAGTTCCTGTTACTCCACAATGTCTGATCTGAATTGACTCCGCCGCACCCAGCAATCATACTCTGCAACACTTTACAGCTAATTCAGCTTTGCCATTAGCCTGTGGATGACATGGTGAGGAAGTAACATGCTCAAACTCCCATTCAGTGGCAAATTTTCTGAATTGTAGGCTTGCAAACTGAGAACCATTGTCGGAGATCACTGTATCTGGTTGGCCATGACGTGCAAACTGAGCCTTGCACCTCCAAATTGAAGCTTCAGTGGATAAGTCGGTAGGAAGATCTATTTCCCAGAAGTCTGAATAATGATTGACTAATAGCAGGTATTCCTTGCCTGCGTAGTTGAATAAGTCCATACTGATAATCTGCCACGGATGTGTAGGTATCTCATGTGACATCATGGTTTCTTTTTGTTGTAAATGGACATATTCATTGCAGGTGGGACAATTACTGACCAAGTCTTTGCTTTCACCATGCATGTTGGGCCAGTAAAGAGTATCACAAGCTTGTCTGTAGCATGCTTCACCATTAATATGGCTGGAGTGTATGCGTAATAACATTTCTGCTCTCAGTGACTTTGGCACGATGACCCTTGGACCTTTTGTACAAGATACCATTTTGTATGCTGATCTCATCTCTAAAGGACCAGTATTCCCTTACAATTCCAGGTACTGTCCCTTTTTCATGTGGCCACCCACTCAAAACAATAGACTTCAAAGCTTGTATAGTTGCATCACTGTTGGTGTGCTGTATGAGTTGATGTAGTCGCTGATCTGTGACATTAAGATAGTCCGCTTGATTGATATCGGCAAAGAAATTTTGTTCCTGTTGCAGCAGACAAATTGTACGATGCTTATGCTCACCTCCAGGTGCTACATTATCTGACGTAGCTCTGCTCAGGGTATCGCTGATATACATTTCACAGCCTGGCTTGTAGACAACTTTGAGGTTGAAATGCTGTAATGTAAGCATCATGCTCTGCAAACACTTGGGAGCACGCAAAAGGGGCTTTTTGAATATGGCTATCAGATTTTTGTGATCAGTTTCAGCTGTAATTGAATCCCGTCCATAAAGATAATGATGGAAACGCTGGCAAGCAAATACAATGCTAAAACATTCCTTCTCAATTTGTGCATAATTTTGCTAAGCTGAGGAAAGAGCTCTGGACGCATATGCAACTGGCTGACCTTTCTGCAAAAGGCAACAACTTAGACCATTTTTACTGGAGTCACTTTGTATCGTAACAGGCTTTGCGAAATTCATAGTATTTCAACACTGGGGTAGAGGTGACCAAGCGTTTTATATCCTCTACTGCCCGGTCATGCTTGGGAAGCCAGTGCCAAACTGCATCTTTGTCCAGAAGTCGCCTTAATGGCTCACACACCTCAGATAAGTGTGGCAGGAATTTCGCTAGGTATGTAGCAAAGCCAATAAATCTCTACCACTTTGGCATCAGCAGGCTGTGGCATGTCCACAATGGCTTTAATCTTATCCGGGTCAGCTTTTAAGCCTTGTGAAGACAGGATATGTCCATGGAAACAGACTTCTTCCACCTTGAACTACAATTTATTTACACTAGGCCTCAGCATAACCTGCCTATATTGTCAATCAGTTTATCCTGCTCCATAGCTTTCATATATGTGTCAGTGAGTTCTGCAGTGTGACATATCTCAATTGCTGTTTGTAGATCTAAATCATGTTTCCTCAATACGTGCGCTTTCACTGGTGATACCCAAAACTATTTTATCACAAATAAGTTCATCTCTCAGAGAGCCATACTCACAGCTTTTTCTCTTAGCCGTGTGACAAACCTGTCTATTGAATCACAGTCTTCTTGCTTACAGCAGCTAAATATATATCTTTCATATATGACATTTTTAGATGGTCTGAAGAAGTCTTCTAATGCATCCAGAATGGTTTTGGTGTCACTCTTTTGCTCCTCTGTGAGGTTCAGATTATGCTTGTAAACATGAAGGCATTCACTGCCCATCACCCTTCTCAGTGTGGCTGCTCTCACTACTGCAGGCTTCTCATTTAACCCTGTGGCTAGGGACTAGTCCTCAAACTCTGCCCTGAAATTGTCCCAGTTACTGCTGACATCTCCACTCACCCTCATCGCCTCAGGCAGTGGAATGCTGTTAGCTGCCATGATGCTGTTTTCCTTGCTGCAAATACTCAGCATTCAGGTCATGACTATTGTATACCAGATGTATCTAGTTTACCTTTAATATCACACCCTTTAAACCTGCTACGTACCCCCATCCCTATTTACCCCAAATAATTGAGACCACACCCATCTGGAGTAAAATATTGGCCGTAGCAGCCAATTATCTTTATTAATAATAACCAATAAAATTAATTTCAATATCAACTTAACGTAACTGTATAAAAAACACCTGACATATCAGTTAAATACTCCCGTTGGTCTTTGCAGGGAAAAACCCACCAATCTTAAACTCGATCCAATCAGGCACTGCGGTACCTTAACTAAAATAGGCCTCCAGCTGACATGCTAGCTCGGAGACAACAAACCAATAGACCGCAGTGCACCCAATAACCAATTCCAGCTAAAACCTCCGTTAGCTGGAATACCACAAACGGGCCTCATACTACCGATGGGTCCCAAACTTTACCATAACTGGGGTTTAATCCTTCACCCGCAAAGACCAACATCACGCCACTGCCACGACATTCCAACATTTGAAATTGTACCAACAAAATCCATATAGACCATACTTACCAACTTTAGGGAGGGAGGGTGGGAAACTCTCTCTTCCAGACCAACTGAGCTGGGAAGGGACCTTGCCCCTGCTCAGTTAATTTTTGCTCCACCCCTTCCTAATAACCTACCAATCCCAATTGTTCTAACATAAACATCCCTCAAACTATGTTCCACTGTTAACTCTGTCATGCCCGCCCTTTGCTTATTATTTTTATTTCTTTGCTCCGGGCTTTCTTGACTATTGTATACCAGATGTATCTAGTTTACCTTTAATATCACACCCTTTAAACCTGCTACGTACCCCCATCCCTATTTACCCCAAATAATTGAGACCACACCCATCTGGAGTAAAATATTGGCCGTAGCAGCCAATTATCTTTATTAATAATAACCAATAAAATTAATTTCAATATCAACTTAACGTAACTGTATAAAAAACACCTGACATATCAGTTAAATACTCCCGTTGGTCTTTGCAGGGAAAAACCCACCAATCTTAAACTCGATCCAATCAGGCACTGCGGTACCTTAACTAAAATAGGCCTCCAGCTGACATGCTAGCTCGGAGACAACAAACCAATAGACCGCAGTGCACCCAATAACCAATTCCAGCTAAAACCTCCGTTAGCTGGAATACCACAAACGGGCCTCATACTACCGATGGGTCCCAAACTTTACCATAACTGGGGTTTAATCCTTCACCCGCAAAGACCAACATCACGCCACAGCACACACCAGGGTAAAGCCTTACCCTTGTGTGCCCTGCCAAACCCTCAATGTTCGCTGTATCCCATCCTGTATTCCCAAAGCCCACATCGTTCAGGTGTACCCCATCTCTCCGCAAGTAACGCCATGTATCCACCTCTAACTCCATGTGCCTGATAGCCAACCCACCATTCCTGACCACAAAACCACTGACTTCCTTGTTAACCTTTTTACGGGCCCCGTTAACCTTATCCACCTACCTCGCCAACCTCCACGTAGTACGTGCCACGATGTCCGACCACACAATCAACATGTGTGGAAAAGCCATCCTAAATGCCAAAAATCAAATTTGATGTCTCACACCAAATCTAACATTGATCTAAGCCCCAGATCATTGCCGCCAACGTGTAACACCAACCCGTCAGGAGGCCTATCCATACGTGCAAATTTACGCACCTCCGACACCGTTCTACCCCATAGCATACTAGGCCCCCCAACCACCTGAGACAGGCTTTTTGTCTTGAAAAACCCCAACTGTCTCCCACCCCTTCTTGCATCACCTCTCCTCGCCCCCCAACATACATAGGGGTGGCCCACTGTCCAGACCAGGCACTGCGTTTGACCTGAAAGAAAAGAAAAAACAAAAAACAAACCCCCCAATAAATCAGTTAGACACCCCAGCACATATAATCTTTCAAAATGTACTCGTAGCCACCCCTATCCTAAAGGAATGGGATGAAAACTTTTGATCCCCCAAACCCAGTGCCCCCAAACATTTATTGAAAATTGCAATGAATTGAAAAACGCGATAACGACACCCATCCTGATGTACCAAAAGGGGGGACCACCCCCCCCCCCCCCCCGGGCGTATGGCAAGAAACCCCCTGCACCAATTGTACTGGGCACAAGGGCGAAACTGGTAGTGAAAAAACCTGCACCGTTACTCCCTTGCCCCGCTGATCCGTTTTAGATTTTTTAACCAATATGGACAATCTGTCCTCCCCAAAACTGACATCCATCACCCAATCCCCCATTTTTCTTTTTTAGAGGGGCTGACTAATTCACTAATTAGAAACGCCCCGAAAAACGCCCAGGCGAATGCCGCCTTAAACAAAACTACCTCATAACCTGACGAACAAGTAATGTCTAACTGCGCCACTGTCCTACCTAATAGCTCGAACGAAACCGGGCGCCTAGCGTCCCTCCCCAGCTTAGAACGCCAGTAACCCTTCAATGCCTGCCCAACCCAAAAATTCCTTAGTAAATTTAGATAAACCTTGAAGTTTAAACCAAAACACCAGACCTGCCAACTTCTTTTCCAACCCAGACAACGACACCCCATCCTCCAGATTCCGGGAAACAAAATACACAAAACCAACAACCAGAAATCTTGTTCCTCATGGCCTTCCGTCACCTGTTGCAGCATTGATACCCAGTCCTGCCATACTCTGTTGTAAGTTGACCACGTCGCCTCGCTCACTGACTGTCTGATCCATCCTGCTACTCTTCCAAGGCAATCCTCCACAGCCACTCGGGACAAGGGACCCCGTTCTGCTCCGCCCCTGGTACCAACTCCCGCAATCTGACCCCACTGAAAGCGAGATAGTGCATCAGCAATGACCTTTTTCACTCCAGAGAGGTGCACAGCATAGATGCACACGTTCAGCTGCAGACAGCGCAATACAAGGTGTCTGAGCAACCTTACCACCGGCGGTGATGCCGCTGAAACCTTGTTAATTACCTGTACCACCCCCAAGTTGTCCCCGTGAAATCTAACTTTCAAATTCCTGAAAGATTCCCCCCACAACTCCACTGCTAATACCACAGGGAACCGTTCAAACAGTAACATGTTCTTTGCTAAACCTGCCTCCTTCCACGACTGAGGCCAAGGCCCTGCACTCCACTTACCTTGAAAGAAGGCTCCAAAAAAAAAAACGCAGAAACCGCCGCATCTGTGTACAGCTCCCGATCGAAATTGCTAACTGGCCCTGACATCCACAACGCACTGTCATTAAAATTAGCCAGGAATGTGTGCCGTACCTACAGGTCTTCCCTATGAGCCTTCACCAAGCGCACATAGTGCTTAGGGGACGTAACCCCTGCCGTACTTGCAGACAGCCGCCTGCAAAATACCATGGGCAAAATGCGACACGCCAAATTTAACTTACCTAATAAGGATTGCAGGGTGCGCAGCCGTACTTTGCGAAATCCCATGATTCCCTGAATCTCTGCTTGCAAAGCCGTCAGCTTATCTTCCGGCAGCCTGCACTCCATGTTCTCTGAGTCTAACACGATGTCTAAGAAACTCAACACCGTCCGTGGACCTTCAGTCTTCTCTGGGGCCAATGGAATGCCAAACGTATCTGCCACATGTTCCAGCGTAGCCAACCGGACCGCACAAACTTCTGACTTGGGAGGGCTCACGCAAAGGAAATCGTCAAAATAGTGAATGATTGAATTTATTCCCGCGACGTCACTCACCACCTTCTCTAGGAAGGAACTAAACTGTTCAAACAACGCGCAGGATATAGAACACCCCATAGGTAGACAGCAATCTACGTAGTGTTCCTACTGCCAACAACAAACAAAAACTCTCCGGGTGAACCGGTAGCAAACGAAAAGCCGACGCTATGTCAGCTATCGCTCTAAGTGCCCCCCGCCCATACACCCAAACTACCGCTGCATCAAACGACGTATATGAGACCACGCAGACCTCTGAGTCGATGGCATCATTCCCCAAACCCCCTTTAGGGTAGGAAAAATTATGAATAAGCCTAAATTTTTTAGGCTCTGTCTTCGGCACAACGCCTAGCGGTGACCCTACCAGATCCGATATTGGCAAAGAAGGAACATTCCCACTCATGCGGCCTAACAAAATTTCCTTCCCCAGTTTCTCCTAAACCATGTCAGCATGTTGTAAGGCTGACCGCAAATTGCATGACAGCGGGGGAGTATCCATTAAACGTGAAGGGATTCTACAACCCTCCGCAAATCCTCCGACCAAGTAACCACGCTGCCTCCCTGTCTGGGTATCTATCTGGGAAAGGTTGCATCGTTGCCACTTTCACCGGCGTTCTCCCCTTTTTCCCCCAGGGTCGCCGGTACGGCCCTTTCCTTGTTTAAAAACACCGGGACACCGTGTGTTCCCCTCCACAACCTGAACCTTCATGCTTGTACTTGCACGACCCACCAAATCTACAGGAACCCTCATTAAACTGCCACCCCTTGAAAAAAACAGAGCCGTCGGCCTAGCCAAGGTCATAAGGCGCATCCATAAGCTGATGTCCTTATGATCCCACTTCAAGGACGGGCGTATAGCCCTCCGCTGCCTAAACTGCTCGTCATACCGCAGCCAAGCTGATCCCTTATAACTCTGAATGCCACACCTATAGCGTCCAAATAGCCAAACAATGACGAGCAGTGCTCTGGGTTCTTTTCCCCAATAACACTTGCCATTAGTGCAAAGGCCTGCAGCCAATTCGCATAAGTCCTGGGGATAAGCCTATACCTCCTTTTCTCCTTGTCCTCCTTCTTGTTATCCTCCGGCTTAACCCTATCTAAGTTACATTTTACCAGCGCTAGGGGCGCAAAAATCTCCACGTATTCCCCTTTCCTAATTTTTTCTCGAACTTCAGGTTTAAGGTGCGCTCCGAGGGGCCCCTCCAAACACACCTAAACCTCAAATTTTGCTGCATCTGCCAGTCTCACCAAATCTTGTTTTTTTCGCCCCTTCCCCTGTTCCCCACCCCCGGCGGTTTAGGCCCTGCACTGCCACCCCAGCGACCTCCGTCGCGGGCGCCGCTTGTTCCGTAGCAGGCACGGGGGGAGTCCCCGAGCCCGTTAACCCCCCGACCCTTGCCCCCCCCCGTCCCCAGGATCCACCCACCGCCGCAGGAAACTGAATCCCAATTGGTTCCGGCTCAAAATGTTTTTACTACATCCTTCAAACCTGCTCAGGCTTCCTGCAACTACGATTCCGCCGTAGCGTGGCCAACCGCCCACGCGGCCAGAGTGGGAGGCACAGTCGCATCCGACTGCCCCGCTGCTCCCTGACCCCCACTGTTAATCTCGCCCCCCTCCCCTACAAGATTACCAACCACACGTGAAGGAATAAACATGGACTTACCGAGATGCCTGGGAAGGGTCCCACCAGCCGAAAGTCCCGTCTCCACCGCAGCATGACGTCCCTGCTGCCCATCGTCGTCCGACTGCGACAGCTCTCCCTCCGACCGGTCTTCACCTCTCTCCGCTTCAGTGGCCGACAGCCCTCCAGCAGACACCTCCCTGGATGCCGGGGATCCGTTGTCCTACCAGCTCCTCCTCCGAGCGCGGGATTCACCCACTGATTTGTGGGTCGCTTTTTTATGGGCCCAATGACATCTATTCCGCAGTGCCGCACCAGGCCACTGCCCGCTTCTGTCCTCTCTCCCTCCCCTCTTACGTGCCCCCCAGCCCCAGATTTAGGGTGCCTGGGTGCCGTTGCCGCCATCCTCCCTTGCTGAAGCCCCGCCCCTGCTGTGGAAACGCCCAGGGCCTGTCTCCCTGCTCCATCTTCGCTAGGCCCAGCATCCGCCTTGGAACTGCTGGCGCTACTCCTGGATGCTCCACGGACTGACGGCCTCTGCCCCCCCTTCTCCCCACCTCATGCGCCGCCGCGCGCTTCACGGGAGGCCCAGAAACCGGCCTCCCTGCCCGAACCTGCTGTCTCTGCTCTCTGGGAGGGAGGGGGATAGAGGGATCTGGCTGGGAGCGAACCCCCCCTTTCCTGCGCCACCGCGCACTTCGCGGGCGGCCCAGAGACCGGCCGACCCGCACTGAGCTTCTGACTCTGCACCCTGGGAGGGAGGGGTAGAGGGGGATCCGGGGAGAAACGAGCCAGGCGGCCTGGACCGCCGCGCTCGCACCTACTCACCCACCACTGAAATTGGCCGCTGAGGCACTGTCACCCAGCGCCGCAGCCAGACTGCTCTCAAGCCATCAAGGTCCCCTGGACGCCGTCCCGGCCTTCAATCTTGCAACAGGGATTCACAGCGGCCATGCTGCAAGCTCTCTCTTCCAGACCAACTGAGCTGGGAAGGGACCTTGCCCCCTGCTCAGTTAATTTTTGCTCCACCCCTTCCTAATAACCTACCAATCCCAATTGTTCTAACATAAACATCCCTCAAACTATGTTCCACTGTTAACTCTGTCATGCCCGCCCTTTGCTTATTATTTTTATTTCTTTGCTCCGGGCTTTCTGGACTGCAATTATTAGGAGGCACAATCAGTTCCAATAACACTCACATCAAGGCTAGCAGGCAATTAGCATCAAGTGTGTAGAAAGAGCATGGATCCAGAAATCTTCTGATATCATGTTTGATGTGATATATCTAAAGAGACAGCACAAGCCATTACTGTACACAAGCCATGTTTACTGAAAAGGCCCAGCAGGAACAGGAAACACCACACAGGAAGAAGTACAACAGAGATGCACCATAGAGTTGCATTTAACCACTTCCCGACCGGTGCACGCTGATGTATGCTGTCAGAATGGCACGGCTGGGCAAATGGGCGTACCTGTAACTCCCATTTGAATTCCCCGCCGTGTCATTGCATGTGCGCCGCCGCCGGCGCGCGCGCCGGCCGGGAGCTCCGTGGGTCGGGTCGCGGCTCCCACGGACTCGATCGCCGCGGGGATACCCGCGATCGCCTCATGGAGAGGACGAACGAGGAGATGCTGATGTAAACAGCATCTCCCCGTTCTGCCTAGTGACAGTCTCATGATCTCTGCTCCCTGTCATCGGGAGCAGGGATCAGTGACGTGCCACAGCTGGCCCATCCCCCCTACAGTTAGAAATCACTCCCTAGTACTGATTTAAACCCTCCCCGCCTCCTAGTGGATAACCCCTTCACTGCCAGTGTCATTTACACAGGAATCAGTGCATTTTTATAGCACTGATTGCTGTATAAACGACAATGGTCCCAAATATGTGTCCAAAATGTCCGATGTGTCTGCCATAATGTCGCAGTCACAATAAAAATCGCTGATCGTCGCCATTACTAGTAAAAAAAAAATTATTAATAAAAATGCCATAAAACTATCCCCTATTTCGTAAATGCTATAACTTTTGCGCAAACCAATCAATAATCGATTATTGCGAATTTTTTTTACCAAAAACAAGTAGAAGAATACGTATCAGCCTAAACTGAGGAAAAAAAGTTTTTTTAATTATTTTTTGGGGATATATATTATAGCAAAAAGTAGAAAATAATGCGTTTTTTTTTCAAAATTGTCACTATTTTTTTGTTTATAGCGCAAAAAATAAAAACCGCAGAGGTGATCAAATACCACCAAAAGAAAGCTCTATTTGTGGGAAAAAAAAGGACGTCAATTGTGTTTGGGTGCATCGTCGCAAGACCGCGCAATTGTCAGTTAAAGTGACGCAGTGCCGAATCGCAAAAAGTGCTCTGGTCAGGAAGGGGGTAAATTCTACCGGGGCTGAAGCGGTTAAAGAAACATATTATCCATAAAATTAACCTGTGTTCATTACATGCGACCTTACCTGTGTACAATACATGCAGCCTGACCTGTACGTGACGACTGGCGAAGACGTCATCACATCCACCTGTCACTCAGAAGACAGAACAGCCCGAGCGGCAGTACTCCATTCAGCCACCGGGGCTGATCTGTTTTCTGTGAGTGACATGAGATTCACTCACTCGCTCGCGGCAGACGGGCGCCCTTTATTGTGACATTGTGGCTGCGGCAGCAATGATGAGGGGGGGGCCTGGTCAGTATTCGCTCCATAAGACACACAGGCATTTCTACCCATTTTTGGGGGGGGGGGAGTGCGTCTTATGGAGCAAAAAATACGGTACCTGTTTACTCTGATGGGTTCCAGGCTAATTATTACCTGCCACATCTTAGTTACACAGCTTTAAAGTGGAAGTAAACTTCTTTGTATGACTTCTACCTATAGGTAAGCCTATAATAAGGTTTACCTATAGGTACAGTAAATAGCTCCTAAACGTGCGCCATTTAGGATATACTGTATTTACTTTAGATGCAGCCGGTGACGTCACCGGCGCATGCGCTCCGAATGAACGAGATACCCGTGCCATTCCTTCAGAGTCCTGCGCCCTAAACAGCAACATGCGTGGGAGTGACGGCATCGCGGCTCGTTCAATCAAAGAACTGGAGCCCGCCATCCCAGAAGGAACACTGGGTGAAGATAGCAGCCCTGTCAGCTGTGACCGCGTGCTGCTGGAGAGCTTTGTTTTAAGGTAAGTTTTACATAATGTGCTAGTATATACCATTTCCTTGAAGGTTTAAAAAAAATGGCAGTCTACTACCGCTTTAAAGGAACCGCAACATGTAAGCCATAAAACCCGTAAAGGCACTGCAGACCTTGCATGTGTATGCATCAAATACACAAAAGAGACGTTAAAAAGCCCTCAATTTTTGAAGAAGCTTCATTGACCATATTCCAAATACAAACGATCTCTAGCTCCAAGTTCGTTGCAAAAGTAAAAGTACCCTAAATGAGTAACCCCCCCTTTTTTCCAAGGCACCCTTCTCAAAGTACTCCCCACTGCTAGGGTTGCCACCTGTACGGGAATGACTCGGACAGTCCGGTTTTTGACACTTCTGCCCGGGTTTCTGTTCATCTGACACCCGGACACAAAACCAGTCAGTCCCTCCCAACCTGTCAGTTAAATCTGTCCTCCTAGGATCGGAGCTTTTTACCAGCTTGTCTCCATGAGTGCAGTACTGTCATGGGCCAGAGAGGGGCCGGGAGGTAGGCTGCACCTTCTTTTATCCTGGGGCCTGGATGCCAAGGCCCCCAGATGATCTGGCTACAGAGAGGCAGCGCTTATAATGTGGGGGATGTGCGGCCAGGTACATCACTTTAGTACAACAATGGTAAGGCATATATAAAAATATATAAAAAGATCCCGCGCCAAAATGTGTTAATAAATTTAAATAAAGTGTAATTAAGCAGCTACACCCTAACTGGATGAAGATATCATCAGTGCATAAGTGAAAACAGAAAATGGTGGGGAGCGCTGGATATATGTAAAAAATATATATATAAACCAAGTACTAAACACAAATATCAAAAACCTTATACATAATTCACAATGCACCAGCCTACCTAAGTGAATCGAAAGTGGATAAGTTTAAATGCTATGACTATAACCATTGAAGGTAATAGTACAAAGTGATTGCTAAACAACCATACCACAACGAGTGATTCAAATATTGATAAATAAAATGAACATATTAAAAGACAAAACAAAATTACAGCAAGTAATTACTATGTGAGAACATAAAAGTCCATCAATAAATATACAAATAGTTGAAGTGAAATCTTTGTCTGGATCTTGACATCAAAGCATGGACAGCAGAATCCCTTCACCATCACTGAAAAACACCCAAAAAGTGCTCATAGAAGGGGTGTCAGCTTACCAGATGGAGTTGACCAATTTAATGAAAAAAAGGTCAAATAGGCTTTAGCAAGATAATGCTTGCTGCAATGGAGAGAGGTGGACCGGACTCCTATCCTCACATGACAGGGTCTCACGTAAGGGATATAAATGGTAAGGCATGTAAGGCATGTGCACTTGTGCAGGATGGTGAAACTTTTAAGGGAGGGGGGAGAAGATAAAGGTAGTAGAGGGGGTGTAAACAACCCGCAGGAGAACTGGCATCTATGGCCAGCAGAATCTTGGATCAACAAGAACTAATTCTCCAGCGCTAATGCGCACGTGCGCGGGCGAGAGCAGCCAGGACAGTATATTCACCAGTGTGCACGCGTGCGCCAAAGCACACACGTGTGCGCCAAAGCACACGCAATACGTGAGAGACTCCAGGTGCCAGTATCCTATTTAAAACATGCTGCAGCAGTCACCAAATGCTGCATGATATTCAGCTTCTTGTGTATTCCTGAGCTCCTGTTCCTTTTATCTTGGATTACCTGCCAACGACCCGGCTTGCCTTGACCTATCTGATCTGTGTTGTCCCCGGCTTGACCCTTGGCTTGTTCCTGTTTACTCCACTCTGATCTGCTGCCCTGTGTATGACCCCTGGCTTGTTCCATTGACTTTGCTACTGCTTGCTGTCCTGAGTATGAACCCTGGCCTGGCTCCTGACACTGCTTCTGGTTCTTCCTGCTGCACGAGCTCATCTGGTTCTTCTGAGGTACCCCTGCCCAGCAGTCTACCCTGCTCATCAGCTGCCCACCAGTGGACTTCTCTTCTTCATCTCAGCTTGCCACAGCTAGCAAGCCCTGCCACTTTGAGTATAGCTCCCCCTGTGCCACCTTCAGGGGGCGCTCTGCACTTAGTCACAAGGGAAGCCCTCCCAGCATTTCAGCCTCCGACCAGGTACGTGATAGTATCATGCACCCAGTAACATCAGAGGCTGACGGAGGTGCTTCCCCGCTCAAGACTCTGTGCCAGCAAGTCGCTGGGCTTACCCAAGCAGTGACAAGCCTACAAGGACATTATTCCGAGTTGGAGATTCACCTTCAGAACCAGACGATGTCTCCTATGAGGATTTCATCCCCTGAACCAAGGGTACCTACTCCAGAATGCTTCTCCGGTGACCGAAGGAAGTTCCGAGCATTCAAGTATACCTGTTTACTTTACCTGGCCCTTCAACCAAGAACTTTTTCCTTAGAAACTGTTAAAGTGGGATTTATTATTTCCCTGCTGTCCAATGAACCTCAGTCTTGGGCCCATCAGTTATTGGAGCAAAGAAATCCCGCTATTAATTTAGTGGACTTGTTCCTCATGCCTTGCGGCAAGGGCAGCGCCCTGTAGCAGATTATATTGTGGACTTTCGCACTTGGGCTGCCGACACAGGGTGGAATGAGGCCGCTCTCAGATTTAAATTCCGTCTCGGCTTGTCTGAACTTGTCAAAGATGAACTTGCACGAGTAGAGTCCCCAACCACATTAGAAGGACTCATCCAGCTAGTCATCCAACTTGATAGGCGCCTGCGGGAGCGACAGTCTGAACGTGCACGATCCCTCCGGCCTTCTTGGATGATGCCTTCAGTTCCAGCTATTCTTGCTCCCTCCACTTCGGTCACATCCAACAGAGGGCCTATGCAAATTGGCGCAGTTCGCTCTACTCCTGACCCCTAACGAGAAACTTCATTGCCGGAAAGCCAACCTTTGCTTCTATTGCGGAGAAGCCGGACATATCCTTCCCAACTGTCCTATAAGGCCCAGTAGATTTCCTCTCCGCAATTCTACTAGCCTTCAAGTCTGGAAACCTTCTCCAACTAACCTTGTTCTCCATATCGCATTACAGTTGGCAAGAGGAGAGGTCAGACTTCCAGCAATAATCGATTCCGGGGCTTGCAGCTGCTTTTTGGACATTTCCCTTGCTAAAGACTTTCAGATTTCACTTCGGAATAAGGAACATAAACTTAAAATTCATTTGGCTGACGGATCTACACCGCGGTTTGGGCCTGTTACTCAAGAGACCTTGCCTACTCTTACCATGATTGACCCAGGCCATCAAGAATTTCTTTGTTTTGATGTTCTTTGTTGTCCAATGTTCCCTGTAATTTTGGGGCTCCCCTGGCTATGGGCACACAACCCTCAGATAGACTGGAACACAGGGAATATCTCTTTCAAATCAACCTACTGCCATCAGCATTGTATTATACCTGAACCTGTAGCACCTTCCAGTTGCCTGACCGTGCAGCCAGTTTCCAATCCAATGCCAGCCAAGACGTCCCACCAGTTTACCATGACTTCTTAGATGTCTTCAATAAAAAGAAAGCCGACACTTTGCCACCCCATCGTTCTTACGATTGTCTAATCAAGTTGTTGCCTGGTGCAGAGATCCCCTTTGGACGAATATTTCCACTTTCAGAAACTGAGCTTGAGATTCTACGTCAATATATTGATGAGAACATAGAGAAAGGGTTCATCCGCCCGTCATCATCCCCAGCTGGTGCCAGGATATTCTTCGTGGAGAAGAAAGACCATACCCTCAGGCCCTGTGTGGACTACAGGGAACTTAACAAAATCACTATTAAAAATCGTTACCCTCTCCCCCTGGTTCCCGATCTTTTTCAGAGATTTCGTGCTGCCCAAGTCTTTACTAAGCTGGACTTACGAGGCTCCTACAACCTTGTGTGCATCAGGAAGGGGGATGAGTGGAAGACCGCTTTCAGAACTCATTTTGAATACCGTGTTATGCCTTTCGGAGTATGCAATGCCCCGGCGACCTTTCAATATTTTGTAAACAACATCTTTAGAGAGTCCCTGGATCATTTCCTGATCGTATACTTGGATGACATCCTCATCTTTTCTGCCACCTTGGAGCTACATAGAACCCACGTCCGGAAGGTACTATCCACATTGAGAGAACACAGGCTCTATGCTAAAGCAGAAAAGTGTCAATTCGAACAGACGTCCAATTCCTGGGCTTATTTCTCTCCACATCTGGGATAGCTATGGACCCTTAGAAAGTATCCGCTATTCTGGAGTGGTCAGCCCCTACTGACAAGAAAGGTATCCAAAGATTTGTTGGGTTTGCTCATTTCTATCGGAGATTTGTTAAAGACTTTTTTGGTATTATTGCCCCCATTACTCAGCTTACTCATCAGCATACCCGTTTCCAGTGGTCCCAGGAACCCATGAAGCTTTTGGTAAGCTAAAGGCTCTATTCACCTCGGCCCCCATTCTGCAACATCCAGATCCAGTCTTGCCCTACGTTTTGGAGATCGATGCATCTGAAGTCACCATTGGGGCTGTCCTGTCACAACATCAAGGCCCTAAAGCTTTACTACACCCTGTAGCCTTTTTCTCCCGAAAACTAAGCCAACCGGAAAGGAATTATGACGCGGGGGATCGGGAATTACTAGCAATAAAAGCTGCTCTCGAAGAATGGCAATACCTACTTGAAGGCGCAGCTCCTCCCATCATGATATTCACCGACCATAAGAACCTTGAATATCTCAGATCCGCCAAATGACTAAGACCACGGCAAGCCAGATGGGCCTTGTTCTTTTCGAGGTTTAACTTCCACCTTACCGCCCGGGGTTCAAGAATGGGAAAGCAGACGCCCTCTCACGCATGTTTCCAGAAACTCCAGAGACTTTTGCCCCTGGTACCATCTTGTCCCCTCAGAATTTCCTTTTAATTCAACCTGATCTAAGATCAACCCTTGAACAAACCTCTGCTCAAAGCTTTGAATCCGAAGGTTCTTCAGAAGGCAGGAAGGACTCCTGTGGCATGGGGACAAGATCTTCATTCCCATGGGAGCCAGACTTCAGGTCCTCAAGACTTTTCATGAACACCAGCTTGCCAGCCATTTTGGTATCCATAAGACTACTGAGCTGATTCAGCGATCCTACTGGTGGCCTAACCTGAGGCAAGATTGCAAGGACTTTGTAGGTTCCTGCACAACCTGTGCCAGAAATAAGGGAAGCTGCACACAAGCCTGGGGTCTGCTAAGACCACTACCTATCTCAGACCGCCCTTGGAAGATGCTGTTCATGGATTTTGTTGTGGAGTTGCCCCCATCCAAAGGCTTTACCACTATCCTGGTGGTGGTCGATCTTCTATCAAAGATGACCCACTTCCTGCCTCTACTAGGTACACCCTCTGCCATGGATACAGCACATGTCTTTATCAAAGAGATCGTAAGATTGCACGGCTTGCCAGACAGTATTGTCTCCGACAGAAGAGTACAATTTACTTCAAGGTTTTGGAGGGATCTCTGTAAAGCTTTGAACATTGAAATCTGTTTGTCCTCTGCCTATCACCCGCAGAGTAATGGCCAGACAGAGAGGACAAATCAGACACTAGAGCAGTACCTCCGCTGTTTTTCTACTTTCTCTCAAGATAACTGGTAACCTCAAGTAACCTTGCTCCCGTGTGCCGGATTTGCCTATAATAATTCGCTATATGCCTCCACCAATAAGTCTCCATTCTGGGCGAACTATGGATTCCATCTGTCCTTCTTGCCTCATGTCACTCCAGAAGCAGCAGTACCTGCTGTACAGGACAGATTAACCTTCATTCAAGAAAATTTACAGAAAACATGAAAAAATCACAGGAAGACTACAAAAAGTATTATGATAGGAAGAAGAAAGGTAATCCAGTTCTGAAAGTAGGGGACAAAGTTTGGCTCACCACATTAAATCTCAAATTGTCTTGCCCCTCCCGGAAGCTGGGCCCAAGGTTCATCAGTCCCTTTGCAATTAAAAAAAGAGATTAATCCTGTGGCTTTTGAATTGTTTCTGCCGAGCTCTTACAAGATTCACCCAGTCTTCCACGTCTTGCTGCTCAAGCCAATCAGTGCTGGCCCCTTTTCTGCAAGAGAAGATCCTCCTCCACTTCCAATCACAGTGGGTGAAGAAAGGGAGTTCGAGGTGGAAGCCATCCTGGATGGTCGGAAGAGAGGTAGACAAATTCAATATCTAGTAAAGTTGAAGGGTTACTCACCTGAGGAAAGTTCTTGGGAACTTGCAAATAATTTTCATGCCCCTAATCTGCTGCGTGAATTCTCCAGAAAATATCCGGAGAAGCAAGCACGCCTGGGCGTCCAAAAGCTGCCCCTTGCGGGGGGCACTGTCAGCCAACAGAATCTTGGATCAACAAGAACGAATTCTCCAGCGCTAATGCACATGCGTGCGGGCAAGAAAAGCCAGGACAGTATATTCACCGGTGTGCACGCACGCGCCAAAGCACACACGTCACCAACTGCTGCATGATCTTAAGCTTCTTGTGTATTCCTGAGTTCCTGTTCTTTTTACCTTGGATTACCTGCTAACAACCCGGCTTGCCTTGACCTATCTGATCTGTTTTGTCCCCAGCTTGACCCTTGGCTTGTTCCTGTTTACTCCGCTCTGATCTGCTGCCCTGTGTATGACCCCTGGCTTGTTCCATTGACTTTGCTACTGCTTGCTGTCCTGTGTATGAACGCTGGCCTGGCTCCTGACACTGCTTCTGGTACTTCCTGCTGCACAAGCTCATCTGGTACTTCCGAGGTACCCCTGCCCAGCAGTCTATCCTGCTCATCAGCTGCCCACCAGTGGACTTCTCTTCTTCATCTCAGCTTGCCGCAGCCAGCAACCCCTGCTGCTTTGAGTATAGCTCCCCCTGTGCCACCTTCAGGGGGCGCTCTGCACTTAGTCGCAAGGGAAGCCCTCCCAGCATTTCAGCCTCCGATCAGGTACGTGATAAAATCCCAGGAAAAAGCAAGCTGGAGTAAAAGAGCATCGTATTCAGAGAAAAAGATCAAGGGCAAAGTGGAGAGAATGTTGGTGAGAAGTGAAATAAACACAGGGCGCCGGGAATCAGGGAAGGAGGTCAAACACTTTCAACCTTTTAAGACCCTCCGAATAAGGAAATACTTGGTGATGTCTTCCCAGCCGAGAGGCCTAAACCAGAAGGAAAGAGCAGAGAGAGCAGTACTCACCATAGAACTGGAGACATCTTTGTCCTGCAAGTAGATGAAATAAGAGAAAAGAGTCAGGTGTCGGTCCTGTGGGGTGGAAAGAAGGAACTCACCGCCCAGCTTTGATACCCAGTCATCCCAAATGCGTCGGTAGGATACCCAAGTGTTCCCAGGAAAGAGATACATGGACAGGGTCTAACAGGCGTCCGAAATGAGGGTCCACAAAGACTTCAGGCAAAGGAGGCCCACCGGAGCAGCAGTCGGAACCAAGGAGCAGAAGAGGTCGAACTGTGAACGAGAAAGCGAGTCGTCAATAGAGTTAGATACACCATGTACATGTCTGGCCCACAACCATTCAACTGCAGGCATTTAAGCACCAGGAAGCGCAACAGGGAAATCATGGGAGGAGAGCGAGTGGAGAGGCAGTTAATAACCTGAACCACTCATGTTGTCCATCCAAAAAAACACTCGCCTATTCCTCAAGTCCTCCCCCCATAATTCCACTGCAACCACAATAGGAAAGAGTTCCAACAGCGTCATCTTCCGCAATAAGTCCAATTGGGCCCATGAGGCCGGCCAAGCTTCAGCACCCTGGAAGAAAGCACCAAAACCCTAAGAGCCTGATGCATCAGTATAGAACTCCAGCTGCGAATTAGCCACTTTCTCCAGTTGCCAGCAAGAATGACCATTATATGTCTGCAGAAAGGACAACCACACCTCCAAATCATCATGTTTAGGCCTTGAAATGCATACATAATGATGCAGAGCAGATATGCCCTTCATAGCCCACGACAGCCGCCTACAGAAGGCCCTGCCCATCAGGAGCACGTGACATGCAAAAACCAGGTGACCCAAAAGAGACAGAAGCTGATGCAGCTGAAACTTCCTGGCATCCCTTGTAAATTTAACCAAGGCCTGAAGCTTAACCAGCTTATCTGCAGGGAGCCGGAAGACCATCTGCACAGTATCAGTCTCAATGTCCAAAAAGGACTGGATTGGGGCAGGGCCTTCCGTCTTGGCAGCTGACAGTGAGATGCCTAGCTGACAACAAACCTCCTAAAAGGAAGACAAAAGGCGGTGGCAGTGGTCACTATCCTTGGGACTTATGAAGAAAAAATTGTCCAGATAGTGTAAGTCTTAGTGCAGGCCTGAGGATAGAATCAAAACCCACTCATGAAAACTACTGAACAATTCAAAATAGTAGTAGGATATAGCGCAACCCATTGGGAGACACATATCCACATAATAACTACCCTGGAAAAAAACAACCCAGGAGGTAGAAATATTCTGGGTGAACTGGGAGAAGGCGAAAGGCCGATTCAATGTCAGCCTTAGCCAACAGGGCAGAGGCACCTGCAGACCTCAGGAGACAAAGAGCCGAGTCAAAAGAGGTGTATTGCACCCGGGACCCCTCCATGTCGATACCATCATTAACTGAGGAACCAGAAGGGAAGGAGAGGTGGTGGATAAATCTGAATTTACCTGGCTCCTTTTTGGGTACCACACCAAGTGGGGAAACCCGCAAGTTGTGGTAAGGGGGCAAGTCAAAGGGGCCTGACATGCCGCCCAATTTCAGCTCCTTCTCAATTTTCTCAGCTACTACCAATTCAAACTGTAATGCAGATTTTAAATTGGAAGCCATTGTAGGCTCCTGAGATGGTACTGAGGGGATCCAAAACCCTAGGTCAAATCCGTCTCATAAGTTCGATGCCTCTCTACTGAGGGGGTACTGCTGGAGCCAGTGAAACAACCTTTGAACGTCCACTGGCGTACTCTGGCTTAGGAAGGTCGGCCTTGAAACCTGGTTTGGCGAGGGGAACCTTACCTTTGCGTAAACATTGGACCGCTGGGTAAGCGCCAGCGCAAATGTGTTTGAAGCGGCACGCGGTGTACCACTTACAGTGGCTCTCATTGAACATCCAGCAGACGCCTTTTTTGGACACTGCTGACGCTCCGGCGAAAGCATCGGCAGATGACTGATAGGAAGTTGGCCTATGTGGACACATGAGCAGTAGCCAAAGACTACCGTCTTGGCAGTCACATTCATTCCCTCACTCCTCCCATAGACACACCTTGGTTCCTATGCCTGCCCTGGTTGGCGCCTGTTTTCGTCTCTGCGCCACGGCTCCCGGTTGGGGGTACCCTGGATGGCTTGCAGGGTCCCGCCACTACACCATCAGTGCACAGAATCCCTGTAAGTATATCTATATATCAGCTGCGGGGGCTCACATACCACGCTCCCCCATTACTATTGTTCCCGCCCTTTTTCTGCCTTATTCATTTTAATATCCTTTCAGTTACTACACGTGCTTGCTCCTGACGAGTGGCATGGAAGCCACGAAACGCGTTGAGCCATCATTCGCTGTGTTTGAACTTTCTATATATAGTTCTCATCAAGTATACCAATATTTTAAACCCCCCCACAGGTCCAGTGAGGCCTTAGGTCCAGCAGGCATTACTGTTTCCAATATAATTTTACCCAATTTCGATTGTGGTGAACTAGGGAATTTTGTCAATGTGGTATCTTGAGCCATCATTACTTAATCTTTTATCCTCGTTACCAATCCATCATTTGTATGAATATTACATTGTATGTTATATTATATTTATTTATGCATTATTTGATTGTATGCATTTTACGATTGTAACGTGTATGCTCTAGTATTATGTCAATAAATTCCTCTACGTTCATCCTACTACCTTCTTGCTGTCACATGCTTCATATAAAGTCCCACTCTCCCCCTCAACTAATCCCCCTTGTTCATGATATAGATTGGGATGGAAATACATGACCTTACCAGGTCATGATTTCATTTAAAGTCCGTAGGGATGGAAATGGGTGACCTTACCAGGTCATGATTTCCTTGAAGTCCCTAAAAACCCCCTCTCTCTTTTTTGTCTTGGCAGTCAAAACCTAATTCCTTCTGGGCAGCCATCCTTTGACGGAACCGGGTATTGTAATTGAACCAGCACTGCCCATCATATATTTTGTAAGCCCCCACCAGATGAGATCCACATAACCAAATAGTGAAGGGCCTAACTCCAGGAATTTTTCACAGAGCATCCCTGCATAGGCGCAGAAACTCTGCAGCCAGTTCCCGAAGGTGCGAGGAAGCTGCTTAGACTTTTCCCCCTGAGAAGTTACATCAATACGCCTAGCCTTGTCGACTGTTTCTTTATCCAAAGGCACCAGGGTCAGGACATTAATAAACTCACGGTGCCAAATTTTTCCCTTAAGCTCCTGTGTTAAGTGTAAACCTACAGTTGAGACTGACCTTAAGGGGCCACCCAGATGAGAACCAGACCCAGGGGACACCTGATGTGACGCCCAACTGCAGCAGAGCCAATTTGACAGCTGCAAGAATGCAGCCTTCAATAGAAACTGACCCAGTAGTGTCATGCCAACTAGACCTACCCCAAACCACGCTACAATCATACTCGCGTAGTGGAGGCTGAGCAAGGGAACCCAGCCGCTGAATGTCTGACGCCACCTGCTGTAGCTGATGGTTTCTAGGAGAAGGAGCGGGAATGGACGATGGAACTGTTGAAGGCGCACCAGTGGCCCGTTGAGGCAGTAGAGTGGAAAAACAGCTCTGTGAAAAGTTCAGATCCAAAGGATGAGGAGAGAGGGCATAATATGCAGAGTCAGCAGCAGGTGACAGTGCAGAGCAGGAACACGCTGAATTACTTTGTGTGACCTGGAAGCACCCCAAGTCACCTGTGGCATGGTCACTTGGGGAGGCTTATGTTTGAGGTGCCATAACGGTGGGAGAAAACATGCTGGAACGCGGGCAGAGGCGAGCATGGAAGCCAGCCATGCTGTCAGCCTCCCGTTGCACAGAAGCAGGATCACCGACACAGGCAGGGACTTGAGCTGGCTGCCACATCGGAGAGGAGATGATTTGGAGCAACTCCCGCCCTGCAGGGCACAGAGAGCTGTGTCCTACAGACCGGATCAGGAGCGGGCATGAGAGGGGACAAGGCCGGCATCAGAGGATGGCCGCAGACACTGGCAAGGCACGTGGGCTCCTTGAACGAGGGAGGTGCTGCCGGGTAGGTGGTAAACTGTTAGAGCCACAGCGGGAGGAGCTCTGGAAGCTTCGGGCAGAGTGGTGGAAAGGGGGGAAGGGGAGAGAAGCCATCAGCACCCGTGGCTGTAGAAGAGCACGCAAATCTAGCACCCCAAACTGCAGCTTTGGGAGGACTGGAACTCAGTCTGGAGGGAGGGCGGGTGGTTCTACCAGCCCTGGAAACTGGCAGCCTGTCCTTAGAGGAAACATCCAGTGGAGCAGGGGGAACAGTCTCACCGGCGAGCAGAGGAATAAGCTAGTCCGCCTGACCTCTTGATAGAAGGTCCTTGACCAGGGTGACCACTGCGTCCTCGTCCATCGCAAATCCAGATAGGGCCACAAAGGAAGGAAAACTTATGTGACGTCCGCAGCACTTGTCCAACTCTTGTGACCTCAGAATCTCCTCAGAGTTGTGGGACGTGCCCTTGTGTAGCCCTTTTCTTTAGTTCCAGCTCCACCCAGTCACCTCGCGCCTTAGTGGCCAATCCCGTCCCAACTTAAACTCCCTGTTTTAGATTAATGCCCACCTGGCTGCCAATCTTCCAGCAGTCAAAGCTCCCTTTCCCTAGGAGACAGGGGTGGGTCAAGGGGCCTTAATTTCTTTAAAAAATATGTATTTCTTAAAAAGTTACAAAATAAAAAGAAATATAAAGTTACATACACACAGTGCTAATCTGATGTCCAGCAGTCTCTACCGTCCTTCTGAAAAGTGATGTGTGGTGGATCACTTTTCAGATGGCAAGGCAAGAATGCCTTCTCCTGAATTCCTGTTTTTTTTATTTTTTGTAGCCAAATGAGGATTTTGAATGGGGAATACTGCACTGCAACCACACACCAAATTTGGTGTGTACTTCCTGACACCAAGAGAAAAATGGTGACAAGGGAGGGATCTCCAGCAGATTGACAGCCTCAACTCTGTTCCTATGTGCAGGGGTGTGTGTTTCTTTCATCCAATCAGCTCTCAGAATGGATGTAGGGGAAAGACAGTTGTAAATAAATAAGTACATCTTGTAGGATGTATGTTTCATCCCTTTGTATCACATGAGACCGCTCAAGTCACTGGGAATATGTAAAGGTTTACAGCCACTTTGAAAAAGCTAATTTGAAATAATAAAACATTCAGACAACTATGAACGGGCATGATGAGACAATTAAAACTCTGTATTGCAGCTAGGACTGTGAGTGCAGTACCATATAAATTCAACCTTCGTGGTCCAAGGGAGCACTTACATCTGGAATTGACATGGGGCAGAACTGATGGAGTTAAATATATGTTTTCATATTCTATAGGTGATTTCCATGTTTTGTTTTGTTTTTCAGTTAAATGAAAGTGCAAAACTTTCAAACACTGTGAACATTCTTGCACTGCCTGAAAATTTTGATGAGCCTGTTGGAGGAACAGTTTGTGAGGTTGCTGGATGGGGTTCTACAACAAACCTAAATAATAAACAATCAGACAAACTCATGGAGGCAAATTTAACCATACTGGACAGAAAATCCTGTTCCAAAAAATGGGAAGGAGAGAAGAACATAACTCAAAATATGATCTGCACAGGTGTAAAGGCAGAACAAACAGATACTTGTAAGGTATGTTGAAGAGCTGCTCTGTGCAACAGTAGAAATCAGTCAATGAACTCCTAATGTAGCATACATTGCAATGGTGCAGACGCTATATAAGCCACTGAATGTAATTTTATTTTGAGATTAATACATAGTTACATAGTTAGTTACGTTGAATAAATACACCAGTCCATCCAGTTCCACCTGAGTGCGTGTCTACAATTGTTCCTATCGCTGTACATTGTCTCATTAAGATGCTCATCTATTATATTTGTAGCAATAACTAACGGTGGAGCTGCTGATTTAAAGCGGGCTGTTACTGTCACCTTTTTACCTGTAGTTTCACCAATACCAGACTTAGAGTCCACGTTGAGCTTATTATCTGACAATGTAGGCACCAGTCACTTTAGTACTTTTCCAATGCTTTAATGGGAGATAACTGGAAGAAGTAGCAGGAAAGAGGTAGAAGAAGAGTTGCAGGGAAGTTCAAATACCTTTTCTTGGTGTAGCACTAAGGAATTGAAATTCCAGGGATGAATGTATCTTCAGTTCAGGATTAAATCTTTGCCCGTCGGGATAGGTCTCTCTCACTAACCTAGCAGCCGGAACGCAGCACGAACAGAAAGTCTCTGCCACAGACTTGAGTAGAACAAAACTGTACGATCCTCTGCCACAGGATGTAGTAGTTTTCAATGAACAGCAAACACAGTACCATAACCTTTAAGCCAACCCGGCAGTACTTGTGCGGTGGATTAGATTAAGATGCATCCTCCAATCGAGTCACCAGGCCCTTCTTAAGACCAGCCTTATGCATGGTCCCTTCCAAGATGGGTCCTCCCCTGGATCTTATCAATTGTCCGGCTTCTGCCCGCAGGACAGACAGCACAGGACCATCCCAGCAGTAGTAGGCCCCAGACAGGCTTCTGGGCCTACTTGCACGGCTGCAGCAACGCAACCTTCCAGCCCAGAGGGCCACGAGGTAGAACTCCCTAGCACATAGCGTCTGTCCCATAAATACCCTCTCCCAGAATGCAACACAGAGGGCCACCTCTGCCGAGTTGTCTCCGGGAAAGAAGAGCACTCATATACTTCAGCTTGTTGCTTTCCAACACCGACCTATGGTGACAACGACACCCGCAGGCACAATGTGGAACTGCACGCAACACAGCCAAACTGGAACAGAGGCTATGTTAACAATAGATTGAATCTGAACTATGTACAGAACAGATGACCCACTAATATAAGCGGTAGATTAAAAATCTACCAGCGCTACATATTATTATTTATTTAAGGTACCCATATAGTACCGGCAATATACGCAGCGCTCCACACATACATCGCACAGTCACATTGGTCCCTACCCTCAAGGAGCCCACAATCCAAGGTCCCCAACTCACATTCATATACTAGACCCAATTTTGTACAGAAGCTAATTAACCTACCAGCATGTCTATGGAGTTTGGGAGGAAACCGGAGTGCCTGGAGGAAACCCACGCAGGCATAGGGAGAGCATGCAAACTCCAGGCAGGTAGTGTCATGGTTGGGATTCGAACCAGCGACCCTTTTTACTGCTAGACGAGAGTGCTATCCACTAAACCACTGTGCCGCCCATAAATACTTTACCTTAAAGCAGATTTATAAGCTTCTTATAGAGCAGCCTTTTATTACATGAATCTCTTTTGTGCTTCTTTTTAACCTAACATGTAGGCGTCAGGCTGCAGGAGGCTTAAAAGTATCCCCAATTTGCCCCAAAGGGCATCCACCACTGGTAAATGTGTTTGTAAAAACAGATTCAGAGGATCAGGAGTCACTACTGTGCATGTAATTGACCATGGATTTTGCATGTATCTATTAGATATGGGCTAAAATGGGTACTTTGGCAAAATACTACAACTGTAATGCAGCCTAGAATATCTGTAATTACCAGTGTGGAGAAACAATCAATGAGCACCATGCTCATATGGAAATTGTAACAACAGTATTAACAAATGTCATGGATATAAAATGATTAATGCACATGTGACATAACAAGAAGTATGAATAGGAATAGATGGCCTACATAAAACACAGAGCAACAGGGCCAAACTCACCAGAGAGGTTACTCAGCATTAATGTACTGATTATTTGAACACATTTGCTAAATTGAACACAAAGCACAAGGGCATCAAATTCTCTTTACATTTCATAAACTAAGATGAATAACATGATCAAGGTATTATTACCCATAAGAAACACAACCCAAGAAGAGATTCAGAATACATCATAGTCATCAAGAAGCAAACCATTTACTACTGCTACAGTACTGGTAAGTGTTAAACGTGATAGCTCCTCTCCAGGTCTCCTGCATTACTTATACTGATTTTATGGATTAATAAAGGAGTTTCCTAGCATGTGCAACCATCCAAGTGTTCTTTTTACATGCTCAAGGTTACAAGCAGAGCCAGCACCCTAACCTTGCTTACAGCATGCGGATCAACCTAGAACAGTGCTTTTCTTCCTTTCTACTACAGTGGGCAGTAATTTGATGCAAACTAGCTTCCACTAGCCCTACGTTTGGATTTAGTTTCTGCATCAGACTGCAGGTTTTTTAGTAGAAGTGATCTAGGTGGCTATAAAGCCGATCTGTTGCACGTGGCGGTGAGGTGTGACCTCACACAACTGGCTCCTGGGCTCATCTGTTTTCTATGAGGCCTACAAAACATCACCTCAGGATGGTGAGCAGAAGGATATTGGGGGGCATCAGAACAAAGGCAAAAAAGTAGTGTGTTCAAAGATGACCAACCATTATTTTGTTCATACAGAGAAAAAAACAGCGCTAAAAACTTCAATGTTTTATTGTACAAATGTCATAAAATGTATATCACAGATAAGGACTACACAGGGGGGCTGATTTACGAAGCATTTGCGCCATGACTTGCGGTGCACGCCCATGCGCAAATGACATTTTCGTATTTACAAAGCATTTGCGCTGGTAATGCAGCGCGATCCCCCATTTACTATTCTCTTCCCGGCGCACGGGAAGAGGTGATCTGTACGCCACTATAGACCTGGTGCACGGCATGTTTAACTTCAAATTTAAACAAACTGGAAGTGCCAATAATATGGGGGTGATGTGGGGAAGTGTTGTACTAACTGTCCAAGTCACAAATATGGCCAATATAGAACAAGCCGGCAGCGTCGGCAAATACATTTAAACTGCCGGAGGTGAATTTATGCACTGCGCATGCTCAAACGGCATTTGTGCTTGTTCAAATACTTTAGTTCAGTGCGCCGGCAAAATATTAGTAAATGTCAGGCAACGTAAAAGCATTTGCATAGGTTGAACGGGCGCACCTCTGTTTTTTGGGGGTTTTTTTAACGCTGGTTTACTTCGTGCGGCTCTAATGAAATGTCAGTCCGGCAAAACACATACAAGTTCATTGATAAAAACAGCATTAAGAAAACAAACACAATTCAGAAAAAAAACGAAAATGGTGAAAAATGGTGTTGGGTTCCCCAAAAAATCCATACCAGACCCTTCAGGTCTGGTATAGATTTTAAGGGGAACCCTACGCCAAAAAAAAAAAAAAATGGCGTGGGGTTTTGGGGGTTACCCCAAAGCACCCTCCCAATGTTGGGGGCATGTGGCCTGGTGGGGTTCAGGAGGGGGGGCGCTCTCTCGCCCCCCCCCGCTTTTCCTGCGGCCTGCCAGGTTGTGTGCTCGGATAAGGGTCTGGTATGGATTTTTGGGGGGACCCCACGCCTTTTTTTTTTTAAATTTTGGCACGGGGTTCCCCTTAAAATCCATACCAGACCTGAAGGGCCTGGTATGGAATCTAGAGGGGCCCCCCATGTCATTTTTTTTTTTCTTAATTTTGGTTCGGGGTTCCCCTGTATGGAATTCCCATGCCGTTTTTATCAATGAACTTTTATGTGTATTGTCGGACCGGCAATTCATTAATAGCCACGAGTAGTTTTAAATGACTTTTTTTCATTTGAAATGTCATTTTGCTGTCAGACTGTTCTAAACACGGGAAACATGCGCCCCTTTACAGGCATACTATAGACACCCCCCCAGGTACGAAATTTAAAGGAATATTACACTTTTATTGTTTCACTTTAAGCATTATTAAAATCACTGCTCCTGAAAAACGGCCATTTTTATGACTTTTTTTGCATTGATCCTTGTCCCCTGGGGCAGGATCCAGGTCCCCAAACACTTTTAATGACAATAACTTGCATATAAGCCTTTAAAATTAGCACTTTTGATTATTCATGTTCGTGTCCCATAGACTTTAACGGTGTTCGCGTGTTCGAACAAATTTTTTGCCTGTTCGCAAGTTCTGGTGCGAACCGAACAGGGGGGTGTTCGGCTCATCCGTAATTACCGGACAGACATTTCATTATAGCCGCGAGTAGTTTTAAATAACATTTATTCCTTAAGGGCCAGTTCACACCACATGCAGTCCAGTGCGTTTTTTTTCTGCATCAAAAATGCACGGAAAGTAGGTTAAATGGTTTTCAATGGCATAGTTCACACCAGTGCATGCAGTTCCAGTGCGTTTCCAGTTCCCAAAAAAAAAGTAGAACATGCTGCATTTTTTATGCACTGGACTGTACTGGAACGCTGTAAAATGCATCAAAAACGCACTGGAACGCCCCTAAATGCACCAAAAACGCACTGCAACACACTTGTCCTTTTTTAAGGTTAAGAAAAAAGATGGGGGGAAAAAGCACTGGACTGCATCAAAAATGCACCAAAAACGCACTGGAATGCATAAAAAACGTGCATGCAGAAAAGCACCTGGAACGCATCCGGACTGCGTTTCTATGGTGTGATCTGGCCCCTAGGGCCCTTAGGGCCAGTTCATACCATAGAAATGCAGTCCGGACGCGTTCCAGGTGCTTTTCTGCATGCACGTTTTTGATGCATTCCAGTGCGTTTTTGATGCAGTCCAGTGCTTTTTTTCCCTCCCTCTTTTTTCTTAACCTTAAATAAGGACAAGTGCGTTCCAGTGCGTTTTTTTATGTGTTTTACAGTTTTCCAGTACAGTCCAGTGCAGAAAAAAATGCAGCATGTTCTACTTTTTTTTCTGGAACTGGAACGCACTGGAACGGCAAGCACTGGTGTGAACTATGCCATTGCAAACCATATAACCGAATTTCCATGCATTTTTGATGCATAATATATGCACTGGACTGCATTGGTGTGAACTGGCCCTTAAGCAATTTGGCATATTTAAAGGCATTTCTCCTTGTTTCCTTTTTGGGGTTGTCCAATTGGTGACATTGGTATATGTCCCTTAGGGTGGGACCTGGGCCCCATACTCATTTTAAGGCCAATAACTGGAAGATAAGCCAGCCAAGTGGGGACTAGTAAAATAGTCAAGTCAGTCCTCTTAGGGTCGGTTCACACTACAACGACTTGGGATCCGACTTTGGAGCCCTCAAGTCGCCCCAAATCGCCCCAAGTCGCTTTGCATTTAGATTAGCATTGCAGTCAATGGGAGCGTCTTAATTGACACTACTGAAGTCGCTCCGACTTCAGAAAAGGTTCCTGTACTACTTCTATCCGACTTGTAGGCGACTTGTACCCATTCAACTCAATGTAAGTCGCCTGCAAGTCGGATCCCCATCTATATGAAAGCGACTTGACAGGAAATAGTAAAAAAAAAGCTCATGCTGCCCCCTCCCTCCCTCCCTTCCTCCATCACTCTGTCACATCACTGTCACCATTTTGTCTTGCCGACAGTAGTATTGAGCAGAATGTCAGTGAGCAGAAGGGAGGTGGTTCACCGCGAGCCAATAGATAACGAATGTCGGGGGGCGTGTCCGGACTCTGCAGTGATAGGACGTGTTGCATGTTAGCTCCGCAGAGACATCTGCAATCCAACGCCATCCTGCGCATTTTAAACCTTGGTGAGCCTCAAAACTTCACCAAACCATTACTAGGCATCTGACACACCTAGCTCTGGGGAAATGTCAAAATCTGTCTGGCCGATCAGACTGCGGCCGGCTCCTTTCCGCCAGAGACGCGCCGCCATCTTGCGGCCTACAGGCCCTCAACATCCCCAGGCTCCAGTGCGGTGATCGGCCGAACCCAGGGAAGCAGAATACCCCACATCTACTGCTGCCGTTGCGGGGGAGGATCGGGCGGAGTACAGGCACTGTGAAAGCCTATAAAACTGAGCAATCAGCTCCGAACGCTCGCGGCCCGCCGCCATCTTGCGGCCTGTAAAACCTCCAGGATCCCCAGGCTCGAGTACCGCAATCGGCGGTACGAGCGATCGCTAATCCGGCCCTTGGCACTACAGACACCTCCGGAAGGTAGGTGCTAGATACATAGCCCCTGAGAGCAGAAAAAATTCAGGAAAAGCCTGCCTCATACACAGATCACAACCCAGGAAAGAAGGAGGCTCTGGCCCACCTGTGGATGACGGTGGCCATCTTGCCAATCCAGGAACACCTCAGATAGCCTTTCTTTCACTCTCCCTTTTACCCAGTTGACCCACATACCACTGTAAGTGGAAGATGGCCATGTAAAGGAACAGCTCCCACCGTTATCAGTCCTGCAACACACTACCAGAGGTCCCTTTTTTTTTTTTTTTTTTTTTTTTATTATTATTAACCTGCTCTTTACCATGGGAACAGCCTCCAGACAATCCTCCACCTCGAGATCCCGCTCCCCGAGAGAGCTTCCAGGAGGAATCAGCCACAATATCCCGGAGATGTTCCGGTCACAAAGGGGCAATTTGGCATCCTCCCGCAACAAACCGCCGCAACCCGCGGAATCACAACCACCGGATCCCCTTCTCCTTCCTATATCTCAAACTCACACCTCACCGCCTATCGATGCCGGAACAGCTCCCGCTCAGCCGTATCTGAACATCAATGATCTCCGGTCCATAGCTGCGGACATCAAAGATACCCTATCAGCTGCAATTGCTGAGCTGCGTATAGATATACACACGCTGACTGACAGGGTCCATGACATAGAACAGACAACAACTCAGCATGAACATGTCCTTCGCAAAGCTACCAGGCGGATCGACACCCACACCATCCAGTTAGGAGACATACAGCGCCACGTTGAAGACCTCGACAATAGGGGCCGCCGCCACAATCTTAGGATCAGAGGTATACCAGAGACCGTCTCAGCAGAAGACATTTCATCGGCAGTGACTAGCCTATTCAATGATCTCCTCAACAGGCCGCCTCAAACTCAAATATCTATGGAAAGGATCCACAGAGCTCTACGCCCCAAGGGTAGGGATACAGACCCGCCAAGAGATATCATATGCTGCATTGTGGACTATAGGCTAAAAGAAGAAATTCTCAGACAAGCCAGACTCAGGAGGCAGTTGCAATATGCAGGAACTTCAGTCCAAATCTTTCAGGACTTATCCAGTATAACACTGCAGCACCGCAGAGATCTCAAACCACTATTGGATGTGCTGCGCACAAAGGGAATCCAATATCGCTGGAAGTTCCCCTTCTGCTTATCAGCTACTCATCAGGGGCACACTGCCTTGCTAAAAGTCCCGGAGGATCTACGTTCGTTTTGTGACACTCTGGATATCCGTCTAGTGAACGTTCCACAATGGTATGCGGAATTCCGCCACACGGCGATAAAGAAAACCACACCTCTGACAGAACCGATGGAAACCCAGGAAGGACGAAACCACAGACGAAGATCTTCATCTGGATACAGGAGGCGAAATCCGCAACATGATCCTCCACTTGGTTCCTACCCCTCGGATTTCCCGAGGTCCCGGAGAACCAGAAGAGATTACTGAACAGCACCCTACTGACACCGTTCCCGTCAGTGTTTAGCCTTGTTCAAGATCTATTGGTAAATAACTACCTTTTATTCGGGATTTACATCCATACATTCGCTCTCTCGCTGTCGCAACATGTCACTTGATGAAGGAGAATGCTCTCACTAAAATAACATTGGACACTGTGCACGATGCTACCTCTGCAGCACTCTCTCCCCCCCCCCCCCCCCTCTAGCCTCTCAACAGACAAAGGACATCAAGTCGCCCAATCCACTGATGACCTCCGTGATCTACGCCTAACATTATAGATCTTCCACCGTTCACTACCATACTTACCAGGACCAACATCCTCACCGTCATAGATACTCTGCCTTTACAGACGGGATCGCTGTATACTCATACTGCTTACCACCTTGCCTCCTATTCCTGAACACTGTCTCTGACATGATCCTAACTGAACTACAGTTTTACTAACCATACTAACAATTCTCAATCTGGGTAACGTATGACTAGATGTGTTCTACAGATTTGTTCCATATTGCACTGTTTAATATATTGTACACAATGATGGGAAGATATGCCCCCACTATGACCAAGCACTAGGTATCCCAGTACGCCCCACACAATTACATTGCGAGTATGCTAAATGCACTCCACTTATGCAGCAATAGGAGATCACTTCTGTTTAGTCTACGTCTGAACACAAGTCTTACGATTTTATTACAGAAGATAGATATCTATCCCCTCTCTCCACTAACTGCTCCAAATGCCAGAACCTGACATTTTACTTTATGTATAGACCACCCTAACACAACACCTCAAGGGAACCTATTGATGTTGACACATTGATGAGGGACTTGGCTACTATGGATGCCAGCTTTACTACCTCTCTTCCCCTGTTTAGACTTTTGCCTGATACACTTTTGTATTAGTGACCACAGGCGACCACAGTTCATTCCCTTGCACAATATGCGGGCTATATATATTCCGCATGAACATGGAGGCGGTGTATCCATGAGGGTGAAACTACTTCACTTAACGCTTATATTCTCCGATCAACTGGAAATTTTTTCCCTCCCCCTCCCACCATTACCCATTAATGGGTTTAAAACTCCTTCCTTAAATAGCTGATGGAGAATCCCTAATCTCCTGTCCTCACACATAAAGTAATGGCTATAAACAATTGACTATTATCCACTCTTCTATACCACATATGTCACTTGGGCATATATCACATACATCACATAGGCTGGTGGGGGAGGGGGGTGATGAAGGGAAGATAGATGTGCTGCATTGCTTATGCAATATACGGTGCTCAGCTCCTTTTTGGAGTCTTTGAAAGATACAGATTCTTTGTGACAAACATCTCCGACTTCATCAACTTGAGGAATGTATGGTATAAGTTTTGAATTGTGTTATATACTGTTTCACTTTTGCATTTTTTCGTTTTCCTGAACTGTACTATTCCTTCACTCCAATACTCAAGAAGCCTGGTTCACATTATACTATTCCCGTAAACATATTCAATTAATAGATATAACTTACGCACACTACTACTGATACACACACACTAAATACATGACCCCCTCCGCTCCCATGTGCAATAATTGATGCACTTGAATTCAACATCGTCTTCACACTCCACTATCCTCCCTCATGTTCTGGTGAATTCCTTGCTTATCATACAATCTCCTGTTAATCCTTCGCTTGTCTAACTTCCCATTGCCCCATCTCCTCCTATACATCATATTTGCCAACCTCCACCCATATGATACTACGACTGGTAACGGTGGGCTAGCTCACTTGAGACTCTATCCTCTCTGCTCAGTTCTACCCGACCCCCACACGGTGCAGTGGAACAGTCTGGTTCTTAATCCCAGGCTGATTCCCCTGACGTCACACCGTACCCTATCTTCCTCTCCTAACAGGGGAAGATACTTAAATACACCCCACCCTTTCTTCCTAATCCTTTTACATCCCGAACAGACACCAACTTTACATACGATTTTTATCTCCTACTTTACTTTACCAGTTACAACTAAGATCCTTTTCAACTCCAAGGATGGCGGACGCTCCTACACACGACACAAAGACTGGTACTAGAACAACTCACGTTTCACAGGTAAAACTATGCTCCATAAACATGCGTGGGCTTAATGTGCCAGAAAAAAGATCCCAACTGCTACACACCTTAAGACGAAACAAAACGCAGATTGCCTTCATACAAGAAACGCATTTCCGCTCAGACAACATTCAGAAACTACACAATATACACTACCCTACGGTATATCATGCCACTAATGATGACTCTAAATCAAAAGGGGTCGCTATATTAATAGCAAAAAACTGTCCTCTACAAATTTCAGAAGTTAAACGAGACGTTAAAGGTAGATTTATTTTTCTCAAAGGGACTCTTCACAACAAACCCATAACGTTAGCAAACCTATATGCTCCTAATACGAAGCAAGTTCTATTCTTTCGCGAAACCCTACAACTACTGACTGAATTTTATTCCGGCATTCTTGTTGTGGGTGGGGATTTTAACGTAGCACTCTCTCCATCACAAGATACATCCACAGGCGCATCCTCTATGCCTTACAGAGCTCTTCGGGCCATTAAAAAACACCTTAGAGATCTGACCCTTCACGACGCCTGGCGAACACTACACCCGACTGAGAGAGACTTCACGTTTTACTCCACACCTCACAATAAATACACAAGAATTGACCACTTTTTCATATCCCAATCAGACTTATCTCTCCTTTCAAAGGCCTCCATCAATCCTATGGTGTTATCGGACCATAACCCCATATCCATCACTCTAGATGTACCAGCAACTAGATCCCACAAAATGATTTGGCGTCTAGATAATTCCATCCTGACAGACATAGACACCACTACCAAACTTAACACACGACTCAAACATTATTTTTCGGAAAACACCTCAAAGGACTCAAAACAATCCAGCATATGGGCAGCGCACAAATGCGTAATACGTGGAGAAATCATATCCCTGACTGCACACAGACGTAAACTCAAACGCGATCGCATTACCACACTATCTGAAAAAATCCTCTCACTGGAACAAGCTCATAAGCTCTCATTAGCCACAAAATCCCTTGTTGAACTGATCAAAGCTAGAGAAGAACTCCTAGAAGAACTCGGTAGATCCTTAAAACGCAAATATGTCTTAACACAAAAACTATTCTATGAATTTGGCAACAAATCCGGAAAATTGCTTGCCAGAGCATTACAATCCCGAAAAGCAATGAATACCATACACGCTATTAAAAACTCATCTGGCACTTCTCTTGTCTCCTCCGAAGCTATTGCTGACCAATTTGTTCAATATTTTTCTGCTCTTTACAACTTACCTTCCTCCACCGAACTGGGCAATGCTCCTGAAAGACAAGCGACAATCTCAGACTTTCTGAATAATTTTTGCCCATCTTCTATTTCGTCTGAGGATGCAGCAAATCTTTCTACTCCCATAACAACAGACGAAATTATATCAGTGTTGAAACAAATTAAAACAGGTAAAAGCCCTGGCCCTGACGGCCTGACCGTGAGTTACTATAAAACTTTCCAGGATATACTTACCCCTCAACTAGCTAAGATTTTCAATGACCTCTCCTCATCCTCTTCAGTAAATACGGATCTATTAGAAGCTCACATCACGCTCATTCCCAAACCAGGTAAAGATGAAACTTTAGTGACTAATTATAGACCCATTTCCCTTATCAATGTTGACATGAAAATTTATGCCAAAATCCTTGCCAACCGAATGCTCCCTTTACTCCCCAAACTGATCTCATTAGATCAAGTTGGCTTTATCCCTGGGAGGGAAGCAAGGGATAATACCATAAAAGCAATCAACATTCACCATTGGCTCTCCACTTCACCCAACCAAGGTTTTTTTCTGTCTCTTGACGCGGAAAAGGCGTTCGACAGGGTGGCATGGGACTACATGATAGCAGTTCTACAGGCAATGGGATTCCCAGCACATTTCACTCAATTAATTATGGCTCTATATACGTCCCCCACAGCCAGAATAAGGGTTAATGGCCACCTGTCGAACGCCTTCCCGGTGTCGAATGGAACCCGGCAAGGTTGTCCCTTATCCCCTCTTCTTTTTGTTCTTTCATTAGAACCTTTCCTACACAAACTTAAAGTCAACCCGGATATCATGGGCATCTATATTAGACAAAAACACTACAAACTAGCAGCATATGCTGACGACATACTTCTTTTTCTTTCCAACCCGTTAATCACCATTCCAAACCTATTACAAGATTTCACCTTCTTCCGCAAATTATCTAACTTGAAAATAAACTTTACGAAATCCAAAGCACTAAACATCTCCCTCCCGTCACAGATAGTTTCTCAATGCCAAACTAACTTTCCATTCAAATGGGAACCACACGCCCTTACATATCTTGGCATTCAAATACCATCTAAACTTACTGAACTGTACGAAAGAAACTACTCTCCCATTCTTCGAACTATACAGAAAGACCTTACAAAATGGTCCTCAGCTCAATTTTCCTGGTTTGGAAGAATTTCCATCTTAAAAATGAACATCCTACCCCGAATACTTTATGTCTTACAAACAATACCGATCAAACTTCCTTCAAAATTTTTTACAATCTATAAAAGAATATGCAGGAACTTTATATGGGCCCATAAACCTCCAAGACTCAGTTGGAACAGGATGGTCCTTCCCAAGCTTAAAGGTGGACTAGGCTTACCTGATATTCATAAATACTATATTGCTTGTCATATCACTAGACTAATAGACTGGCACATACATTCCCACTCTAAAGATTGGATCAAAATTGAAGATTCCTGTGCCCAAACTCCCCTCTCCCACTCGCCATGGATTGACACCAAAGCGACCCCTAAAGAACACTTATCGCATCCACTAACGGGACCTACATTGAACTGCTTCAGGAACACTTGTTCTTCTCTTAAAATGACTCCATCTCCAGGGCCATTGACCCCCCTAACTGGCAACCCCGCCTTTCCTCCTGGCCTTCCAGAAAATAACCCGAGTTTGGTCTCCATGATATCTACATTGAGAGCACATCACCTTTTTCATAATGGGTCAATTATCCCGTACACCGATCTTCCCACTAAACTCCAGACTGGAAAGATTCCCTTCTTCACGTACTTACAAATCAGACACTTTCTCAACAGTTCCAATTCCATCTCTCAATGGGGCAGAGATATGACTCCCCTTGAAGCACTATGCTCCGACACAAATCCTCAACACCACTTAATCTCAACTGTGTACTCCTTGCTTTTCGGTGAAACTAACCTCACATCTACCACAGTTAACCAGAAATGGGAAAGAGAGCTCAACCTGGACTTATCTTTGGAAGACTGGGAAAATATATATTCTCATATCCATAAAGGCTCTGTTAATGTCTCAGCACAAAAAAAACAATTACAAATTATACTCTAGATGGTATCGCACCCCTGATCGCCATAGAGCCAGACGTTCAAACTTGCGCATAAGGGGAATACCTGAAACTGTGACAGACCTGCAATCTACTATTACTGCTCTATTACAAGAACTAAAGCCAGATATCCCTATTGAACGTTTAGAACTGGATAGAGTACACAGAGCCCTCACAGCCAAAAAGAAAGATGGACCCCCACGTGATATAATCACAAAATTTCATTATTACAGAACGAAAGAACAAATACTAATTGCTGCAAGAGAAAAAAAGGAACTTAATTTTCAAGGACACAATTATCAAATTTTTGCTGACCTATCCCAACTTACTATTAATAAAAGACGATCCATGAAACCCCAACTAATGGAACTGCAACGCCACAACATTATGTATCAGTGGGGTTTCCCCTTTTCAGTCAGATTTAACTACCAAGGTACAATTTACAGAAGCAGATCAGCAGATGAACTACAACAAACCCTTTTAAAATTAAATCTGACAGAACCCACAAGCAGCAACTCTCCCACACGCAGAAGAATGGCATCATCTTCACCTTCAGGCAGCACCCAGAAAATATCAGAACAAAATGGGAATCATCATTCTCACAAAAGAGGCCGTTATGCCACATCATCCATGGACCAAGAAGATTCAATGGACTGACATCCTATTTCCTGATATCTCTTCATTTATTATACTAAGAGATGGTTCTCTATAAAAAACCTGTATTTATAACTGAATGTAACTGCATTCTGATAGTCACACACTGTGTGGGATCATGTTACATTCCAGTTATATTTCTTATTACTTCTGATTCATATAGCCTTAGAATATATAAGTGAAACAAGGAAATTCTTGTTCAGTTATATATTTTCAGGTAATAACAATAGATTTATTACTTTTTAGGACAAATATGTTCCATAATCCAGAAGTAATGGAAGCTTTTTCTTTCTTTTCTTAAAACAAATATATTATTACCTAACTAGTTCCTAGAACTATGTTTTTGTTTATTCTAATCTGAAGCAATACAACCTCAATTTTATGAGTTAACATATCTAAACAGTTACATATGAATAAAATATGTAATTGTTTACTCTAAAAGGGTTAAAATCCCAAAATAATTCAAACCATCTTCATCAATACCAAAGTTATTAACAGTACCTTTCTAACTGAATTATTTAGCCTAGGGCAAAACTAACCATATACAACCACCCTGGAATAAATAATTTCAACAAAAACTATATTCTGCACTCCAATTAATGAATCATCATTTTGATGTCTTTTGACATAGCACTTCTCTCCTGTAAGCGGAAGATCCGTGTACCCCCATTAGCCCTCCTCATTCTCCCAACCATATTATGTGGGAGTGTGACGAAGGCACTTATTCCCCTGAGAGAGATATTTATTCTCTTTCACGGGTAAATTGTGATTACTTGCAAAAAATAATTTATACAATGTATCATCTAATCTCATATGTTTTTTGTTTACTCTTTACTCCAGAATACACTGGTTTCTTTCCTATCTTTTCATCTCTTCAGTCCACACAGGTTGATCTGCGCAGTCAGCTCTGCATAACAAAAAGTAAGTCAAAACTATTTGATCTGTTACCATGGCACCACTGAATATACTTTCCCTGAATGTTCAGGGAATAAATGTCCCTCAAAAAAGGACCTAAGCCTTCCGTACTTTCCATAACAAGAAGGCTCACATAGTATGCCTCCAAGAAACACACTTCACCAAAGATTCTACTCCAAAATATATTTCTCCTTTTTATAAACAAATTTACACGGCTTCTGCCTGTACCAAACAAAGGGGTACTCTAATTGCATTTCACCGATCCACACCATTCACCTTATCATCAGAAATTAAAGACCCAGAAGGTAGATACCTGATACTCATGGGTTATATAATGGATACAGCAATCACGGTAATTTCCTACTACGCTCCTAACAAACAACCTACACCATTCCTCTCACATACATTACAAGTGATTAATACACACAAAATAGGAACAGTGATAATGTGCGGGGATTCAAACCAGGTCCTCCTCCCATTTCTAGATAAATCACTTTTTACACCATCTAAAATAACCTCTAGATTACCTTTTCCTCAACTTCTTTCCAAATACAATCTGGTAGATTCGTGGAGAGAAAGTAACCCAATGAAAAAGAAATTCACTTATTTCTCGCACCCTCATCAAACCTTCACCAGAATAGATCATATTTTTCTAACAATAGGAATGATACCAGAAATTATTGCATCAGATATAATTCCGATTCCGTGGTCTGACCATAATGCAGTATACACTATAGGGATGAGCCGAACACCCCCCTGTTCGGTTCGCACCAGAACATGCGAACAGGAAAAAAATTCGTTCGAACACGCGAACACCGTTAAAGTCTATGGGACACGAACATGAATAATCAAAAGTGCTAATTTTAAAGGCTAATATGCAAGTTATTGTCAATAAAAGTGTTTGGGGACCCGGGTCCTGCCCCAGGGGACATGGATCAATGCAAAAAAAAGTTTTAAAAACGGCCGTTTTTTCAGGAGCAGTGATTTTAATAATGCTTAAAGTCAAACAATAAAAGTGTAATATCCCTTTAAATTTCATACCTGGGGGGTGTCTATAGTATGCCTGTAAAGGGGCGCATGTTTCCCGTGTTTAGAACAGTCTGACAGCAAAATGACATTTTGAAGGAAAAAACTCATTTAAAACTACCGCGGCTATTGCATTGCCGACAATACACATAGAAGTTCATTGATAAAAACGGCATGGGAATTCCCCACAGGGCAACCCCGAACCAAAATTAAAAAAAAAAATGATGTGGGAGTCCCCCTAAATTCCATACAAGGCCCTTCAGGTCTGGTATGGATATTAAGGGGAACCCCAGCCAAAATTTAAAAAAAAAATTGACGTGGGGTTCCCCCTAAATTCCATACCAGACCCTTCAGGTCTGGTATGGATTTTAAGGGGAACTCCGCGCCCCAAAAAAAAAAAATAAACGGCGTGGGGTCCCCCTAAAAATCCATACCAGACCCTTATCCGAGCACGCAACCTGGCAGGCCGCAGGAAAAGAGGGGGGGACGAGAGTGCGGCCCCCCCCCCTCCTGAACCATACCAGGCCACATGCCCTCAACATTGGGAGGGTGCTTTGGGGTAGCCCCCCAAAGCACCTTGTCCCCATGTTGATGAAGACAAGGGCCTCATCCCCACAACCGTGGCCGGTGGTTGTGGGGGTCTGCGGGCGGGGGGCTTATCGGAATCTGGAAGCCCCCTTTAACAAGGGGACCCCCAGATCCCGGCCCCCCCCCTGTGTGAAATGGTAAGGGGGTACTTACCCCTACCATTTCACTAAAAAACTGTCAAAAATGTTAAAAATGACAAGAGACAGTTTTTGACAATTCCTTTATTTAAATGCTTCTTCTTTCTTCCTTCATCTTCTTCTTCTTCTGGTTCTTCTGGCTCTTCTGGTTCTTCCTCCGGCGTTCTCGTCCAGCATCTCCTCCGCGGCGTCTTCTATCTTCTTCTCCTCGGGCCGCTCCGCACCCATGGCATGAGGGGGGAGGCTCCCGCTCTTCTCTTCATCTTCTTCTTCATCTTCATCTTCATCTTCTTCTTCTTCTTCTCTTCTTCATCTCTTCTTCCTTCTTCATTTCTTCTGCGGGCCGCTCCGCATCCATGCATGGAGGGAGGCTCCCGCTGTGTGACGGCGTCTCTTCGTCTGACGGTTCTTAAATAACGGGGGGCGGGGCCACCCGGTGACCCCGCCCCCCTCTGACGCACGGGACATGACGGGACTTCCCTGTGGCATTCCCCGTGACGTCACAGGGAAGTCCCGTCAATTCACCGTGCGTCAGAGGGGGCGGGGTCACCGGATGGCCCCGCCCCCCGTTATTTAAGAACCGTCAGACGAAGAGACGCCGTCACACAGCGGGAGCCTCCCTCCATGCATGGATGCGGAGCGGCCCGCAGAAGAAATGAAGAAGGAAGAAGAGATGAAGAAGAGAAGAAGAAGAAGAAGAAGAAGAAGAAGAAGAAGAAGAAGATGAAGATGAAGATGAAGATGAAGATGAAGATGAAGATGAAGATGAAGAAGAAGATGAAGAAGAAGATGAAGAGAAGAGCGGGAGCCTCCCCCCTCATGCCATGGGTGCGGAGCGGCCCGAGGAGAAGAAGATAGAAGACGCCGCGGAGGAGATGCTGGACGAGAACGCCGGAGGAAGAACCAGAAGAGCCAGAAGAACCAGAAGAAGAAGAAGATGAAGGAAGAAAGAAGAAGCATTTAAATAAAGGAATTGTCAAAAACTGTCTCTTGTCATTTTTAACATTTTTGACAGTTTTTTAGTGAAATGGTAGGGGTAAGTACCCCCTTACCATTTCACACAGGGGGGGGGCCGGGATCTGGGGGTCCCCTTGTTAAAGGGGGCTTCCAGATTCCGATAAGCCCCCCGCCCGCAGACCCCCACAACCACCGGCCACGGTTGTGGGGATGAGGCCCTTGTCTTCATCAACATGGGGACAAGGTGTTTTGGGGGGCTACCCCAAAGCACCCTCCCAATGTTGAGGGCATGTGGCCTGGTACGGTTCAGGAGGGGGGGGGGCCCGCACTCTCGTCCCCCCCTCTTTTCCTGCGGCCTGCCAGGTTGCGTGCTCGGATAAGGGTCTGGTATGGATTTTTAGGGGGACCCCACGCCGTTTTTTTTTTTTTTTTTTGGCGCGGGGTTCCCCTTAAAATCCATACCAGACCTGAAGGGTCTGGTATGGAATTTAGGGGGAACCCCACGTCAATTTTTTTTTTAAATTTTGGCTGGGGTTCCCCTTAATATCCATACCAGACCTGAAGGGCCTTGTATGGAATTTAGGGGGACCCCCACATCATTTTTTTTTTTTTATTTTGGTTCGGGGTTGCCCTGTGGGGAATTCCCATGCCGTTTTTATCAATGAACTTCTATGTGTATTGTCGGCAATGCAATAGCCGCGGGTAGTTTTAAATGAGTTTTTTCCTTCCAAATGTCATTTTGCTGTCAGACTGTTCTAAACACAGGAAACATGCGCCCCTTTACAGGCATACTATAGACACCCCCCAGGTACGAAATTTAAAGGGATATTACACTTTTATTGTTTGACTTTAAGCATTAATAAAATCACTGCTCCTGAAAAAACGTCCGTTTTTAAAACTTTTTTTTGCATTGATCCATGTCCCCTGGGGCAGGACCCGGGTCCCCAAACACTTTTTATGACAATAACTTGCATATAAGCCTTTAAAATTAGCACTTTTGATTTCTCCCATAGACTTTTAAAGGGTGTTCCACGGCATTCGAATTTGCCGCGAACACCCCAAATTGTTCGCTGTTCGGCGAACTTGCGAACAGCCAATGTTCGAGTAGAACATGAGTTCGACTCGAACTCGAAGCTCATCCCTAATACACTACTATAGACTCAGCCATACCAAAAGCACACGACCCAACGTGGTACTTACCGGACATAATGCTCAAACACCCACTACATCAGATGGCCATTGAACAAGCTTTAAAGGAATACATAACAATTAATAATACAACAGACATTTCCCCAATAACACTGTGGGAAGCTCATAAGCCTGTCTTGCATGGTACAATACAAAGACAAATGGCACTATTTAAACGGGAACGCAAAAATCTAGCAAAAAAACTAGAACTCAATTTTTAATGCAGCCTACATATCATTCCAAGATAATCCATCTCAGAGTACAAAATCTCATCTGGAAAAATCTAGATTGGAATACGATCTATTTCTCACTGAGTCAGTTGATAAATCCCTCAAATGCTCCAAACACAATTTCTACATGAATACAAACAAACCAGGCACATATTTGGCACAGGCATTAAATTCAACTAACAAATCTTTCAAACCAATACGTTTGAAATTATCAAAAAATGTTTATACTTGTAATCCAGTTAAAATAGTCCATAAATTTCACTCACACCTCGCAACTTTATTCAAGACAAACAATGAATTTAATCCTACAGAGGCTGAATCCTTCTTCTCAAAAATAACCTTACCTGAGTTGTCTCAGAATCAAAAAAGCAGTTTGGATGAGCCTATAACTATAGATGAAGTTGCTAACGCCATAAAAGACCTAAAACTTAACAAAAGACCAGGCCCAGAAGGCTACTCAGCTTTATACTATAAAACATACTCTCTCCCATTCTCACTGAAACTTTTAACACACTTCTAGAAGGACATTCTTTTCGGCAAGAAACATTAATGGCAATTGTTTGTATGATTCCAAAACCCCTTTCTGATGATACTTCCTGTGTGAATTATCGGCCTATCTCTCTGTTAAACCTTGATATTAAATTATTAGCAAAAATAATAGCAAAACGCCTCAATAGCATTATAGGAAAATTAATACATAGAGATCAAGTAGGCTTCATGCCAAATAGACAGGCAGGCGATAATATACGCAGGGCAGTGTTATTGGCACATATTGCTAAAAAACGGAAAATCCCTTTATGTTTTCTATCTCTCGATGTTAAGAGGGCATTTGATACAGTATCCTGGCAATATATGCAATATTCATTACAAAAATGGTGTTTTGGACCCCACTTTTTAACATGGATCAAAGCATTATATAATAAACCCAAAGCCTATATAAAATATGCTGGATACAAATCTGATGCCTTTAATATCGAAAGAGGTACCCGGCAGGGTTGCCCATTATCTCCCTTATTATTTGCCCTTATACTCGAACCCATGGCCCAATACATCAGAGCAAACCAAACTATAACTGGCATTGAAGTAGGAGGTATTACACACAAATTATGTATATTTGCAGACGATATATTACTTTTTCTATCATCACCACAGGTCTCTGGTCCTAACTTAATACCAGCTCTTGATGGATTTGCAGCCCTATCCGGCCTTATGATTAATCCTAAGAAATGCCTAGTGCTTAATATTTTGCTCACAAACATGGAATTGATCCCGGCTAGGGCTGCACTCCCATTCACATGGGCAGAAAAATCAATCCCATATCTTGGAATTCATTTAACAGCATCTCATTCTGACTTATTCTCAACCAATTATCCTCCTGTATTAAGACAGATCACAAATCTAATAAAACAATGGTCGCAACTTCCTTTATCCTGGATAGGGAAGATTAATGCAATCAAAATGACTATTCTACCCAAATTGCTTTATCTATTCAGAGTCCTCCCTATTCCAATTCCTTCCTATTTTTTGAGAATAGTACAAAAAAGAGCAACTTCGTTTATATGGGGCTCTTCTAAACCACGTATACCTATACACACACTACATCTTCCCAAAAATAAAGGAGGCCTGGGATACCCTAATTTTACTAACTACTACAGAGCAGCACATTTGGCCAGTCTGTCCAAATACCATGCAAAACAGGAAATCCCATTATGGGTATTTATAGAGGCTTCAGAAAATGACCCTCTATTAATATCAAACTTGTTATGGCTTGATCCTAAAGACCGCTTTAAAATTCATAATCCCATAACTAAACACTTCTTATCTCTCTGGGATAAACTAAAAACCAAATATCAGTTACAATCTCCACACAATCCTCTCCTTTCTTTTATCAGAAATCCGGCCTTTTATCCGGCATGGATCTACCCAAATTCTTTTAAACCTTGGACAACATCAGGCATTCAGACACTAAATGACTTCATAGCATCTAAATCATTCCTTTCATTCCCATCGCTTAGAGAAAAATATGATCTACCAAACTCTGAGATATTTAGATATCTCCAAATTAAAAATTTCTATACACCATTCCTAAAGGAGGATACACCATTATCCCAATTATCCATTTTTGAATCAATCTGTACAAAAGATCCATTTGCTAAAGGTACAATTTCATCACTTTATAATCAATTTTATGGAGTAGTAAATCTTATAAGACCCTCTTACGTTCAGAGGTGGGAGGAGGACCTGGGACGAACTTTAGAAGACACGGACTGGTCTAACATATGGCTCACATCTAAGTCATCTTCACCCAACATCTTAGCACTGGAGACAAACTATGAAGTCCTAACTCGCTGGTACCTTGTACCCGCTAGAGTGGCAAAATATTCACCTAATACCTCAGCTCTTTGTTTTCGAGGATGCCCAGAAATAGGCACACATTTACACATATGGTGGACGTGCCCAGTAATCCAAACCTTCTGGAAGGAAGTCTTCGTGATTGCATCTAAAATATTTAAAAAAATAATACAACCAGATCCATATATAACTTTACTTAATCTAAAACCGGAATGGTTAACACTCTCTCAATTCAAACTTATGATCCAACTAATAACGGCTGCAAAACAAACAGTGGCCAAGGCATGGAAATCTCCTACATTGGTATTAGCAGAAACAATTCACAGAATGAATAATACAATGTCCCATGCTAAGATGGTAGCCATCGATCAAAATCAAATTCCAAAATTTGAAAAACTTTGGCATCCTTGGATAAAACAACAGTTCCTGTCAAATTTCAATGACTCTGTCCTGTTGCCATGGTAACAGATTAAATGACTTACAGAGATACCCATTCTAAGGCTTCAAAGAGAACTAAAAAGAATAATAAACTGACGAGCGGGACAACCTTGTGGACCATACCTCTGCCTTTCTACCCTTTTTCTTCTTTCTCTTTCCTTTTCTCCACCTTACGATTAAAGCTCATTATCAGAATTTATTTGACCTATATACACTCTACCTGTAAACAATATGTATAGTAGGCATAAATCATTTAAATACCTACAAAAGTAACTAAGGAAATGATATATATCTTTAATTTAGGTTTACGTGAACCCAATGTTTAATATTTGAAATTTCATGATATTTACCTATATAAACCCTACTGTAAAACAATGAGCTTACTTTATAGATCCTTGTAAACTTAATTTATGTATCTTTATAATATTGTATACTCAATAAACTTCTTTTGACAAGGAAAAAAAAAAGATGGTAATTTAATATGCCCTATTCTCTAGGGTCAATGATAAAAAAACAGATATCTAAAAGGGGGCTCAGAAATTCTTTATCTTGGAGTATAAAACAAATATATAAATCAAAGTGTAGTTAACCACTGCCCATCAGCGCCACATACCAGTGACCACAGTACTACCCATCCGTGCCTACAGTGTCACCTCACAGTGCCGCCTATCATTGAACTTCTGTGACAGCCACCTATCATTGCCCATCAGTGACACCCATTAATGCCAACCATCAGTGTCGTCTTATCAGTGCTACCTTATCTGTTACTATCAGTGTCGCCTTTTCTGTGCCCTTATCGGTGTCCATTAATGCCCATCAGTGCCCATCAGTGCAGCCACATCAGCAAATCTTTTTGAATGAGAACATTATATATTATTTAATTATTATATTTATTATATTATATATATACATTATATGTATATATTAACCTTTTGCACAATTAAGTAAAGAACTATGAAACATTTTTTTTTTTTTGCATATCCACATAGCACATTTTACTTACCTTGCGATAGACATCCTGGCATAATTGAAAAACTTGTCATCATAACCACGCAAATTTTGGAACATGGCCCAGAACTGGCCTCTGGTATCTCTGTTTACGATTATAGGATGTATCCAATATCTACGTCTTCTTCTCATCCTTATCCTCTGCTTCCTTTCTTCCTCCTCCTCTTCCACCAACACTGCTACACCAGCTGTTATGACAGCTGTCATTAACGAACGCAAAGACAACATTCTCCTCGGTTTACTAGGGGACTTGGAAACAGGAAGAGAACAGGAACAAGAATTATGTCACAAAAGCTGATTAGCTATGATTGGCCACAGGCAAAGTCGCCTATACTGGGGGCGACTTGAAGTCGTGTTGTAAATAGTTACAAGTCGCGTTGAAGTCGCGTTGAAGTCGCGTTGCAAAGTCGCGCTGAAGTCGTGTTGCTCATGTGTGAATCGGGCCTTAGGCTGCAATGGTATTTGTTGTATAGCTTTTGCACATGTTAGGCTCTTTAGTTGCCCCCCTGGACTGGGAGGTGTTTTGTCCCATCTGTAATTTTGGTGCCTGCTGGATGATGTGCTTAATTTTGGACAGGGGTGGCTTATTTTGTGCTAGCTGCATTTGGGTTGTTCTGGGCATGCTCAGGGACTTTGTTTTTTTTTGGTGGTGCTTTTTATGTGTGAACAGCACTTGGATGTTTCTGGGCATGCTCAGAGTGTGTTTTTTGGGTTAGTAATTTAAGTACATCCTTAACAGGTGTACCCACTTTGAAGTTCTGTCTCTACATTGGGTGAACTTGCATTTTTGGCCAGACCTAGAAATCTGCATCTGTTTTTCTATTAACCACTTGGTGTCTGTGCTATAGCCAATAAAGATGTGTGCCCGCTGTGTATACGGCATGTGCGTAAGCAAGTCGCACACATATGAACGGTACTCATTGTAAATCAAGGGGTACAACTTGTGATGCAACTTTTCAGTCCCAAGTGGCCTTAGGCTCTCTTTCCACTACTGCGAGTTGTTGTGCGACTTGACACATGTGAAGTCGCAGGACAAGTCAAAACACATGTATTTCAATGTTCCCCCGTTCTAATTGGTGCAACTCCAAAAATAGGTCTTGCACTACTTTGTTCCAACTTCAGTGCAACCTTTTCTCAGATGTTTTGAATTAGTCGCATGACACAGCATTAAGACTCGGTTTCCACTATTGCAAGCCCAAAGTCGCGTGTTTTTTGCCGCGAGTTTCCCGCAACTTTGTGACGAAACTTGAAGCAATGCCTGTGTATTTTTGAGGTCTATGGACCTCAAGTCACTTCAAAGTGGGACCAAAGTAGTGCAGGGACTACTTTGAAGTTGTTGCGACTTGAAGTCGCACACGTACTCATTGTAAATCATGGGGTAGAACTTGTGATGCAACTTTTCAGTCCCTAGTGGCATGACAAGTTGCAATAGTGGAAAACAAGCCGAAAAAGCACATTGTAAATCACGCAACTTTGGGGTTGAAATAGTGGAAAGAGAGCATTAGGCTAAAGCGATAATAGGAAGATGCACTGTAAGAATTACTTCTAATTGTAGAAAATCAAACAGGCTCTTGCACTGAATGAAATTTATGGAAGATCTAACTGATTGGCCAGTGTATGGTGACCTTTAAAGATATGAAAACGTGAATTTCTGGTGTTTAAGCCTCATACACACGATGGGACTTTGTACCCCGTGTACGGAGCCCGCTCTGCTCAGCGGGGGATCGCTCCGTCGATCCCCGCTGGGCAGGCAGATGACAGGTCTGTCTCTGCACACTGTGCAGGGACAGGCCTGTCAGAGTGCCGCTCTCCTCTATGGGGGATCGGATGATGACGGACCATAGAGTCTGTCGTCACCCGATCCGATCCGCAGATGGATGGAAAAATAGTTTTTTCCTCCGTTTATACTTTTTAGGATTGGAGTGGGTTGGATGGCAGCGGACATGTCACCACTGACATCCGACCCCCCATAGAGGTCTATGGAGTGTCCGTTCAGGTCTGATGCGGTCCTGAAAGGTCCGTCCATGTGAGGGGGGACTTAGGCCCCTTTCACACTGGGGCGGTGCGGGCGGCAGCGGTAAAACGGCACTATTTTTCGCGCTGCTTTACCGGCGGTATTCGGCCGCTATCGGTTTTAACCTCCGCTAGCAGCCGAAAAGGGATTAAATCTGCACGCAAAACACCACTGCAGCGGCGTCTTGCCGGCGGTATAGCCGCGCTGTCCCATTGATTTCAATGGGCAGCAGCGGTTTATACACCGCTCCAAAGATGCTGCTAGCAGGACTTTTTTAGGCCCCTTTCACACTGGGGCGTTTTTAGGCGCTACGGCACTAAAAATAGCGCCTGAAAAACGCCCTAAAGATGCGGCTCCATTCACTCCAGTGAGGGCTTTCACACTGGAGCGGTGCGCTGGCAGGACGTCACAAAAAGTCCTGCCAGCAGCTTTTACGGAGCGGTTAACTCACTGCTCCACCCCATTAAAATCAATGTGGCAGCGCTGTGATACCGCCGGCAAAATGCCGATCCAGCGGTGTTTTGCGGGCGGATTTAACCCCTTTTTGGCCGCTAGCAGAGGTGTTAAAACCGCCCCATGGGGGGTTAAAACCGTCCCGCTAACTGCCGAATAACGCCGCTAAAACAGTAAAGCGGCGCTAAAAATAGTGCCGCTTTACCGCAGACGCCCCAGTGTAAAAGGGGCCTTAGGCTCTATTCACACTAATGCGTTTTTTGATGCATTTTGCATTTTGCAGAAATGCATGGGAATTTTTTTAACATGGGTTTCTATGGAACATGTTCACATCAATGCATTTTTGTGCCTCTGCGTTTTTGGAAAGGATCAGGGACTTTTTTTTCCCGCAAAATGCAGCGTTTTGCTTGTAATAGATTTCACTGGACCTGCATCCAAAATGCAAGTACCGCTTTTTTACCGTGATTGGCGTTTTTTTTATTTCTTTTTTTTTATGCTGTATATAGCTGGTTGCTAAGAAGGGGGCCGGGAAGCCGGGAGCCGGGAAGCCGGCCGCCGCCTCCTTAACCGCTTCCCGCCCGCCGTATGCAGAATGACATCCGGGAAGTGATTCTGTTATCCTGACTGGGCGTCATATGTCAGAGGGGGGGTCTGTGCTGATAATCTGCACATTGATTATCAGCACAGCCCCCTCAGATGTGCCACAACACCTCAAATGTGACCCTTCAGCTGTCAGTCAGTTCCCCAATTAAAAGACAGCTCACAGTGCCCATCAAAGTGCCAATCAGTGCTAATCAGTGCCCACCACAGTGCCCATCTCAGTGCCCAGCAGTAAAACCTGTCAGTACCTCAACATCAGTGCTGCCCATCAGTGCCACCTGTCAGTGCCAATCAGTACCGCTTATCTGCCCAATAGTGCCGCCTGTCAGTGCCACCTATCAGTGCCCATCAGTGCTGCTTATCATTGCCGCATATTAGTGCCCATCAATTCTACATATCAGTGCATCCTCATCAGTGCCACCTTATCAGTGCCACCTCATCAGTGCCCGACAGTGAAGGAGAAAACAAAATTTTATAACTGAAAAGAAGAAAAACTTTTTTTTTTCAAAAATTTTGTTCTTTTTTAGTTTGTTTAGCAAAAAAAAAAAAACTGCAGAGTTGATCAAATACCACCAAAAGTTAGCTCTATTTGTGGGAAGAAAATGATAAAAATGTTGTTTGAGTACAGTGTAGCATGACCGCGCAATTGTCATTCAAAGTGTGACAGCGCTGAAAGCTGAAAATTGCCCTGGGCGGGAAGAGGCAAAAGTGTCTGATATTGAAGTGGTTAACAACCTATGAGTCATCAGCTGTTAGCTGACTTCCCGCTCAATGTAAAAAAAAAAATGCCGGCTAAAAAAAAAAATCCTGAAAAAAAACAGCTTGGGGTTCCCCATGGATTCGGAGGGGACCCCCATGCCAAAATTTTTAAAAAAATAGCGTTGGGGTCCCCACCCCCAGGGGCATACCAGGCCCTTCGGTCTGGTATGGATTTTAAGGGGAACCCTCTACGCCGAAAAATCGGCGTGGGGTCCCCCCCAAAATCCATACCAGACCCTTATCCGAGCACGCAGCCCGGCAGGTCAGGAAAGGGGGTGGGGACGAGCGAGCGCCCCCCCCCCGAACCGTACCAGGCCGCATGCCCTCAACATGGGGGATGGGTACTTTGAGGAAGGGGAGTGCGCTGCGGCCCCCCCCCAAAGCACCATGTCCCCATGTTCATGAGGACAAGGGCCTCTTCCCGACAACCCTGGCTGTTGGTTGTTGGGGTTTGCGGGAGGGGGGCTTATCGGAATCTGGGAGCCCCCTTTAATAAGGGGGCCCCCGGATGCCGGCCCCCCACCCTATATGAATGAGTATGGGGTACATGGTACCCCTACCCATTCACCTAGGGAAAAAGTGTCAATAAAAAAAACACACTGCACAGGTTTTTAAAGTAATTTATTAGACGCCTTCGGGGGTCTTCTTCCGGCTTCGGGGTCTTCTTCCGGCTTCGGGGGTCTCTCCAGTTCTTCTCCGCTGTCTCCGGCCTTTTCTCCTGCTGTTCGACCTGTTCTCCACGCTCTCTGGGTCTTCTGCCGGGCTCCTCTGCTATCTTCTGCTCTTTTGCCGCTCTTTTGCTAGCAGAGCAGCCCGGTCTGCTGCCTTCTGCCTTCTTCCCTCTTCTCTTCTTCCGATGTTGACACGACGCTCTCTCCGGCTGGAATGCTCTCTGTGCGCTCTGCTATGGCTTATATAGGCAGTGACCCCACCCCCTCATGCCGTCACAGTCCCTGGGCATGCTTGGACGGTGACATTTTAGGAGGCGTGGGAAGAAGGCAGAAGGAGAACAGGCAGAGAACAGGTCGAACAGCGGAAGAAAAGGCCGGAGACAACGGAGAAGAACCGGAGAGACCCCCCGAAGCCGGAAGAGGACCCCCGAAGCTGGAAGAAGACCCCCCCTGGGCTGTCTAATAAATTACTTTAAAAACCTGTGCAGTGTGTTTTTTTTATTGACACTTTTTCCCTAGGTGAATGGGTAGGGGTACCATACTCATTCACATAGGGTGGTGGGCCGGGATCTGAGGGCCCCCTTATTAAAGGGGGCTTTCGGATTCCGATAACCCCCCCGCCCGCAGACCCCGAAAACCAACAGCCAGACGCTTTTCTAACCACTTAGAGAGGGTTTTTAAAGGAGTATCTAAAATCCAACCGTGCACATAAGGGATCTCTTTACTGCTGTAGGCCGGCTGGCACCTGTTGTTCCACTAGCTTGTGCTCAGCTCAGCTATATCTATATCTATATTTATATATATATATATATATATATATATACTCTACATTTAGTGTAGACTCTATATTCAGTCAGTGCAGGCAGTGTAGTATATAACACAGTGTATTGAAGTAGTTAGGGGAACCCTGTGCCAAAATTTTTTTTTAAATGGCGTGGGGGTCCCCTGAAAATCTATACCAGGCCTTTCAGGTCTGGTATGGGTTTTAAGGGGAACCCCGCGCCAAACTGTAAAATAAAAATGGCGTGGGGGTCCCTCCCAAAATCCATACCAGACCCTTATCAGAGCAAGCAGCCATGGCAGACCAGGAAAGGAGGGGGAATGAGCGAGGGCCCCCTCCTCTTGAACCATACCAGGCCGCTTGCCCCCAAAGCACCTTGTCCCTATGTTCATGGGGACAAGGGTCTCATCCCCACAACCCTTGCCCGGTGGTTGTGGGGGTCTGCGGTCAGAGGGGGCGGGGCCACCCGTTTACCCATTTACATCACTGGGTGGCCCTGCCCTTGCCTATATAACAGCTGTCACAGCCAAGAGATAGCAGTCGGCGGGACGCCTCCAATGGAGGCGGATCTTTTTTTCATTTTATATTTTTTGGGTACATCGGTGCCGTGATTGAAGATGGATGGAAATTGTTCAAAACTGTCTCCTGTCGTTTTTACTTTTTGACACTTTTTTGGTGAATGGGTAGCTGTACAATGTACCCAATACCAATTCACATAGGGGGACCAGGATCTGGGGCCCCCTTGTTAAAGGGGGCTTCCAGATTCTGATAAGCCCCCCCAACCCGCAGACCCCCACAACCACAGGGCAAGGCTACTTTACAGACAGACAAAGGGGACCCCCAGGCACGATATTTAAAGGAATATTTCATTTTTTTTGTTTCACTTTAAGCATCATTAAAATCACTGCTCCTGAAAAAACGGTTGTATTTAAAACTTTTTTTGCATTAATACATGTCCCTTGGGGCAGCAGTACCTCGGTCCCCAAACACTTTATATGAAAATAACTTGCATATAAGCTTTTAAAATTAGCACTTTTGGTTTTTCATGTTCGTGTCCCATAGACATTAACAGCGTTCGCATGAATTTTTTGCCTGTTCGCATGTTCTGGTGCGAACAGGGGGGTGTTCGGCTGATCTCTAGTGAGAATGATAGCATGCTGTCAAACTATTAGAGCTCAGTCCACCTGAAACTGTTTTATAGTTCCACAGGGAGTCTAGTAATTTATTTATTTATGTCAAAATAGTGGTAAAGGTCTTGCGAGCTACTAAATCAAAGATCCCCTATCTTATAATAGTGTGATGACAGCTGCTAGCACTAATCATGTCCCATACTAATGTGTGAGATTCAAAGATAGATAAATCACCCCCCTGATGAAGATACAACATTTCCCTTGTATTGACACGCGTAGGGGAGGGGACTGGACGGTGCAGGAGGCAGCTGGTCTGTCATATGGAGAAGGAGCACATGATCTCATCCACGGCTTGGCGCTATTAAGGCATGCTATAGAACGGTGCACTAATGCACCAGACCCATGATGCCACATCTTTGAGTAGTATTTGGACCTTGCAACCTGACCTGGAATCTGTTTTGACGATTCAAAAGCGTGTACTGACCAAACTTAATTGCGAGGTCACACGCTCTGAGGTGAGTGGCCATTACCTTGGGGTGGGGAGCACCTGAGTGTAATCACTGCTGCAGATCGCTATATTCAAACTCACCTATCAAGTCACGTTTATTATCTTTATATTAAGGATGCTGATATCTGACCCTGGATGATCAGAGTATCACGGACTTATATGCACCTGAGCACTTTATGGATCACTTTTGTATCAATATTTATATTTTATGAAATGTGTGTATATTCACGCTATATGATGTTGTAAGCTGTATGACGACAAAAGTCGCTTATATATAAATATATATATATATATATATATATATATATATATATATATTTTTATATTTTTTATTCTTGGGATTCAATTTTTAGGCACATCACTTTAGTTAACAATTTTGTTTTTTAGGTTTTTTGTTGCAGGTTCAGCAGATTATTAAGGGGATGGTGCTGCACATGATTTATTTATTTATGTATTTATTTATTTTTCCAGGGAGATTCTGGTGGACCACTGATCTGCAATGGCGTGCTGCGGGGTGTCGTATCTTTTGGAAACCATGAATGTGGTGTTCCTGGAAATGCCGCCGTCTACGCTTTTTTAAATAGAAGGATCACTTGCTGGATATATAAACAACTGAGTGGCTTGCCTTAAAAAAATGAAAAAGTATAATATAGTACAGGTGTATAGTACATAATTACTATACAAGTTAGATTGCAGTTTGACATTACTCTGCTTTGACCTGTAGTCAGCTATGTTTTTCCAAAACAGACAAAAGAAATACAATTTTGCTTACAGCTTTGCAGCTTTATCTGCACACAATTCTGAACCTGTTTGTGAGGTTGGCTCAGTGATTTTAACTCCAATCTTATGGTTGGCATAATATAAGGTGACCAGATTTTTAAAATGAAATCCGGGGACATTTTTTTTTACTTGTAATGGCAGCAATCGACAACTCTTTGCCCGTCTCCGCCGCTGCCTGCCTCACAGCCTGTCAAGTCTAAAGCCCCATACACACTATCAGATTTTCTGCTGATTTTTTTCTTCTGATTTACCACAACCATATAATATGGAAGTCAAACCTTAGGAGTTTCAATTTGTATGCAATCAGGCCGGCCCTTGTACTACATGGTTTTAGTAAATCTGACAACAAAAATCAGCAGAAAATCTGATAGTGTGTATGGGGCTTTACTCTTAGGGCCCCGGCTACTACTGGGTGGGGAGCAGAGGAAGATCACTCCACCAGGGAAGGCAAGGAGATAAGCAGGCAGGCGACTGGCCGGGACTTGAGCCAAGGCAGAAGAACATGCGAGTGGAGCTGAATGGGCATGCGCCCGAAAATGAAGAAAAATTGTCCCTCCGCTCCGACCAGGACATGATCATCAGAAAGGGGACAGATAATGGAAAAAATTAAACCCCCATAAGCTAGTAGGAGCGGCAGAGGAGGGGGGGTGCAATTCAGATTTTTTTCTTTTTATTCTGGACGGGCTGTCTTTTAAATTGCCCCAGCCCCTGTTCAAATCCAATCCAGGGACAAAACTGGGGACAGACTTGGTCCAGGGACAGTGTCCTCAATCCGGGGACTGTCCCCAGAAACCGGGGATGTCTGGTCACCCTAGCATAATAGAACACCAGTTATATAATATCACAGATGTTAACTTATATTACAGTAATATGTACAGTAAATATTTACAAAGCATTTATCTTTTTCAGGCCCCCTTTACACCCATCCAGCAAGTTATTACACTTTGCCATAAAGTAGCCTATACATTTTAAAATATCAAAAAATCTGACATGAGCCTTTCTTTTTCAATACAGTACACCACAATGTACATATGGTTTCTATGTGTGCAATATGGTTCACTGAAATGCATGTGAATTGTTGTGGTAAAGCATAGGTGTATCCAGTCTTAAACAAAAAGTATGGCCAAAGTTTTTTGGTCATACTTCTCTTGTGGGTCACAGGAGTGCACTTACTTTTGCTCTCCTGAGACCCAGGCAGCTGATAGTGGGTTATTTCCCACTATCAGGTAACGTGGCAGGGCAGCTCCAGGCTCTGGAAGGATCCTGGCAATATTGTCGGGATCCACCCAGCTGCCTGGTTGACAGCTGGCTTCACCTTTCAGTGCACAGCTGAGAGCCAGTGCCAGCTGCGCCTGCCCCCTCCCCTGCCCAATGCTCAAGTGAGCGCTGGATGAGCACAGCAGAGAGCGGTGATAGTCAGGCACTGAGCAGACCAAGAACTGATTGATCCACTGTCATGTGATGGCTCAGTTCTCAGTCTTAGAGCTGACATGGGACAGCTGCAGACCTGTTCAGCTCCAGTTTAGGAATTTTAACCATTAATCACACATAAGTTTCGCTATATGTGTGGGAACCCTGCCCTAAGCGTAAGTGTCTCTAGATTAAATTTAGGGCTGCTGAGCTAAAGTCAGTAGTCAGTTAGAACTCTGGATTGAGAATTCTGCTTAGGTTTTCCCAAAGTTGACTTTTATTGTTTGCTTTTGCCTACTGTTGGTGAGTGTCCCTGGTAAAAGTGTGAGAGAAACAGTAATTCTGAAATATAAATATGTATGTCTCCCTGCCCAACCACTGGGAGGTTTATTTCAAGTAGAGCATGCTGGGGGAGAATATACATATTTAGGGTGAGCTTCTGGAAGTTCTTTTGGCCTCCCAGGTCCTGCCTGGGTCTGAGGCCAAGAAGTATGGACTACTTAGAATAGATCACCAGGAGTGAAGACTTTAATGCTGAAGTGTGTCCTGGAGAGGTGGGTGGATATACTACTGTGAGAGGACTTCATAGGGAGTTCTAGAAGCTCATCCAAAGAGTTGGGTATGCCTCAATGAAACTACAATACAGTCAAAGAGTACAGACAGCCACTTCTTGCCTAAACTGTATCTGAGCGCTATTCTATTAATGTGTTAATATTTAAAGAAAACTCACCCATCCATCCATGTCTCCATGCTTTATTTTGTTCAGAAATCAATTTGAAAAATACCCCCAGCATTTCTAGCCACGGCCATCTTGAGTAAGAGTAGATCATTTATGTAGCATTTATGTATTGGAACCCATCCACCAGAAATTAGGAAGCAACTGAAGAAATGTAAAATAAAAAAAGTTTAAAACAAGTAAATATAATATACTTTCTTATCTATTTACTAATGCTAGTGGCATATGGATTAAAAATAGCTAATGTTGATAGTCAGAGTTAAGTTCCACTTTAAAGGGCCTTTTTCTGTATTGAGTATAAGTAGAATCTGCATTTTCGATCACATTTTTCTGCATTTTCGATCACTTTTTTTAGATATTCTGTGCCCTAAGCCCTCTCTCGCTGGGTTTAATGTGCTTAAGAAACTAATACATTTTCTAAAGTGACTGGCGGCCAAGTTCTTCCAACATAGCAAAAAGTCAAGGAATCTGCCCACCCACCAAGCCCATGTCTGGAGGAAAAAAAATTTAACCTTTAAAAGAAAGACTTCTTCACAGTAAGAGCTGGGAAAATGTGAAATAGACTCCCTCAAGAATTGGTTCTGGCGAGCTAACTTGATTGTTTTATAAACAAATTAAAGTTTACCCAAGCTCTACCACCATATCTGATATTCTGGAGTACTCTGTATGGGGTGTTCAAATTCCAAAGTAACACGTGCTAGTCAGATGAAAGTGCTCTTGCAAAGAAAATACTTTATTGACTACATGTATAAAAACACAATACAGTAGATTCTAAAGTTTTTTGTAGCCTTCCTCATAGCATACAAAAATCATTAAAAAGACTTATATGTGTGTATATATATATAGTGTCTAACAAAAACCATTTTGTTTTACATGGTTTTTTTTTGTTTAGTTTGCTCCATGTGATGGTTATTACTTTAAATGATTTTAAAGAATGGAATAGTGCCTTTTCTGAAGGTGTTTGTTAGACACTATATATTAAGTCTTTTTAATGATTTTTGTATGCTATGAGGAAGTGTCACGTACCATACAGCGGAGTCTGAATGCTGAGGGAGGCCTCTCGCATGGTTCCGGTCCTGACACCCCTGGTAGTGAGGACAGGGAGTGCCAGGGCAAGGAAGGGTGCAGATGTCTGCGGCTGGAAAACTGGAACTAGGAGATTCAGGATCCTCCAGGAGAAGATGGGAAGACTGATCACCAGAACTGTTTAGTAGTAACCGGGCAGGTAGGTGTGGATTCAAGAACAACTGCAACGTCAGGACAGGCAAAGGTTGGCAACTGGCTGTCAGCGAGGTGTCCAAAACAGAAGGCAAGTTCGTGGTCAAGGTCAGGCAGAGGTCGGCAACGGGCAGGCAGCGAGGTACAAAGTCAGGAGGCAGAGCCGTAGTAGAGATTCCAAGCCAGGGTCGGTATGATCAGCAGAGGCAGGCGACAGACAAGGGAATTCCAGAAGAGAAGTCAAGGAAGCCGGGTAGTCAGGAGCAAGGTAACAGGTCACACAGAAATCAAGAACTAGGAACTAGCTGAAGACGATCCAGCACTAGTGTCAGGCACAGACTTTGTTTATATATGGCACTGAACGCCGGGATTGGTGGACGTGGACGTGCGTGAGAACGTACACCCGCTCGTATGGCTGTGCGGGTGCGTGCACACGTTCGTACGGGTGCGCGGGCGTGCACGTTTGATCGGAACTTGCTCGCATCTGTCGGGGACACCGCGCATGGCCGTTAGTCACCGCTGCACGGAGACGGAAACTGTGAGTTCTCTGACAGGAAGGCTGCATAGCTGTTAGCATCTACTGTATTGTGTATTTATACATGTAGCCAATAAAGGATTTTCTTTGCAAGAGCACACTGAGTTACCGGCTTTCACCTGATCAGCTATTGTTTTATAAAAGAGCTGGATGCATTCCAAAATGCACAAAGTACAACTGGATACTAATATTTAGAGGTAATTTAGAGGTAAAACCAGAGGTATTTAATCCAGGGAATATCCGATTGCATACTGGGAATCTGGGAGGAAATGAATCATGCTTTATTGTTTTTTTTGTTTTTTTTTTGCCTTCCTCTGGATCAACTCTGTGTATAGGATGGTGTGTGTAGAGGTTTTCTATTTGTGTGTGTTTTTTTTTATTGGTTGAACCAGATAGACTAGTGCCTATTTCAACCTGCGTAACTATGTAACTATGTAAGCCACCTGAGGGTCCCTAACCGCTTTCAAGGGGTAAAAGGGTGCTACATATTAAATGCTATTGAAAACAGTCAAGGACAACAGACACTCTACTGAGGATGGACATAGACTCCAAATGTACTATATGTGTGCAAACTAGAGAGCAAGATACCACTCAGGTGTGGATATGTGTAGGATTACTCACAAATTCTGACCCTAGCTCGCCAACGCAATGACCATGCAAATAAGAAGAAAACTGGTCGCACATCACAAATGTAATCCAATAAAATGTCCTTTATTCTTCAAACATGGGACAACAGTGCAGGATAGGTTACACCTAGGTGTGCTTATTCATAACCACGAGGGAGTCAAGAGCAGTGTCATATAAATCTCTTACCAAAGGGTGGACACCTGTGTTAATCAGTGCTCTTATCTCCTTCGATAATGAAGAGCGATAAAGAAGAGCAATACATACATGAAATGTAAAAAATTATATAGAATCACCAAATAAAATAATTTGAGTGAATATATATATATATATAGATCAGCCCATAGAGGATCAATCTTAGAAAGACCTATTACATTAAAAATATAAAAATAATTTTACACTATTTATACAAAATAAAAACAATACATGACATTACAACGCTTGTTTCATATTCCAAAGTCCATATATGCATACCAAGACAACATATATTGAAGCACAATAGCCTGTAGTTAGAAAAAAGTAAAAAACAACAACAAACAAAAATAGCTACCAAAAACAATACTCCCAAATGAACAACACTGTTCTTCATGAAAAAACAGTAATAATATTAATATCTCCTATTATAGCCCATATTCATCTAGGGAACCAAAAATGTGGGACCAATAGTATTTGTATAGATACTAGTTTTTGATTGTGGAAAAAAAAGATACTTGTAGCTGTCACATAATGTAATACCATATTTACTCATAAAAAATGGAAAATGTCCCATTCATCATTCAGCCCTTGTTGAATCCAAGTTTTCAGGTGGAATATCAAAACGCTTCCCTTTTGCAGAGAAGCTAAAATACATCACCACCACTTTTTGGAGTTTTTACCTTGTCAATGACCTGAACCTGCACTGCTGAGAGATTACCGGTATTTGCATGGTAATTTCTAAAATGATGGGCTACATTGGTTGAGAGGTTATTTTCTATGTTGTGGAGATGTTCATAAAAGCGGTCTCTAAATCACCTAATTGTGCGCCCCACATATTGAATGTCATATCTTGCAGGTGATCAAATACCGTATTTATCGGTGTATAACACGTGCCGGCGTATAACACGCACCCCAAGTTTAGGAGAGAATTTTAAGGAAAAAAACTTTTAGGAGGGAGGTTAAGGAAAATAAAATTACATTAAAATGCCCATCAATGCAGCGTCATCAGTGTTCATCTGCAGCCTTGTTAGTGTCATTGCAGCCTTTTCAGTGTCAGTGCAGCCTTGTCAGTGCAGCTTTGCCCCAGTGCAGTCTTGTCAGTGCAGCCTTGCCCCAGTTCAGTCTTGTCAGTGCAGCCTTGCCCCAGTGCAGCCTTGCCCCAGTGCAGCCTTGCCTCAGTGCAGCCTTGCTTAGTGCAGCCTTGTCCCCAGTGCAGCCTTGTCCCCAGTGCAGCCTTGTTCCCAGTGTCCATGCCTACCGCCTGCCGCCGCCGCTGCCGACATACACATGCTAGTAGTTTTAAATATGGCGCTGCAGAGTTCGGAGGGACTCGGCGCCGGCGGAACTGAAAGAATGTCGCCGAGATACACATAGTCGAGTGTATTCGGCTCTTTCCGGCACCGCTCACAGTCCCGCCCAGTCCCGCCCTATGATGGACATAACACGGGTCCAATGGCGGGACTGGGCGGGACTGTGAGCGGCGCAGGAAAGAGCCGAATACACTCAACTATGTGTATCTCGGCTCTGTGATTTCGGCGGCGCTTGTTCAGCACCGCCGAGTCCCTCCAAACTCCGCGGCGCCATATTTAAAACTACTCGCTATGTGAATGTCGGCGGCCATCGCCGCCGATAGCTCACAACTAGCGGGGATCGGCGTATAACACACACCCGCGACTTTCCCCTGATTTTAAGGGGAAAAAAGTGCGTGTTATACGCCGATAAATACGGTAAATAACATATGTGATATTACAATTAAAAATTGAATTCATTTTATATGTCTTATCTTCCACTGATGAACTAAAAGTCTCACCTTTCAAAACATGCACTCATGTGGGGCACGATGCACTACCACAGCAATAGTTCCCTTTACAATGTACCCAAGTGATTGTTTTTTTTTTGTGGGATTAAAGAAGCTAGGGGAAAGTGAATTACCCAATGTTGGAGCTCTCCGTGAGACAATATTAATTGCCGTCTTTTAGGAATTCAGCACATGTTTGATCCTCAAAAAAAAACAAGTAAATATTGGTTTACTTTTTTTCTTAAATGCATTAAACTCTAAACTAAAAGGTGTAGATTAAGTCAATTTACAATAATTTGATGCCTATATATATATATATATATATATATATATATATATATATATATATATATATATATATATATATATTGCCTTTTAAAAGCTGCTTCCTTTGTTTGGAGTCTGCAATCGTTTAAGCCCAGTCTAGCATCCATTTAGGGTACCCTCTCTGCATTAAACATGGGTAAAGAGCAGAGGCCTCCCTCTCATAGTCTCCTTGTTCACAGCAGATATGACGTATCTGCAGAAACTGGCCAACTGGGATACTTTTTATGGTGTGTTTAGGATGTGCAGATTGTGCAAGCAATAATGTTTTGCCCAACAGGGGTCTCCTATATAGGCTGGTGGTAACCTTACCCAAATCCCCAATTAAACACACATCTAAAAAAAAACTGTTAGTGTATCTGATTGGCCAGTAAAACAAAGATTTTTGTTGTTTTTGTTAAGATACTGCAAAAATGTTTCCAAAATCTTCTGTCGACAACAAAAGGCAGGTCATCAATATAGCAAAAAAAATATTTTTATATAAGGCCTAAAGGGGTTCTAAAGGGGTTCTCCCCTCCATAGATGCAGGACTGCTCCCACCAACCCATATATAGTTTGGCAAGGGAGGGCGAAAATGTTGCCCCCATAGCAGCACCGCATCGCTGGAGGTAGAACACATTGTTGAAGACAAAGAAGTTATGGGTCAGGAGATACTCAAGCACATAAAGGATATACATACGCTGTTTAATGTGGAGATCGGTGAAATGCTCCAAGTGGAACAATATAGTTTCAGTAGCAAGGTTATGTGGCATAAATGAATAAAGACTAGCCACATTGCATGTTATTCACATGGAGTTGTTATCCCACTGGAGACCATTTTCAATATTAAGGAGGTGATGAATGTCTTTCAAATAGCTGGGAAGCTGTTGGATAATGGGTTGAAGTTGTTTATCAAGCCACTGTCCAATTCTCTCAGTGAGAGAGCCTATTCCTGAAATTATGGGCCTACCATCAAGTGGGTTTAACTCCTAGTGTGTTTTTGGCAGATGGTAAAAAGTGGACAGATTAAGGTATTCGGGTATTACATTCTCAGAGGAATTAAGGGAAAGGAAGTAAAGGATGTTTCATTTGATTACATTTGCAGTGTGAAACCAGTTGTCTTCTTATTTGTACTACATGTGTGGTCAGAAGCCAATGCAATGAGTATCTTTTACTTGCCTGAGTTTTGGTTCTCGCAGTGTGACTACCACCATGTTATAACATATCAGCCTTGGCAGTGTGCTACTTTCTCTGACCACCTCATAAGCACATGACTTAGTGTCGAGTTAGGGAGAGCATTTCCAGACTTTCCATACATCACAGGTAAATGAGGCATGGCTGCAAAGCCATTTCAGGTCATGCTCTGATTAGGTCTGAGTAAGCACCTAGACAGCACAAATACACAACTAGCTTGAAAGAACAAAGGTCTACCCAATAAGTACCAAAGGCTTGCAAATTGGGCAACAGTGGTTACATCAGTGTTTCTCAACAAGAGCACAAGGTACTCAGGGGTGCCACAAGCAAACGACCCAATTTGCCTTAAATTGGAGATGGATGAGAGGACTCTGTGATGGAAAGAGCTATGTTGTAATGTGGGAGAGTCTGTCATAGGGTACTCTGATCTGATGGGGGGGGGGGGGGGGCTCTGGATTTGTGATGGGGCTTCTGGTGTGAAGTTTATTTAATCAAAGTGGTTGTGTGCATTTTTAGGGTGTCTCTGGATCTTGCATACTTTTAAAGAGTGCATCGACTGAAAAAAAGGTTGAGAAATGCTGCTTTACACTATTATTCTTTTTTTTTTTTTTTCAAAGAAAACATGCCTTTACAGAATTGTTAGGTCTGAATTCCATTGAAAAACTCAAGCACTTGTTGAAGTGTAGATAGGTTAGTCATTAATATCTAAGAGACTATCCTCTTCCTTATGCGCTGAGCTGTATGTTGCCAATTTAGCATGAAGTGGTGCAAACTGTGCCACACAATGAATGCTGCCACCTTTACATAGAAAAGAGATGAAGTGCTATGAGGGTTTACTGCTGCAGTAGCAAGGACAAGTTATATAAGGCTTGTTTAATTTAACGCATCTATATCCTTTACAATTGTGTTGTTCCTTTTTCTTTTACCTTGAGGCTAAATTGTAAGGCAACTATTAAAAAATAAATATGTTTAACATAAATGAATAAAGTGAATAAAGTTATCAATATATATGTGCTTATTAAAGCTATTTGTTTCTCTACATTAATTGTCTTGATTGTTTTTTTTTTTGTTGTTTTTTTTTGTGTGTGCGTTCCTTTTACCTGAATCTATTATGCTGAAAGCCAACAGCAACATACCCTTAAAGCCCGGAAATATGAACAAGCTCTTTCTTTTTACTACAGCTCATGCTGGAACATTGAAAGTTCTTGGTGAACATCACGAATGACTTTCAAAAAAGTATTTGGATATTGAACATAGAATTCTGCCATGAGTGAGAAGTTTGGATGAGAAAGCAACATTACAGAATAGTATAATTTTCCATATTACTATTAAAATGCAACCCTGAAGTTCTAGCCAAATGAATGTGCCTAGGCATTACTGCCAACATCTGCCTGAGAAGCGCATGCTAAGAAAAATATGTCATTGGTCTGCTACAAGCAGGAGAAAGAGTTTCCTGTTTTCCCAATGATTATTCACTTACTGAACAATGCAACATTCTGACCATTGACACAGCCTTAATCAATAAAGATTTCTCATTTATAAGTGCAAATTGTTAAGTGTAGTAACTCATAGCAACTACCGGTAGTTGGAATCCTGTGACCTGTGGCACCAATATTAAATGGACCCCGTAAAGGTGGCAATGTAAGTGCAGAGTGGTATCAATTTTGTATATTTGGTAAGTAGAAGTGTCCAAATTAGCTTAATACTGAGTAGATCAGACACATCTGAAAATAAAAAGCAAAGAGTTGCGCTAAAAATGATTGAGATCGTGAAACAATGTGATATGTGCTCACAATGACATATACCAGAGTGCCACACTAAATATACCTAAAAGTTGACAGATCTAGTCCGTGCAAAAACATAAATAAATATGTAAATAGTGAAAGTATCAAATGATTATGTATGAAAGCAAATACACAAATAATGTGATAATAAAAATAAATGAATCAGATCATGTAAAAATAAAGTAACTAAAGTCCAAAGACAATTGATGTCCCAATGCAAATAGGAAAAAAAAGTCCATAAACAAGTCTAATAAACACCCCAAGGGAAGGTGCTCATAGTAAAGGTGCCTCCACCATGACAAATACTGCCGCTTACCAGAAGATAATGGTCCCTTAATCACAGGTGACCACTATCAGCAGATGACTGATAACCCCAGCCCCGGATCTTTAAAAAGGTAAACAGGACCTCTAGACACAGCGATGATGGTCTCCACATAGGAACAAACCCAGCAGCGAAATCCACATATAAACAATAAAAGCTTGCAATAGTGTAAAAATCCTTGATGTTTTATTATAAGTATATAAAAAAGACAAATGCGCACTTACATATTGGAAGAAAGTTAAAAGCATATAGGATCGAGCCGTCCGGCCTCAAACAACACCCGTAGCTTCCGGGACTACAGCATAAAGCGGTGACGTCAACGCGTCGCTCCTCCTCCCAGAGGAGGAGGTCACTTTTATTTAACATTTTTAACCACTTGCCCCCCACCCACCGTCAAATAATGGAGGAGCGGTGGGGCTCTCATTATGGGTGGACGTCATATGACGGCGCCCCAGAACAGCCGTGTTGCGCACCCCCAGATGCACGCAGCATGGAGATCGTAGCCATACATGTGATTGGCTATGTCCAATCACAGCCGGTAACATGTACAGTAAATGCGGAAGTGCCGTTAATCTGTTCTCCTCGCCTCACACTGACAGAGTGTGTGGCGAGGAGTGCTGATCAGTGGTATCTCCTCGCAGGGGAGACCAGGGCAGGTAATCAGGGCACTGATCATCAGTGCAACCTTTCAGTGCCCATCTGCGCTCATCAGTAATGCCCAGAAGTGCCCTGATGACATAGCAATACGAAAGGTACGTTGAGACGCTTCTTGGTCACGTCACTTTCGGTCCCTTTGGTTGATCGCGCTGGACGGTGGAACGCACGCCAGCAGCGAGTGTGAGCCGGGAGGCACTATTTGATCCAGACTCACGTGAGTAGCCTTAGTGCTGGGCTAAGGCACAATATATGTAAGCAGCCTTTTGGCTTTGTTTTTTATTTAATGTTTTAAATAAACAGGATTACAATATTGGTTTCCGCTTATATTTTTTCTCACATACCCCATCTACGGTCTTGTGGAGGAGGGATTTTTGCCTCAACAGTCTCCTACACTGAGCAAGTTTATCTTGCTAAAAGCGTTACTTGACCTGCTTGTAATTAAATTATTAACATAGCGTAATCCTGCACACACGAGTTTATTAAACAGACCTTCCCCCCTTTTAAAACTGCACTTACAAGTACTTGCAAGAAAACTGATCATTGATCGTGTCAAATCACAGTCAGATTACCCCCCGGATGTCTATACTGGCATCACGCTCTGCTCCGTGTCAACTTGGTGGCAGTGCCCCTTACCTCCGTCAAGCGTGCTGACGCCACTGGTCACCGTATGGTCCCGCCCTGATGCGTTTCATCATTATGACTTCGTCTGAGGGTGGGGCCTCCCACTGCAGTTAACCATTAATTGTCCTCAGAATCTAATTGTTCCAACTTACATCGCAACCAACAGAAATGCGGTCAATTTAAATATATGCTTAAAGGATATTCAATTCTACATCCGAGGGCAATCATCCTGGAACAATTATTGCACAAAACTACTATACAATTACATAGCATGGTTCATATAATTACACATGTTCCCTGCAAATAAAAATGTTGTCACATTCATATATAATATTACACATATATAAAAAAACACTGATATTCATAAACAATTTGTCCATAAAACTTATACATAGAAATTATAATAAAACAACCTTATTGCACATTTAAGTTAGGAATTGCTATTTAAACAAGTCAAGTACCAGATGGTCCTAATAGTCACTAATGAAGCAATGTATATCCAGCTATTCATTCATTCCTATAGGTTTTAATGTATTAGTTAAACATATCCATTTGGTTTCTCGACTAGATAATTCCCTCAGTCTATTTATCCCCCTCCAGGATTGATGGGTCTCATTCACCCCTTAAAATTTTAAACCTGATGGATCAATGTTTGAAATGCAAGGATACACTGTGGTATTTACCGTATTTATCGGCGTATAACACGCACAGGCGTATAACACGCACATTCATTTTAAGAGGGAAGTTTCAGGAAATAAACTTAATTTTAAATAAGGAACTTTGAAGCAAAATAAGGGTCAGTGCCCATCTGCAGCCTCACCATTGCCATCAATGCAGCCTGATCAATGCCCATCTGCATCCTCACAAGTGCCATCAATGCAGCCTCATCAGTCCACATCAATGCAGCCTCACCATTTCACATCAATGCAGCAGCCTCACTATTGCCATCAGTGCAGCCTGATCGATGCCCATCTGCAGCCTAGGGGGGATAGGGAGGGGGGCGGGACGAGAGCTGAAAGATTACAGTGAGAATCTCCTATGATAAGCAGAACAGTGGTCCAATGGCGGCCCAGGAGACGGGACTTCCTATTACAGAGGCCACCAAGTAAACAGGAGTTTCTCACTGTATGTAATCTGTCTCCTTCCCTGTCCCCTCCGAGGCAGCTAAAATTGAAGTATTGGCATATAACACGCACACGCTATTTGCACCCAATATTCATGGTGAAAAAGTGAGTGTTAAACGCCAATAAATACAGTAAATCCAATTATGATATTATGAATATGCTCTGCAATACATTTTTTTAGGGGCCTTTTTTGTGCGTTCAATATACATTAGGCTGCATGGACATTCCAGTGCGTAGACCACATGTGTTGTATTGCATGATATAAATTCAGTAATCCCAAATTCCCTATTATTGGCCGTGGATCTGAATTTCTCCAGAATGCTAATCGGATTTCTCACCTGTTGACATGCCTTGCACTTTCTACACACAGAAGAAGCCTGTCCGTTCCAAAACAACTGGGGTCTAGATGGCGGATCTAAAACTTTCTTCACTACTTTGTCCCCAAAACTAAGAGCTTTCCTGTAAATAAAGGAGGGATTGAGAGGAAGCACTTGGTTTAGCACTTTGTCCATGCACAAGACATGCCAGTGTCTCCTAAATATGGTCTCGACTTCCATATACTTAGAATGGAAATTTTAAATAAAACTCTATTCTTGATTCTTATTGTTCACTCTTTCTTTATCAGCCAAACTGGATTCTCGTGGTATCTCTCTAACTTCCTATATAATTCCATCTATCCGCTGGGCATTATAGCCTTTTTGGACAAACCTCTCCTTTATTATCTGAGATTGTGAGAAAAAGTCAGATTCGGATGAACAATTCCTCCTTACCCTCATAATCTGACCTTTAGGTATGTTTCTCAACTATAGGGGTTATGTCCACTTTGTAGAGGGAGATAACTGTTGCAGTCTGTGGGTTTGAAATATACTTTGGTACCAAGATGGTTTCCTTGTCTAAACACACTCACATCCAGCTAATGGATTTGACCTTTACTCCATTGACACTCTAATTTGATACTATTATCATTGATGTTTAGTTCTGTCAAAAACTCCTTTAAGGACCTTTCTGTCCCCTCCCAAATTAGGAATAGGTCATCAATAAAGTTGCTGAATTCCTGGAATTCAGCTTTAAGCATAACAGTTTGTCAGTGTTTAGATATGGGGAGCCCAATAGCGGGGGCACACACCTTGGATAAGGATACTCAGGAGGTGAATCCGGCACAGTTTCCAAACACGTGGTACAAAAAGAGAAAGTCCATAATCAAAGTCAAATGTAGAATAAGGTCAGGGCAGGCAACAAAGGATCAGAGTCAATAAATGTAGCAAAGGTCAGGTAACGTAATCACACGGCAAGAGAAAGGTACACACTATAGACAACTCTAAAACAACTCTCTCTGGAACCTTTCAGCTTTATAGTAGTCAAACAGTAAATGACCACAGGAGGTGTAGCGGAAGTGATGCAATTGCTGTCTATAACAGAAAGCACTCCAGTGCTGCCATTTTGATATGAAGATGCCATCAGATATGTAATAGAGGCCTCACCATCCTCACACACGGGTGCTACAGGACTAAAATGCTGCGAGGTGGGAGGATCCCTGCGGCTGGTACAGGTAGGTTGTGGATTGTGACACAGTTAACATTAATCAAACAACACAAAGAAAGAAATCAAGAGAGGTTAAGCATTTGTAAAGTACTTGCTCTACTTCTGATTGGCTTACACTGGCAGGTTGGGCCAGTACAAGTGTGGTGATGGGGTTCCGACCCACCCATCTCCCATATTCCCCCCACAAGAAGCCAAGATATGCATGAAACATCATTTGTAAAATTAATGAGTCCCTATTGCACAGTCATTCAAGGTACCAGTTAGGCTAAATCAGAGAGGCAGTTGTGTTGTAGTTTGTACAATTAAAGCGGAACTAAACCTACTAATTCAACTGTTTATGTTGACCTATAAGCAAAACTAAGCCCATCGATTTACAGCAGAACTAAACTCAAACAAGTTACACTTAAGGAATGCTGTAACTGATAGCTGTCACATTTGTTTGTGCTATCAACTGAATTGTCAAACCATTGAATAGCTGGTGTCATAACTGATCACATATACAGCAGCATGGCAACTGCAGACCAAACAGAGGCTAAGATGGCAGCTTCCTTGGCTATAAATGATTTAGTTCAATATCAAATGGCTAATGTCATAGCTGATCACATGTGCAGCACCATGACAACTGAAGATCTAAATAACATAGAGAGGAAAGGTCAGTTAAAATCAGCATGTGGGTGCATACAGTTTTTTAAACTGAAAGTAAAATATTTTTTTTTGTAGTTCTGAACATTTATTTAATGTAAACACAATGGGGGTTATTTACGAAAGGCAAATCCACTTTGCGCTATAAGTGCAAACTATAAGTGCACAGTGCACTTGGAAGTGCAGTCGCTGTAGATCCGAGGGGGACATGCAAGGAAAATAAAAAACAGCATTTTACCTTGCACATGTTTAGCGCTTACCCCCCAAGGAGTGGCTTAATATTTGCTATATCCGTAATTCACGTTTACTACTCAGCCCATAGATTTAAAAGTCACAGTCCTAAATGCTTTTTCTTAATGCTTTATTCATCAACATAAACTGGGATGGGAGAAGGACTTCCTTTGAGATGCTCTTCTGTTACATTGTCATCTTTCAATCAATCATAAAGGAAAATTTGAGTACAATTGCGGGTAGTCAAGAAATCATTTTTAAACAATCTCTTTAATCAGGGACGATGGAAGTAGATTTGATAGAGAATGAGTTGATAAAGAGTCACTCTGAATAACTTGTTCATCTGGATAACTTTAAAAGGAAAGATCCATATCTCTACATGTGTGCTTGCAGCTTCACCGCTACCTCTTTGCCACTACTTCCCACCGACATGGTACTTCCAAATTAAGCTAAAGAAGAGCCAATCTGAATAACACCTCCCGCTTGACTGATTGGAATCCCGGGGCAATGCTGAACTCAAAGTCATAGGCCATTACTGCCCATCTCACTGACTTGTGCACCAAAAACCCTCAGTCTCTGGCAGTACCTTTCCCTTGGGCTTTCACTCACGTGATCAATAGTCCATGTGCCACTCATAAACGATCGATCGCCCAGTTTCCTTCGGCTTTGTTGCTACTTCATCCGCAATGATCCTCAGTTTTCTCTACATCTTTGTGGCCCGTTCCCCTCCCCGCAGGGGTGGCCTACGACATCCACGACTACACGCCGCAAGATGTCGTCTGTTCCTCCATGAGGACCGGATCTCCACCCTTCTCGCTAAGGTGAAGCTCTGTTGGCTCCACCAACCATGTGACCCCCCTTTTATATGAGAGTCCGGGATTATCAAGCAAATTAATGATTGGCCGAGACCAACACATCAACCACCTGTCACTCAAATATGGAAATCAAATAAAACAGGCCTGCTGCAAATAGCATCAGCCTGTCTAGATGTACCTGTAACAGAAAGCTAACAAGAAAGGTCACTTACTTAAAAGTAGGTGCCCGCTACACATGATTGGATAATTAAATAAGCAGAGCTTCCCCTCATTTCAGATCTTCCCCTCAGATCTACAGCGACTGCACTTCCAAGTGTACTTTCAGTGCAATTTCAAGTGTACTTTGCACTTGTAGTGCAAAGTGGATTTGCCTTTCGTAAATAACCTCCAATGTTTATATTGTCCTCTATATGTACTTTAGGACCACTAACCCTAGGCCCAGTCTAATTATAGCTGTAGCGCTACACCCGTAGGGGCCGCTAGACGATGCCTGTCCCCAGAGATTGCCTTGACCTTGCAATCATTCCAGCACCTCTGACACCCTGGGTTCTGACATAGTTCAAGCAAAGAGCACAATCCAAAAGACACCAAAAGAAATAGTAAAGATTGTCAGAAGATATTTTACTAGAGATTATCAAATCAACATAGAAAGCAGAATGTAAATTGTGGGTATTCTCTAAATTGCAGATTTTAGCATTATTAGGGTTACACAGTAAAATGGCAGTAGCTGTGGGCCTGATGGTAAGGATTCGGACAGGCCTTAAATGGGCTTTTTGTCAGTCAGCTCCCTCTAAGCCCTGATGCTACAGGCAGATATAATTGGCAAAACACAATATGTGAAATCTGGTGAGAGTTCCCCTTGAAGATAAACAGTTTCTATGCTATGAACAATTTAGCTGATAACAGGTTCTGCATGCAGTGTCCCTGTGTGTAGTATTAAAGGTGAGCTTGTGCCCGCTCACCAATCCTGAAGATGCCAGGGCTTGTGGAGATAGGAACAGACTCTTGAAGGCCTGCAGCCAGATGAAGGATGCCCACTGGCAGCCTGAAGACCCAGGAGTTCAGCGGCATCTGCGTGGGTGTATATAAAGGTGGCCCTAAGTAGCCACCCAGTGATGAGTTTACTGGAGGGGAGGACCTTTGTGCTGTCCAAGCCACAGCACCCACTCACACAGGCCAGGGGGATAGCCTCTCACTCCTGCAGCTGTTGATCCCACATCCCCCCTTGACAGTCCTATTTATCTGCTCACATTCAGCAAGCTGGAACTTGTAGTTTGCAGCAGAATTGGATCCACTATAAACCCTGCCTCCCGGACAACATGTCCCACAATCCTCTGCTGCCAGTAGTTGTCTCTCTCCCTCATCAATCAGGAAGTGATGTGATTATCCTCATGTTGAGCACTAGGGGAAAGACGCTCAATGGTTGCAGGAAAGAAAATCGCTCGATTCCCCCATTATTACAATTAGTGTTGATGGGGAATCCCTCCTGCTAAGCTATTTTGTGCTCCTGATGGGAAGGGGGGGGCGGAGCGAGCCATCCTTGCTGGGAGAACACACAGTCATTATTGCTAGCGACTATAGCCACTGGAAATAATCACAAAAAATATCCGACAGGCTGGTTGCACCCAAGTTGATCAACTGATCGATTGATCAACTTGAGTACAATCAGCCTGCTCTTACATGGTTTGAACCTTGGCCGGTTCCTGCTCAACTGGCCAACATTCGAAACGTCTATGGCCAGCTTTAGCTGTAGGGACAATATTCCACCAATAATAGTGCACACATTATGAAAAGATATCAACCAAGAGGACTCTTTCAGATATTCCTGACAGGCAAGGTGAATACATACAGTCTCAGGGGTCTTGCCCTGAGTCTGGGTTGTCTCATGGCTCTGCAGGTAACTGCTTATTAGGGTGTGCTATAAGAGTTTTGTCCCTTTCTACATGTGCGTTTTTAAATTTTGCTGAAGATTTGTTTAAGTGGTCCTGTTTGATCTGCAGTATATTAGTGCGCTTGTGTTTTTATCTTTCATACAGGCTCCTGTAGCACAGTATTATACTGTATGTATTGTTCAGGACACCAGGGATGGGTCCCCATTATTTGAGTTGTGGTCCATTCAGGGGGATGACAAAGACAGAAGGAGTACTCAAGCATTCCCACCCATGCAGGGTGAGGTGTTCTTGGTTGATCGGTAGGAAGGAAAGAACTGATTTACAGTTTTCCTACGATTGTTATTTTCTGGTATAGGACCTGGAATTTGGAGGCTCTGAGAGATTTTGGGTGGGAAAGAGCCTCCAGCCCTGATTACAGGTACTTCGGTTAACCCACCTGCAAGATAGAGCTGAAAAAGGCAGGAAGCTGTCAGAAGGGTCTGTGAGGTGTTGAGTGGAACAGTAACACAGTTGTGAGAAGGCTGTGGACTCTCTGGCTACTGAAATGCTGCTTGGGCTTCTGTGACCCTTTTACTGGACCCCCAAAATATGCAGGAACCTTAAACCCTTGTGCGGGTCTAGTTTATATTGACAGTGAGCCGCAGGTTAGTTTTCTGTATAACGGGGTTATGGACTAGGTTATGGACTGTTTTTGTTTGCTATGCTGAAGGAAAGCTTTTTTTGTTTGGCTGTTTCGAACAATAAAAGACAGTTTGCTTTCACAGTTGGCTATGTGTATGTGTGCCATATCTATCTATAGTACATTTCTAACACCTCTATGAATGTGTCAACTGTATTCTGGTTAAAAAGGAAACTGTAAAGGGAAAGGGAAGTGATATAGATGATGACATGTATTTTTGCCTTTAAAAGCCCATTTATTTGTTTCACACATTATCTTTCTTTATTTCACAAGGGCAGAAGAGGAAAAAAACAAACATTTGCTGCAGAAGAAATCCATCATGAGAACTGTCCTTAGCATACTTCTTATTGCAGCTTTTCTACAGACCTGTTTAAGTAAGTTTTCATTTGCCTTACCTCTAACAGGGAACAGTGCATGTACAATGTATGGAATATTCGTTTAATTACCAATTTAATGGCTTGTATAGATGGGGAAATACTGCGTGCTTTCAGGTAAATTTGGCTTAACGCCTTCTGCGTCTTACGTCCTTCTTATCTGACATGAAGGATAACTAAACCCAAGAACAAAAATGCGATATACTGCAGCTTACAGGCCCTCGATGTGGTGGTTGCAACAGTAATTTTTTTTTTTTTTCGTTCAAGCTAAGAAAACTTTCAGCAAATATAGAAAATCCCTGTTGATTTGGCCAGAAATGCAGTGCCCTTGTCATTTCCTATGAACAGCACCAAATAATATCTTCCTTCCTAGCTATCTTTTGTAAACCACCAAATAGCCTGCTCCTCATGTAGTGGAGATGAAGAGATGTGGACAGGTTTGTCATTTATATCAGGTGAACTGCCTGGGGTGAAAAATAAAGCAAAAAGAAGATAGAAAAAAGAAAATAAATGACCACAACATCTAAGGACTAGTAAGCTGCAATATATTACATTTTTGGTTTTGGGATAAAATGCACTTTAGCTGCTTTTGCATTCCTGTTGACTTGTATTAGGGAAAACCAGTCCTAGTGCAAGCTCATGCCTATGTATGTAAACCTTTAAGGATTTAGTGAAACTCTTATACCGCGTACACACGATCGGAATTTCGGCCCGCAAAAGACTGATGAGAGCTTTTTGACGGAAAATGCGCCCGTGTGCATGTTCCATCAGACTTTTGCTGGCCAAATTCCAGCCAGAAAAAGATTGAGAGCATGTTCTCAATTTTTCAGTCGGAAAAAGTTCCTATCCGAAAATGCAATTGCCTGTGGCAATTCCAAAGCGCAAAATTCCTACACATGCTCGGAAACAATTCGACGCATGCTCAGAAGCATTGAACTTCATTCTCACGGCTCGTCGTAGTGTTGTACATCACCGCGTTCTTGACGGTCGAAATTTCAGCAAACTTTTGCGTGACCGTGTGTATGCAAGGCAAGCTTGAGCGGAATCCCGTCGGAAAAGCCGTCATATCTTTTTCCGACGAGAAGTCTGATCGTGTGTAGGCAGCATTATAGGAATCAGCCCAAGGGGAAATGGTGTTAGAAGTGTTTGCACTTCACAACTACTTTATATTTTATTTTAAGACTGTTATAAGGGATAAATGTCCTTTTAAAATATATTGTATAACTATTTGGAATTTTGTATAGCATCCTGTATATTCTGTGCCCAAGACCTTAATGATATGTTGATATATGCAATATTGTCAACGTTTTAAAATTATTCTAAATGCCCCATTAAAGTATATGTGAACCCTTACCTTGTAAAACAACAAACAACAACACAAAACATTTTTGCGTTGTATGTAAACAAACATTACAAATACCTTTGTTTTTTTGTACAAGTGATTACACAATCTCTGTTCTCAGCTGCATCAGAGGCTTGGACAGGTGGAGGTGGAGAAAAAGCAGTACACTGATCTTCCCAGTGTATGGCTGTGCAGGAGGGCATGTCAGCACAGTTTTGGCCATTGGAGGTCAGGCAGGCTGTGCACCCAGCACAGCAAGAAAACTGACCACGTTGGGAAGGATGTGCTCTCATGCCTGGTGTGGTCGATTTGCAATAGGAAAGCAGGGGGGCTGGCAGGATCATCAGGGATATCACACAAATTAAGCAATACAAAGAAAAAAGATACTTTTTTTAACACAAGTACATGGTACATCAGACACATATCAGGAATCTGAAATGTTGGTGTAACATATTTAAGTTTGAGCTGCTGACTCATAACACAGCCCTTGATTGACCATGGGTACGGCAGACCTAGTATTAGACACATGCACCACATTACCAAAAGTATTGTGACACCTGCCTTTACATGCACATGAACTTTAATGGCATCTCAATATTAGTCCGTAGGGTTCAATATTGAGTTGGCCCACCCTTTGCAGCTATAGCAGCTTCAAATCTTCTGGGAAGGCTGTCCACAAGGTAGAGTGTGTCTATGGATTGTTTAACCATTCTTCCAGAAGTGCATTAGTGAGGTCAGGCACTGATGTGGACGAGAAGGCCTGGTTCGCAAGCTCCGCTCCAATTAGTCCCAAAGGTGTTCTATCAGGTTAAGGTCAGGACTCTGTGCAGGCCAGTCAAGTTCCCCCACCCAAAACTCACACATCCATGTCTTTATGAACCTTCTTTTGTGCACTGGCACATAGTTAGTTAGTTTACTGTATTTCGAACATTTAAAAAAAACAAAAAAACAAAAAAACAAACAAACATCCAAAATAAAAGAAGATATCATTCAGAAGTAGACAATCACAAAAAAACTAGCTACAAAAGATGACAAAAAAAAAGAACTAAGAAAAAAATTTTTGTTTAAATATCCGAAAAAGAATGGGAAGAAGTACAAACTTATCTAATCCCACCCGTTCTCCATAATTAATAATAAACTATTTAATATCCCATCACTATAAAGTACACCTGTTCAATTGCTTGGTAACACAAATTGCTAATCAGCCAATCACATGGCAGCAACTCAATGCATTTAGGCATCTAGACATGTTGAAGACGACTTGCTGAAGTTCAAAACGAGTATCAGAATGGGGAAGAAAGGGGATTTAAGTGACTTTGAGCATGGCATGGTTGTTGGTGCCAGTTGGACTGGTCTGAGTATTTAAAAAATACTTCTGATGACTACTTCCAACAGGACAATGCACCATGTCACAAAGATCAAATCATCTCCCTCCACAGTCACCAAGATCTCAATCCAACAGAGCACCTTTGGGATGTGGTGGAACTGGAGATTTGTTAATGGATGTGCAGCCAACAAATCTCCAGCAACTGTGTGAGGTTATCATGTCAATATGGATCAAAATCTCTAAGGAATGTTTCCAGCACCTTGTTGAATCTATTACACAAATAATTAAAGCAGTTCTGAAGGCAAAAGGGGGTCCAACCCGGCACTAGTAAGGTGTACTTATTAAAGTGGCCGGTGAGTGTATATGCACACATACTGTACATGCACACACACACACCCAAACAAAACTAACAAAAAATAAAAAAAAAAATCAATCACAATATTAATAAACAAACAATAAACAGACAATAATAATTCAAACACCTTCATTCTTATACCTTAAAAAAAAATATTTCTTTATACCTTTTTTTTAAACTGGGTTATGCTCAGACATTTCTTGAGCTCCACATTGGAACTGTTCCACAGTTTTACTCCACTAATAGAAATACAGAGGCTTTTCCTAGTTGTCCGCGCAGTCAGTCTTAAAATTAAAAATTCCCCTTATATTATAACTTCTGTCCCTTGCAATAAATAGTTTTTTTATATTTCCTGGTAATAAATAGTTTTTTGCTTTAAATAATATTTGTGTAGTCAGTAATTGCACCATGTTCTTGAATTTTAGGAGTTTGAACTGTTATGCCACGTACAGACGATCGGAATTTCCGACAACCAAACCGTGGATTTATTTCCGACAGGTGTTGGCTGAAACTTGTCTTGCATACACATGGTCACACAAATGTTTTCGGAAATTCCGATCGGCAAGAACGCGGTGATGTACAACACGTACGACGGGACTAGAAAAATTAAGTTCAATAGCCAGTGCGGCTCTTCTGCCGGATTCCAAGCAGGCGTGGAATTTTGTGCGTCGGAATTTTGTACACACGATCGGAATTTCCGACAACTTGGAAAACTTGAGATCCAGCTCTCAAATTTTTGTTGTCAGAAATTCTGACAGAAAATGTCCGATGGAGCCTACATGCAGTCGGAATTTCCGACAACAAGCTCACATTGAATATTTGTTGTCGGAAATTCCGATCGTCTGTACGCGGCATAAGAATAATGAGTTTGTGAGATCCCAACATCCTGCCCCATAAATAATCCGTATTGCTTTCTTTTGCAGTATGATCATTGGATATTATTCTAGTTATATAATTATTGCCCCAAACCTCTGCAAGATAATTGAGATATGGCAGAACTATTAAACAATATATGATATAGAGTGATTATAATCCAGAACATGTCTTGCTTTATTTAAAACTGCTATACGTTTGGATACTTTGGATTGCACATGCTTAACCACTTAAGCCCCGGACCATTTGGCTGGCAAAAGACCAGAGCATTTTTTTGCGATTCGGCACTGCGTCGCTTTAACTGACAAATGCGCGATCGTGCGACGCAGCTCCCAAACAAAATTGACGTCCTTTTTTTTCCCACAAATAGAGCTTTTTTTTGGTGGTATTTGATCACCTCTGTAGTTATTTTTTGCGCTATAAACAAAAAAATAGCGACAATTTTGAAAAAAAAACAATGTTTTTTACTATAATAAATATCCCCAAAAAAATATATAAAAAAACATTTTTTTTCCTCAGTTTAGGCCTATACGTATTCTACATATTTTTGGTTAAAAAATCGCAATAAGCGTTTATTGATTGGTTTGCGCAAAAGTTATAGCGTCTACAAAATAGAGGATAGTTTTATGGCATTTTTATTAATATTTTTTTTTTTTACTAGTAATGGCGGCGATCTGCGATTTTTATTGTGACTGCGACATTATGGCAGACACATCGGACAATTTTGACACATTTTTGGGACCATTGTCATTTTTACAGCGATCAGTGTGATTAACCACTTCAGCCCCGGACCATTTGGCTGCCTAAAGACCAGAGGTCTTTTTACAATTTGGCACTGCGCTGCTTTAACTGATGATTGCGCGGTCATGCAATGCTGTACCCAAACGAAATTTGCGTTCTTTTCTTCCCACAAATAGAGCTTTCTTTTGATGGTATTTGATCACCTTTGCGGTTTTTATTTTTTGCGATATAAACGGAAAAAGACCGAAAATTTTGAAAAAAAATGATATTTTCTACTTTTTGTTATAAAAAAAATCCAATAAACTCAATTTTAGTCATACATTTAGGCCAAAATGTATTCGGCCACATGTCTTTGGTAAAAAAATGGCAATAAGCGCATAAATTTTTGGTTTGCGCAAAAGTTATAGCGTCTACAAACTAGGGTACATTTTCTGGAATTTACACAGCTTTTACCGTAGTTTATGACTGCCTATGTCATTTCTTGAGGTGCTAAAATGGCAGGGCAGTACAAAACCCCCACAAATGACCCCATTTTGGAAAGTAGACACCCCAAGGAAATTGCTGAGAGGCATGTTGAGCCCATTGAATATTTTTTTTTTTTGTCCCAAGTGATTGAATAATGACAAAAAAAAACAAAAAAAAAATTTACAAAAAGTTGTCACTAAATGATATATTGCTCACACAGGCCATGGGCATATGTGGAATTGCACCCCAAAATACATTCAGCTGCTTCTCCTGAGTACGGGGATAACACATGTGTGGGACTTTTTGGGAGCCTAGCGGCATACGGGGCCCCGAAAACCAATCACCGCCTTCAGGATTTCTAAGGGCGTAAATTTTTGATTTCACTCCTCACTACCTATCACAGTTTTGAAGCCCATAAAATGCCCAGATGGCACAAACCCCCCCAAATAACCCCATTTTGGAAAGTAGACACCCCAAGCTATTTGCTGAGGGGCATGGTGAGTATTTTGCAGCTCTCATTTGTTTTTGAAAATGAAGAAAGACAAGAAAAAACATTTTTTTTTTCTTTTTTCAATTTTCAAAACTTTGTGACAAAAAGTGAGGTCTGCAAAATACTCACTATACCTCTCAGCAAATAGCTTGGGGTGTCTACTTTCCAAAATGGGGTCATGGGGGGTTTTGTGCCACCTGGGCATTCCATGGCCTCCGAAACTGTGACAGGCAGTGAAGAGTGAAATCAAAAATTTACGCCCTTAGAAAGCCTGAAGGCGGTGCTTGGTTTTCGGGGTCCCATACACGGCTAGGCTCCCAAAAAGTCTCACACACGTGGTATCCCCATACTCAGGAGAAGCAACAGAATGTATTTTGGGGTGTAATTTCACATATTCCCATAGCATGTTGGAGCAATATATCATTTAGTGACAACTTGTGCAAAAAAAAAAAAAATTTGTCTCTTTCCCGCAACTTGTGTCACAATATAAAATATTCCATGGACTCGACATGACTCTCAGCAAATAGCTTGGGGTGTCTAATTTCCAAAATGGGGTCATTTGGGGGGGGGGGTTTGAACTGTCCTGGCATTTTATGCACAACATTTAGAAGCTTATGTCACACATCACCCACTCTTCTAACCACTTGAAGACAAAGCCCTTTCTGACACTTTTTGTTTACATGAAAAAATTATTTTTTTTTCAAAGAAAATTACTTTGAACCCCCAAACATTATATATTTTTTAAAGCAAATGCCCTACAGATTAAAATGGTGGGTGTTTCATTTTTTTTTTTCACACAGTATTTGCGCAGCGATTTTTCAAACGCATTTTTGGGGAAAAAACACACTTTTATAATTTTAATGCACTAAAACACACTATATTGCCCAAATGTTTGATGAAATAAAAAAGATGATCTTAGGCCGAGTACATGGATACCAAACATGACATGCTTTAAAATTGCGCACAAACGTGCAGTGGCGACAAACTAAATACATTTTTAAAAGCCTTTACAGGTTACCACTTTAGATCTACAGAGGAGGTCTACGCTAAAATTACTGCCCTCGATCTGATGTTCGCGGTGACACCTCACATGCATGGTGCAATTGCTGTTTACATTTGACGCCAGACCGGCGCTTACGTTCGCCTTTGCGCGAGAGCAGGGGGGGACAGGGGTGCTTTTTTTTATTTTTTCTTTATTTTTTTTTGCTTTTTTATCTTTTTTTTAAACTGTTCCTTTCATTTTTTTTTTTATCATTTTTATTGTTATCTCAGGGAATGTAAATATCCCCTATGATAGCAATAGGTAATGACAGGTATTTTTTTTTGAAAAAATTGGGGTCTATTAGACCCTAGATCTCTCCTCTGCCCTCAAAGCATCTGACCACAGCAGGATCGGTGTAATAAAATGCTTTCCCAATTTCCCAATGGCGCTGTTTACATCCGGCGAAATCTAAGTCATGAAATTATTATTATTATTATTATTCAGGATTTATATAGCGCCAACAGTTTACGCAGCGCTTTACAATATAAAAGGGAGACAATACAGTTATAATACAATACAATACAATAGGATTAAGAGGGCCCTGCTCAGAAGAGCTTACAATCTGCTTGTAGCTTCCAGTTTCTTAGGCCATAGAGATGTTTGGAGCCACTCTGGTCTCTGATCAGCTCTATGGTCAGCTGGCTGAATCACCGGCTGCATTCTCAGGTTCCCTGTTGAGACAGAAGAGCCAGAGAAAAACACGGAAGACGGTGGGGGGGGCATTCCCTCCCACTGCTTGTAAAAGCAGTCTAGAGGCTAATTAGCTGCTAGGATTGCTTTTACATGAAAGCCGACCGCTGGCTGAAAAGAATGATACCAAGATGATACCTAAACCTGCAGGCATCATTCTGGTATAACCACTCAAAGTCGTGAATGGCGTACCTGAAGACAAAAAAATGGTTAACAATAAAACACAGTAAACGGTAAAGTATAAAAAATTGCATACCTGAAAAGCAAACATGATAAAACATAATAACAATAAAACATTGCAGAATAGAACACAGTAAAAAAGTGCAGAACAATAGAGAGAGAATAGAGAGAGAGAGAACAGTAAAACGACAACTTTTTTTAAAATGTTATATATATATATATATTTTTTTACACTTTTTTTTGTAACTAACTTTTATAACTGTAACCGCTTCCAGGTTCGGGTCTCTCAAAATGCGATGGCATCTTGGGAAACCCTGTGAAAGTGTGTCTAGTCTGTGCAATGCTGTACCCTACACTAATACTCAACTAGTGCATGGTAGCGTTCAAAACATTCACCAATGCAAAGACCAGGATTGTCAGGACAGGAGGGACAATAATAGCAGGTGTCACGCCTATATGTAGCTTGCTGCAGACACAACATCTTTTTTGGGGGGGTTCGTTGGGTAGGGGTACTCGGGAGGACATAAAGAAAATGCCTCTCATGCAGACGACTGCATTTGGTTGGGGATGTGAATGGGGGAAGTACGGGCACTGCAGAAGTGGTGGGTTCCCAATTAGGATTGGCGAATGCAGCAGGAAGGGCACTATGGGCACGACAGGCCTGTTTGTCTTCTTCTTGGTGGCAGCAGAACACTACTTGTGCTTGCCACCTCACCAGCTTGAACTGCATTTTTGGGACTCGCCACGTCACCAAGTGTTACTGCAGTGCTGGTTTGACTATGAATGGGGTATACTAGGCCGCTGGTACTTGCAAGTTCACCAAAACGCTACCAAAAAAAATGTTAGCGATCGCAGGGATCAGGCCTGACTCTGCGAACGCTGCAGTTATGCGTTTAGTGTTTTGTAAGTGACAGTGGTCGATCGATACTACACTTGGGTGGGCTGGGCTGGGCCGGGCGGAGGGGCAAAATGCAGGTGCTAGCAGGTATCTGGGCTGATCCCGCTAACACTGCGTTTTTAGGAACCCTAAACTGCTGGGGACGCTAGTATAGATCTGATCGGATCAGATATTGATCCGTTCAGATACTATACCACTAAGGGAGGCGTATGCTGCGTGCGTGGGTGTTGGCGGTACTGGCGCTAACCTGACGCTGCCTGGGGCTGGTGCTTGCCAGTTCACCTAAACGCTACAAAAAAAACTGTTAGCGATAGCAGGGATCAGGCCTGACTCTGCGAACGCTGCAGTTATGTGTTTAGTGTTTTGTAAGTGACAGTGATCGATCGATACTGCACTTGGGTGGGCTGGGCTGGGCGGAGGGGCAAAACGCAGGTGCTAGCAGGTATCTGGGATGATTCCGCTAACACTGCGTTTTTGGGAACCCTAAACTGCTGGGGACGCTAGTATAAATCTGATCGGATCAGATATTGATCCGATCAGATACTATGCCACTAAGGGAGGTGTACGGTGCGTGGGTGTTAGCGGTACTGGCGCTAACCTGACGCTGCCTGGGGCTGGTGCTTGCCAGTTCACCAAAATGCTACCAAAAAAACTGTTAGCGATCGCAGGGATCAGGCCTGACTCTGCAAATGCTGCAGTTATGCGTTTAGTGTTTTGTAAGTGACAGTGATCGATCGATACTGCAATTGGGTGGGCTGGGCTGGGCGGAGGGGCAAAACGCAGGTGCTAGCAGGTATCTGGGCTGATCCCGCTAACACTGCGTTTTTGGGAACCCTAAACTGCTGGGGATGCTAGTATAGATCTGATCGGATCAGATATTGATCCGTTCAGATACTATACCACTAAGGGAGGCGTATGCTGCGTGCGTGGGTGTTAGCGGTACTGGCGCTAATCTGACGCTGCCTGGGGCGACGCACATCACCGCCGGGCGATCAGGGGGCTAAACTTTTATTCGGTAATAAACGGCGGGTGCCCTGACACTATAAAAAATAAACAAACTAACCAGCGTCACCCGTAACGGTTATACGGTGATCAGTGGTGAAAGGGTTAACTAGGGGGCAATCAAGGGGTTAAAACATTTATTAGGTAGTATATGGGGGTCCTTGTCGCTATAAAATGCTGACGGCAAACCTAAATATTTACTTCCCTAACTAGTTTCACCAGCGACACTAATACAGCGATCAGAAAAATGATCGCTTAGTGGCACTGGCGACGGGGGGTGATCAAGGGGTTAAAACTTTATTAGGGGGGGTTAGGGGGTATCCTAAACCTAAAGGGGGCTAACCCTAACTGCCCTACCACACTAACTGTCACAAACTGACACCAATGCAGTAATCAGGAAAAAAAAAAACCTGCTTGGTGTCAGTGTGACGGGGGGGGTGATCAGGGGGTGATCGGGGGGTAAAGGGGGGTGTAATGTGTGCCTGGCATGTTCTACTGTGTGTGTGTGTTGGTGCACTCACATTACAGTCTTCTCTCCTCAGCGCCGGAACGGAAAATACCGAGCCGAGGAGAGATGACATATTTCCTTTGCTGCTGTTTAGCATACAGCAGCAGAGAAATGATTCTCCATGGCTGGGAGCGATCGCGAGGGGGGGGGCCACGAACGGATGGTCTCCCCCTCATTCATCTCTGATCGCTCCCAGATCAAAAACGACCGCCTCGGGCACCTGGGGGAGTCCGATAGGACCCCCCCGCCCGCAGGAAGTCAATCATGTACCAGGTACGTGATTTTGCCTGCCCGTGCCATTCTGCTGACGTACATAAGCGTGAGGCGGTCGTCAAGTGGTTAAATTGCACTGATTACTGTTAAAATGACACTGGCAGCAAAGGGATTAACCACTAGGGGGCTAGGGAAGGGTTAAGTGTGTCCTAGGGAGTGATTCTAACTGTGGGAGGGGCTGTGTGTGACACATCACTGATCACGCTCCCGATTACAGGGAGCTATGATCAGTGACAGTGTCACTAGGCAAAACGGGGAGATGCTTGTTTACATTAGCATCTCCCCATTCCTCCTCTCCGTGAGACAATCGCGGGTGTCCCCATGGACATCGAGTCCACGGGACCCGTAGTCAGACTCATGGAGCTGGCGGCGGCGCGCACGCGATGGCACTGCGGCAAATTCAAAGAGACGTACAGGTACGCCCATTTGGCTGTCCGTGCCATTCTGCCAACATACATCGGCGTGTGCCGGTCGTCATGTGGTTAATATGTGATTTCCAACAGATTTGTTTATCTATTATCACCCTGAGAAATTTAATTTCATTAACTCTTTCGATGTTAACCTCTTCCATCTGAATATCTATTTGTGTGTTAATTCTGCAGTTCCCAAAAGGTATTACTCTTGTTTTGTTCAGCCTTAAAGCGGAGTTCCACCTTAAAACTGAACTTCCGCTTTAAGTGAAGGTGACCGCAGACATGCCACATTTGGCATGTCATTTTGTTTGGGGGGGGGGGGCGGATACCCTCTTTTTAGAGGCATCCAGCTCCCACTTCCTCCCGGGGCTCTGTGGCACCTCTGCGTTCACCTCTCCCCCCTCTCTCTTAGCAATCATCTGGGACACGTCACAGGTCCCAGATGATTGCCCGGCCAGTCACAGGGGGAGAGGAGCGGGTCTTCATTCCCCTGCATCGCTGGACCATGGGACAGGTGAGTGTCTGATTATTAAAAGTCAGAAGGTACACTTTTTTGTAGCTGCTTACTTTTATTTTATTTTTTTTCGGCAGAACTTCACTTTAATAATAATTTATTTCTATCAAACCATGATCATGGCCCACGACCTCCTGCTCTGGGATGGCTGCTTGGCAAGCCCAGATCGTGGGTTGCCGATCTGCCATCCCAGAGCATCAGTGTTGTGAATGAAGCAAGTGGCCACCGAGCAGAGCCTCATAAGCCAATGCTTCCTGTATTGGGCCATCTCCTGTCACAGGTGAAGTGATACCAAATGCACTCTGCCTGGGACAGCAACAGCCGGACGATGCCTGAATGGAAGACTGTTATTAAAGGTAAGTTTATCACTAAAATCGTAGTCCATATATGGGCATATCTGTTCTGCAGTTGTTACTGGGCTGCTTTCAAACTGATCCACAGGTGCAACGCAGTGCACCTGCGGGTTACCTGCACTGAGCCATAAACTTCTGTTATTACCTGCAGGTTTGGTGCGCTTTCAGAAAGTGCACCACAACTGCAGGATATAATAGAAGTTTATAGCAAAGTGCAGCTAACACGCAGGAAAGTTTCAGGGGTACTGCGCTTCACCCACGGTGTGTGTACAGTGCAGCGCATTAGTGTGAAAGCAGCCTTAGGCCCCTTTAATACAATCTGTCTGACCAAACTGGACCCTCCATTCACCTCTATGGAACAACAGATGTAAACTGACTTGTGTTCGTTTACACCCCACCTACCTCCAATCCGATCCGCAAAAAAAAGAACAGAAGGGGATCTGTCGTAACGATACAGGCCTATAGTTTGTGAAATGGTGTCTGTTCCATGATTATATAGAGGTATGACTTTTTCTTTTTTCATTTTGTTTGGAAATATGCCAGTCCGGAATGACCTGTTATGCAGCGTACACACGAGCAGACTTTTCGACCGCACGGGACCGGCGGTCTATCCGACAAACTTTCGGTGGACTTCCGACGGACTTTCCCAACTTACGGACTTGCCTACACACGATCACACCAAAGTCTGATGGATTCGTACGTGATGACGTACGACCGGACTAAAATAAGGAAGTCCATAGCCAGTAGCCAATAGCTGCCCTAGCGTCGGTTTTTGTCTGTCGGATTAGCATACAGATGAGCAGACTTTTCGACCGGACTCAAGTCCATCGGAAAGATTTGAAACATGTTTCAAATCTAAAGTCCGCTGCAGGTCCGATGAAGCCCACACACAATCGAATTGTCCGCCGGTCGAAAAGTCCGCTCGTGTGTACGCGGCATAACAGATATGTGTTAAAGGTTTTAAAATCCCCTCAATTATCCTTTTAACAAATTTATTTGGGAATTTTGCAACAGTATCTTTAATTTATCTTTCATGCACTGCTTTAAGGAACATTAAACTGTAATTATGATTCTTAGATGTTACTGGATCAGGGATTTGTTATGACAGATCAGGTCCAATACTCACAAAGAATGTGTTGAACTTATTAACTATTTTATTCATATTATAGTTTTCCTCATTATCAATAATAAAATATTTAGGGTAACTCACTTGTCTATAGTAATTTTTGTATTACAGTATTCAATATATTCTCTTCCAGTAATGAATTCACTTCTGAATCCTTAGTTCTCTGTGCCATGAATTCTCTGTATACTGTATACTTCTTTCGACAGGCATTTTGTAAAAGCTTTGCAATCCAAGGATGATCAATATATTTACATTTCCTGTACATTTTTTCTATAGGACAATTTTTATCATATACCGTATATACTCGAGTATAAGTCGAGTTTTTCAGCACATTTTTTTGTGCTGAAAGTGCCCCCCTCGACTTATACTCGAGTCAAGCACTTTTCTGCAGCAAAAAATTTCATTTTCCGAACTGACTTTGGGGCCCCGTATCTCAGGGCCACTTAGTGCTAGGAACCCCAAATTTGGTGTGCCACAACATATGCAAAGATGGAGTTCCTAGCACTAAGTGGCCCCGAGATACGGGGCCCCAAAATCGGTTCGGAAAATGTCATTCTCTGCTGCAGAAAAGTGCTTGTCATTTTCTGAACTGACTTTGGGGCCCCATATCTCAGGGCCACTTGGTGCTAGGAACCCCAAATTTGGTGTGCAAACCCAGTGGAACTGGTACCATAACCAGAACCCGGTTCGGAAAATGTCATTCTCTGCTACAGAAAAGCGCTTGACATTTTCTGAACCAATTTTTGGGGCCCTGTATCTTGGGGCCACTTGGTGCTAGAAATACCAGCTTTGCACATTTTATGGTGCTAGTTCCACTGGGTTTGCACACCAAATTTGGGGTTCTTAGCACTAAGTGGCCTCAAGATACGGGGCCCCAAATTTGGTCAACTGTGTCCATCTGCAGCAATGTCATTTTGGGGCCCTTTGGGTTCAGAGACCCCAAATTTTGGCTGCAGCTAGGGGGCATCTAGGAACCCTTAACTACCGAGTTTGAAGTTCCGGGGACCTATGGCTGCAAATGGGCAGAGTGAGGCATGCAAATGGGCATTGTTGACCCTCTTTTCCACTTACAGTAGCTGTGCATTTCTCACCCTCGTCTTATACTCGGGTCAATAAGTTTTTCCCATTTTTTTTGTAGTAAATTAGGGCCTCGACTTATACTCGGAACGACTTATACTCGAGTATATACGGAAGTCTTTTAAATATACTTAAAGTGGACCTTCAGTCATTTTTTTCAACTTTCCATCTATTAAATCTTCTGCCCTTGTTGTTTTAACTTTGGATAGTAAAACATTTTTTTTTCTGCCAGTAAATACCTTATACAGCCCACTTCCTGTTTTTGTGGAAAGGGGGGGGGGGGGGGGCACTGCGCTAAACAAAATATGCAGAGAGGCTGCTGAACACTCAAACAAAGTTAAATAAGAATGGGGTAAAGTAATGTAGCGCTATAAAGTGCAGATGCCAAAGTACAATGGTATGTGACTACACAATGTAGAGTAGCATGGATGAAAAAGTGCAAATACCAATGCATGTATTCAAAAATGTAATATAAACTTCACAGTTTAGGGCCAGCATTTACTGCACCAGATTACTGGCCAGATTTGATGAAGTAAACATGCGTGAGGGCCGACCATTTTGCCTGACATTCTTTGAACCATTAAAATTCGTTCTAAGTGTGTTTGTCCGAGCACTAATACACTGCCCAACAAGAATTCTCCTGCCTTTGTGGCTGTGTGTGGTGAAGAGATGAGCGCGTGTTATTTGGAGATAATAAATATATATATATATATATATATATATATATATATATATATATATATATATGTTTTATAAATAAATAAATATATATATATATATATATATATATATATATATATATATATATATATATATATATATATAATTTGTGGCCCCAAACGAGCGCCACTCAGGACTAAGGATGAGCTTGGGTGTGTTATTTGGATATACCGTATTTATCGGCGTATAATGCGTATAACACACACCTTCACTTTAAAAAGGAAGTTTCAGTAAAAAACTTAAATTTTAAATAAAGAACTGTAAAGCAAAATAAGGGTCAGTGCCCATCAATGCAGCCTAATCAGTGCCCATCTGCAGCCTCACTGGTGTGTCATGAATGCAGCCTCACCAGTGCCATGAATGCAGCCTTACCATTGCATGAATGCAGCCTTACTATTGCATGAATGCAGCCTTACCATTGCATGAATGCAACCTTACCATAGCCATCAGTGCAGCCTGATTGATGCCCGTCTGCAGCCTCGAACGGGACAGGGAGGGGGGTGGGACAAGTGCCAACACAATACATACAGGTGAATCTCCTGTTTTCTCAGCAGCCTCTTTAATACAAAGTCCCGCCTCCTATGATAGACAGAACAGTCATCCAACGGCAGCCCAGGAGACAGGACTTCCTTCTACAGAGGCCGCTGTGTAAACTCTCACTGTATGTATTCTGTCTGCGCTCATCCCGCCCCCTCCCTGTCCCCTCCGAGGCAAATATATATATTCATAAATATGGGTATATATCTTTTATTGCCCATGCGGCACTCAGGGATTTGTTGGGGCCACAAGAGATATATATAGCCAAATTACCAGTGGAGCCATTTGAAACCAGAACGCGGGCCGCAATTGGCCCACGGGCTGGACTGAACACACCTGGCCTAGGCTTATGACATCATGCGCAGCTCTCTCTCTCACTCTCCTGAGAGTTTGCCAGGAAGGGAGGGGGAGATGAGTCACATGAGGGCCAATGAGAGCTGCAGGGCTGCAGAGCTGGAGGTGTGCCTCTGCATGTCTGTGTAAATCCAGGAAGTGAACAGGCAGCAGCTTCACTGCTGCAAATGGTTGCAGCCAGTCTTAGTGGAGGGAGATTTCTACAGCAAATTTGGCAAGTACAGAATCACAGTATACAGTTGTGCTCATAAGTTTACATACCCTGGCAGAATTTATGATTTCTTGGCAATTTTTCAGACAATATGAATGATAACACAAAACCTGTCACTCATGGCTAGTGTTTAACTGAAGCCATTTATTATCAATCAACTGTGTTTACTCTTTTTAAATCATAATGGCAACAGAAACTACCCAAATGACCCTGCTCAAAAGTTTACATACCCCAGTTCCTAATACAGTTTATTGCCCCCTTTAACATCAATGACAGCTTGAGGTCTTTTGTGGTATTTGTGGATGAGGCTCTTTATCTTCTCTGATGGTAAAGCTGCCCATTCCTCTTGGCAAAAGCCTCCAGTTCCTGTAAATTCTTGGGCTATCTTGCATGAACTGCACGTTTGAGATCTCCCCAGAGTGGCTCAATGATATTGAGGTCAGGAGACTGAGATGGGCACTCCAGAACCTTCAATTTTTTCTGCTGTAATGACAGGTCCACTTGGTCTTGTTTTTTTGATCCTTGTCATGTTATAATGTCCAAGTACATCCCATGTGCAGCTTCCTGGCTGATGAATGCAAATGTTCCTCCTGTATTTCTTGATAACATACTGCATTCATCTTTCCATCAATTTTGACCAAATTTCATATGCCTTTGTAGCTTACACATCCCCAAAACATTAGCGATCCACCTCCGTACCTTTCATCATAGACCTTGTTGACTCCTCTCCAAAAGAAGCGTTTATGGTTATGGCCAAAAAGCTAAATTTTGGTCTCATCACTTTGTGCCAGAAGGTTTGAGACTTGTCGCTGTGTTGTTTGGCGTATTGTAAGTGGGATACTTTGTGGCATTTAGGGAAAAAATGACTTTCTTCTGGCAACTCGACCATGCCACCCATCTTTCTTCAAGTGCCTTCTTATTGTGCATCTTGAAACAGCCACACCGCATGTTTTCAGAGAGTCCTGTATTTCACCTGAAATTATTTGTGGGTTTTTCTTTGCAACAATTTTCCTGGCAGTTGTGGCTGAAATTTTAGTTGGTCTACCTGACTGGGGTTTGGTTTCAACAGAACCCCTCATTTTCCACTTGTTGATTAGAGTTTGAACACTGCTGATTGGCATTCTCAATTCCTTGGATATCTTTTTATATCCCTTTCCTGTTTTATACAGTTCAGCTACCTTTTCCCGCAGATCCTTTGACAATTCTTTCCCCATGGCTCAGAATCCAGAAACGTCAGTGCAGCACTGGATGAAAGATGCAAGGGTCTGTCAGGAGTCCAGAAACTCATTGACCTTTTATACACACACACACACACTAATTACAAGCAAACAGATCATGGGTGAGGATGGTTCCCTTTAATAGCCATTCAAACCACTTTGTGTCAACTTGTGTGCATGTTATCAGGCCAAAATCACCAGGGTATGTAAACTTTTGATCAGGGTCATTTGGGTAGTTTCTGTTGCCATAATGATTTAAAAAAGAGTAAACACAGTTGATTGATAATAAATTGAAGATTAATCACTGCGCTAACATTAATAAAGCAGCTGGCATGAATTGTATGGTAACAATAAAAAGCATTAAGGATGAATGTATGCAGCGCTGAAAGTATAAAGTAAGAGTCCATAGTGTTAAAACAGAGTCCTTGTTCAGGGAAACAGCTGGAACCACCCACGATGTGGACAAAGACACTATAAGGTGAGCATGGAATTATCCTCCACCGAACATCAAATCACCGGGCCTCTTACCAAAGAAAATGGACCACTGAGTTACAGGTGGTCAAACAAGTGTGATATATCCACAGCGCCACAGAATCACTTCAAATGGATCATAGATAGCTGGATCTTGTAGTCTCACCAAATGGAAAGTCATACGTACATGTATGAAATACAAAAAAGCAACACCTCATGGTGTAGTATTTAAAACCAGGGTGAATTTATTTAAAAAAAACAGCCAGGGTACTCACATTTCATTAGATAAAAGAAGGCATGTCAAAAGCTATAATCTGTCATGGATATCAATTTTTTCCAACCACAAAGATGGTCGCAGTCGGCCCATTACAGTGTTGTGACGTCAGAGCTCCACCCTACGCGGTGTTTCGTCCAATAGGAACGTCGTCAGGGGCGTGGTCAGAGCTCGTCATATCCTCTTTATATAGGAGGGAGGGCGAGATAGAAACGCCCCTTTGCCCCTGCACTCCAAGCCTCTGTTTCATCCGCTGGAAGCGGAACCACATCATAACCGGATGTTTACACCACAGCTAAGACATACATGAATAGACACACCTACGATGTTTAGGGAGACCAGACAAGGAATATTATACAATGTACCAATCTGGTTTCTGAGAGAGGATAAGGAGAAAGAACAGGGCCAATTTGGAAACAGAGATGATAAATATAAACAATGGAAGTCATCAAAACAACCAAAAAATATAAAATTAAAAAATAGGAAATAGAAAAAATTAATAAAATTCCACAAACGGGTTAATCAAAGACTGACTGTGGAATAGAAGCAATGCTGCCATCTAGTGGTTGGAAACAGGTAATATATAAAAATACAAATACATAAGAACAACATGAAAAAATTTGCTAATAATATATAGAAAAGGAGGAAGGTGAATCTAGGGATTCAGCTATTGTTGATAAACGCATTACCATCCCATTCTATATTTAAGCCAAATGGTCTATAAGATTTTAAACAAAAATTCCACCAAGTCTCCATCTTTGAGATCTCTCTCCTGATATGGCTGCCTCTCCAATGAGGATCAAACCTATCTATAGCCATAAAGAATGTACCCTTTAAACTCTTATTATGGCACAAAGTGTAATGTTTTGATAGACCATGGTTCAAAAAATCTTAACGAATATTCACCAAATGCTCCTTGAGCCTGGTTTCTAGCTTGCAAATAGTGCGACCCACATAATGTGGGCTGCAAGGGCACATAATCAACTAAACCACATGCTTGGTCGAGCAAGTAATGAAAGATCCCACATCATACGTTTGACCATAACATTAAAACTGAAGGTGAGATGCTTTCTTTCCCTAAGGCAATTATTTTGGCAAACCTTGCACTTTCTACACCGATAGTAGCCCTTAAAGTCTCCAAAGAAACTTGGTCTTACTGGAGGTTTAATTACATTTGGGGATATCTGGAGTCTCAGAAGGGGTGCACCTCTATAGGTTGATTGATAATAAATGGCTTCAGCAAAACACTAACCATGAGTGAAAGAAATGTTTTTTGTGTTATCATTCATATTCTCTGAAAAATGGCCAAGAAATCATAAATTCGGCCAGGGTATGTAAACTTGTGAGCACAACTGTATATGAAATAATATGCAAAGTAGTTGGAGGGAAGCTTCAGAATGGCAAAGATGTTTTTATTACAAATTATGTGAGCAGACTGCAGTTCCTCTTTAAGAATTCATCATATGTACTATTTATGTTATTGCCATCATATACAATGTCCCAGCTTTGTACTATTAAATTATTTTTAAATAATGTTATCAGGTTGATTAGTTCTGAAGTTGTCATATACTGCAAAAACTGGCAGATGGTCACTAATGCCATTTAAATAATAGTCCACTTATTATACTGTTTACAGTATCATTCGTAAATATGTTATTTAATTTAAGTGACACAGTGAGAAGGTATCCTAGTGGGTCTGGTGATTTTCAGATACAGATGCATACTATATATAGTGTTAATAAAATCATCTGTCATTTTATGTTTTTTTTTATAAAAAAAATCCCTCTCCAGTCCCTAAACAGCTCAATACTAGAACCTGGTAGTCATCTTGGAACAGGAAGGGGCCATCCCCAAACTGTTCCCACAAATTTGGGAGCATGAAATTGTCCAAAATGTCTTGCTATGCTGACGCCTTCACTGGAACTAAGAGGCCAAGCCCAAGCCCTGAAAAACAATCCCACACCATAATACCTCCTGCACCAAGTTATTTGGACCAGTGCACAAATTAAGGTCCATAAAGACATGGCTGAGTGAGTTTGGGGTGGAGGAACCTGACTGGCCTGCACAGAGTTCTGACCTCAACCCGATAGAACACCTTTGGGATGAATTAGAGCTGAGAGCCAGGCCTTCTTGTCCACATCAGTGCCTGACCTCACAAATGCGCCTCTGGAAGAATGGTCAAACATTCCCATAGACATACTCCTAAACCTTGTGGACAGCCTTCCCAGAAGAGTTGAAGCTGTTATAGCTGCAAAGGGTGGGCCAACTCAATATTGAACCCTACGGCCTAAGACTGGGATGCCATTAAAGTTCATGTGTATATAAAGGCAGGCGTCCCAATACTTTTAGTAATATAGTGTATATTAGGGGCTCAGGGTGCCCAAACTGATACTTTTGTTTTTGGGGAATGCTGAATCACACAGCAGCTTCTTGAATGAAACTTTAAGGACCCATTCAGACTTAAGCAGTTAATTGCACTGTGTTAACTTGTGTTATATTGCACATTAATGGCTGTTTTTTTAGGGTAACCTATTCATTATCAATAGGCTGTCAATACACTACAGTGGGTCAGAAACCGCACCTGATCCTTTTTTCTGTGCAACACACCAAAACGCATTGTATGTGCATTGTAGTGCACTACACAATCTGCTACTCTGTAATGAATTGGGGTGAAAGTAGTCAGCAGCACAAATAGAGAGGGTTAATCTCTGTGCAAAAACAGACAGCATTGGAAATTATTCAGGATGGCCTTAAAGGTGGCCACAGATTGCGGGCACACTATCATGGGTTTGCGGCCACAGCCCATCTGCTCTCCCTTTAAATGCACAGGCAAGGTTACCCCAGGTTTTTGATTTGTCTTACCTGTTCAGGTAAATGGTAATTGGTGTATTATGTCACATGTTCCTTTCAGAATTTTCCAGAATTCAGGAATTTAGTATAAAAGACAGCCATCCATTGGGATCTTTTGCAGTTGGTCAGCAACACAGGGCAGTGAGGAACACACCCTCCCTCCCTTGTTGTAGGCGCTTTATGTGGTATGTCACCCTTGATCAAAGGGAAACTTGTTCATTAAATTGTATTTGTGCTTGAGTCCTTTTGACTAACCATCTGATTATATTTCAATACTTGTGGAACAAATCATTGAAATGTGTATTCTGTTTTATTTTAACAAACCAATAAAGTGCCACGGCCAATTTTCTTGCCAAATGCTTGTCTGGCACTAATTATTAGTACATGTAATGTTTATTGTGGTTTGGGGGGGGGGGCTGCAATCCCATGCCTTACCCTTTTCAGATCTATCCAAATCTATATAAAAAAAGGATTGCCTTTATATATACTTTAATTTGTATGGATCAATTTTCTCATTCCCGGTGTGTACTGAACCTAAGCAGACAAAATGTAGTAACTGGCTCATCTATAGAGCCACCTCCTGTTTTTTTTGTATATTGAACCCCCTCTTTGTGTTGATGGAATACTAAAACAGAAGAATTTTATACCGAGTTGCCAGACCTTCATATGTTTTCTATCTCTGTTCTACCACAAATAAGATGCAGGATAGTGGACCCATATATTTTATTATGTCATTTATAAATTACCATTTAATGCTAATACAAAAACAATGTGTAAACTTTGAATTTCATTGTGTTAAATGTGAGATTTAGAGGCCCACTGCAACACTATTTCCACAATTAGACTATAGTATTGCTGTGAACAGTCTAGCAATGTCATAATTATCTGTACATATAAAATCTGAAGTGTCCATTATTTCTGTGGAGTTGTCTATATAATATAAGTTGTGTTTAGGAGTACTAAGAGAAGCTCAGCTCTTTCATGTGCATACTTCATAAATGGTGCTCAGTAATAACTATTTTGTCTAGATGTCTGCTCTGGAATTGTAGGAGGGAGAGAAGCAAATCCACACTCCAGACCTTACATGGCCATAGTACATTCTGGGAAATCATTCTGTGGAGGCATTTTAATTAAAGATGACTGGGTTCTAACTGCTGCCCATTGTATTTTGTAAGTATTCTTTTTTTGTTGGCAAGATAACATATCTGTAAAGAAGAGGTGCAACTCATAGTGGTTGCAGGACTCATAGACACAGGATAATGTATAGGATAACAACATCTTTATCTGATCAGCAGACAGACTGGCTGCATTAGGGTACAAAATCCATGATTAGGTGCAAAAATACAAATATTTAGAAAGGTATAGGAGGGTTCTTCTGCATGAAATTCAAGGTGAATGAGACTTACTATTGTGTTAACACAACAACTAGACTTATGAGTTGCCTATTGCAAATTTTTAACTTGTTACATTTCATCATTCCAAGATGTAAAAGCCCTGGCCTCTATGGACTATAGCTTAAAGAGTAATATGACTATAAAATTAGGAAAGGGTAGGACACCTATACCTGTCCTATGCCCACCTATATTATTTTTTAGACAAGGTATGCTTGGGTTTACTATCTTCTATTACATGTGAAGTTCATATTTCTAACCTCTTGTTTCCAGAACTGAAAAAACCACAGTGACCCTGGGTGCACATTGCAGAGACTCAAACTCATCTGATTTACAGATTATTAATGTAAAAAGATCTATCGCACATGAGGATTTCAACAGGAAAAACTTCCAAAATGACATTCAGCTTTTGCAGGTATGATCTATCTATCTATCTATCTATCTATCTATCTATCTATCTATCTATCTATCTATCTATCTATCTATCTATCTATCTATCTATCTATCTATCTATCTATCTATCTATCTATCTATCTATCTATCTATCTACAGTGCCTTGAAAAAGTATTACTACCCCTTGAAATTCTCCACATTTTGTCATGTTACAATCAAAAACGTAAATGTGTTTTAATTGGATTTTATGTGATAGACCAACACAAAGTGGCACATAATTGTGAAGTGGAAGGAAAACGATAAATGGTCTTCATTTTTTTTACAAATAAATATGTGAAAAGTGCGGCGTGCATTTGTATTCAGCCCCTCTGAGTCAATACTTTGTAGAACCACCTTTCGCTGCAATTACAGCTGCAAGTCTTTTTGGGGATGTCTCTACCAGCTTTGCACATCTAGAGAGTGACATTTTTGCCCATTCTTCTTTGCAAAATAGCTCAAGCTCTGTCAGATTGGATGGAGAGCGTCCGTGAACAGCAGTTTTCAAGTCTTGCCCCAGATTCTCAATTCCATTTAGGTTGGGCAGCACAGTGGTGTAGTGGGTAGCACATTCACCTAGCAATAAAAAGGGTTGCTGGTTCAAATCCCAACCACGACACTACCTGCCTGAAGTTTGCATGTTCTTCCTGTGCCTGCGTGGGTTTCCTCCAGGTACTCTGGTTTCCTCCCACACTCCAAAGACATGCTGATAGGTTAATTGGCTTCTATCCAAAATTGGCCCTAGTATATGAATGTGAGTTGAGGACCTTGGTTTGTGGGCTCCTTGAGGGTAGGGACCAATGTGTGTGTGCGATGTATGTGTGCAGTGCTGTGTAAATTGACAGCGCTATATGGGTACCTTAAATAAATAGGGATAATTGTAGACACGCACCCACACTCTCTCAGGATGGACTGGTGTCTTTATTCAACCTTTGTAACTATGTCTGGATTTTGACTGGGCCATTCTAACACATGAATATGCTTTGATCTAAACCATTCCATTGTAGCTCTGGCTGTATGTTTAGGGTCCTTGTCTTGCTGAAAGGTAAACCTCTGCCCCATTCTCAAGTCTTTTGAAGACTCTAACAGGCTTTCTTCTAAGATTTGGCTCCATCCATCTTCCCATCAATTCTGACCAGCTTCCCTGTCCCTGCTGAGGAAAAGCATCCCCACAACATGATGCTGCCACCACCATGTTTCACGGTGGGGATGGTGTGTTCAGGGTGATATGCAGAGTTAGTTTTCCACCATACATAGCATTTGACTTTTAGCCCAAAAAGTTAAATTTGGGTCTCATCTGACCAGAGCACCTTCTTCCACATGTTTGCTGTGTCCCCCACATGGCTTCTCGCAAACTACAAACGGGACTTTTCATGACTTTCTTTCAACAAATGGCTTTCTTCTTGCCACTCTTCCTTAAAGGCCAGATTTATGGAGTGCACAAACAGTAGTTGTCCTGTGGACAGATTGTCCCACCTGAGCTGTGGATCTCTGCAGCTCCTCAAGAGTTACCATGGGCCAACTTGGCTGCTTCTCTGATTAATGCTCTCCTTGCCTGGCCTGTTAGTTTAGGTGGGTGACCATGTCTTGGTAGGTTTGCAGCTGTGCCATACTCTTACCATTTTTGGGTGACAGATTAAACAGTGCTCCGTGAGGTGGTCAAAGCTTGGGATATTTTTTTATAACCTAACCCTGCTTTAAACTTCTCAACATCTTCATCCCTGACCTATCTGGTGTTTTCCTTGGCCTTCATGATGCTATTTGTTCACTAAGGTTCTCTAACAAGCCTCTGAGGGCTTCACAGAACAGCTGTAATTATACTGAGATGAAATTAAACACAGGTGTACTCTATTTACTATTTAAGTGACTTCTGAAGGCAATTGGTCCCAATTTAGTTAGAGCTATCAGAGCAAAGGGGTCTGAATACAAATGCACACCACACTTTTCACATATTTATTTTTATCATTTTCTTTCCACTTCACAATTATGTGCCACTTTGTTTTAGTCTATCATATAAAATCCCAATAAAATAAATTTACGTTTTTGGTTGTAATATGACAAAATGTGGAAAAATTTCAAGGGGTGTGAATACTTTTTCAAGGCACTGTATCTGCAGCACTACACCCGTAGGGGTTGCAGATGACTGGGTTCTCCACTCCTACACAGTCAGGCAACAAGTATTCTCCACACTTTCTCCAGACACAAGGATCAGTCTTTGTCTTGGTGTTTTCTTTGTTTTATTAGGGGTAATAACTTAGATGGAGAACAGGAATTATAGGATGTCCAACTTGATAGCAACAAAACCAGGGACAACTTCCTCCCTATGTACAACTCTGATTCCTCTTCTTTTCTATGTCCATCTCTGATTGATTCCTCTCTTGTCAACTGACAGTCTCCAATAGAAAAAAAAAAGCCCCATAAGGGCTAGGAAGTCTGAGTCCCTTTTGAAATTAGCACACCATGTTGTAGACTGCATCCTGGAGTACCTCCAACTGCCCTGTAGACATTTTTCCTAGCTCTATCAAATGCTGGAAATACCAGCCCACTTAGCTGCTTCTCCACCAGTATGCCTGACTGCACCAGAGATCTCCCAGGGCAAGATTAGGGAAGATTTAGGCATTCCGCTTCCAGAGAGACCTGCTACATGTGGCAGTCTCTCCCCTTGTAAGTCCCTGGCCATGCTGTAGCACTCACTCTGTCCTCCTTGCTCCCATAGTTTATGCATAGTTTAGTCTCTACAGTCCCCTATAACAACAGAGAGTCTAGCTCTGATCCACTACTTTCGTAAAACAGTTCAAATCACAAACAGCTATTTGCTATTATCCTCAAACAACATCCCTCTCAGTCATGTCAAGTGTAGCTCTCATAACACAGGTTAACAGCCGGAGGGATCCAAGACTCTAGGACAAAGGGTCACCCACTGGAAATGGAGAACCCTGGTACCAATTAGGGACCTCCCCACCATATCTGGGTCTTCTGGAGAGGCTGCATGCAATTTGGCTTCTCACACACTGGTTCTGACAGTGGAGAACCCCCACTTGCCCAGCTACCTCTTCATCAGGTATGTCCTCTCTGAGCTGCTGAAGGAGGAAAGCTGAAAAACTTTAAATACCTGGTTGTGTTCAGGTACCCAGGGAGTTGTGAGAAATGGGAGTTAAAAGGCATTTGAGCATGGTCAGTGAATGGTCACTCAGCTACACCATAATTTCTTTTCTATAAATAGCTATCATTTATGATTCATTAATTTAATTCACCTGGTAGAATCACCCCCTAGGGTACACATACTAAACCACAGCTCTATAGCAAAACATAGCAACTGCATTGTATGATTTACCATTATAATGAAGAGATCTATTTTTTATTAATTTCAGCTGGCAAATAGGACAACGCTGGGAAAATATGTCAATTACACAATATTGCCAAAGACATATGAAGATGTTGCAGATGGAACAGTCTGTGAAACTGCTGGCTGGGGAAGAATTGAAAATAGCAGACTGGCTGATAGGTTAATGGAAGTCAATGTCACAATTCTAAACAGAGTGAAATGTAGCAGAAAATGGAAAAAGAAATATCAAATAACGAATGAAATGCTGTGTACCATTGTAGGACGTGAAAAGAAAGATGTTTGCAAGGTAAATGTAATTATCTGTATTAAAAATTATAAAAAAAGTGCTGCAAACATAGTGTGCCTTATATCAAATAAGCCCACTGACCAGGTGTATGACAAATAAAGATTTGACCATCCTGCCACAGTTCCAAATAAACTTGAAAGTTCAGTTTTTCCATTGTGCATGAAAAGTGTTAAAATAAAGATTAGTTCTTCCTGCAACAATTTGAAATAAACTTCTCAAGAAAGTTCTCTCCACCGAGAATAAAAAGTTAGTCTACCCGTACATAGGCTATCCTTCCTTCAGTCCATCATAAATACCGCTTCCAGACTTGTACGCCTCACCAACCACTCTGTGTCTGCTATGTCTCTCTGGCAATCTCTTCACTCTGCCTCCGCTAACCCAACAAGCAAATTTTCCAACAAGCAAAATTCAAAATACTAAAGCCATTCCCAATCTGCAACTAGCTACATCACTAATTTTGTTTCAAAATACTACCCGAACTGTTCTCTTCGCTCCTCCCAAGACTTCCTGTTCTCTTGTCACCTACTCCCACACTCACCTCCAGGACTTCTCCATATCCTGTCTCATCTTCTGGAACTACTTACCCCAAACTGTCCAACTATCTCCTATTCTACTGTGACCATAGACTGTGGGAAAGACCCTATGACTAAGCCCTGTGGGTGGGGCGAAATGTGTCAGGGGTGTGGCCTGGGAGCTGGCTGGCTGAAGCTGTTTTTACTCAGCAGCTTCTTTGGTGTGCGATGCTTCCTTCTTGCCTTCTCTACATAACTCCTAACGCAAACTCGTCACTTCCTGTATGTGACATCCATCTTTCCAGTATATCCAGAATGAGGCGTGGATCGCACGCTGCCGCGATTTTGATATACCAACCCGCACGTGCCGCAGACACCTTAGTGCTGGGAATAGCACAGTCACTTGTGAGTGCAATCTTTGTCAATTTTTAAACCATTTTTAATAAAACTTACCACACTATTATGCCCCGTACACACGGTCGGACTTTGTTTGGACATTCCGACAACAAAATCCTAGGATTTTTTCCAACAGATGTTGGCACAAACTTGTCTTGCATACACACGGTCACACAAAGTTGTCGGAAAATCCGATCATTCTGAACGCGGTGACGTAAAACACGTACGTCTGGACTATAAACGGGGCAGTGGCCAATAGCTTTCATCTCTTTATTTATTCTGAGCATGCGTGGCACTTTGTCCTTCGGATTTGTGCACACACGATCGGAATTTCCGACAACGGATTTTGTTGTCGGAAAATTTTATATCCTGCTCTCAAACTTTGTGTGTCGGAAAATCCGATGGAAAATGTGTGATGGAGCCCACACACGGTTGGAATTTCCGACAACAAGGTCCTATCACACATTTTCCGTCGGAAAATCCGACCGTGTGTACGGGGCATTAGAGTTCTTCTTTGTGTCCTTGGTGGAGTCTGTACCCTTATACTCAGCCTTTCTTGGAGGGGGTCTCATAGTGAGATGTCTACCTAGGATCCACTTGGTTCATTCAATCAAAGCGCAATCTGACCTACTGTAAAAAGTGGTCAAACATTTCTGGTGAGTTGCCATCTACCTCATGAGCACTCGTGGTGAAGCTTGTATTTGAAGGAACATCAAACAAGAAGATTTTATATGTATATAGTGGGGTTGTCACTTTAGACATTATTAGTTTTCCTTGTTTGCACATGATATACGTATACCAATTCATATGATGTATTCAATCATGATGTTTTATAGCGCCAACACCTTTACCTTTGCCTATTCACATATCTCCTATTCAGATGAAGACCCATCTCTTCAGGGAGGCCTATCCAGCCTCTAATTAACTTTCAAATGACTTTTATTTATTATTAAAAAGGACTTTTAATTTCTCCATTAGCTCATCCCTACAGTTATTACCTTTTGCATAGGCGTAGCAAGAGGGGTTGCAGTGTCGACCCCACTCATGCTCCAGGGGGCTCAGGCAGCAAGAGGAACAGGGACAGGAGGGACAACGGTGGCATTTAGTAGACCCAGATGAGCTGTATTTTCCTGCAGCTGAAAGACCATTTCTCCCTCTCCCGCTGGCATTCAGCTGCTGCAGGAAAATACAGCTGATCAGTTCTAGTAAATACCACTGCCACCCCTCCTGTCCCCGTTTTTCTTGCTGCCTGGGCCCCCTGTGTGCTCCCCTGGTCTCCAGGTCAATGCCGGCAGCGGCATGAATTCCTTCCTGTGGCAGTTGCATCGGGCTTTTCACAGACAGTGTGCCCTTTTGCTTTTTCATCTGGCCGGCAGCTTCGGGTGTCTCTTTTCTCCCCCTCCCTCCAGAGATTCCCAATTTTCACTTCATGTTGTGGACAGTTCTGGATTCACATTAAGTACCCTCAGAATCAGGTGCTTGGGGGGGTCCCCTGCAGTTCTCCAACCACTCCTGCAGTTTCCAGCGCTCCTCTAGCACTTTGCAGGGTTCAAGGCGGAACCCCCTGAGGCAGAGCATGTTACTACTGTGAGTGGGATCTGTACTGCTCCAATTACAGGGGATGAATAGGAGAGGAGAGTCAGTGGGGATCAAAGCAGTACACATCTCACCAGCACAAGCAGCATCTAGGGGGTGCTGGGGTGGGCTCCCCCATTCTAAGCCCTCCCCCTCTTTCAAGTCTTCCACCACCCCTGATACTTGCCGGCAGTCTCCCATCCTCCCATGGTACACATCTTGAGCACAGCACTAAGAGCTCCTCCTCCCCATCCCTTACAGCTACAATGTGCACAATGTATAGCTAGCTACTGCAACTAAGTCGCCATTCCGACCATGAAATTTCACAGGTCGGAACTACAACCAGTAGCTAGCTATACACTGTGCACATCACGTCGGTGTAAGAGGGAATCAGATTTCAGCTCCAGTGTGCTGTGTGGGGAGCAGGAGTTTTTTTAGTGCCTGTGCTCAGGATGTCTCCAGTGCAGGGATGGGAGAAAGAGCTCTGCCTAGTGCACTGCCAGCAGCGACCCCTGTGCTGTGCCCTTCTGCCTGTCCTGTGCCCTTCTGTCCACCCTGTGCTATGCCCTCCTGCCCTTGCAGCAATGTGCCCTCCTGTCTACCCTTTTCCCTGCCCTCCCTGTATTGTGCCCTCCTGCTCTCCCTGTACTATACCCTTCTGTTCGCTCTGTACTGTGCCCTCCCTGTACTGTACCCTCCTGCCTGCCCTGTACTGTGCCCTCCTGCCCTCCCTGTAATCCGTCCTCCCTGTACTCTGCCCTCCTGCCCGCCCTGCACTGTGCTCTTCTGCCCTCCCTGTACTGTGCCCTATTGTCCTCCCTGTAATGTGCCCTCCTGCCCACCCTGTACTGTGCCCTCTTTTCCTTGCTGTAATGTGCCCTCCTGCCTGCTCTGTACTCTGCCTGCCCTCCCTGTACTGTGCCCCCCCCTGCCCTCCCTGTACCCTCCTGCCCGCTTGGTACTGTGCCCCCCTGCCCTCTCTGTACTGTAGCCTCCTGCCCGCCCTATACTCTTCCCTCCTGCCCTCCATGTACTGTGCCCTCCTGCCCTCCCTGTACTGTGCCCTCCTGCCCTCCCTTTATATAAGTAGTAAAGTGAAGCAGCGCTATAAACTATAACCAATACTAAAACAATATAAAGTGCTAAATCACAAATATAATAATAAAGTGCAAATGCGATAAACAAATCCTATGTCAATGTGCAAAAGTGCAATCATATGTCATCAAAAATAGTCCAATGACAATAGAAAAAATGTGCATCAAATATCACAATGATTGAAAGTCTCTTCAATTGTGCAAAATAGGTGTAAAAACAGGAGTGGGGAAGGAGGGGGAAAAAGTGTCCAAGTGCAAATCAGCAGGATAGAATGTGATGATAGCCTGTAGATAACCTTCATCAATCCACACGCATTGTGTTCTAGCCTCTCACCTCAGGGATAGACCCCAATGGGCCGTGACCAGAAGTGACCTCACCCGGCTCCTCCCTGTGCTCTCCTGCCCTCCCTGTACTGTGCCCTCTTGCCCGACCTGTATAGTGACCTCTAGCCCACCCTGTACTGTGCCCTCCTGCCCGCCCTGTACTGTGCCCTTCTTCCCACCCTGTACTGTGCTCTCCTGCCCTCTCTGTACTATGCCCTCCTGACCTCCCTGTACTGTGCCCTTTTTCCAAACCTATACTGTGCCCTCTGGTCCACCCTGCACTGTGCCCTCCTGACCTCCCTGTACTGTGCCCTCTTGCCCCCCTAGGTTGGAAGAGGCATTTATGATGGGGGGTGTGTACAGGTAGGGTGATAGTATAAAAAAATAGAGTGGAAGCAGTGTGTACAGGGGAAAAGAGGGTCAGTGTATAAAGGGGGGCCATTGTAAACAGTGGGGGCAGTGTGTAGAGATGTGTAGAGATGGTGGGACAGTGTGTACAGGGGGTGAATTTAATTTGGGATAATTTCCTTAGATGTGTTTTCAGCCAAGGTCAGCTATTATGCTCGTAAGTTAGAGACAATTTCTCTGTTATCAATGTGGGGTTGGCTCCCTCTAGTGTAAGCTGAACTCTATGTGTGTGTAACGCCCGCAAATTGTTGCCTATTAATTCAATGCTATGCTATTCTGTGTACAGTGTTATAAGTTAGCATTTGGCACCATCTAGCAGCCAAGATTGTGAATGGACTTTATTTTACTTTTTCTTCCTGGAGAAGAAAATAGGAAGTGACTATCTTGTTTAGGTTTCCACAATAACTTGACCTACCCACAATGCCTAATGACCTCCCATGAGCACCAAGAGAACTGAACTGCATTGTGGGAAGGCTATAAAAGCCATCTTGGCTGTCTTGGGAACGCATGGCCAGCCTGCGAGGATCTGTGTGGAGGTTTCCAGTGAAGCTGGCCTACATCCACTGTGGAGCGATCTGATTAGCGATCCTGTGATACATCAGTGAGCTGGACTGACGGCGAGGCAAGACTGGGAAGGAGCCAGAGAAGCCTGTTGGAGTCATCTGAGAGTCCCAGAACATCTCGTTGAGCAGAGCAGCGTAGCAGTGTCGGCCGGCCAGAAACAGGACCCTGTGCACCGGAGAAGAACTTTTCTACATTGCAGACCTGGTTGGGTGAGAGGGCTGCTGCCCAAAAGTTTCATTGACGCACTTTTACACACCTGCATTTATAACACAGTGTTAGTGGGACCTGTAGCCCCACAGAGGAAATTCAAAGGATTAAGACTGAGTTCAAAATAGGCCTCAAGCCTGTACCTCATTACAATTCTGATACTGTGTTATAGGCACCAGAGATAGTTGTAGTGCTGCTGTAGCACAACATCAGTTCAACATTCAGTTTGCTTTGACCTGGGAGTTGTTAACCTTTGGATTACAATTTACTTTACACATAGCTAGCAGAAGAAAGAAGAAAAGAAGGACTGTCTCATAAAACACAAGGCTTTGTGTTTCATTGCCCTTTAAAGTTACTGTAATATAAAGCAGTGGGAGCTCCCTTGGGATTGTACTGTACTTTGTTAAAATAGCATTTGCTTTCTCTAAAGTTACAAAGCGTGCTGAGGGTGGGACAATGCCCATAGTGAAGTCAGTTCACTCTGTCATTTGTCCCATTTCCTAGACGCATTGCTAAGAGATTAATTTAAACACTTAATTTTTGTATAGTACTTTATTGTGGATTAAATCTGTTGGCTGTCACACTACGTTGGTCTGACAGTACAACTACTGTAATCATTGTTTTGAAGCAAGTACAGTAAAACAGAATTCTTGTTTAAGTATTCCTGTGTGGAGTGTTGCTTCTTTTGAACTGTTGACCAGGTGCAAGCTGGAGGTTAAAGGTAAAGACAAAAAGGTATATTATGTTATATATTGTGAAATTGTCTTTAAGTTTTACCGCACACTTATATTATATCACAGCTGTGTTAAGGGAATTGAGTCTGTGCTGTTACACATAATGGAACCCGAAGTGTCAGAGGTAAGGGTAGCTCCGAGGGTTTTCGATAGCCAATTGGAAAATGAACTACTTAGCAGCTAATACGGGGGTAGTGCGCTCCATGTGTGTTTCTTTTCTTCCTGTGTGAGGACTCAGAGCAAAGCATCATGGAACATGTAGTTCAGAATGTAGAAGTGACACTGCCAGCAGGACTCATCTGAACTACAGGGAACAGAATGCTGAATGCACCGAACAGACTGCTGGGAGAGGCGATAAATAGGGCAGGCGCGGCCTAGATTGCTCTCTCTGGACACCGTTCTGACTCTGCCAGCAAGAGGTCTGTGTGACAGGGAGTTGCTGATGATTAGCGGCCTATGCAGCGGAGAGCCGGACAGCTATACCCAGAGGGATCTCTGCGGACAGCATCGCTTCTTCAGTGCAGTGCGCCTGCAATTCAGATTCCAGTGAGGTGCAGCGTGGCGCGGCCGCCATTTTACGAAGCAAAGACACAGAGAGAGAGAGTTCCGGCCAGAGTCTTCTCACCATCTGCACTGTGATCTATCCATCTGATATTGGAGTGGTGAGCGGGCATAGCCCTTGTCATAGTTAAGGACACTGCTGTTAAACAACACCCACACAGATTGACTGGTGGTACTTGTAGTCCCACAGAAGTTAAACTCTCTGTTATACAGGATTATAAGGAAGAAGGAAGCTATACTGTTACCAGGATAAAACACATCTTTGCTAATTTTGGCATATCTTACACTTTTGGATTACTTTATTTACAACTAAAGAAAGAGGCTAAGATTTCAATGAATATCCCTTTCTCACCCTTTTTATAACTTCCTCTCCCCATCTGCTCAAATTGCATTGAACTGCTACAGGGAGCCATCCTATTGAATATAATATTGTTTATACTGTTTTCAATATTGTGCAGGATTGCTGGCCTGTGTGCTAAGGAGGCAGAAGGGAGAGACCTGACAAATAAGATATAGTGACAGGTGTTTACTCTTCTGTTAACCTGTTCACACAGGTCTCTGTATTGAGTTAAAGTGGTTGTACACCCTGTACAACCACTTTTACCTACAGGTAAGCCTATATTAAGGCTTACCTGTAGGTGCTGGAAATATCTCCTAAACCTCCACGGTGTAGGAGATATTTACAATAAGGGCATGCGCCAATGTCTACGGTGCATGCGCACTTTTGAAAGGCCAGATCGTGCCATTTCCAAAGGGGTCATGCCGTGACTGGCAGCTCCCGGGTGCATGTGCGGAAGTGACATCACGCGACTCAGAGCCGGAGTTTGAGGCCCTGGAAGGAAGAGGGGTGAAGATGGACGCTCACTGCTAGTGGGGACAGCAGTGACATCGCAGGCTTTGGTTTCAGGTAAGTGACACATAATGGGCTACTATGCGATGCATAGTAGCCCATTATGCTTTACCTTTGCAGGGAAATAAAGAGGAAGTAAAACCCATCAGGGTTTACTTCCTCTTTAATACTTGTGTTCATTTATAATTCAGGGAACCGTACACCAATATATTGTGTTTACTAGACAAGTTTGAGATAAAGGGTGGTGTATACAGGAGTGTTTTCATTATTGACCAAAGTTGATATACTTAAAGTATGTATCTTGTGTTCTGATACCACAGTAAACATATTTGAACAGTTTCTTTAATATTGTGTGAGTCTCTATTTACTACCACAGCTGGTGACATGATGGAACCCAGGGTGTCAGAGGTAGGAGAGGTTTTGCAGAGTCGAGGTAATCAGTGGGGTACCGAGTCTATTAGCAGCCCTTACGGGGGTACTGCTACATGTTTATTTGTTGTTTCTAATCAAACTAAAAAGCCACGCCCAATATGTAGCATCATTTAGCCATGTCCACTTTTTGCTGCAATGCGATCTGCAAGAACCTATGTTCCTGACAGGGGCCCATTGCATTACTTTGCCCAGGGGCCCATGTCGCTATCAAGATGGCCCTGCGTAAAATACAGCTGCTGACTTCAGCAGACCATTGCACCATTCCAACCTCAGGATTCCTTCCTTCACAGAGACTGGCTGCTGCTAGAATGTATGAGATGCTGTAACTCATCCACATGACATGTGAGTGCAATGGTTGTTACTTTTCTTCTGTAATAAAGATTTAACTGCAGAATGGATTGGGCTTCTTATTGCTTTTTGTCCTTTTCCTCTCCCCTAGCAGGTTTGGGAAGCTGCAGTCCTTGGTCAATTGTGCCTTGATTTGATCAGTCTCATACACTGACAGATAATAATTGCCTGAATAATCTACTATATGTTTCTGCTACTCCATCACAGTGGGATTCATTATAATATGCATACACAGTAATTGGTCTTACCGTTTACCCAGGGTTGCGCAATTACTACATCAAGGTTTTTTGCTTTTGCTTCACTGTCCAGTGCCACTGTCTCCCAGCAGAGGAAAAAATATTCTGTCCAGGCCTCTCAAACATTTATCAACTCCCCAGCCATCCTCTGGGCACCTCTTACCCAAGGACTGGCTGGAGTCTGATACATTTTCCTAAATCAGGGGCTGATTATCCTGCTCTATGTTCTGGAAGCGTTTTCCAGAGGCAGATAGGAGCAATCAACCACTGACCTTAGGAAAACCTGACCAGGAGCAAATCACTCCACTGAGTACAGTAAAGCCAAAAACATTTAGCCTAACTTTAAGGGCAAGGCACTACATGTATCACAAGATATTTCAGCCTTATCTGATATGTTTGATATTTCTAATTTCTTTCCAGGGAGATGCTGGTGGTCCATTAATCTGCAATGGAGTGCTCAGAGGAATCACATCATTTGGAGTCTTTCCATGTGGCCTGATAGGAGATGCAAGTGTTTTTGCTCGTCTTACAGAGGACTATCTCTGCTGGATTTATAAAGTTGTTAGCAGATGGTCTTAAGGCTCTTTAAGAGCATGCCATTTAAAAATGTGTAGCAGATGCATTTAAAGCAGAACTTAAAGTGGTTGTAAACCTACACAAAAGAAAAAAAAAAAACCTGCAAGACAAAGGCATAATGCATAGCATACTAGCTCATTATGAATTACCGTATTTATCGGCGTATAACACGCACCGGCGTATAACACGCACCCCAATTTAGGAGGGAATTTTAAGGAAAAAAAAACTTTTAGGAGGGAAGTTGAAGGGAAAAAAACTTACATTTAAATGCCCATCATTGCAGCCTTCTCAGTGCAGCCTTGCCCCAGTGCAGCCTTGCCCCAGTGCAGCCATGTCAGTGCAGCCATGTCAGTGCAGCCTTGTCAGTGCAGCCTTCCCCAGTGTCCATTGCAGCCTTGCCCCAGTGCAGCCTTGCAGCTCGCTGACTGTGATTTGAAAATGGCGCCGCCGGTGCCGAAATACACAGAGCCGGTCCTCGGCTCTTCTCGGCGGCTCTCGTTCACTTTCGGCTCCACTCCTAGTCCTGCCCAGGATGAGTGTGACTGTGAGCGGAGCTATTCGAACCTAGCCGAGTACACTCGGCTAGGTTCGGGCGGCGCTCGAGTGAAGCTGAAAGTGGCCGAGAAGAGCCAAGGACCGGCACTGTGTATTTCGGCGCCGGCGGCGCCATTTTCAAATCGCGGTCGGCGATTTTTTAGATCTGACAGCTCAGGACCACAGGGGATCGGCGTATAACACGCACCCGCGATTTTTCCCTGATTTTAAGGGGCAAAAAGTGCGTGTTATACGCCGATAAATACGGTACTTACCTTAGAACGAAGCCCCCGCAGAGGTCCTCGTACACTGATCCGGCTGGCGACATCGTTCCTGGAGTTACTTCTGGGTATCGCGGGCTCTGGCGCTGTGATTGGCCAGAGCCGCGATGATGTCACTCCCACGCGTGCGCATGGGAGCCGCCAGTAATGGCACACTTGAAGCAACGGCATGTATGTGCCGTTGCTTCAGTGTGCATGTGCTGATGATGTTGGCACATGCAGATACAGGGGATATCCGGGGTAGCTACAGGTAAGCCTTATTATAGGCTTACCTGTAGCAAAAAGTGGTTGTAAAGTAGGGTGACCAGACATCCCCGGTCTCTGGGGACAGTCCCCGGAATGAGGACACTGTCCCCAGACCAAGTCTGTGCCCGGGTCTAAGCAATGTCAAAACTGTCAGTGCAGAATTGAAAAAAAAATTGCAAACCCCCGCTCCTACTAGCTTAGGGGGTGTATTTTTTTTCCATTATCTGTGCCCCTTTCTGATCATCCTGTGCTGGTCAGAGCAGAGGGACCATTTTTTCAGTTTCGGGCGCATGACCATTCTGCTCCCACTCGCATGTTCTTCTGCCTTGGCTTAAGTCCCCGCTAGCCGCCTGCCTGCCTACCTCCTTGCCTTCCCTGGTGGAGTGATCTTCCTCTGCTCAGCTACGCTCCCCACCCAGTAGTAGCCGGGGCCCAGAGAGTGAGACTTGAGAGGCTGTAAGGCGGACGGGCGGCGGCGTCAGGCAGAGAGAGGCAGCTGAGCTCAGCTGACAGTGTCCAGCAGCAGGAAGAGGAGAAGTGGATCCGATCATTGGGCTGCCAGTGCTTTCAAGGCTTCAACACAGGTGTGCTTTGGGGGTGTCTGTGAATAGACTACATTGCACTGTGTCTGTCTCTCTGGCATCATGGATGGTATCATAACTCACAGACAGCAGGCACTCTATCATGGCTCTGGCTGGCTCTGTCACAGTGTGTCACATAACATGGCTGCTGAGTGCTGATTTTGTTACCTTATTGGTCATATGTATCAGCACCCAGCAGCCATGTCATGTGACACACTGACACAGAGCCAGCCAGAGCCATGATAGAGTGTCTGCTGCCTGTGAGTTATCATAATGCTGATGATCTTAACCAGTTGCAAACCATAGCAGATTTACTTCTACAGGGTGGTTGCGCTGCACAGGATCATATATATACTGTATATACGTGATCTTGCATCTCTGGGTATCAGAGCCGATCAGCGGTTCCGGCGGACTCGACGTCCGCCGGTGACCACCAGTCATTCTGTACACAGGCAGAAGGGCGGTCTGCCTATGTAAACAAGGCAGATTGCCATTATGTCAGTATGGAAGACATTGATCCTGTGTCCCTGCAAAGCAGAGACAGGGATCTATGCTTTCCCCTAGTAAAACCACCTCCCCATACAGTGAGAAAACACTTGTTAGGCACATATTTAACCCTTTGGTTGCTCTAGATGTTAACCCCTTCCCAGCCAGTGTCATTAGCAAAGTGACAGTGCATATTTTTAGCACCGATCACTGGTTCCCACAAAGTGTCAAAAGTGTCACTTGGTATTCAATTTTTCCCCGGCAATAGCGCAATCCCAATATAAGTCGTTGATTGCCGGTGTTCTGACGAGAAGTGTCCTCATATCGGATAGTGTCTGCCCCGTACTGCGCAGGCGCAGCGCTTGCGCAGTACGGAGGACAAGGAGACGCCGAAAGTGTCCGAAGTTGATCAGCTGACCATCAGCTGTACACGGCGCTTGGGCACAATAGTGAAGGCTTTGTAAGAGGGCCCCTCGCGGGCTCGCTTCGCTCGCCACGCTTCGGGCACGGCCACACTGTGCTCGGCATCTATTTATTCTAACTCTGTGTCCACTTGGATAGTGGGGAATGAACCTGGACACAGGGCGAGAATAAAAGTGCAGGCGGCGTGTACAGTACAGGGCGGACACTATCCGATGGGGGACAGTATTCGACAAGACACCGGCATTACTAGAAAAAAACAAATATGTCCCCAGATTTCATTTTAAAAATCTGGTCACCTTTTAGAAAAGGGTTTATAACCACTTTAACTTAGGCTGACCAGACGTCCCCGTTTTCCGGGGACAGTCCCCGGATTGGGGAGGCTCTCCCCGGACTGAATATGTCCCCGGTTTTGTCCCCGGATTGGCGCGGCAGCAGCCATGGCACTATTTTCGGCTGCTTAGTCTCAGGCACTTCCGCATTTTAGCTCCGGGGGTCAGGCTGTAGCACCTGTTGCCCGTCCCATCAGCAGTATCTGGCTCCTCCCTCACTCCGCCGCCTGTCCAATCAGACAATCCGCCTTGAATTGGTGTCCGCCCAACCCCGCCCACACTCCAGCCTCCTGCATGCACTGTGCTCAGCCTACTTGTGAAAACGAGCCTGAGAGGGGAGGCATAATTGGTGAGTGAGCCATCCGCTCCATGAACAGCTCTCCTCTCTCACCAGACCTCTTTGCTTCTTTCCCTTCTCATTCCGTTCTCCCCCTTGTGCAGACTGGGGGGGGGATTGTGCTGACTGGGGGGGGGGATTGTGCTGATTGGGGGGGGGGGGGGGGGGGTTGTGCAGACTTGGGGGGAGGATTGTGCAGTCTGGGGGTAGATTGTGCAGACTGGGGGGGTTGTGCAGAATGGGGGGGGAGGATTGTGCAGACTGGGGGTAGATTGTGCAGACTGGGGGGGTTGTGCTGACTGGCAGGTATTGTGCAGACAGGGGGGGGATTGTGCAGACTGGGGGGGATTCTGCTGACTGGAGGGGGATTGTGCAGACTGGGGGGGATTGTGCAGACTGGGGGGGATTGTGCAGACTGGGGGGGATTGTGCAGACTGGGGGGGGGGATTGTGCAGACTGGGGGGGGGGGGGATTGTGCAGACTGGGGGGGGGGATTGTGCAGACTGGGGGGGATTGTGCAGACTGGGGGGGGGGATTGTGCAGACTGGGGGGGGGATTGTGCAGACTGGGGGGGATTGTGCAGACTGGGTGGGAAGATTGTGCAGAATGGGGAGGGGGATTGTGCAGAATGGGGGGGGGGGATTGTGCAGAATGGGGGGGGATTGTGCAGACTGGGGGGGGGGATTGTGCAGACTGGGGGGGGGGATTGTGCAGACTGGGGGGGGATTGTGCAGACTGGGGGGGGATTGTGCAGACTGGGGGGGATTGTGCAGTCTGGGGGGGATTGTGCAGACTGGGTGGGAAGATTGTGCAGAATGGGGGGGGGGGGGATTGTGCAGAATGGGGGGGGGGGGGATTGTGCAGACTGGGGGGGGGGTATTATGCAGACTGGGGGGGGATTGTACAGACTGGGGGGGGGGATTATGCAGACTGGGGGGGGGGATTGTGCAGACTGGGTGGGAAGATTGTGCAGAATGGGGGGGGGGGGGATTGTGCAGAATGGGGGGGGGGGGGGATTGTGCAGACTGGGGGGGGGGTATTATGCAGACTGGGGGGGGATTGTACAGACTGGGGGGGGGGATTATGCAGACTGGGGGGGGGGATTATGCAGACTGGGGGGGGGATTGTGCAGACTGGGGGGGAGGATTGTGCAGTCTGGGGGGGATTGTTCAGACTGGGGGGAAGATTGTGCAGAATGGGGGGGGGGGTTGTGCAGACTGGCGGGTAATGTGCTGACTGGGGGGGGGGGGATTGTGCAGACTGGGGGTAGATTGTGCAGACTGGGGGTATATTGTGCAGACTGGCAGGTATTGTGCAGACAGGGGGGGGGTTGTGCAGACTGGGGGGGATTCTGCAGACTGGAGGGGGATTCTGCTGACTGGAGGGGGATTTTGCAGACTGGGCTGGGGGGAATGTGCAGACTGGGGGGGGGGGGATTGTGCAGACTGGGGGGGGGGATTGTGCAGTCTGGGGGGGATTGTGCAGACTGGGTGGGAAGATTGTGCAGACTGGGGGGGGGATTGTGCAGACTGGGGGGGGGGGTTGTGCAGACTGGGGGGGTATTATGCAGACTGGGGGGGGATTGTGCAGACTGGGGGGGGGGATTGTGCAGACTGGGGGGGGGGATTGTGCAGACTGGGGGGGGGGATTGTGCAGACTGGGGGGGGGATTATGCAGACTGGGGGGGGGGATTATGCAGACTGGGGGGGGGATTGTGCAGACTGGGGGGGTGGATTGTGCAGTCTGGGGGGGATTGTTCAGACTGGGGGGGAAGATTGTGCAGAATGGGGGGGGGGGGGGTTGTGCAGACTGGCGGGTAATGTGCAGTCTGGGGGGGATTGTGCAGACTGGGGGGGAGGATTGTGCAGTCTGGGGGGGATTGTTCAGACTGGGGGGGAAGATTGTGCAGAATGGGGGGGGGGGATTCTGCTGACTGGAGGGGGATTCTGCTGACTGGAGGGGGATTTTGCAGACTGGGCTGGGGGAAATGTGCAGACTGGGGGGGGGGGGATTGTGCAGACTGGGGGGGGGGATTGTGCAGTCTGGGGGGGATTGTGCAGACTGGGGGGGGGGATTGTGCAGACTGGGGGGGGGATTGTGCAGACTGGGGGGGGGATTGTGCAGACTGGGGGGGGGGTTGTGCAGACTGGGGGGGGGTTATGCAGTCTGGGGGGGGGATTGTGCAGTCTGGGGGGGATTGTTCAGATTGGGTGGGAAGATTGTGCAGAATGGGGGGGGGGGGGGGGGTTGTGCAGACAGGCGGGTAATGTGCTGACTGGGGGGATTATGCAGACTGGGGGGGGGGAATTGTGCAGACTGGGGGGGGATTTTGCAGACTGGGCTGGGGGGATTGTGCAGATTGGGGGGGGATTGTGTAGACTGGGGGGGGATTGTGCAGATTGGGGGGGGGGATTGTGTAGACTGGGGGGGGGGATTGTGCAGACTGGGGGGGGGATTGTGCAGACTGGGGGGGATTGTGCAGACTGGGTGGGAAGATTGTGCAGAATGGGGGGGGGGGTTGTGCAGACTGGGGGTAGATTGTGCAGACTGGGGGGTTGTGCTGACTGGCGGGTATTGTGCAGACTGGGGAGGGGGATTGTGCTGACTGGGGGGATTGTGCAGACTGGGGGGGGGGGATTGTGCAGACTGGGGGGGGGGATTGTGCAGACTGGGGGGGGGGATTGTGCAGACTGGGGGGGGGGATTGTGCAGACTGGGGGGGAGGATTGTGCAGACTGGGTGGGAAGATTGTGCAGAATGGGGGGGGGGGGGGGTTGTGCAGACTGGGGGTAGATTGTGCAGACTGGGGGGTTGTGCGGACTGGCGGGTATTGTGCAGACTGGGGGGTTGTGCAGACTGGCGGGTATTGTTCAGACTGGGGAGGGGGATTGTTCAGACTGGGGGGGGGGATTGTGCAGACTGGGGGGGGGATTGTGCAGATTGGGGGGGGGGGATTGTGCAGACTGGGGGGAGGATTATGCAGACTGGGGGGGATTGTGCAGACTGGGGGGGGGGGGTGTTGGGCTGACTGGGGGACAGGGATTGTGCAGACTGGCAAACTGGGGGGTTGTGCTCACTTGGGGGAGGGGTTGTGCTGACTGGGGGGGATTGTGCAGACTGGGTGGGAAGATTGTGCAGAATGGGGGGGGGGTTGTGCAGACTGGGGGTAGATTGTGCAGACTGGGGGGTTGTGCAGACTGGCGGGTATTGTGCAGACTGGGGGGGGGGGGATTTGTGCAGACTGGGGGGGGGGGATTTGTGCAGACTGGGGGGGGGATTGTGCAGATTGGGGGGGGGGGATTGTGCAGACTGGGGGGAGGATTATGCAGACTGGGGGGGATTGTGCAGACTGGGGGGGGGGGGGGTGTTGGGCTGACTGGGGGACAGGGATTGTGCAGACTGGCAAACTGGGGGGTTGTGCTCACTTGGGGGAGGGGTTGTGCTGACTGGGGGGGATTGTGCAGACTGAGGGGGGTTGTGCTCACTTGGGGGGGGTTTGTGCTGACTGGGGGGGGGGGGGATTTTGTAGACTGGGCTGGGGGGATTGTACAGACTGGGGGGGGAATGTGCAGACTGGGGGGGGGGGGATTGTGCAGAATGGGGGGGGGGGTGCAGACTGGGGGTAGATTGTGCAGACTTGGGGGTTGTGCAGACTGGCGGGTATTGTGCAGACTGGGGAGGGGGATTGTGCAGACTGGGGAGGGGGATTGTGCAGACTGGGGAGGGGGATTGTGCAGACTGGGGGGGGGGATTGTGCAGACTGGGGGGGGGGGATTGTGCAGACTGGGGGGAGGATTGTGCAGACTGGGGGGGGGGTGTTGGGCTGACTGGGGGACAGGGATTGTGCAGACTGGCAAACTGGGGGGTTGTGCTCACTTGGGGGAGGGGTTGTGCTGACTGGGGGGGATTGTGCAGACTGGGTGGGAAGATTGTGCAGAATGGGGGGGGGGGGTTGTGCAGACTGGGGGTAGATTGTGCAGACTGGGGGGTTGTGCAGACTGGCGGGTATTGTGCAGACTGGGGGGGGGGATTGTGCAGACTGGGGGGGGGATTGTGCAGATTGGGGGGGGGGGGGATTGTGCAGACTGGGGGGAGGATTATGCAGACTGGGGGGGATTGTGCAGACTGGGGGGGGGGTGTTGGGCTGACTGGGGGACAGGGATTGTGCAGACTGGCAAACTGGGGGGTTGTGCTCACTTGGGGGAGGGGTTGTGCTGACTGGGGGGGATTGTGCAGACTGAGGGGGGTTGTGCTCACTTGGGGGGGGTTTGTGCTGACTGGGGGGGGGGATTTTGTAGACTGGGCTGGGGGGATTGTACAGACTGGGGGGGGAATGTGCAGACTGGGGGGGGGGGGGATTGTGCAGAATGGGGGGGGGGTGTGCAGACTGGGGGGGGGGGGGATTGTGCAGACTGGGGGTAGATTGTGCAGACTTGGGGGTTGTGCAGACTGGCGGGTATTGTGCAGACTGGGGAGGGGGATTGTGCAGACTGGGGGGGGGGGATTGTGCAGACTGGGGGGGGGATTGTGCAGATTGGGGGGGGGGATTGTGCAGACTGGGGGGAGGATTATGCAGACTGGGGGGGATTGTGCAGACTGGGGGGGGGGTGTTGGGCTGACTGGGGGACAGGGATTGTGCAGACTGGCAAACTGGGGGGTTGTGCTCACTTGGGGGAGGGGTTGTGCTGACTGGGGGGGATTGTGCAGACTGAGGGGGGTTGTGCTCACTTGGGGGGGGTTTGTGCTGACTGGGGGGGGGGGATTGTGAAGACTGGGGGGGATTTTGTAGACTGGGCTGGGGGGATTGTGCAGACTGGGGGGGGAATGTGCAGACTGGGGGGGGGGGGGATTGTGCAGACTGGGGGGCTACACAGTTCTCTGGATGGTGGTATGAGAGGAGGCCTGTAATGTGCACAGTGCTCTGGACAAAATGTGAGAAATAATGTATATATCATACAATCATTCCATAAACACATACCACATACACTGCATATATCATTTGAGGAAAATATGCTTATCAAATAGTTTACCATTTGCCAATAAAAAATAAATTTTAAAAAATGTCCCCGGATTTCATTTTGAAAATCTGGTCACCTTACTGTAATGTGCACAGTGCTCTGGACAAAATGTGAGAAATAATGTATATATCATACAATCATTCCATAAACACATACCACATACACTGCATATATCATTTGAGGAAAATATGCTTATCAAATAGTTTACCATTTGCCAATAAAAAATAAATTTTAAAAAATGTCCCCGGATTTCATTTTGAAAATCTGGTCACCTTACTGTAATGTGCACAGTGCTCTGGACAAAATGTGAGAAATAATGTATATATCATACAATCATTCCATAAACACATACCACATACACTGCATATATCATTTGAGGAAAATATGCTTATCAAATAGTTTACCATTTGCCAATAAAAAATAAATTTTAAAAAATGTCCCCGGATTTCATTTTGAAAATCTGGTCACCTTACTTTAACTGTATCTGAGCGCCATAAACTGAAAATGCTATTTAGATCATTTTTAATAAGCAGAGAAAGCTCATGCTTTATTTTGTTGAGAATTCACTTTGAAAATTACCCCCCAGTATTTCTAGCTATAGCAATATTGAGTAAGGGCAAATGATTCATGTAGAATTCATACTTCCTGGAATACATCTGCCCTTAACTCAGAAATGTAGGCAGGATGTTGTGCTTAGCTGAGAAACCCCCCGCCCAAAAAAAAAATGCCCATGAAAACTTCTGGAAAGAATAACATAATTTTAGCCTAGGCCAGAATCTAGAAAGCAACTGAAGAAATGAAAAATAGGAATTTTAAAACAAGTAAACATAATATACCTTCCTATCTATTTACCAAGGCTAGCAGCATAAGGATTAGAAATAATTAAAGCAGTAGCAAACTGCGGCAGTTTACACCTGTAAGGCAATTACATAATGTGCTAGTATACTTACTTTAGAACGAAGCCCTCCAGCTGTGCGCTGTCACCTTCCCCGGTCTTTCTTCTGGGTTCGCAGGCTCCGGCCATATGTGTGGGAGCCCTCAGTTCTGGCATGAAGCTCTGATGGTCTGGCACGGTATGCCGGACCTTTAGAGCGCATGCGTCGGTGACGCCACCGACTGCACGCAGGGTGAATATCTCCCTGAAAATATGAGATTTAGGAGATATTCATTTTACCTACAGGTAAGCCTTATTGTAGGCTTACCTGTAGGTAAAAATCACAAAGCGGACTTTACTACCGCTTTAATGTTGATTGAGAGATTTTAGCTCTGCTTTAAAGTGGAGTTCAACCCATTTAAAAGTGTAACTGCTGACTTTTAATAAACAGACACTCACCTGTCCCACGGTCCAGCGATGCGGCCGCCCGAAGCCTCGCTCCTTTTCCCTTCCTCTCCGCAGCGCCAGCATTGCAAGTGTGGTCGCCTAGCTGTGACAGCTTGCGGCTTCACAGCCAGGTGCGCACGGTACATGCATGGCCGGACTGTCATGAATGGCCAGACAATCTTCTGGGACCTGTGACGTGTCCCAGAAGATTGCGGGGGGGGGGGGGAAGAGGTGAACTTCCGCTCTGTGCCGCAGCACCATGAGCGGAAGTGGAAGCTGGGTATCTGAAAAAACTAGGTACCCCCCAAAAAAGAAAATGACATGCCAAATGTGGCATGTCAGGGGGTCAGGAATACTTAAAACGGAAGTTCCACTTTTGGGTTGAACTTCGCTTTAAGGAACTTTTCACAATTAAGCCCTTTCAGACCTTAGCATTTTGGGCACTAAGGACAACCCCTTCTTAGTGCACCATAGTGTACATGCCTTATGCTGGCTATATGCGATTGCAGTAACATGCATTTATGATGCCTGCATTCTGCATGCACTTATGAACATTTTGTGTTTTTTATAGATATGTCTTCTTGCTTTATTATGCAAATCCAGGGAGTATCATTCAAGCACCAACGTGGATACTTGCTCTTTTGCAATGGATATAAATTGCTTCAAGTTTGGCTAGTATAGTGAACTACAGCACAGGTGGGTTGCAAAAGTACATATTCATAAAGAATTGCATTGCAGCATACCACCACATTTAGCATACATTATCACAGTGCATTAATGTATATGTGAATAATATGTAACAAGCAGGTCCTTTACATCCTTTTACAATTTTTATGATGCTATAATATATTCACTGTATACCCTACTGTATAATGCTTTGTGGCATGAAATAAAAGGTATAAAAATAAAGATAATACCAATAACCCAAATCCTTTCAGACATTCTGTGCCTCATTTTTTCAATCAATTATTTTTAGTGTACACTTTACAGTTATAGATGATTCAACCATGATAATTGTGACAGAGTTAACGTTGAGAGATGTGTATCAGAAAGACAGATTGCTGAGATAAGACTGGTAGTTGCAACCAGTGTTGAAAACCAGAAATATAGAAAGATCTTGCGAGCCACAGATGGGCTAATGCCTCCAAAATAAATCCCTAGTGATAGCAAGCTGCAAACACTAATCACGTTTTAATACCCGTGTAAATAGCAATAAAATAAAATAAATGCGTTTGCGCTAGAGAAATTATAATAATAAAAGTAAAAATCAGTGTATACAAAAAAGAAAGAATAAATATCAAAAAATAAATATATCCCAATATATCTAAAACAATATTTTGTAAATATCAATCTGTGATAAATTATTTAGTGATAAAATAAACAAAGTGCATATAAAATGTTAGAAATCCAAGTGCAAACTCAGGTTTAAAAGAGTGCTCACTCTTTCAATAAAGTGATTCATAAAGTTCATAAATGATAAATGCAAAGTGCACAAATACAGTGTCCATCAACAGTGATATCCATCATGCTCATCCAAAAAGTGTAAAAAATATATCATGCTCCAGTGCTCTCCGGTGACCCCCAAAAGCATATGCGCTCACCTCAGAGCGTGTGACACAGTACCCAAACTATGTCAAATCACGCTTGGGAGCCACTCCTGGGCTCTAAAAGGTGTACAGAGACTGCGGACATGGTACAGGAGGTGATTAGAGAGTGTGGACATGGTACAGGATGTGGTCAGAGAAAAGTATGTGGGCCCCTCAGGCTCGATAGGGAGGGGAGATATAGACAGTGCATCCGCGCTGCTGCTAGAGTGCTGACAGTGGATGGAGCCCGTCCTGGCTTCTGAAAAGGTTCAATAAAGGAAGGGTGTCCCCTGGAAGTCACACACCTATGGTGTCGTGCTGCAATGAATGGAGGGGAAACCTTGGCCAGCATTCCGACCAGGCCACACCCCTAACATGTTTCGTTTCGCCCCCGGAGCTTAGTCATGGGGCTAACCATGACTAAGCTCAGGGGGAAGTGAAACGTGTTGGGGGTGTGGCCTGGACCGAGTCCAGGCCAAGGCTGCCACTCCATTCATTGCAGCAGGACACCATAGATGTGCAACTTCCAGGGGTCACCCTTTCTTTCTCGGACATGGTACAGGAGGTGGTCAGAGACTGCGGACATACTACAGTAGACGATCAGAGACTGCAGACATAGTACAGGGAGTGCTCAAAGACTGCAGACATACTACAGGAGACGGTCAGACTGCGGACATACTACAGGAGACAGTCAGAGACTGCGGACATACTACAGGAGGTGGTCAAAGACTGCGGACATACTACAGGAGATGGTCAGAGACTACAGACATGGTACAGGAGGTGGTCAGAGGCTGTGCAGACATGATAGCATCCTTCTCACCCCCTTATAGTAGTTACCCCCTCTGCCCCCCTTCATAATACCTCTCCACATCAGTGTCCTCATTCTGTGCGTCTTTCACCTCTCCACATCAGTGTCCTCCTGTGCCCCTTTCACCTCTCCACATCAGTGTCCTCCTGTGCCCCTTTCACCTCTCCACAGGCACATCAGTGTCCTCCTCTGCCCCTTCACAGCTCCACCCCGCAGTAATGTCCTCCTCTGCCCCCTCAGTTACATGAGTGTCCTTACTCCTCCTCGGCTCCTCCTCTGCTGTGGCGAGGCGCAACCGAGAACGAGTGCCTTTCATTCAAAAATGGTGCCATTACATCACTGCAGTACATGCGCCCGTCGAGCGTGTACGAGCTTTACCAAGCATGGCAAGCGTCGGAACAGCACATGCGCAGTTACTGTCAGCCCGCAGCCATCTTTTTTATGTGCACCGCTGCTCATAACGACATTTATGGACAGCCCAAGAATGGGCTGAAATTTACAGGCTGCCCGTAAATTAACGGGCGTTTGGCAACACTGGTTGCAACGTACAAATCTGTGGGGTATTCGTAAGTATTACTGGGTAAAGTCTCAGCCTTTTGCACAGTTCAATCATGTGCAAGACAGTAACCTCCAGCATGAACCAGCAGCTAACAGCTACATGCTTTTTGCTAATCTGTGAAGGTGAGTGCTATAATTAGACCGGGGGGTGTTGTAGATAAAAGTTACAATAGAACTGATATTGAGCAAAATTCCTGACCAGAGCACATCACAGTTGAAGACATTTACTTAAATGACCATAGACACTACATTTACTAATAAAATACATGAAGTAAAAAATGTTTTACTTGTGTTCATCTGGGACCTTACTTCCAACTAAATTTACACTTGAGAACTTTGCTATACACTATTTGCCTGGCATTTTTCTGATCTGCATATAAAACATATGGCAGTAGCATAGCTACTAACAAAAATGAAACGCAGGCGCACGTATTTTTGATGGGCATCCAAGAAGTTATTGTAGGTGGAAAACATACTTTAATTATGGACGGTGAATGGGCGTGGTTCTACAAGAGGCATAGTGTAAAATTTGTTTAAAATATTGAAAATTTTATACTCAGCGTTGCCCCTCTAAATCATGAATATACATATAGAATGGTAAAGATACCGCACTAACAAAACCAATAGCAAAAAGCAGCAGCATACAGTGCGATTACACCAAAAATTAAAGAGATAAAGAAAGTTGCGCTAGAAATTAAAGTCCCAAATAAATGACATCAAGGAAAAAATGTCCATTGGGAGCATAAAACACCACCACAGTGTGCCTATAAATTAATGTGCCCATCCACCGTAGCTGTTGATTCAGCTTACCAGACGGCAAGCTTAAGAAGGCAAGTGGCTATAGCCCAGCCAAGGCCTTTAAGCTTGCTAGCGATCCCGGTGTTCGGATGGCGGGGGGTAAATCTCCAAGGCTCACTCGCGGTATCCACGTATCCACACATTCAAATGGAAAACCCAGGTAACGCAGAAGAAAAGAAGACTGGCCATAGTGTAAGATATTCTAAACATTTATTTTAAAACATGTAGTCACTCACAGTTAAAACAGCAGAGTTGCGTATATGAAAGCCGGTCGGCATACAAGATAAGCGGAGCCCGTTCTCCTACTCCAAGGGCGTGGTGACGTCAGTGCGTGCCTTCCCATATGCGTTTTGTCATCATCTGACGTTGTCAATGGGGAACGGGCAGCGCAATGACTCACCATCATATAAAGGGAACCCAGCCTCATTCTGGGTCACGAGCATCTGGGCGCCATATTAGATATGGGAAAAGATTCCCCTAACTCAAAAATGATTAAAATATACAACGCTGCATATATAATTGTATAAAATCAGAAATAAAAAGAGAAAAAAAAAACTATAATGAGTCAACTGATTACTCTCATGGGATATACCCTAAATTTTATATATAATATAATGTTACTCCTATCCCAACCCAAATGTATGTGATACACATGTACCCATGGAGAAATACCTACATGTGAATGTAAACTTAATGAATAATATTAAAATATATTATATGAAAAAATATACGACTGACATACAAACATTAAGGATATGGAAAAATTATATGTATAAGTGGAAAAAAAACTTTAAACAGTAAGTTTTATGATAATACTAGTTTGTATATAAAATTGTGCCAAGAAATAATAATATAAAAATACTCAAAAATATATATTAAATATATATCTATAAAAATATATATATATATAAAAAATGAACAGCGAATAAAGTGAAAAAAGGCTGTTATTTATATAAAGTATAAAGTGCTATGTGCCCAACTACCATATATACTCGAGTATAAGTCGAGTTTTTCAGCACATTTTTTTGTGCTGAAAGTGCCCCCCTCGACTTATACTCGAGTCAAGCACTTTTCTGCAGCAAAAAATTCCATTTTCCGAACCAATTTTGGGGCCTCGTATCTCAGGGCCACTTAGTGCTAAGAACTCCACATTTGGTGTGCAAACCCAGTGGAACTCGCACCACAACATATCCAAAGATGGAGTTCCTAGTACTAAGTGGCCCCGAGATACAGGGCCCCAAAATCGGTTCAGAAAATGTCATTCTCTGCCACTTGGTGCTAGAAACCCCAGCTTTGGATATTTTATGGTGCTAGTTCCACTGGGTTTGCACACCAAATTTGGGGTTCTTAGCACTAAGTGGCCCCAAAATACGTGTCCATCTGCAGCAATGTCATTTTGGGACCCTTTGGGTTCAGAGACCCCAAATTTTGGCTGCAGCTAGGGGGCATCTAGGAACCCTTAACTACTGAGTTTGAAGTTCGGGGGACCTATGGCTGCAAATGGGCACAGTGAGGCATGCAAATGGGCACAGTGAGGCTGCAAATGGGCATTGTTGACCCTCTTTTCCACCCACAGTAGCTGTGCATTTCTCACCCTCGTCTTATACTCGGGTCAATAAGTTTTTTCCATTTTTTTGTGGTAAATTAGGGCCTCGACTTATACTCGGAACGACTTATACTCGAGTATATACGGTAAATAGATTCTGTGTGTCCCAACTTAGTGGATTGGCAATGTCCCAGAGATATCTGATTAGACTTACAAATTATAATAAATTGTAAAAAGGATCAACCTTAAAGTGGCCATCTCATGCTCATGTCACAGAACAAGTTCACAAACCAATTATATAAACAAAACAAATTAAAAATTATGTAAACAGTCATTTCTTTAAAAATGATGAATTATCAATAAAGGCGTTAACATCGGAGTCAATGTTCAACCCATAGGGTGCATAAGTCCTCAATCTGTGGATCCAGGCCATCTCCAATTTGGATATTTCTCTCACTAAAGAACTCCCTCTCCAGTGGGGGCTGAACTTGTCTATACCCAAAAAAATTGTGTTGGAGGGGTCCTTATCATGTACATATAAATAGTGCTTTGATACAGAGTGGTTCCTGAATCCACTCTTAATGTTAGTGATATGTTAATTAAGGCGGACCTGAAGAGGCCGTTTGGTCCTGCCCACATATTGCAGGCCACACGGGCACTGCAACATGTACACAACCCCCTCTGTAGCACAAGTGATAAAGGGTTTTATCTCATACGATTTCTGTGTGCTAGTAGAGGTAAAGGTCGTGATCCGTCTATGGGGACAAGCACTGAATGAGCAGACCCTACATTGTCTGCATTGATAAAATCCTGTTAAGTGATTAAAAAAACTAGGTTTTGAAATCGGTGGATTTAAAACATTTGGAGCTAATTGATTACGCAACGATGGTATACCTCTAAAGATGACTCGAGGTTTCTCCGGCAGCACCTTATTCAACACCACATCACTCCATGCAACATGCCAGTGTTTGTATATGAGGTTCTTAATAGTACTATGCTGCAAAGAATATGTGGTTAGAAAAGGGACACCAAAGGAAAGATCGTCATTGATCCGAGGTGCTCTTTCTACCAACAAATCATCTCTATTAACTTCTTTGATAGTATCAAGGGTCATATTCAGGAATTCCTTAGAGTACCCCTTTTCCAGTGAGAACATTCGCCTGCATTGAGAACTCGGTCTGACTGGAACAGTTCCTTTTGAGACGAAGATACTGGCTCTTTGTAAGTGACTCCAGCCAAGGACGATAATGGCAACTGTCCACAGGTATAAACGAATTCCTGTCAGTTTCCTTAAAAAAAGTGGACGTGACAACCCTATCTCCACTAACAGAAATCTTTAAATCAAGAAAATTTATGTCGGTTTGGCTCATCTCATAGTTCAAACTTATACCCCTCTGATTGACATTAAGGAAGGACAAAAACTCTTGCAGGGCCACCTGTTCACCGTCCCATAAGAGGAGGATGTCATCTATGTATTTCACCCACAGAATGATCTGAGGTACCTCGCGAGCATAGATGACATCCTCCTCCCACTTCCCCATAAAAAGGTTCGCCAGGCTAGGGGCATACTTAACCCCCATAGCAACACCCGTATCCTGTCTGTAAAAATTGCTATTGAACCAAAAATAGTTATGGGAAGCGGCGTATTCCAATAATTCCATTAGAAACTCCACCTGATTTTCTAAGAGGCCAGAATCTCTATCCAAAAAATGCTTGACTGCCCCCAAACCTAACAAATGTGGGATTATGGTATATAAGGATGTCACATCGGCGGTGACTAACCACATTCCAGCTTTAACCCTAACACCAGAGAGTAACTGAATGACATGCCTGGAGTCTTTAACGTATGAAGGTAACCTGTGTACAAGGGGCTGTAAATAAAAGTCTATGTATCTGCCCACCCGGGATGTAAGTGAATCAATGCCACTAACGATTGGACGTCCCGGGGGGCAGACCAAGCTCTTATGAATTTTTGGTATATAGTAAATAGTGGGTGTACGTGGGGCTCTGGGGACCAAATACAGGCTTTCCTTTTTATTGAGGATGCCCAACCGACACCCCTTATCGACAATTCCCTGTAATTCTTTAACATATTTGTTTTTGGGATCAGATGGGAGCATTGTGTAAGTGTTATGGTCATTCAGGATTCTATACATCTCAGTCATATAGTCATGTCGATCCAAAATGACAATCCCTCCCCCCTTGTCTGCAGGTCTTATAACCAGATCCTTATTTTTGCAAAGGGAATCTAGGCCCTCCTGTAAGGTCTTGTTAAGTATGGCTCTCTTAACTTCTAGAAGATCTAAATCTTTAAGCAAAATATCTCTAAAAACTCTAAGTGCAGGTGCTAATGTGCCAGGCCTGCTCATTCAGTGCTTGTCCCCATAGACGGATCACGACCTTTACCTCTACTAGCACACAGAAATCGTATGAGATAAAACCCTTTATCACTTGTGCTACAGAGGGGGTTGTGTACATGTTGCAGTGCCCGTGTGGCCTGCAATATGTGGGCAGGACCAAACGGCCTCTTCAGGTCCGCCTTAATTAATAATTCACTAATATTAAGAGTGGGTTCAGGGACCACTCTGTATCAAAGCACTATTTATATGTACATGATAAGAACCCCTCCAACACAATTTTTTTGGGTATAGACAAGTTCAGCCCCCACTGGAGAGGGAGTTCTTTAGTGAGAGAAATATCCAAATTGGAGATGGCCTGGATCCACAGATTGAGGACTTATGCACCCTATGGGTTGAACATTGACACTGATGTTAACGCCTTTATTGATAATTCATCATTTTTAAAGAAAAGACTGTTTACATAATTTTTAATTTTTTTTGTTTATATAATTGGTTTGTGAACTTGTTCTGTGACACGAGCATGAGATGGCCACTTTAAGGTTGATCCTTTTTACAATTTAATATAATTTGTAAGTCTAATCAGATATCTCTGGGACATTGCCAATCCACTAAGTTGGGGCACACAGAATCTATTTAGTTGGGCACGTAGCACTTTATACTTTATATAAATAACAGCCTTTTTTCACTTTATTCGCTGTTCATTTTTTATACATATATATTTTTATATATATATATTTAATATATATTTTTGAGTATTTTTATATTATTGTTTCTTGGCACAATTTTATATACAAACTAGTATCATCATAATACTTACCGTTTAAAGTTTTTTTTCCACATATACACATAATTTTTCCATATCCTTAATGTTTGTATGTCAGTCGTATATTTTTTCATATTTTTTCTATACAATGATATATGCAGCGTTGTATATTTTAATCATTTTTGAGTTAAGGGAATCTTTTCTCATATCTAATATTGCGCCCAGATGCTCGTGACCCAGAACGAGGCTGGGTTCCCTTTATATGGTGGTGAGTCATTGCGCTGCCCATTCCCCATTGACAACATCAGATGATGACAAAACGCGTCTGGAAAGGCACGCACTGACGTCACAACGCCCATCTTGTATGCCAGCCGGCTTTCGTATGCGCAACTCTGCTGTTTTAACTGTCAGTGACTACATGTTTTAAAATAAATGTTTAGAAGATATCACACTATGGCCAGTCTTCTTTTCTTCTGAGTTACCTGGGTTTTCCATTTGAATGTGTGGATACGTGGATACCACGAGTGAGCCTTGGAGATTTACCCCCCGCCATCCGAACACCGGGATCGCTAGCAAGCTTAAAGGCCTTGGCTGGGCTAAAGCCACTTGCCTTCTTAAGCTTGCTGTCTGGTAAGCTGTATCAACAGCTACGGTGGATGGGCACATTAATTTATAGGCACATTGCGGTGGTGTTTTATGCTCCCAATGGACATTTTTTCCTTGATGTCATTTATTTTGGACTTTAATTTCTAGCGCAGCTTTCTTTATCTCATGAATATACATATACTCGCATCAAATATGTGTCATGTGACAACATGTATAGCAAGGTGCCAATCAAGTGCAAAAAAAATGCATTCAATAAAGTTAAAAAAACAGGTGCAAAATAAAGTGCAATCAATGAAGTTCATCAAGTGTGAGGTATAGGGCTGGTGACACGTTGATGTAATCTTGGTGACTTCCTGTGCTCCCCTCCTGGGTCCCCACTCACCAGATGAAGATGATAAATACGCCTGTGTATATCAAGATGGTGTCTCCTGTCCAGCAGATATATAGGCTGGTTGTGCCTCAGAGAATGGGATCTTCTCTCCAACACTTGATGTAGATCCTACATACTTTACTTGGTCCAAGACGATCGAAGTAGTAAAGTTTGAACAAGTGAAGAAAAGAGGGCATATAGTGTAATACTGCAAGGTTTATTAAAAGGTATAAAATCATTACACCTACATCAGAGTCTTTAAAATGTGCAAAAATTTCCGCCTTGGCATCCAAATAGTCTTCACAGATTATCCTTAGCTTGATATGTTTCGCCCCTCCCACTGGGCGTCATCAGAAGCTTATGGAGTTTGTTATTGGCTGTCTTATATACTTTAAGGACCACCTACTACACCCAATGACTCCCACTACTCTCATTGATGGCGCAGTATGAAATTGGCCTTACTTCCCGTTTCCGCCGATACCGGGAGTGACGTATCTGCTGATACTGGAAGTGGTCAGCAGCACAGGAAGTGATGTAATCTTTGTTGACAAAAGGTGAACACCAACTTCCTGAATTACCAGGGAGTGATCAGAGGCCATCTGTGTTAGTAATTCAGTATTACATAAAAAAACATAAAAAGCAGATCTTAGTATATTACATTATGTGAACCATTGTGACGATAATAGTATACTCCATATGAAGAAATATAAATAGTTAAATGATTGGAAATGATATAATGGAGACCTGGTCTAAAAAATAATAAACAAAACACATCAAATAAATAAAAATAAAATGAAAATAAAATTAAAATTAAAAATAAAAGAAAAATAAATAAAAATAAAAATAAAAATAAAAATAAAATTAAATTAAATTAAAAATAAATATAAAAATAAAAATAAAATAAAATAAAAATAAAAATACAAAAATAACAGAAATAAACAGTCAAAAATTACTAATAAAACTATTAATGTCCAGGTCTACATTTAACCCTTTCGGCGTTAAGGACTGTAATTTGTATATCCATTGGGTCTCGTTTTGAGAGATAGCCTGTTTAAGATTGGTGCCCCTCCAATGTTTCTCCACCCTATTAATGCCACAAAATGTGAGTTTTGATGGATCTCTATTGTGGAACCTCCTAAAATTATATGATAAACTGTGTTTACGGAAACCCATTTTAATGTTATTAATATGTTCCCTCAGTCTAACTTTAAGTTCTTTTGTGGTTCTTCCCACATATTGGAGACCACATTCACATTCCAAAAGGTATGTGACATGCGTGGTGCCACAGGTTATAAATTTGGAGATTTCCTATATTTGTCCTGTTGTCCTAGATTTAAAGTGTGTAGTTTTTTTCTTTCCACCCTTACATGTTCTGCAGATAAGACATCTGCCACATTTAAAGAAACCTGTTTGGTCGAGGAAGGTTACTAGCTTCTTGGGGGGGTCAGGGATGCTTTTAACAATTTTGTCCTTCAATACAGGAGGACGTTTATAGACAAATTTCGGACATGAAGGTACCCCTTCCTGGGTCCACCCAGGGGTGGAAATTATTGGAGACCGAGGGTGTATACAGAGGTTACCCCCCACAACAACACACAGGAGAGGTATATGCACCTCCCACACAAAATGGGGAAGGAAGTGTAGAGGTTGTAGAGGAGGCCAGAAAAAGAAAAAGAGAAACCTAGATGGAGGAATCTTTAATCTTAGCAGCATACAATTTAATAAGGAGGAACGTGAGGTTTTGGAATTGGGTTTGAAATATGCTCCGCATAAGAACATCAACAAATTTAGAACCTTTATAGATTTACACAAGTTTATTAGGAGAGTTAATATTAAAAAACATTTTGCTATGAAAACCCAAAACGTTATTGACACAGACCCACAGTTTGAACATAGTGGGTTGAGGAACAAGTCCACATTTAACCCCAGGCACAGCAACAACCAATGTCTGGATGTTTTCAAGATGATGGTTGAACAAGACATAGAGGACATTCATATCCACCCCATTAGAGGCAACAAAAAAATTCAACAGGGCCTCAAGGAATTAGAGAAAAAGAAAGACATCATAATAAGACCGGCGGATAAGGGGGGGGGAATAGTTGTGTTGAATAAAGCAGATTATAAAAATTAACTTAACCTACTTATAGAAGACTAAGACACCTATCAAAAAATCAAAGGGGACCCTGTGAACAAGCTTAAAGCTATTCTAACTAAAAAAAGAAAAAAAAAATTAAGAAAGCCCAAGAGAAAGGCATATTGGACAAAAAAGAGGCTCAATATTTAGTACCAGCAGCACCTAAAACCCCCACCATATATCGAGTTCCCAAAATACATAAGGATATCCAGGAAGCCCCATCATTAATGGGGTAGATTCCCTATTTTCTAGAGTTGGGGAATACTTAGACCACTTCCTACAGCCCATTGCCCAGAAGTTTCCATCCTATATGAAAGATAGTAGGGACTAGGGATGAGCCGAACACCCCCCTGTTCGGTTCGCACCAGAACATGCGAACAGGAAAAAAGTTTGTTCGAACACGTGAACACCGTTAAAGTCTATGGGACACGAACATGAATAATCAAAAGTGCTAATTTTAAAGGCTAATATACAAGTTATTGTCATAAAAAGTGTTTGGGGACCTGGGTCCTGCCCCAGGGGACATGGATCAATGCAAAAAAAAGTTTTAAAAACGGCCGTTTTTTCAGGAGCAGTGATTTTAATAATGCTTAAAGTCAAACAATAAAAGTGTAATATCCCTTTAAATTTCGTATCTGGGGGGTGTCTATAGTATGCCTGTAAAAGGGCGCATGTTTCCTGTGTTTAGAACAGTCTGACAGCAAAATGACATTTTGAAGGAAAAAACCCATTTAAAACTACCCACGGCTATTGCATTGCCGACAATACACATAGAAGTTCATTGATAGAAACGGCATGGCAATTCCCCAAAGGGGAACCCCGAACCAAAATTTAAAAAAAAAAATGACGTGGGAGTCCCCCTAAATTCCATACCAGGCCCTTCAGGTCTGGTATGGATATTAAGGGGAACCCCGCGCCAAAAAAAAAAAAAAATGGCGTGGGGTCCCCCCAAAAATCCATAGCAGACCCTTATCCGAGCACGCAACCTGGCAGGCCGCAGGAAAAGAGGGGGGGACGAGAGTGCGACCCCCCCCTCCTGAACCGTACCAGGCCACATGCCCTCAACATTGGGAGGGTGCTTTGGGGTAGCCCCCCAAAACACCTTGTCCCCATGTTGATGAGGACAAGGGCCTCATCCCCACAACCCTGGCCGGAGGTTGTGGGGGTCTGCGGGCGGGGGGCTTATCGGAATCTGGAAGCCCCCTTTAACAAGGGGACACCCAGATCCCGGCCCCCCCTGTGTGAAATGGTAAGGGGGTACTTACCCTACCATTTCACTAAAAAACTGTCAAAAATGTTAAAAATGACAAGAGACATTTTTTGACAATTCCTTTATTTAAATGCTTCTTATTTCTTCTATCTTCCTTCATCTTCCTTCATCTTCTGGTTCTTCTGGCTCTTCTGGTTCTTCCTCCGGCGTTCTCGTCCAGCATCTCCTCCGTGGCTTCTTCTATCTTCTTCTCCTCGGGCCGCTCCGCACCCATGGCATGGGGGGAGGCTCCCGCTCTTCTCTTCTTCTTTTCTTCTCTTCTTCTCTTCTTCATTTTCTTCTCCGGGCCGCTCCGCACCCATGCTGGCATGGAGGGAGGCTCCCGCTGTGTGACGTCGCTCCTCGTCTGACAGTTCTTAAATAACGATAGAATAATAGATAGAATAAATAATGATAGGAAAGATCATTAAAAAGCATTGGCCCATTTTACTTAGAGATCCAGTTTTATTTAAAAGTTTACCTTCATGTCCAAAATTTGTCTATAAACGTCCTCCTGTATTGAAGGACAAAATTGTTAAAAGCATCCCTGACCCCCCAAGAAGCTAGTAACCTTCCTTGACCAAACAGGTTTCTTTAAATTTGGCAGATGTCTTATCTGCAGAACATGTAAGGGTGGAAAGAAAAAAACTACACTTTAAATCTAGGACAACAGGACAAATACATGAAATCTCCAAATTTATAACCTGTGGCACCACGCATGTCACATACCTTTTGGAATTTGAATGTGGTCTCCAATATGGGGGAAGAACCACAAGAGGACTTAAAGTTAGACTGAAGGAACATATTAATAACATTAAAAAGGGTTTCCGTAAACAGTTTTTCATATCATTTTAGGAGATGCCACAATAGAGATCCATCAAAACTCACATTTTGTGGCATTGATAGGGTGGAGAAACATTGGAGGGGCACCAATCTTAAACAGGCTATCTCTCAAAACGAGACCCAATGGATATACAGATTACAGTCCTTAACGCCGAAAGGGTTAAATGTGGACCTGGACATTAATTGTTTTATTAGTAATTTTTGACTGTTTATTTCTGTTATTTTTGTATTTTTATTTTTATTTTATTTTATTTTAATTTTTATATTTATTTTTAATTTAATTTTATTTTATTTTTATTTTTATTTATCTTTTATTTTTAATTTTATTTTTATTTTCATTTTCTTTTTATTTATTTGATGTGTTTTGTTTATTATTTTTACACAGCAGATGCGGGGAGTGGTCATGACGTAGGACATCTGACGGTAGGGGAGGAGATGGAGGTGTGCTGGCTGGCCGGCGTGGAGCGACCTCATGTCTAAACAGACCAGCGGGACGGCGGATAGTGGGAAAGGAGGGAGCCCTGAGCGCCCTTTGCCGTCCCGCAAGACCATCGGCCTGGACGGACATCCTGGAGCATCTGATAGCTTCGCGCAGACTCGGGTAAAGCGCTGTGGTAGTGATGCTAGCGGAGCGACGGTCCTGATCGTCCAACCCGCTCCCCCCCGACCCTCGCCCCCCCTTATTCCCCCGCTCTCCACCCTGGTTTTGGGCAGAGAGATAAACGTGCTTGTGATCAAGCATCCACCCGTGGATGACACTCAGCGGAGACAGCGGCAAACTCACACTTGGTTCATTCTTGGAACGGAGATCCGACAGACGAAATTCCTGTCAGCTCAGGATAGGGGCTAAAGAGCTGCTTTTTGATCTCAGCCTAAAAAGGTAACAGTGGAACAGAGGTCCCTCTGCAAAAGGGATGAAGACTGACTGAAGGTATGAAAATACTAATGTGTTTCTCTGGAAAATAGAGAAAAAATACCTTGCTGAACACTGCTATATGAATATCTCTGATGTTATAACCGCAACTATATAAAACTCACGGTCTCTATATATCTATATTGATAACAACTGCAATACTGACGGTACCATTTACTCTGGCAGGATCTTATGGTGACTATTATTGAGGAATAAAGTGTTAATAACCTCGAAGTACTCATTTTGGGTTAAAATCCCCTGCTCTGGCAGCACTAGTAAACCGTAAAGCACTCCAGAAAACCTATACGATCACCAGCTTTTTTAACCAGTGTATAGGATATTAATTACTGCAAGGGTATGGAAAATAAATATGAGTAAAGCGGCAACCAAGACTGGGAAGGGGGGGCACCCAAGACCCCAAAAGACAACACTATAGGGGGCACCTCCACTGGGAACACAATTAAGCAATACATGACCCGGGGAGGCAGCCCGGGAAATATTCATCCTGAGCCCAAAAGTCAACCATGACAGATAAAAAGATGGGGGGGAATGGAAAAGGAGTACAGATACCCGATCATTCCAGAGAGGAGTCCTCAGCTGAAAACACTCTAGAAACAACTAGATTGGAAGAAACTAGACAGGACACATAATTCCTCTCGAAGAATGAAATCCTAGAAATGTTTAAATCGCTTGAAACCGCAATCAAATTGGAAATAAATGGGCTAAGGACAGACCTGGGGAACATACTAGCCAGAGTTGAGAAAACAGAAGACACAATAGACAAACAAGAGCGGGACCTCACTGATATAAAAGAGCAACTCAAAATTATACATCAAAATCAAATAAAAATCTGCTATAGATTAGAAGACCAGGAAAACAGAAACCGTAGACAAAACCTTAGAATCAGAGGGGTTCCCGAGATGAGGGGTGAAGATTTGAGAAAGATCATTGTAGATATCTTTGGCCCTATCCTGGAATTGGGAGGAGGAGAATTCCCAAAAATTGAGCGGATCCACCGGATAGGAAGGTGAGATACTAGTTGTATGGAAAGAAGCCGGGACATAATAGTGAGGTTCAGATTCTATGAAGATAAAGAAAACCTTTGGGTAAAACTGAGAGGAAGAACCCCGCTTCAATATGAGGAAGCTAGGATATTAGTATTTGCTGATCTAGCTAAAGATACCCTTGTAAGAAGACGCCATCTTAAGCCCCTCTTGCATCAAATGATAAAGCAGAATATTAAATACACATGGGGGTTCCCAGCCTGCTTGCTGGGAAGCAAAGACGGGAGAACAGCAAAACTCAGATTCCCAGGAGACTTAGAGGAATTTTGCGGAAAGCTGGGCATTCAGGTTCCTTTGCTACCGGACTGGGTCAACGAACAGTGGGTAGACTTAGGAATGGGCTATATGTAAAATACCTCAGAGATGGGGGTGGTGCGGGTTGGTGGGAGGGGGGAAAATAAGGTGGGATGAAATCTGTTAAAGTACAAGAGCTGCTTGGAGCTAGTCCGCCCACTGGGTCACCGGGCCAACGGTGGCTCGCTGGGCAGCATACCGAAAGCTTCACCCTCAGAGGTGGAGACCGAGAGAGGATCACGGTATGCGAGTTCCTCAAAGGTCTAAGGGTCCAATAGGGACCATAGGGGGAGAGGGGGGGGAGGGGGGAGTGGGGGTGAATAATGGTGTGGGAACAGGGGGGGAAGGGGGTGGGAAAAGGAGAAGGGGTCATCCTAGTTTTAAAAATCAAGTTTGGGAATCTCTCCAAGGTCAAAAGAAAGAGGTGTTATCCATTAGAGCTGAATGATAGCTAGGTCCACATTAAAATTTATAACGTATAATGTCAGAGGTCTAAATATGAAAAAAAAAACGCAGAAATATTTTTAATGAGCTTAAAATAATAGACCCTGATGTGGTTTTTCTCCAGGAGACGCATATCTCACAACAAGTTAAGACTGTACTCAAGTGACTTCCCGCTCTGGTACCAAGGTGACACCATCTCGAGTGGAACTCGTGGGGTGGCCATAGGGTTTGCAAAAAGAACAAGATTTGTGCTGGAGGATAGATTGGTGGATCCGGAGGGTAGATTCCTTTTTCTTAGAGGCAGATTAAACGAAAGGGAATACACCCTTGCTAATATCTATGCACCTAATAAAAAGCCAATGAAATATTTCGTTCATACCCTGGAGAAAATAATGGAGTTTAGGAAGGGGCACCTGATCTTGATGGGGGACCTTAACTTTTGTATGGACCCAAGAATGGACAGTTCGACCCGTGCACAGGAGATGAACAATGGTCAATTAAAGCTGGTGAAACAAAAACTATCTCTGCATCAGTTGGTGGATATCTGGAGGGTTCAGCACCCTAGTAGGCGTGACTATACATTCTATTCTCCTGTCCACGGCTCTTACTCTCGTATAGATGTTGGTCTTATAGAACAAAGGGAAATAGATGAGGTGGTGGACACCAAGATAGGTAATGTAACCATTTCAGATCATGCCCCTATGGTCATGGAAATGACAACAGGTGGTGACGTGGGGACACGGGGTCAATGGTGTATCAACGAGGAATTGATACGGGAGGAGGAGGGTTATGCATTAGTTCGAAAGGAACTGGAGAATTATTTTGCAGTGAATGATAATGGAGAAGTATCAGGGTCCACACTATGGGAGGCACACAAAGCCTATATCAGAGGGGTCCTAATTAAGATGGGAGCCAGGAAGAAGAGAGAGAAACGCGAGGGCATCCTGAATTTAACAGGGGAGGTAGATAAGTTGGAGCAGGAACATAAAAAACAATCGGGCCCGCTATCCCGTGAGGTATACCAACAGCTGATAACCAAAAGGATAGAGTTGAAAAAGGCGCTGGAGTTGGAGTCAAGAATAGCATAAGTAGGATTGTAAGGGACAATTACTGTTGGGGAAATAAACCAAGCACATTATTCGCAAAAATAGTAAAAAAAAAGAAAGCTAGAAATTTCATTGAGAAGATTCAGACTAAAAATGGGCACTTGGAATATTCATCTAGAAAGATAGCTGAAATCTTTAAGGAATACTATCAAGACCTGTACTCAGTTAACACGCACGATCCCCAATCTAAAAATAGGAGAGAGAAAAATAATAACTATTTGAAGAAAGCTAGACCACCTACAATCCCAGACTCAGCCAGGGAACTTTTGGAGGGGCCAATTATGGAAGATGAAATTAGAAAGGCGCTAACAGGTGGGGCCCCTGGGAAAAGTCCTGGCCCAGACGGATTCACATTGTTTTATTATAAAAAATTTAAAGAGATACTAGTCCCAAGGCTTTGTCGCTATATGAATGGGTTAGGAGATAGCTACGAGATGAGCAGAGATGCCCTTCAGGCAACCATCGCAATCATTCTGAAGCAAGGAAAGGAGAAAACACTTTGTTCAAGTTATAGGCCAAGCTCTCTACTCAATACCGACACAAAACTGTATGCGAAGGTCTTGGCAGAGAGAATAAACGACGTTATGAACTTCTTGGTCAATCCGGATCAGGTGGGGTTTGTCCCCAAAAGAGAAGGGAGGGACAACGGAGTTAAGACGCTTCTCTTGCTGCAGAAGCTGAAGGAGAGTGGACCCCCAGGGCTACTGTTGTCGATTGATGCCGAAAAGGCCTTCGACAGAGTAGACTGGGGGTTCCTGTTTCATACTCTGGAGACTATGGGAACAGGACCCAAAATGATCCAGCGTATAAAAACACTGTACCATCAATGGGTTGGTGTCCCAGCCCTTTGAGATGAGAAACGGCACGAGGCAGGGCTGCCCCCTGTCTCTTTGTTGCTCTTTCTCCTGACTCTGGAGCCACTCCTGGCAACGATACGTAGAGACCCTGACATAAGAGGCATAAAGGTGGGGGAAGACGAACACAAAATCGCAGCATTTGCTGATGACGTGTTGTTATATATAATGGATCCAACAGCCTCCTTACCTAAACCAAAGGAAGTTTTGAGGAAATATGGAGAACTGTCCAACTTCCAAATAAATTCAGCAAAATCTGAAATATTAAATATTAATCTAAATAAGGCAGAGGTAGAAAACGTGAAGAGGGTTTCTGGATTCGGGTGGACCAAGCAGCTTAAGTACCTGGGAATCAAATTAATAAATTCAATAGAAAAGATGTATAACATAAATTATATTCCCCTACTTGATGACATCAGACTAGAATGTAAGAGACTCGTCAGTAAACCACTCTCATAGATAGGTCGAATAAATGTCATGAAGATGATCCTCCTCCCTAAGATAACTTACCAATTCCAAATGATCCCTGTCCCACTTCCTCAGTTTTATCTAACAAAATTAAAAAAGATAATAATGAACTTTATCTGGAAAAATAGAAGGTCAAGAGTCTCCTTCCAGACATTAAAACAAAGTAAAGAAAATGGCGGACTGGCTGTACCAGACATTTGAAATTATTACAAAGCCATAGTTTTGTCAAGATTAGTAGAATGGGCTAAAAAAGATAATGAAAAACGGTGGGTGAAAATAGAAAATACACTTAGTAAAGTACACTTAGGAAATATCATTTGGAATCCTCCACATTGTAGAACTTTAGGTAAAAATGTTCACGTAATTACACAAAATGTTTTTAAAGTTTGGGACGGGGTATACAAGAAATATAACTCACCATTATTGACACTTAAAGATAATGAATATTTTGCACCAGGTACGGAAAAGGTAGGAGGAAAAGAGGTTTTTTGGGGGATAACACAGGTTAGAGAAATAATTAAAGATGGTAAAATAATAACACTTCAACAGCTTAGACAAGATAGGGAGACAAATGAGATAGATGAATGGCGATATCTACAACTGAAACATTTCGTGAGCAAGCTGCCACAACCCATTAGGTCTGGGGAAGACTTGACAGAGATGGAAAAGTTATGTGATCTAGAAGACCCAAGAAATATAATCTCGAAGTTCTATAAAATCCCGATGAGGACGGAAAAGTTGGAGATACCGCCATTTATCGAGAAATGGGAGAGTGACTTGGGCACGAAGAAAGACAAAAACACAATTAGTAAAATATTAGATAGGATATTTAATTTAACACTAGATACACGCTGAGCAGAAATGAATTATAAATGTATAAGTAGAAGCTATTTAACCCCCGTGATCTTAAGTAAATATCAGAGTGGTACATCGGCACTTTGTTGGCGAGGTTGCCAAGATGTAGGAACAATGGGTCATATTTGGTGGAGCTGCCCTAAAATAAAAACTTTCTCTAAGAAGACTCTTGCATTAATAAAGACAATCACTGATACAGAGGTGGTAGAAGATCCGTGGGTGGTGTTGTTCCATGGGGGGAAAGAGATACAAATAAATATAAGCAGACATTGGTACCCTTTCTCCTAAACGCTGCAAAGAGATTAATACCGAAGGGATGGCAGAGGAAGGAAGGCCCAGAGATATGGGAGTGGTTTGATGCGGTAGAGGAAACATATAATAACGAGGTGCTGGCAAATACTACAGAAGAAGTAGGTAATGGGAATCTGGAGGCCTGGGAACGTTGGAAAAAATTTAAAAAAACCTGGAGATATGTTAAAGAATCGAATGCCTTAGATTAGCACCGGAAGAGTTAAAGAGAAATTGACCTTGGAGAGATGGGAGGGGGGATGGGTTGGGGAGGAGGGGGTGGGGGGTTGGGAAAATAAAGGAAGAAAGGAGACAAGAGGGGTGCCTTGGGTTAGCTCTTGCCCCTTGGGAGATGTAATGTTTTGTATATTATACGTTTTGGTTATGGCAAAGGCTACGATGATGAGACACCGAGAGGGTGATTGAGCAAATATGATCTTCAAAATTGATTAAATCCCCTCGCAAAGGTCGACTGAAGTGGCAAAAAAAAAAAAAAATGTGGACCTGGACATTATTTGTTTTATTAGTAATTTTTTACTGTTTATTTTTATTTAATTTTTATTTTTATTATTATATTTATTTTTAATTTTATTTAATTTTATTTTATTTTTATTTTCATTTCTATTTTTATTTTTATTAATCGTTATTTTTATTTATTTTTATTTTATTTTTAATTTTAATTTTATTTTTATTTTCATTTTATTTTTATTTATTTGATGTGTTTTGTTTATTATTTGTTAGACCAGGTCTCCATTATATCATTCCCAATCATTTAACTATTTATATTTTTTCATATGGAGTATACTATTATCGTCACAATGGTTCACATAAAGTAATATAATAAGATCTGCTTTTTATGTCATATGTCATTTCCAGTATTGGCAGAAACTGGAAGTAAGGCAAATTTCATACTGCGCCATCAATGAGAGTAGTGGGAGTCATTGGGTGTAGTAGGCGGTACTTAAAGTATATAAATCAGCCAATCACAGACTCCATAAGCTTCTGATGACGCCCAGTGGGAGGGGGCGAAACATGTCAAGCTAAGGATAATCTGTGAAGGCTGTTTGGATGCCAAGATGGCAATTTTTGCACATTTTAAAGACTCTGATGTAAGTGTAATGATTGTAAACCTTTTAATAAACCTTGCAGTATTACACTATATGCCCCCTTTTCTTCACTTGTTCAAACTTTACTACTTCGATCGTCTTGGACCAAGTAAAGTATGTAGGATCTACATCAAGTGTTGGAGGGAAGGAGATCCCATTCTCTGAGGCACAACCAACCTATATATCTGCTGGACAGGAGACACCATCTTGATATGCACAGGCGTATTTATCATCTTCATCTGGTGAGTGGGGACCCAGGAGGGGGGCACAGGAAGTCACCAAGATTACATCAACGTGTCACCAGCCCTATACCTCACACTTGATGAACTTCATTGATTGCACTTTATTTTACACCTTTTTTTTTAACTTTATTGAATGCATTTTTTTTGCACTTGATTGGCACTTTGCTATACATGTTGTCACATGACACATATTTGATGCGAGTATATGTATATTCATGATTTAGAGGGGCAGCGCTAAGTATAACATTTTCTGTTGTCACATCTTTTGCGGTACTCACCTTGCACTACAGCGGCAGCTCTACTACATATGTACATGGGTCTGTGTGTGTAAACGCACACATATATGTACATTTTGTATTGATTTAATATTTATTTTTAAAAAAAATATTTTTTTTTTTTACAATTTTATTTATTTTTCTCCACAGCGTGGGTTCTACCTTTATTAGTTTTATCTGTTTTGTGCTTTTCACAAATTCACCCAGCAGCAATGGAGTTATTTGATTTTATAAAAAACAAAAAAATCAACACAGAGGAAATTTTTTTTTATGTACATTTATGTATTATTATGTTTAGCTAGCTTCAAATTGAATTTCACTAGTCTATTTAATGTGCCACAACCCAACAGCTTTTGAACAGAATACAGCGGTCAATACCAATTACAATGCAAATACATTTGGCATAAAAGATTTAGAAAACATAATTTGACACTGACGGCTCTGCTGAGTAAACGGAACCTGTGGTTCCTGCTGAAGGCTTTGTGGCAAAAAAAAAAACTAGTCAGAACTTAAAGAAGAAGTTTGAGGTAAAAACAAAAAAAAAATAAGCATACATACTCACTTCACATAGTTGCCAACAGCCCCGATTTTCCCGGGACAATCCCGATTTTGGGACCCTCGTCCCGATTGGAGGCTGTCCCGAATCAGGATTTTCCATAAGGAAAATCGGGCATTTTTTTTTTTGTTTTTGGAGGAGCTGGCTCCAGCAAAATGGCGGCCGGCGCCGCCGCTCGATCTTCCCCCTAGTGACAGTGTTGAGTAGTGGAGAGAGGAAGGGGGCTCGATCCATGCAGCCAATGAAGCGGCTTCTTTAGCTGCACGGCCCCTCCCCTCTCCACTGAAGCAGAAGACAACGTCGCCGCCATCGCCGTGTCTTGCCGAACGTTCCCCAGCCCCATACTGCGCAAGCGCTGCGCCTGCGCAGTACAGGGGGCCCATACTTTCCGAGGGAAACTTTCTCGGCAGGCAGAACACCGGCCGCTCCTGCACTGAGCGGGGGGGCCTGCACTGAGGGGAGGCTGCATTGAGGAGGGGGTCTGCACTAATAGAGGGGGGCTACACTGAGGGGGCTGCACTAATTGGGGGGGCTGCACCTAGGGGGGTCTGCACTAATAGAGGGGGGGCTGCACTGAGGGCGGGCTGCACTGAGGGGGGGCTGCACTAATAGAGGGGGGCTGCACTGAGGGGGGCTGCACTAATAGAGAGGGGGCTGCACTGAGGGGGGGCTGAACTAATAGAGGGGGGCTGCACTGAGGGGGGGTCTGCACTAATAGAGGGGGGCTGCACCGAGGGGGGGGGTCTGCACTAATAGAGGGGGGTCTGCACTGATGTAGGGGGTCTGCACTGATGGAGGGGGTCTGCACTGATGGAGGGGGTCTGCACTGATGAAGAGGATCTGCACTGATGGAGGGGATCTGCACTGATGGAGGGGGTCTTCACTGATGGAGGGGGTCTGCACTGAGGGGGTTTGCACTGAGGGGGTCTATACAGACTCTGCCGGGGGCACCTGATGCAAGGACAGACTCTGCCGGGGGCACCTGATGCAAGGACAGACTCTGCCGGGGGCACCTGATGCAAGGACAGACTCTGCCGGGGGCACCTGATGCAAGAACAGACTCTGCCGGGGGCACCTGATGCAAGGACAGACTCTGCCGGGGGAACCTGATGCAAGGACAGACTCTGCCGGGGGCACCTGATGCAAGGACAGACTCTGCTGGTGGCAGGCGACGTGGCAGGTGACACGCTCAGGGATCCCACTGATTTGGCATTATGGTGAGTTGAATGATTTAATTTTATATTACAATGTAATAATAGAAATAATGTGCTTCAATCATCCTGACACCATAACAACCATGGTGCCGGAATGATTGAAGCGTTAACACCAGGTGTTTGGAGTATCTTTATCTGCTGATTGTTAAACTTTCTAGAATACACATATGTCTATTGTGTAGGATCTGGGGCTGCTGTCCCGTCATTCCCCTCTCCCCCTTTCCTTCTCCCCCTTTCCCTTTCCATCCCTCATTCATCTCAGACTCTAACCACACCCTCTTGAGTCACGCCCATTTAAGCCACGCCCACGTTTCACATAAACCATGCCCGTTTTTCACGGCGCCGCACTTGTAATTTTTCCCAAGCCACGCCTACAAACAAATACCCCGCCCCCTAATTATTGTACGGCTCCGCCTACAGCCAAAAAAGTGTCCCACATATTTTTTTGCAATGTTGGCAACTATGACTTCAATGCTGGTAAATAGAGCAGTGACTGAGTGTGGGCCCCTCTTCCCATACCAGACCACATGCCTTTCAACATTGGGGGTGTGGGACAAGTGCCTCTTCCCACCTACACTTCCCTAAAATAGGAGGTGGGTGTAATGGGGGAGGGGTAAAACAAATGCAATATGTTTTAAACACCTCTTGCCCGCCAAATTGTAAACTGACAGGTGCAGGGGGCTCTCTCGTTCCGGGACGAATTCATATGACGTCATCCTATCTTGCCACTCTTGGGACACGGCGCATCACCAATCTTGGTAAAGAGCCCATGATGAGGCTCTTTACTCATATGATCAGCTGTGTCCAATCACAGCTGTTCACATTAGGGTTGCCACCTGTACGGGAATGACCTGGACAGTCCGGGTTTTGACAGCTGTGCCCTGGGTTTGTGTCCTCCTGACACCCGGACACAGCAGCATAGGTTCCAGACCAGTCCCAGCCCCAGTGTGGGAAGTACCTGCAGCCCCGGCATCACTAGCACCATGCCTTCCTTCCCAACCCCCCAATGCGCTCTCTGAGTCCAGCCAGCAGCACTCCACACCCACCTGCTCCTGTGGCTTCAATGATGAGTGCCTCTTCCTGGCTCCCTCCCTCCCCATCACCACCTAGCCCCGCCTCTGTGTTAGAATAGATGCGCTCTCCCGCCAGCACCCCCAACCCCCCCTAAAGAATAACCCCCCACGCAATGTGACGATCAGGCAGGTGCAGAAGTTGCAGAAACCTCTCTATGGCCAGCAGCACCCCCCCTTCTTCCAGGGGCTAATGTCCTGTAATGTCCTGCAGCCGGGTCACATTGCACTGTCTATCTGTGCGCTCTCTCTTCCACCCAGCCGCCGATGCCAGAGACAGTGAATGGAGGGCCACTGGACTGGCGTCCTAGCAACCAGGGACGCTTTTGCAGGAGAAAGCATGGCATTACAGATTCAGCCCTAACAGGTTCACATACACATCTTTGCAGTGGCTCCTGGAAGGTAAGGGGGGTTTTGTCTTGCTCTAACTGAGGTCTCTATGGGAGGGGGGAGCACTGGGGGGGGCAAAGGCACTGTCTGATATTTAAGGGACTCAGAGCTAACAGGGTCTTTAAGGGGGGGGGGGTCTATGCTGCTAATATAAAGGGACAGGGGGTCTATGCTGATAATATAAAGGGACAGGTGTAGGGTCAAAGACACCCAAGTGCAGAAATATTTCTGCTGCCCCCACATGGGCGTGGTCATCTTACAAACTCCTCCCCTTTACACATGTTTCTATGGCAACGACTGAAACACAGAGATGCTCCCCTAAGAAGTCTTTGTTACCCTAGGATCCTCCCATGATCTTTTAACAATTAAAACAATACAGGAAGAGCGTACACTAATAAGACCTGGAGGGGAGTCTCTCTGATGCACACAGAGAGGGCTTCTGTTAGAGAGTCTGTTAGAAAGAGCCCCCAGACATAGTACAGAAGATGGTCAGAGACTGCAGACATACTACAAGAGATGGTCAGAGACTGCAGACATGATACAAGAGACGGTCAGAGAGTGCAGACAAGGTACAGGAGATGGTCAGAGAGTGCAGACATATTACAAGAGACGGTCAGAGAGTGTAAACATATTACAGGGGATGGTCAGAGAGTGCAGACATATTACAGGAGATGGTCAGAGACTGCAGACATAGTACAGGAGAAGGTCAGAGACTGCAGACATGATACAGGAGATGGTCAGAGACTGCAGACATAGTACCGGAGATGGTCACAGACTGCAGACATGATACAAGAGATGGTCAGAGACTAAAGACATAGTACAGGAGACAGTCAGAGACTGCAGACATGATACAGGAGATGGTCAGAGACTGCAGACATGATACAAGAGACGGTCAGAGAGTGCAGACAAGGTACAGGAGATGGTCAGAGAGTGAAGACATATTACAAGAGACGGTCAGAGAGTGTAAACATATTACAGGAGATGGTCAGAGAGTGCAGACATATTACAGGAGATGGTCAGAGACTGCAGACATAGTACAGGAGAAGGTCAGAGACTGCAGACATGATACAGGAGATGGTCAGAGACTGCAGACATAGCACAGGAGATGGTCAGAGAGTGCAGACATAGTACAGGAGATGGTCAGAGAGTGCAGACATAGTACAGGAGATGGTCAGAGAGTGCAGACATAGTACAGGAGATGGTCAGAGAGTGCAGACATTTTACAGGAGATGGTCAAAGAGTGCAAACATATTACAGGAGATGGTCAGAGAGTGCAGACATATTACAGGAGATGGTCAGAGACTGCAGACATAGCACAGGATATGGTCAGAAACTGCAGACATAGCACAGGAGATGGGCAGAGAGTGCAGACATAGCACAGGAGATGGGCAGAGAGTGCAGACATAGTACAGGAGATGGTCAGAGAGTGCAGACATTTTACAGGAGGCAGTCAGAGAGTGTAGACATATTACAGGGGACGGTCAGAGACTACAGACATGGTACAGGAGACAGTCAGAGACTGCAGACATAGCACAGGAGATGGTCAGAGACTGCAGACATAGCACAGGAGATGGTCAGAAGCTGCAGACATAGTACAGGAGATGGTTAGAGAGTGCAGACATATTACAGGAGACGGCCAGAGAGTGCAAACATATTACAGGAGACGGCCAGAGAGTGCAGACATATTACAGGAGATGGTCAGGGACTGCAGACATAGCACAGGAGATGGTCAGGGACTGCAGACATAGCACAGGAGATGGTCAGAGACTGCAGACATAGCACAGGAGATGGTCAGAGGCTGCAGACATAGTACAGGAGATGGTCAGAGAGTGCAGACAAGGTACAGGAGATGGTCAGAGAGTGCAGACATATTACAAGAGATGGTCAGAGAGTGTAAACATATTACAGGAGATGGTCAGAGAGTGCAGACATATTACAGGAGATGGTCAGAGACTGCAGACATAGTACAGGAGAAGGTCAGAGACTGCAGACATGATACAGGAGATGGTCAGAGACTGCAGACATAGCACAGGAGATGGTCAGAGAGTGCAGACATAGTACAGGAGATGGTCAGAGAGTGCAGACATAGTACAGGAGATGGTCAGAGAGTGCAGACATTTTACAGGAGACGGTCAGAGAGTGCAAACATATTACAGGAGATGGTCAGAGAGTGCAGACATATTACAGGAGATGGTCAGAGACTGCAGACATAGCACAGGATATGGTCAGAGAGTACAGACATAGCACAGGAGATGGTCAGAGAGTGCAGACATAGTACAGGAGATGGTCAGAGAGTGCAGACATTTTACAGGAGGCGGTCAGAGAGTGTAGACATATTACAAGAGACGGTCAGAGACTATAGACATAGTACAGGAGACAGTCAGAGACTGCATACATAGTACAGGAGATGGTCAGAGTCTGCAGACATAGCACAGGAAATGGTCAGAGGCTGCAGACATAGTACAGGAGATGGTTAGAGAGTGCGGACATATTACAGGAGACGGCCAGAGAGTGCAAACATATTACAGGAGACGGCCAGAGAGTGCAGACATATTACAGGAGATGGTCAGGGACTGCAGACATAGCACAGGAGATGGTCAGAGACTGCAGACATAGCACAGGAGATGGTCAGAGACTGCAGACAAATAACTAAACAACAGCTGCCTGCAGCAGAATCTTCAGTGCATCACAATCCACTCTTAATAAATACTAATTATAAAGTGATCCCGCGCTACAGTGTAAAAAAGAACTTTCCGCTAAATAAAGTAAATCAGTAAAGTGTCAAACTAATTAAATGGTTAAAAACAGTGCAAGTGTACACAATAATACATTCATATATTAATAAAAAATCCCAGGGCAAATGATTTAGAATAATAATAGTCTCTTAACCACGTTATCCAAAACATGTCCACAAGGAAGGAAAAAAGTGTAAAAAAGGAGTTCCAATATAAGACTCAGTGGACAAGGAGAAGTTAAAATCCCACAAATTATGCTCACAGAACCCTCACCTTCATAACCTGTTAAAACAGCATATAAATGATGAATTGAGGTCAGTTGCGTTGCGTTACTCCAACTTCTACCACCAGGGGGTCCTCTGTGCCATCATATGTAAGATTATAATTGCCTGAAGTGCCAGCATATAGCCATAAATACGAATATGATCCGCTATATTAATCTCTACCACCAGGGGGTCCTCTACTTCACCAAACAGATCTCCCAAATGTAGCTGCACATCCACGTCTTCTCATAACCTCGTATCCTCCGCAAAATGGGGGGGGGGGGGGGAGAGGAGGGGAAGTGGACAAGACATAGTACAGGAGACGGTCAGAGACTGCAGACATAGCACAGGAGATGGTCAGAGAATGCAGACATAGCACAGGAGATGGTCAGAGGCTGCAGACATAGTACAGGAGATGGTCAGAGACTGCAGACACAGCACAGGAGATGGTCAGAGACTGCAGACATATTACAGGAGATGGTCAGAGAGTGCAGACATATTACAGGAGGCGGTCAGAGAGTGTAGACATATTACAGGAGACGGACAGAGAGTGCAGACATATTACAGGAGACGGTCAGAGAGTGCAGACATATTACAGAAGGCGGTCAGAGAGTGCAGACATAGCACAGGGGATGGTCAGAGACTGCAGACATAGCACAGGAGATGGTCAGAGACTGCAGATATAATACAGGAGATGGTCAGAAACTGCAGACATAGCACAGGAAATGGTCAGAGAGTGCAGACATATTACAGGAGGCGGTCAGAGAGTTCAGACATATTACAGGAGATGGTCAGAGAGTGCAGACATATTACAGGAGATGGTCAGAGAGTGCAGATATAATACAGAAGATGGTCAGAGACTGCAGACATAGTACAGGAGATGGTCAGAGACTGCAGATATAATACAGGAGATGGTCAGAGACTGCAGACATAGCACAGGAGATGGTCAGAGACTGCAGACATACTACAGGAGATAATGGCTGATCGGCCCTCTCACCTGACCCAGCAACAACGGTTAACCTGATCAGGAGTCAGCTCACTCTGAATTGCCCGTGGTGACTCCGCTGGGTAGCGCCCATATCTGTATTCTGGCAATGACTCCATTCGGGATGGTGCTAGGCTGTGTGGCTTTCCCTCTGGTGGCGCAGGGCAGCGGGGTTCTCTCTCTGATGGTGTTCCATCAGGAACTCCATCTCCCTCTGGAGTCCTGGGTGCACTTCCCTAAAAGCTTTCCTGGGCACCTGGCTCTCTCTCTCTCTCCCATTCAGCTGGGCATGCTGTGTGGGCTGCAGTTTCCGTGTTACAGTGGGACTGCTAGTCCTCGGGACTACATGTCCCACAATCCTCTTCCCTGCTAATTTTTTTATTCTATTTCTTCCCTGGCCGATATGAAGGCGGGGGAAGAAACATAGTGGGTGGCTGTGTTGGCAAGCGCCGCTCACTAGTACAGCAGCACGAGGAGAGGGAAAGGGAGGGAGGATAAGAAGAGCCCGCGGCTGCAGTGGCGTCATTAGGGTTGGTGTCACCCCCCACCAACTATAGTCACCCCTCAGTACGGACCCCCCTCCACTAAGTATAGACCCCCCTCCATCAGTGCAGACTCCCCACTAAGTATTAACCCCTCCCTCAGTACAGACCCCCTTCCATTAGTACAGACCCCCCAGGAAAAACACCCCCCTCCATTAGTACAGACCCCCCAGGACAAACCACCCCACCTCTATTAGTACAGACCCCCCTGACAAACCACCCCCCCATTAGTACAGACCCCCCTCAGGACAAACAACCCCCCCTCCATTAGTAGAGACCTCCCTTCCATTAGTACAGACCCCCCGGACAAACCACCCCCCTCCATTAGTACAGACCAGCCCACAATCCACCCCCCCTCCATTAGTACAGACAGACTGCTCCGTCCCCCCCAATGACGTCACTGCGCGGGTCTCTCTCTGAACAGAGACAGCTGATCCGATCTCCTCTGACAGGAGAAGGGAGGGGGACGGACTTGGGCAGGAAACACAGCGGCGGCGGTGATCGGCGGAGAAAGCGGCCTCTGGACAGCAACAAGAGGAGGAGGGAGGGGAGCACTCTGGCGCTTGAGCGCCCTCACCTCTGTGGCGCCTGGGTGAACTGCACCCCGCGCACTGGCCTAGGATTGGCCCTGGACAGGGGGGTGGGGGTCTATGCTGCTAATATAAAGGGACAGGGGGGTCTATGCTGCTAATATAAAGGGACAGGGGGGTCTATGCTGCTAATATAAAGGGACAGGGGGGTCTATGCTGCTAATATAAAGGGACACTAATCTAATGGGGGTCACTCTGTAAGGAGGATGCTGATCCGTGGTGTCACTATGGGGGGCTCATTCACACTATAATCACCACTGGTGCTGATATAAGATGACTCTAATAAGATGAACTAATGGGGGATGCTGACTGCCGATTTAATGGTTGCTGACCAACCATTAGATCAGCAGTCAGCACCCCCAATTAGAGATCCCCATTATATCAGAGTCACCTTATATCAGCACCCACCACTTACAGACCCCCATTAGATTAGAGTCCAGTGAAAGGTGTCCAGTATTGAAATGTTTTTTGGGCTTTAACAAATAGAGCTTTATTTGTATAAAAAAATGACACAGTTGAATGAAACCCAGGATCATTCAACCCACTGAGCACAGGCTATCAAAGGTACAACCCCTGAGGCCAGGTTCACATATGTGCAGCCGCATGTTTTTTAGTGGGATCCGGATGTGTCTGTTCACTGGTTCAGGTGCAAATCAGGTCTGAATTTCTGCCTGAATTCGCATCTGAGCCAGACCAAAAGACGCACAGGACCCTTGTTGTATGCGGACTGCGGCCACCCCAGAACTGTGTGAACCGGCTCCATAGAGAGTCGGCCACACTTGCCTGTCAGACGAATTGGATGCGGATCCAATTCGCACATATGTGAACCCAGCCTAAGGGTGCGTCATCATGGGCTCTTATTACACCTGCACAGAATGACACTTTTACGTCAATACATAAATTCTGTGTTGTGTGCAGGAGTAGGACCACCCTAGATTTAAGTGCATTTTTAGAGATTAAAAAGATTTTTAAGTAGAGTGTGGGGAGAAAATCCTAAAGCTTGTTTATAAGGACTGCTGCACTGCATGAACATGAATATTTCTTTCAATGCTGACCATAATTTTGTAATGCTAATGAAAGAAAAAATTATTATTGATCAATGGCGTAAATTTCCAAAAATGCTGCTCAGCTAATCTCTTTTGGCCTAACAGAGCACTTTTATTGCAGCCTCCTGCCATTCCATAGATAAGGGTCCCACTTTGGACACAGCCTAATCTGTCTTTTCTTTAGTATATTGGATAAGGTACTGATAAGGTCAGGGATTTAATTTAGAGTTCTCACTTAATATGATGCCTACATGTAAATCTGTTTTTAACTTTTTGGCTGTTGAACTCAATTGAAGCTGCTTTTGTTTTCTTGTAACTATATTGCCATGGTATTGAAGCTTGTGTTCGTAACCCAGGTGACTCCTGTTGTTGTTTACCCTTGCCCTGTGTGGGGGGGTTGTGCTAATGCTATTGTTTGTATAAAAGGCCTTGGAAAGATTAAAGAGCAGCAGTCCATTATGCTCAAGAACTGATACACGGATTTCTGACTCTGTGTCTTAATTCCTATATGAAGCAATAATTTGGCAAAGCAATATAAACTATAAGCAACTTATTTAACAGTTGCATCTAACAGTACAAATGTGCTAGATTTTCTATGGATTATGACTTCAGATACGTGAGCCATGGCACTGGTTTATCATTGCTGGTGACAAAAAGTTAAAATTTATTTCTGGCATTTTATCAACTTTTTTTTGTCTGTTACCCAAAGACGTGATGCCTATCAAATGTGCATGACAGACTACAGAGTTTCCTTTTTTAACAGTGAAAACGTAGTAGATATTTGAAATCTGGAGAAATGCATCTGTTATATCACAATAACCAATCAGATTCCATGTCACATTTACTAGCGATTAAAAGGTCAAATATGGTTGGTTGCAAACTTCAGTGGGAAGCATAGTGGTGTCCCCAAGACACATAATAAGGAAAGTGTCCCCGGTGGAATCAGATGCAGCATGAAAAACCTAATAGAGGTTCTATCCTTTGCCCTTATTTAAAACTAAAAAAAAATTGGTTTGAGTTATGCTAGTCATAGATCAGCCCTCAAAATTAGCACTCGCCTACTCGCATTTGGTGAGTAAACAAATGAGGAGGGTGAACAATGACAGGGCTGTGCTATCATAGGAATGTATACCAAGTGCCCCTCCGCCACGCACAGGCTCGCAGCGTGGATATTTCAATTCATACAGTCAGCCGCCTAGGACTGCCCCTCTCCACCTCCTGCCACACATCTCTGCCCAAGCTCGAAGAGTGTGCTGTTCATTAGGCATTAAAGAGCCGCTGGGTCCGCCCCCCTCCACCTCCGTTCTGTTACATATCCCCGCCCAGACACACAGACCGTGCGCTGCACTATACATGCAAGAGCTGCCTGGGACTGCCCCCCTCTGCCTCCATTCTGCACATCCCCGCCCAGACACACAGACCTTGCACTGCACTATACATGCAAGAGCCGCATGGGATCGCCTCCGTTCTGCACATCCGCGCCCAGGCACACAGACCATGCACTTCACCATTAAAGAGCCACCTGGGACCACCCCTCTCCGCCTTCGTTCTGCTGCACATGTAAGGAATGGGGCGGTCCTAAGTGGGCAGGTTCAAACGTCGCTCCACCCTCAGGGAGGTCAGAAGATGAGGTGTGCTGGTAGGTCGTTGGGAGGGGGGGGGGGCGTTGGAGGCAGAGATATGCTGGAAAGAGGAATTAGAGGTAGGGATGTACTGGGAGAGGCATTCGAGGTAGGGATGTACTGGGAGAGGCGTTGGAGAGCAATGTGCTGGAAAGAGGAATTAGAGGTAGTGATGTAAGTGATGTACTGGGAGAGGCATTGGAGGTAGGGATGTACTGGAAGAGGCGTTGGAGGTAGGGATGTACTGGAGGAGGTGTTGGAGGTAGGGATGTACTGGGAGAGGCGTTAGAGGTAGGGATGTACTGGAGGAGGCGTTGGAGGTAGGGATGTACTGGAGGAGGCGTTGGAGGTAGGGATGTACTGGAGGAGGCATTGGAGGTAGGGATGTACTGGGGGAGGAGTTGGAGGTAGGGATGTAATGGGGGAGGCGTTGGAGGTAGGGATGTACTAGGTGTGACGTTGGAGATAGGGGTGTACTGGGGGAGGCGTTGGAGGTAGGGATGTACTAGGAGAGGCGTTGGAGGTAGGGATGTAGTGGGACCTACCCCGCTCTGCCTTCATTCTGCTGCACATGTAAGGAGTCAACATTTTTGGACGTTTTTCATTTTTTAGCAAAAGATAAAAACCCAGGGGTGATTAAATACCACCAAAGGAAAGTTCTATTTGTCTCAATAAAATGATAAAAAAATGTTTGGGTACAGCGTCATTGTCATTGACTAAACTGACATCACATTATAGATTATTTTACAAATTTTCTCTGCATTCCCACAACATGCAGTAGATCTATCTTGGCTATTTTTAACTTTGTAATGCACACCTATTTTGGGGAAAAAAGCAGTTTCAAAACTATTAGAGCAGGGGTAGGCAACCTTATGCCCCGTACACACGGTCGGACATTGATCGGACATTCCGACAACAAAATTCATGGATTTTTTATGACGGATGTTGGCTCAAACTTGTTTTGCATGCACACGGTCGCACAAATTTGTCGGAATTTCCGAATGCCAAGAACACGGTGACGTACACCACGCACGACGAGACTATAAAAGGGCAGTTCAGTACCAAGCGCGGCACCCTTTGGGCTCCTTTTGCTAATCTCGTGTTAGTAAAAGTTTGGTGAGAGACGATTCGCACTTTTTCAGACTCATGGTTTTCAGATTGTTTTTCTGCTGTTCAGTTTGTGCTTGTGGGTTTGTATCTGGTCTTCAGTGCATGCAGCGAGTTACCATTGACTTTGTCATTGTGTTCTTGTCCGTTCGTTACTGATTTTCAGGTCGCTCTTCACAGGCCTTGAGTTCTTCAGTGAGTTCTGTTACTTCGTTCTGACCAGCCGACCGTTTTCTAGCCATGTTGCTTGTACGTTCTCATCGTAGAGTTCGTGCTGTGCGGGGGCTTGGTTTTGCGGGGGCTTGGGGTCCTTATTTTGACAAAAGCCCAGTCCATGAACAGGGCGAGGAGGAGTTCATGGAGCAAGAACTGGATGCTCCAGCGTGACCAATTCTGTCACATGCTTTTGCTCCGTGAGATCCATGAGAATAATCCTGATGATTTCAGGAACTTTCTCCGGATGACGGACCCCGTATTTCACCATTTGTTGGCTTTGCTGACCCCTTATATCAGCAGGCAGGATACCTGCATGATGCAAGCCATCACTCCGGAGCAGAGGCTAGTCGCCACCCTGCGGTAGTTGGCGACGGTTAGAAGCCTGCAGGACCTCAAGTTCTCGACAGGCATCTCCCCCCAGGCTCTGGGGATCATTATCCCGGAGACCTGTTCTGCCATCATCCAGGTCCTGCAGAAGGACTATATTAAGGTAAGATTTTTATCCTTTAACATCACATTTTATTATATTTATTGTTTGATAATGTAATGTATTTCTTTCCTCATTCCCTAATTACCATGATTTTAATATGCTGTGAATGTCCCCTTTGTCCGCATGCATGCTGGATTTTTATGTAATTTTTTTTGTCCTTCATAATTATTTTCCTTCACTTACCTCCCCAGCATGCTCTCCTGGGCCTATATTCACCTTGTGTAGTCACTTAACAATGTATTTTGTCATCTCCATACCGTAGTAGTGCTTTACCCTAAATACCCCCTAAAATGTGTAAAATTATGATTTGTGCTTTAAATTTAGGCAGAGTGCCAGAGGCTTTTTTTTGGGTCCCAAAATCACTTGGAACCCTCCCTCCCCCCAACTGCTAACTCAGCTTATACCAATCCTCTATCTGCTGACTTTGCCAAGCCCATACACACTATACCTACTTCTTTTGTGGTCATATTTATGGATGAATTCCCCAAAGCATGTAGTGCAAGGGCCTTCCTAAATACTTTCAAATGGTAATGTTTAAAGTTTTTGTATCCTATTATTATCTTGATAGGTGATATCAGAATGTAAAAATGTGCTCAAATGTGTACAGTGTGTATTTATATCTTTGTATTATGACATTTCTTACCTGTCCAGTAGGCTTCCAATAGTGTAAGTAAGGAGGGCCTGACCAAAGTAATACACATTATTTAGGCATTCATCTCTCAATGAACTGGAGAGGGTTACCTGTCCAAAACATCTCCCCCCCCTAAAATTTTTTAAATGGCCCATGAGAGGAGGGGGAGGAATCTGATGGGTGGACCTTATACCTTTGTCTTTAAATAATCCCTAAAAAAATGTTATGCTGATGTTGGCCAAGAATGTTTGTGTCTAATCTTCTTTCCATGTTTATGTGCAAAATGATTATTCTTTTTTCTTGTTTGACTCCACAGTTTCCTTCCAACCCACAGGAATGGCAAATTGTGGCCTCCCACTTTGCCCAGCGGTGGTTCTTTCCTAACTGCATCAGGCAATTGATGGGAAACACGTCCACATCATCCCACCACCCAAAACGGGGTCATACTATTACAACTACAAGGGGTTCAATAGTATTGTGATGTTAGCGGTGGTGACGGCTACATACGAGTTCCTGTATGTGGACGTAGGGAAGAATGGCCGGATGTTAGATGGTGGAGTCATCGCCCACACGGAGTTCTCCAGAATGGCAGCTTGGGCTTGCCACCTCCAGAAGACAATGCGGAAGGACTCCTATTCGTCTTTGTTGCGGATGAAGCGTTTGCGCTGGGGGACCATCTTATGCGGCCATTCCCTATGAGGACCCTCACCCCGTACCAGAGGGTTTTTAATTTCTGGCTGGCCAGAGCCAGAAGAGTGGTTGAGAACACGTTTGGAATAATGGCCAGCCGGTTCCGCCTATTTCTTACACCGATACACATAAACTCAATCACATCATCCTGGCTTGCTGTGTTCTCCACAACTTTTTAAGGAGAAATTCTTGGAACTATGCTGACTCAGTTGGGCCTGAGGCCGGAATTCATAATGAACCAACCCTGACGGCGCTTGAAGCTGGCCGTCCTGGCTTGCCCCCCCAGAGTGCCCGTGAGGTCCATCTAAGATACATGGAATACTTTGCGGGTAGGAGGGCCATGGATATGCCAGACAATGTCTGAGACATTTTTTAAATAATTTTTTTTTTTTTAAATGAACAAATATTTCCTTGGATTTACTGCTTGTCTTTCTTTTAGCTGACCATGACTGAAATTTGGGGAGTCCTGAAAATGGCGTGATTGTGTAAAATAATAAAGCACTGTTGGGTGTTATTTACTAAAGGAAAATACACTTTGCACTACAAGCAGGGCCGGATTTGCCACAAGGCCACCGAGGCCAGGCCTCGGGGCGGCAGTGGTGCAGGGGCGGCCGCCCCCCCTTCAGGCTGCCCGTCAAAGTCGATTAAGGGCACCTGTGCCCTTAGAAATGATGGCCGCGAGCCACCCACTACTGCGCATGCGCCGTTCCGAAGCCGGCCGGGCTCAGGAAAGCTCGTATGCGCTCGGATGGGCAGCGCATGCGCAGTAGCGTGATTGCGCTGCCCGGCGCCATTTTTGAAAAGATCGAGGAGTAATGTCAGCGGTGCGGCGGCGGGGGGAGAGAGATGACATCTCTCATTGCCCGCACCGCTGTTCCACCCTCCTCCATCTGGTGGCAGCCAGGCAGCATGGCAAGTGACATCAACATGTGGTGGCTGCCAGGCAGCGTGGCAAGTGACATCTCCATCTGGTGGCAGTGTGGCAAGTGACATCTCCATCTGGTGGCAGCGTGGCAAGTGACATCTCCATCTGGTGGCAGCGTGGCAAGTGACATCTCCATCTGGTGGCAGGCAGGCAACGTGGCAAGTGACATCTCCATCTGGTGGCAGTGTGGCAAGTGACATCTCCATCTGGTGGCAGCGTGGCAAGTGACATCTCCATCTGTGGCAGCGTGGCAAGTGACATCTCCATCTGGTGGCAGGCAGGCAGTGTGGCAAGTGACATCTCCATCTGGTGGCAGCGTGGCAAGTAACATCCCCATCTGGTGGCAGGCAGCGTGGCAAGTGGCATCTCCATCTGGTGGCAGCGTGGCAAGTGACATCTCCATCTGGTGGCAGCGTGGCAAGTGAAATCCCCATCTGGTGGCAGGCAGCGTTGCAAGTGACATCTCCATCTGGTGGCAAGTGACATCTCCATCTGGTGGCAACGTGGCAAGTGACATCTCCATCTGGTGGCAGGCAGTGTGGCAAGTGTCATCTCCATCTGGTGGCAGGCATAGTGGCAAGTGACACGCTCAGGGCTCCCGATGATTCTGCATTATGGTGAGTTGAACTATTTCATTTTACATTACAATGTAATGATAGAAGTAATGTGTTTCAATCATCCTGACACCATAACAACCATGGTGCTGGGGATGATTGAAGCACTAACACCAGCCATTGCCCTGAAAAATTGCCCTGAAAAATTGCCCGCAAAAAATCCTTACCCCTCGCGCGCTTACCCTGAAGTATTTTTAGTCTGTACAATTAAACTTAGTTATTTTCAGTGTTCTCGTGTATGGAGATATGTTTTTAACTGATCTATTGTAGAAGTCATCGATAAAGGACAAGACTGGTGGTGTGTGTGTGTGTGTGGGGGGGCGGCATTGAAGGACCCGGCCTTGGGGCGGCAAAGGTAGTAAATCCGGGCCTGACTACAAGTGCACTTGAGACTGCACTGAAACTGCACTTGTAGTGCAAAGTGGATTTGCCTTTAGTAAATAACCCCCATTATCACTAAAAAAAAAAAAACTCTACTACAAAAAATGCTTTGCAGCATTGAAAGAAGAAGCCACACATTGTTGATTCTCAATCTTTTTAATCAAACCACAATCCACAATCACATGTGCATGTAGAAAAGGTTTTTAAAACAAACCAACATGTTTCTTGTATATCATTTTTTTGGGTCACATTAAAAGTAGGAATTGCCTTTTAAGGTAAAACAGCAGGCATGTTTAAAACTAAAAAGAAATACACAACTCTGGAACTTACAAAGTTCAACTTTTGTAGAAAGTGAAGGCAACATCAGACATGAGTATTTATAAACTGTGCTTGATATTGCGTTCAGCAGATGGGGTGAAGTCACCCCAGAAAAAGCCAAATTTTGAAGATGCACACAAATTGCTGAATGTCAACATGTGCTAGCTGCCATCATGGGGGATCAAGGGACGTGTTTTTTGGGTGCAACCCCTTCCTCTCAGCCACTTTATTATTGAGGAAAGGGTTGTACCCCCAAAATGCGTACATTGATCTCCCGTGATGGCAGATAGCACATGTTGACACACTGTGTGCATCTTCAAAATTTGACTTTTCTATAATATGTCACAAAATTTTAGAAAAATTGTCAGAAAAACAAACCATAAATCAGTTAGGGATTTCTTGTTTTGAACATCATTGATGTTTTGCTTGATGTTTTCCAAGTCCCTATTACACCCCATGATCTCCCCGGTCAGGATCTGGGCACTTTCACTGGTGAAATGACCTTCATCCACAACATTACAATCACCTAAAAATATATTTAAAAAAAAAAACACCATGTATTATAAATATGCCGGCATCCATCTCTTACCTGAGTCTGTGGTTGCAGATACTCACCTGTTGTGGTGACAATTTCCACCACGTCTCCCTCCTCCTCCTCTGGTTGGGTTTGGGGGATTTCCCCTTCTTCCTGAGGTGGGGGGTCTGTTGTCTCCTCTGATGAGTGGTGTCCTCCGAGTCTTTTCTCACCTATGTAAAAAAAAATAGGTTTACTTAGCACACAGATATTTGATGGCAGAAATAGGAATATGAAACATTGCTTGGAAGTGGGGTACAATTGTCTGTTTTTGCAGAGTTCCAAGATGAAGAAATATTTTTATCCTTTGTCAAGCTTGAATACTTACCTGTTTTGTACAAGCTTCACAGATGGAGACACCCCTATAGTATACACTGGAGCACCTGTGTGGGCCCCCTAATGAAAAGGGTGTTCTGGTGTCCCGCACTAGTGCTCCAGCGTCCAGATGCGTAAACAGCTGCTGAGTGTCCTCTTCTTACACAGAATCTAGTTTGCATTTCATTCTAGTTACAAACCCATCTAGACAACAAACTTATTTTAAGAGAAGTAGGCCAGAAAAAATGTATTGAAATGCATCTGGACAAAACATGGTGTTTTATTGGCCGAACGAACAATGTTTCCTACGAACGAATAATGTGTCTATGATCATGAAAGTTGATATTTTAAACTGTACAACAGTAAAGAAAAGCACATGGAGCAGCAGGAACGTAATAAAAATAATGAATAGGAACACAGTACAACTACTTACTGTTTTGCAGCACTCTCCTGATCCTTCTATACTGATCATGCTCCCTGATTTTGAGGTCCGACCACCGCTTCCTCAGTTGATCCTTGGATCGCCGTACCCCAAAATTCCGGTGCAGACTCTTGACAACTTTCGCCATGATCTGGGCCTTTCTGACATTGGAGTTGGGGTAAGGACCATGCTTCCCGTCATAGTCAGCCCTCTTCAGTATGTCGACCATCTCCACCATCTCAACAAAGGACATATTCGATGCCTTAAATCGTCTCTTCCGGGATCCTGACGTTTCTGGCTCCGGGCTTTCCTCCTCCTCGTTGCTGTAATTATCAGACACCTGCTGTTTCTCCGCCATGTGCTCTCCCACAGCGCCAAACGAGAAGGGGTGGGGAATAGACTAGAAAGAACGTCAGGGGGGCGGAGTTTCACGCATGCGCAGTGTATATAAAGCGTAAAACACGTGAGTCATACGTACGATCTGTGAGCGGAGGAAGGAGTATAGGAAACGCCGATCGTGATAACAAAGGTAACACTTAAACTTGGGCCTATACTGCTTAGAGATTGAGGCCTATATTGGGACAAGATTAGGAGAATTTAGCCTGACATTAGGGTTTGTCTTGTGTTGTGTCTTGCAGAGAAAATGAATATATTGAATGATCAGGACTTTATCCCCATATTCCTTGATATGTTCAGGGAGCTGCCCTGTCTGTGGCAGGTAAACCACCCACATTATAAGAATCAAACAAAGAGGAAGGCAGCGCTGGATCAATTGCTTGAATTTGTAAAGCCGGTGATCCCCACGGCAGACATCACCTATTTGAAGGCCCTAATTGGTGACATGAGGCGCACTTATCTTAGGGAGTGCAAGAGGGTCCAGGATTTCCAGAGATAAGGAGCTGCAGAAGATGCCATTTATGTCCCCAGGCTGTGGTACTATGACAGACTTCATTTTCTGGCAGACAGGCACACTAACTAGGTAGTGTGTTGTTGGCGTGGATGGAGAGAGAGCGTCATTTAGATTGAGCAGTTAATGATTTTACACTATTGGAGTCTTTCTATTTTTCATGCCACATCTACTCTGCTGTGGGCTGATGTCCCAATACCTGTCAGTGTAAATACCTCCATCACGGCTCCAAGGTCTTTGATGTCTCATCCCAGTGCCAGGCTTCTGATCCCTTGGTTGTGATCCGGTTCACTATGTACAAACAGCTTTCCCTGATCCTCTGTAGCGGGGGATCATGAATTTCTGGTAAGCAGCCAGTCTTTATTCACGGTGGTGGATCAAGCACTTTTGCCTTCACACAGCAGGAATTCCAGATTATTTTGATTTTTATTCATCACTTGGGTGATTCACATACACTGTATACACATGGACTTTTGTTCTTACTGTTGCATATCAGTAATGCACATTTGATGGACTCTTAATTTGTTAATATGTTTTAGTTTTAAATGTGTGGTATTTTATGACTTTTTGTTCATTTACTCATTGAATATCACTGTGGATTGGTGATCATATGGTCACTAGTCCCTTCTAGTGCGATTCCGTTATTTTCTATTTCAGACTGAACCCAGGCCAGCACTCTCCACTCTTCCTTCCACGCTTCCTCCCCCCCCCAGCTGAGGCTTCTGACGCCCAACCTGGGCCTTCCAGGCAGCAACATGTGGAGGAGCCCAGCTTGAGTCAGGTATAGCATTCTTCTAAATTAATGATGTTAAATCTAGGTTAGTTTGGATTCCTAATTTCTGATTGTGATTGATAAACCAAAAACTAAAACGATGTCCCTTTTTCATACACAGGAAAGTCTCAGCCAGGACGTGGCCGGGCACAGTAGCCTGCTCGATACCCAGTCCCTCCCCTCCACCTTCAACCAAAAAGTGGCAGGAAGAGGAGTAACCTGGAGGAGGCAGCAATTGGCCTATTTTGGAAGGCTACTGCGGCCCTCAGAACCCCCACAGTGGTGAAGAGGACTTTGCATATATAACAGCATGCAAAATGCGGGAAATGGAGGAGGGCCAACGCCTCTTATGTAAGTATATAATTTTATTTTTTTTTACTTATATGAAAAAACAAAAAAAAAATAAGTTGCCATCATCTATCCAGACATTATATTTATCTCATTTATACACCAAGTCAAAACATCCGTAAACAATAATATACAAAAAATTTGTTTCTCTTTTCCTTTTATCTAATCCCCCATTCCCCTACCCTTACCCCCCTTCCTCCCCCCAATTTACATCCCCCCATACCCCCTCCCCCCCATATCCCCTTGCCTCACCCCCCTCCACGCACCCACCAACCATCCCACCCACTTCCACTTTCGTCCTACACAACTTCCATTCTGACCTCCTCCAGATTCACCCATAACTTCCATATTTTTTCAAATTTTTTATGGTTACCCCTTTTCTTATAAATATATTTCTCTCTACTAATCACCTCCCTTACTTCTTTCATCCACTCTACTACCGTCGGGGGATCTTTTCCCTGCCAATTCCGAGCAATGAGTTTTTGACCTGTCTGTGTATCCCTCAAGATCTCTTGTTCCTCCATCAAGCCCAATAAGCATGTCCTGACCTCCATGCCCAGCGATGTCCCAAACACAGAGTTTATTTTATCCACAATACCCCTCCAATATCTATACATCTTGGGACATTGCCAGAACATGTGTACCAAATCTCCTCTTCCTCCTCCACATCTTTGGCACTTCGCATCAGGCTTCTTACCAATCCTAAACAGCTTCAATGGTGTAAAATATGTCCTGTATGTCATATATAGATGAGAGACTATCTGTGAAGGAGAAAGGGAGATCCTGGGCCCTAATGCCAGAACATACTCCCATTGGCTATCCGACAGTGGCCCAACATCTCCCTTCGATTTAATCTTATTTTTGTTTTCCACCATACTCTTCTGACCCGATACATTCAAACTTCCATATATATCAGAAATTAGTCCTTTTGTAGAGTTAGCATTAACTAACTTCCTCAGGGAGGTCATATCACACCACACTGGTTTCTTCCCACTAAATTGTGCTTCTAAGGCATGCCTAATTGTGCTGTGAGAGTGCAGAGAGAAGGTGTGCACTGCCTATAGAGTGCAGAGTTCAGGTGTGTGTGTGTTAAGCATAGAGAGCAGAGTTCCTATAGAGTGCAGAGTTCAGGTGTGTGCTGCCTATAGAGTGCAGAAGAAGGGGGGACAGATAGGGGAGGAGGGGGAGACAGATGGGGAGAAGGGGGGGAAGTTGGGGAGACGTGGAGAAGGGGGACAGATAGGGGAGAAGGGGGAGACAGATGGGACAGATAGGAGAGGTGGGAGACAGATGGGGGGAGGTGGAGACATATGGGGAGAAGGGGGGACAGATGGGAGATTAGTGGGGGAGATGTGGAGAAGGGGGGACAGATAGGGGAGGAGGGGGAGACAGATGGGACAGAAGGGGGGACAGATTGGGGAGGAGGGGGAGACAGATGGCACAGAAGGGGGGACAGATTGGGGAAAGGGGGGGACAGATGGGGGATAAGTGGAGGAGACATGTGGAGAAGGGCGGACAGATAGGGAAGGAGGGGGGACACAGATGGGACAGAAGGGGGGACAGATTGGAGAGAAGGGGGGGACAGATTGGGGATTAGTGGGGGAGACATGTGGAGAAGGGAGACATATAGGGGAGGAGGGGGGGACAGATGGGACAGAAGGGGGGACAGATTGGGGAGATGGGGGGACAGATTGTGGAGAAGGGGATTAGTGGGGGAGACATGTGGAGAAGGGGGGACAGATAGGGGAGGAGGGGGAGACAGATGGGACAGATAGGGGAGGAGGGAGACAGATGGGGGAGATGGGGGAAACAGATGGGGAGAAGGGGGGACAGATGGGGGAGACGTGGAGAAGGGGGACAGATAGGGGAGAAGGGGGAGACAGATAGGACAGATAGGGGAGGAGGGAGACAGATGGGGGAGGGGGAGACTTATGGGGAGAAGGGGGCACAGATGGGGGATTAGTGAGGGAGATGTGGAGAAGGGGGGACAGATAGGTGAGGAGGGGGAGACAGATGGGACAGAATGGGGGGACAGATTGGGGAGAAGGGGGGGACAGATTGTGGAGAAGGGGAGGAGGGGGGGACAGATGGGGGATTAGTGGGGGAGACATGTGGAGAAGGGGGGACAGATAGGGGAGGAGGGGGGAGACAGATGGGACAGATAGGGGAGGAGGGAGACAGATGGGGGGAGGGGGGAGACATATGGGGGGTTAGTGGGGGAGACGTGGAGAAGGGGGGACAGATAGGGGTGGAGGGGGAGACAGATGGAACAGAATGGGGGGACAGATTGGGGAGAAGGGGAGGAGGGGGGATAGATGGGAGATTAGTGGGGGAGACATGTGGAGAAGAGGGACAGATAGGGGAGGAGGAGGGAGAAAGATGGGACAGATAGGGGAGGAGGGAGACAGATGGGGGAGGGGCAGACAGATGGGGAGAAGGGAGAGACAGATGGGGAGAAGGGGGGACAGATGGGGGAGACGTGGAGAAGGGGGGACAGATAGGGGAGAAGGGGAGACAGATGGGACAGATAGGGGAGGAGGGAGACAGATGGGGGAGGGGGGAGACATATGGGGAGAAGGGGGGGACAGATGGGGGAGACGTGGGGGAGACGTGGAGAAGGGGGGACAGATAGGGGAGGAGGGGGAGACAGATGGGACAGAAGGGGGGACAGATTGGGGAGAAGGGGGGGACAGATTGGGGATTAGTGGGGGAGACATGTGGAGAAGGGGGGACAGATAGGGGAGGTGGGGGACAGATGGGACAGAAGGGGGGACAGATTGGGGAGATGGGGGGACAGATTGTGGAGAAGGGGAGGAGGGGGGACAGATGGGGGATTAGTGGGGGAGACATATGGAGAAGGGGGGACAGATAGGGGAGGAGGGGGAGACAGATGGGACAGATAGGGGAGGAGGGAGACAGATGGGGGAGGGGGGAAACAGATGGGGAGAAGGGGGGGACAGATGGGGGAGATGTGGAGAAGGGGGGACAGATAGGGGAGAAGGGGGAGACAGATGGGACATATAGGGGAGGAGGGAGACAGATGGGGGAGGGGGGAGACATATGGGGAGAAGGGGGACAGATGGGGGATTAGTGAGGGAGATGTGGAGAAGGGGGGACAGATAGGTAAGGAGGGGGAGACAGATGGGACAGAATGGGGGGACAGATTGGGGAGAAGGGGGGGACAGATTGTGGAGAAGGGGAGGAGGGGGGGACAGATGGGGGATTAGTGGGGGAGACATGTGGAGAAGGGGGGACAGATAGGGGAGGAGGGAGGAGACAGATGGGACAGATAGGGGAGGAGGGAGACAGATGGGGGGAGGGGGGAGACATATGGGGGATTAGTGGGGGAGACGTGGAGAAGAGGGGAAGGATAGGGGAGGAGGGGGGAGACAGATGGGACAGAATGGGGGGACAGATTGGGGAGAAGGGGAGGAGGGGGGACAGATGGGGGATTAGTGGGGGAGACATGTGGAGAAGGGGGACAGATAGGGGAGGAGGGGGGAGAAAGATGGGACAGATAGGGGAGGAGGGAGACAGATGGGGGGAGGGGGCAGACAGATGGGAGGAAAGGGGGGCAATGTGGAGAGTTCAGTCAGTGAAATACTCACTCATCATAGGCTGGTCTCTGCAGGATCAGGCATCATTCATGCAGCCACGATCTAGCTGAAGCTGCTGTAGTTCCAATCTCCCGCCCACACATCAATTTCTCAGGCACACAACACTGGCTGCACACACGGGGATTGCGATGTGGGCAGGGCAGACAAAGAGATAGGAGGAGGCGGAGCAGACTGAACCCTCTCTTCTCCTACGTTCATGGAGTGGAGGGGTGGCGGCAGGGCATTGCTGGCTGAAAGCTGGGCATTGTGAGTGATGCTGCTGTAGTTCTAGCTTCTGCTGATATCGACGATGTGAAACCCTGCCTGGCCCTGGACACAGCATCTATGAGAGAGGTGGATTTCCTGGGGGCGCATCTGAAATCTGGGGGTGCCTAACCCACCCCAGCACCCACCTAGATCCGGCCATGTTGCATAGGAGAGTTCAGGCTGCAGGGAGGACACAGGCTACACAAGGTGCTGCTGCCGGGCTAACGTTGCTGTGCACAACCCCAGCCCAATCTTCTACTATCGCTGGCATGGGACAGGGAACGTGAAGGGTTCAGTGCAGGCAGCCGCCGGGAGAGGAGCGCTGTCATTTGTTGACACAGAGTCCTTGCTTCTGTGTGTTCAGAGGACAGGAGAACGCGGCAAGTGCAGGGCAGTACCTGAGGTAGTTGAAAAAAAAGCCAGACACTGAACAAAAAAGCCCGATGCCACCACACAGAGTGATGTGCGTAGTAATTAGGGTGTGCCTGGGCACACCCGGCACACCTCGTGGGCACGCCTATGACCCAGATATTTCATTTGACTTACTACTTTAATTTGGGGTGCTTGATATGGGAGTGACTCTGTGAGAGGGTCTATTGGCAAAATTACTGATTTTTCCCAATTAATTGTTAGCCCAGAGAAATGGCCGAATTCCTCAACTATACCCATGGCTGTCTTCAAGGAATCCTGTGTGTCCCCCAGGAATAATAAAATGTCATCCGCATACATAGCGAGTTTCTCCTCTCCCCTCCTTCTTTTAAAGCCCTGCATCCCCTGAGCGGTCCTTAACGCAATAGCCAAGGGCTCCATTGCTAGGGCAAAGAGCAGGGGCGACAAAGGGCACCCCTGTCTCATTCCCCTTCTTAATTGAAATCACTCTGAGCACTCACCGTTGACTCTAACCTTGGCTCTTGGGCTGTCATATAATAGGCTCAACCAGTGGACGAAGTTAGAGCCAAATTGAAATTCATCTAGTACCTTCCACATAAAGTGCCATTCCAAACAATCAAATGCTTTGGCTGCATCTAATGAGAGGAGGGCTCTCTTACCACTGTTTTCTATGGGTAATTGCATATTTAAATACACTTGTCTTATGTTCGTACTTGTAGATCTATCAAGGATTGGTCTATATGTATTAATTTAGAAATTATTTTATTTAGCCTTGTTGCCAAAGCTTTTGCCAAGATCTTCACGTCCGAACATAACAGCGATATAGGCCTATATGAAGTCACATCTAGCGGATTTTTCCCCTCCTTCAGCAAAATTATTATAATGGCTTCTGTCATAGATGTGGGTAATTTTCTATCCTCCATAGCTCCATTGAACACCTCCAAAAGTATAGGAAGTAAAACCTCCCCATATTTTTTAAATATTTCTGTGGGTAGACCATCAGGGCCTGGTGCTTTCTGGTTCACCATGTCTGCTACTACCCTTTGCAACTCTTTGAGTGTTAATGGGGCGTCTAACATTTCCCGATCTTCTTTTGATAAGGGGGTTATTTTCAGTTTCCCAAAGAAATCCCACATTTCCCCCACCACATTTGTTTGCGCCGTACTATATAAATTTTTGAAATACTTTCTAAATTCTTCTAATATTTCCAGGGTGGCCTTTTTGATTATTCCTTCCCTCCCTTCAATTGCCGGTACAGTGCTTGAGGAACTATTTGCCTTAATAATCAAAGCCAACTCGCTCCCTTTCGCCAAAAAAACTCCGTCTCTGAAATAATTTTTTCTTTTCCATCTTTTCTAGAATCATTCTACTATAATCATCTTGCCTCTCCACCCATGCTTCATAACTAGTTAGGGTTGGTATCTCCACGTACTGTACTTCCGCCCTTCTTACCCTTTTTTTTGCCTTCAGCTTGTGATTGTTTTTTGGCATAGAAGATTTTTTGTATAAAGGCTCCCCGGAGAAAAGACTTCAGGGAGTCCCATACTATCCCTAATGGAGCCATTCCTAGATTTAAACTTATGAATTCCGCCAGCCCTTCCATAATGGTCCCTGTGTCCTCAATAATCTCGAGCCAAAAGGGATTTACTTTCCAGTCACTTCCTCCCCCCTTTATACCAATTACCACCGGCGAGTGGTCCGAAATCCCTCTCGGCTCATAAACTATCTCCTCCAATATGTGAAAGTGGAAACTCCTGCGCTGTCGGGGGGGGGGGGGGGGCTACGCTAAAAGGACACACCTAAGTACTGATCCAAGGCAGGACAAATGAGACAAAAGTGGGGGAAGATGGTAGTTGCGCTGTGATGAAGGGGGGGGGGAAGCTACAAAGATGACTAAAGTGGCAAAGTGAACTAAAAAAGCAGAAACAGGCCAATGCATGAATGGATCCTACATGCTAAAAGAACATGGTGGGGATGCAGTGCAGTGCAACGTAGCTGATCAACATGACTATAATGTTGCGGGCAGACAAAACCTAATATATAAAGATAATTGTGAAACAGTGACTGCTTGCAAAGCAAAAATGCATATACTAACACAAATAGGATGAATAATGACACAATGCAAAAAATAAAAAAAATATATATATAATGCAAGAAAAATATATGTGGGCTAAAAAATGTGCCAAATCCTGGTGAACTGCAAGTGACAAATCCCTAGGGCAAACATGAATATTAGTTCTATCATCCAGTCCAAAAAACAAAATCCAATCCTAATGCATATCGTCACGTCACGTGACTTCTTCAGAGGTCCTCTGAAGAAGTCACGTGACGTGACGATACACGGAACGTCTACACCTGCGGGTCATTTGCAACACAGGCTGTACACCTTACAGCTGTAAGGTAAGCGGCTTGCAAACACGGAGGTGTCCTCACTGAAGATCCCCCTTGCTTTCACGATTGGAATTGTTTTGTGTTTCTCATCACGAGTTTTTGTTTTTTGGACTGGATGATAGAACTAATATTCATGTTTGTCCTAGGGATTTGTCACTTGTAGTTCACCAGGATTTGGCACATTTTTGCTAATGGGGCACTAGCCCACATATATTTTTCTTGCATTATATATATATATATTTTTATTTTTTGCATTGTGTCATTATTCATCCTATTTGTGTTAGTATATGCATTTTTGCTTTGCAAGCAGTCACTGTTTCACAATTACTTTTATATATATATAGGTAATATATATATATAGGTATATATATATATAAGGTATATATATTACCTTTATATATTAGGTTTTGTCTGCCCGCAACATTATAGTCATGTTGATCAGCTACGTTGCACTGCACTGCATCCCCACCATGTTCTTTTAGCATGTAGGATCCATTCATGCATTGGCCTGTTTCTGCTTTTTTAGTTCACTTTGCCACTTTAGTCATCTTTGTAGCTCCCCCCCCTTCATCACAGCGCAACTACCATCTTCCCCCACTTTTATCTCCTCCACTATGTTCAATGCTTCCTCATTACTAGGGCACAAGATCGATTCTGGATAGGGTGGCATTTGTCCTGGAGTGGCATGAATATTGTCTCACCTCAGGATGCCTTCTCCTCCAGATATCCACCAACCTAACCTCATTGCAATATTGTAAAAGAGGACTCCTGGGAGCTCCACTGCTGATGATTTTCGGTGGGTACCTATCTATACCGTTATTCATAGACATATTAAAATCTCCGACCACTATAATCGAAATCCCCGGGAAACCTGCCATGAATCTAGTTAAATCATCCAGTATCTCCATGCTAAATGGGGGAGGGATGTAAACATTAGCTAATACATATTTTCTTCTATAACCAGGCTGAAACTTCTGTGGGGGTATTAAAAAACCTAACTTCCCCCAGAGCTGATATATGTAAACGTGCGGGATATAATAACGAATAGTTAATTCTTAACTGTTGAAGCTTACGCTTACACTCTGCGAATTTAGCTCTTTGTCTCTGTAGCTCAGGTGAAAAGTCTGGATATATTGAAATCCTTACACCATTATGCTGCATATTCTTCATCTCTCTTGCTTTCCGAAGAATAGTAACTTTATCCCTAAAACATAGAAGTTTAAAAATAAGGGGTCTTGGATATCCCCCTGGGGACAGGGTCCTAGAGGCGACTCTATGTGCACGCTCAATGGAGAAAAAATCTGAAAAAGAGTCTTTACCAAATTTCTCCTTTAGCCAATCTTCCATAAATTTTATAGGATTATTTCCTTCACAGCCCTCAGGAAGACCCAGTACCCTTAAATTCTCTCTGCGCAATCTTTTTTCCATACTGTCCATTTTCTGCATGCATGCATTTAATGGATCTTTCATGAGTGATAATTCTTGTCTTAATGGATACACATCATCCTCCAGCTGACTGAGCCTATCTTCAAGGACTGTTGTCCGGGTGCAGACCACTTGTACTTCATTTTTAACAGCAAGTAATTCATCTCTAATACCTTTAAATTGTTCAGATAAATCAGTAATTAATAACTTACAATTGTTGACTGCCAGGAGAATATCTTTCAAGGATGGCTCCTTCTCAGCTGCTGGTGCAGATGCACCACCTCCTATAACCGACTCCGCACCCGGGTCAGGTTCCCCCTCCAAGACCCCATTAAATACCCGATCCGACGGTGGAGCTGCCACAGCCCCTGCGGCGGAGGCTAAACTTCTCCTCCCAGGATGGCCAGCTTGATGCTGCGTCCCCCCTATATGGCCGCTCTTTTTAGGTGTCTGATTTGGTGTGTGTGCAAAACGTTCCAATTTGGAGGCCACTTGGTTTACTTTCTCCTTAGGGCCACGCTGTGCAGGGACACCTGTTCCTTCCTGCGCTGATACCTCCTCCATCCCCTTCTTACTAGTCATATTGGCACTATCCCACCACCCTGATTAACCAAACCAAAGTTCCTTGCAGCCACACTATCCCAGGACTGCGCACCTCCCTCTCTCACCGGGATAGATGCTGTTGTTTATCCTGTCCGTGGGGGGGCTTCAGAATAGAGCACGGTGTTCTTCGGGTGGGTATGCAATTTATTCATCCCTCTGGCGCTGGAGCTAATGCTTCTTATGGCTGCACTATATTCCCAGCTGGCTCCCCTGGCTGTTGCTCAATCCCGGGTGAACGCGCCTCCCTCTCTCACTGGGATATGCGCTGCTGGTAGTTTACCCGGGAAAATGTGTACACAGGCTATTCGCCTCTCAGGCACTGGGATCGGCTCTCCTCTCCTCCTTCCGCGGCATCCAGATCCAGGCGCTCCGGGCGTTCAGTGTCTCCCTCTCCACGCTATACTACCGCATCAGGCATAGGAGCGGGGACTAGGTCCGGCTGCACCGCGATCCCTCACCTCAACATCCGGTCACGCCCCCCCCCCGAGTATATCATTTTACAAGCACTAAATAAGGGGTTGAGGGGCCAACACACAAGCCAAAGCCACGTTTGTGAGCTCAACCATGGCCTGGGTTAAGTCTGGCAAAAGATGCAGGCTCTTGTATGACCATAGCCTGGGGACAATACATGTCATCTGCTGCTGTTCATGATCTCTTGGACTTCTGGACCAGATTGTACTCTCTTATATATGGACTCCTCAGGCCACCAATTTTGCATTAAAATAATTGATGTGTGCCCTGGGGGCCAAAGGCTTCGCCAATTTCTGCTGTTTCTCCAGCATTGCCTCCCTCTTTGTGTGGTTATGAGCCCTTAATAAAGGTTTTTTTTTTTTTCGATTATACTCGCCTATGTGTGTTTTCCTTCAAAAAGGACAGTTTGTTTGTGAGGAGGCAGGTACATTTAAAAAATACAATGTGAAATTAACAAGAGACACCAACACCAAGCAATCTCCTTGAGATTAAATAATACAAGATAATAATGGTGTTGTAGTAACTTGACACACAAAACACACCCAAAAATATTATGGAGAAAAAAAAATAACAGGAGATCAGGACTTCAACAAAAAAATAAATAAAAAAAAAACATCCAAAAATGTAATTCTTTCGGGAGATGTGACTAATCAAAATATTATATTCATGAAATCATGAAAAATAATAAAGAAAGAAGTTTGTGAGACGTCTGTGTGAATATGAGCAGCAAAACAACTTCATTCTTCTCTTCTCTTCTAGCATTATAAAGAAGAAGAGAGTGCGCTGCATTAAGCAATTTAAAACACTGCAGCCTGACGAAAGTGCTATATCCATTCTGAACGCTAATTTTACCAGACCGAGCAGTTCCGTCTCGGAATTTATTCTGAGCATGCGTGGCACTTTGTGCATCGGAATTGTCTACACATGGTCGGAATTGACGCAAACGGATTTTGTTGTCGGAAAATTTTATATCCTGCTCTCAAACTTTGTGTGTCGGAAATTTCGATGGAAAAAGTCAGATGGAGCCCACACATGGTTGGAATTTCCGACAACAAGCTCCGATCGCACATTTTCCGTCGGAAAATCCGACCGTGTGTACAGGGCATTAGAGAGATGGAGATCTACAGTACTTAAACACTGATGAAGTCAAAGATCGCCGTTCACACCAGAACGCAATGCCAGAAAGGCATGTTCCATGTGTTTCCTGCATCGTATTAAAAACGCACTGCCTTTGTGATCTACTGCGCAGTGGACATAGAAAAAAAAAGTATTAGAAGAGAGAGCAGGGTTTGTGAGTGCGTTACGTTCAGAATGTGCCTTATGCTCAGAATGCAGGGTTAAAGGGGTTGTAAACCCTTGTGTTTTTTCACCTTAATCCATCCTTCTGGCAGTCACCGGCCCCCCAGCCTCCCCCCCCCTCCGTTTAACTTACCTGAGCCCTGGAATTCACTTGGCGGTGACGCGCTGTCCCTCTCTTTACGGGGCTCTTGATTGGATAAATTGATAGCAGCGCAGCCATAGGCTCCTGCTGCTGTCAATCAAATCCAATGATGCGGGCGCCAGGGGACGGGGCCGAGTCCAGCATTCGTGTCTATGGACGCAAATGCTGGACTTGGGAGTGTGCCCGCAAGGTAACCCTCCAGGAGAACGCTTTTCCTAGGGGGTAATCCTATGTTGGGAGGAGCCACCAGAGCCGCCGGGGGACACCAGAAGGTCGGGGCCACTCTGTGCAAAGCGAGCTGCACAGTGGAGGTAAGTATGACATGTTTGATATTTAAAAACAAAAAAAAAACAAAGCTTTACAATCACTTTAAGGAGTGCATTGTGTTCTGAATACAGGGATCAGGAGTGTGCTGCACTCAGAATGCAGGGATCAGGAGTGCGTTGCGCTCAGACTGCAGGGATCAGGAGTGCGTTACACTCAGAATGCAGGGATTGGGGGAGTGATGTGAAGGGTGGTAGAGAATACTCTGGTAGTGTACTGTTGTAAGAGCCAGTTTACACCAGAATGCAATGCCAGAAAGGCATGTACCATGTATTTCTCACACTATGTTCAAAACGCACTGCCTTTGTGATCTACTGCACATAATAATACATTGTTAATCCCAAATGTAGATCCCTAACTTGTACATGTTACACTATGGATATTTTTTGCTTTATATTCCTATTTCTGTTGCTAGCTGCTGCACTGCACTTCGGGTTGTGGGGAGACCGATTTCCCTGTGCTGGGCGAGACTGCCGTAATAGCAGTCATCGCCATCTGGTAAGCATATTTTACTACTCACCTTGGGTGTGAAGTGACACAGAAGATAACCCTTCGTTTCCTGGCACTCTCACAGATGGATGCTTGTTTTTTTGTTTACTTTATGGACTCTTGTCTTATGGGACTTCTTATCCCTCTTTATATTTTAATTGTAAAGTGTATTTTTTCATTATTCACAAGTTCATGTCATATGTATACCATTGATCACATATTGATATTCTTATGAGACTCTGCCTTAGTCTTCCTTAGTCACTCTTTTTTCATCACAACTTATCTAGCGCTGCATCTTTTGTGTTTGCAATTGTAATTTGGAGTTTGATGCTAGACTTCTAGGTGCTGGCAGCTTTATTTTATACACTGATTTTTTCATCACATACACCTATTTGTGATTTGTTTTTTTTCTAGCGCAGCTTCAGCCGTGGGCTTTTGTTTTTCCATTCTATAATATAGTACAGTTGTACACAATTACTATACAAATTATATTGCAGTTTGACATTACTTTGCTTTGACCTGCAGTCAGCTTTGATTTTCCAAAACTGACAAAAGAAATACAATTTTGCATTCAGTTTTGCAGCTTTTTTTGCACACAATTCTGAACCTGTTTGTGATTTTAACTGAAGTCTAAACACAATATTAAATTCCCCATGATTGGCATAATAGAACATCCAGTTATATAATATCACAGGCATTACCTTATATTACAGTAATTGGCAGTGGCGGCCTCTCCATTAGGGCCGAGGCGCCGTCTCCGAAAGTGGGGAACGGTACCTGTCAAAAACAAGTACCCATTCCCCCCTCCCCCCTGAAAGGAGCCACCGGGGGGGGGTGACAGATAATTGGAAATTCCACTTTTGAGTGGAACTCTGCTTTAAGTTCTTTTTTTTTTTTTTTAATTTATTTTTATTCAAATTTTTCTTATAAGACACAAAGACATAAAGACATATACAAATTGGTTGTCTAGCTTGTACAGGTAATATCGCAAGTACATCAGGAAAAAGAAAAAAAAATGAAAGGGAAAGAAAAAGAGAGAAATAGAGAGATACATCCATGCAATGCAGTTTTAACATGTAAGTGAAAAGGGGATTTTTGGAATTTTTGGGCCGCCCCCCCACTGCCCATACAGGCCTATACCTATTAACTAGGAATTACATTTAATCGTCGATTCTTGGTATCGTAACTGAAGCTAGTCCAACATTAGTAAGCAATGTTCATTTCCTCCAGCCACCCACTCCAAACCTTATTAAATTTCAATTGGCAGCCTCTATTAAGATAGGTATCTTTATATAGTGGAAGATTATCGTTAACCAAACGTTTCCACTGGACATTTGTGGGGGGATAGGGCTTCTTCCATTGAAATGTTATGGTTTTCCTAGCGTAAAATAGAAGCAAACCAATCATCGTGCGTTTAGCTACAGCAGGAACTAATTTTTTTATAAGGCCCAACATACAAATCTCCATAGACAGTGGTAGATTAGTGGATGCAATTTTATTGATTAGGCCTAGTACCTCCCCCCAGAATTGTTGTATCTTTGGACAATGCCAAAAGATATGGGAAAAATCTCCGGGGGTGTAGCTACATCTCCAACACTTAGGGGAGTGGGCAGGATTTATCAAATGAAGTCTGTGGGGAGTGAAATACGCCCGGTGGACTATTTTAAATTGGACTAACTTGTCACGTATAGAGACTAGCGAACTAAAAGGGAAGTCCCAAACACCATCCCAATCTTCGCCACTCAAAGCTGGAATGTCACGCTGCCAACGGGACAAAAGGCCGTCCAACGGAGGCAAGGACTCATAGATTAAATGCTGATATATGTGAGATGTAGGTTTTTTTGTACAACCGGATCTAAGAGTAGTCTCCAGTTTAGACTGTATTAATATACAGGACGAACGTGGGAATTGGGCTTCAAAAGCATGCAAAAGTTGAAGATAACGGAACTGATAGTGCTGCGGAAGATTATACTGGGAGGAAAGCTGACAAAGAGAAAGCAGTGAGGTGCAAGACACCACTTGTGAGATTAATTTTATACCATATCTAGTCCATATCTGGGGGTCAATAGATTTGTAAAAATGTGGTAGATTGGGGTTTAGCCATAGGGGTGTATTAGGGGAAATTCCCATCTGGCTGTGTTTTTCAATAGCCAAGCCCATTTTCCAGGCCCGTAAAGTAATAAGCATAGACGGAGTTAATAAGTGTGGGGCACATGGGCCTCTGTAAATTAGGTATTGAAGAGATTCCCAGGAGCCTGCCACGGTGGCCTCCAAAGCGGAGGCCACATTGGTTTTATCAGGATTTAGCCACCCGACCACTGTCACCAGCTGTGTCGCCAAAAAGTACTTATAGCAATCCGGAAAGGCCATGCCACCCTGCGATAGTGGCCTCATTAATGTAGTTAACTTATATCTCGGTGGTAAGGAGCCCCAGAGAAACTCTGAAAAGCGTTGGTTTAGTTTAATAAAGAAGGATTTAGGAATCCACTGCGGGGAATGGCGGAATAAATATATGAATTTGGGGATGACCTTCATTTTAAGCAAGTTGACCCTTCCCCATACCGATAGGGGGAGATTATTCCATGCCTTGAGTTTAGCTTTCATATCCCCCACTACCGGATCCAAGTTTAATTTAAGAAAATCTGAGGCTTGTGCAGAGACACAAACCCCAAGATATTTAAAGGAGTCAACCCACTTTAATGGGCTATCTGGGGAGCATGTCAATTTGGCTGCTTGATCTATTGGAAATAGAGTAGATTTTGGCCAGTTTACCCGGAGGCCCGTTACCATGGAGAAAGTGTTGAGGAGTGACAGAGCACCCTGAAGTGATGGACCCGCGTCCCCCAAAAATAAAACCATGTCGTCAGCATACAGGGCTACCCTCTCCTCCAGCATACCTATCCTAAGCCCCTTAATATGAGGCGATGTACGGAGAGCCTCTGCAACTGGCTCTATAGCTAGAGCAAATAGGGCCGGAGAAAGAGGGCAGCCCTGTCTAGTTCCCCGAAACAGTTGAAATGGGGTTGAGAGTCTGGAGCCCAAACGAATCGATGAGATGGGACACCTATAGATCACCTGCAACCATGATATAAACCGTAGTGGAAAACCCATTCGACGTAGAGTCTCCCACAAAAAGGGCCACTCTACAGTGTCGAATGCCTTTTCTATATCTAGTAGGGCAATAGCTCTGGTACCGGAGTTGTTGTGTTGGGCGTGAATATTAGTAAAGAGTCTCCTAAGATTAACGTCGGTTGACCTTTTAGGCATAAATCCTGTTTGATCAGAGTCAATAACCGAAGGTAATAATGGATATAGACGGGTAGCCAGCAGTTTGGTTAAGATTTTCAGGTCATTATTCAATAGGGCTATTGGCCTATATGAGGCACATAGCTCTGGGTCCTTAAGGTCCTTATGGATCAAAGTAAGATAGGCCTGGTGCATTGAAAGGGGCAGATCACCCTTGGATAGGCAGAGGGTGTATAATTGGGCCAGGATGGGTGCCAAAAATGCTGCATGTGCCCTATAAAATTCTATAGGAAGGCCATCCGGCCCTGGCGCCTTACCCAAAGGGAAGGACCGTATAATTTTTAAAACCTCTAAGGCCGAAATAGGGCGTACCAACGATTCTCGTTCCTCATTCGACAGCCAGCCAAGTGCTAGTGGATCTAAAAGGTTTTGCAACATCTCTGGCTGGAAGTCGGGGGGAAGAGCAGAGGTATAGAGAGTTTGGTAAAAGGCTTTAAACATTTGTAAGATTTCTACCTGGGAGGTCACCTTATCCCCAGTTGAAGACCGCAGGCCCGAAACCACTGTGGATGGATATTCATGCTGTGCCAACATGGCCAGGAAACGACCATTCTTGTCCCCCTGTTCAAATAGTCGCTGTCTACCTTTATGCATATCCAATCTTGTAACTTCCGTTAAATGTAAATTTAGTGAACTGCGGGCGGCATTTAATGCGTCAAAATGAGCTGCTGTAGGATCTGTACTATAGATTACTGTTTGATCCTCTACCATCTGTTGTAACCTGTAAGTTTCCCGGCCCTGCTGTTTCTTGACACTAGCGATAATAGAGATATATTGCCCTCTTGTATAGGCCTTAAAGGTGTCCCAGACCGTCTGTGGGGTCGAGGAGCCTTCATTAAGTTCCCAAAACTCAACTAGTCTGGGTGGGATAGTATCAGCCACCTCAGGGTGGGAAATCCACTGTGCCCCCAGCCTCCACAGGGCCGCATCTCGGCGTGCAGACGAGCGAAGCTCGATTACCAGTGGGCTATGATCGGACAACCCACTGGGTAGGTATTTAGCCCCTATTACATCCGTCAACAGGATTGAATTAGAGAAGGCTAGGTCAATCCGTGAGGCAGTCCTATGTGAGGCCGAAAAGCATGAGTATGCCCTAATAGCCGGGTGTTTCCATCTCCATATCTCCTGTAGCCCCATTGCCTGTGCCCATATAGATAGTTCAGAGCTATAGTTTTTTGATGGGACTGGTCTGTCCAAATCTGGGGAGATAGTAGAGTTGAAATCCCCCATCACCAGCAATTTCGCTGGATAAAAAGGAGCTGCTTTTTCCAAAACCTTATATAATAAATCATGTGTAAAGGGTGGAGGAATATAAACATTTATGATTATATATCGCTGAGACCAGTGTGAAAACACCACCATTGCAAACTTGCCCTGGGGGTCCGTGCACACGTCCTCAATAACACAGGGGAATTTCTTGTGTATTAGGATTGAGACCCCTCTAGCATAAGAGGAGTAAGTCGCATGGATGGCCCTCTGAATCCAGGGTTTTTTTAGAGTTAAAACCTTGCTGCCTGTGAGGTGGGTTTCCTGTAGGAGAATAAAATATGGAGAGTGGGTTTTTAGATATCTTATCAACAGTGCCCGTTTAAATTTAGAATTAAGACCTCTCACATTCCATGAAAGGACCGAAAAGGTTTCAGCTAAGGAAGTGGCCATATAGGTTTAGGAAGCCATGGCCAAGTAAAATGACTAGGGGAACACCATTTGGGGTAACTCACAAGCAGCAAGATTTTTACAATATACCATGTACCAGCAATGTTAATTTTTAAGGCAATTTTTGAAACAAGCTTATACAAACCATGACAAAGACCAACATAAAACAACAAAAAAAAATATATACCCAAGCACGAAGTGCTTATCCGACTAAGTCCCATCTCCTCTCAAAAAACAAAAAAAGGAGGAGGAGAATTGGGATTAGTTTTCTCCCAAAAAAAAACAAAAAAAAAAAACACACACACGCAAGCTGCAACTGTATTGCAACTATATTGCAGATATACCCCTAAAAGGGGATATCGTACTACTACTACTATTTGTTCAGGCACCCTATAGCCGAACAAATATATAAAAAAGAAAAAAAGGAAAAACCTATCCAATACCTATCCAAAAAAAAAAAAAAAGGGGACGGGATGGGGAGAAAAGGGCAGGAGGGGGAGGGAAAAAAAAAAAAAAAAAAAAGAAGAAGAGAAAAAAGAGGACAAAAAAGGGAGCAACAGAAAGTAATTGAGGTGGGGTTGGGTTCTAATTATCTAACTCTTGGCTCTTAGTGTAAGAGATATAGTCCAAGTCCAAGTCCAAGTCCAAAGGGCTGAGCAATCCAACTCCAAATAAAGTACATTTATCTAAGCATTCATTAGGAGACCACAGAATAGCAAGAAAATTTTAGACACTATAGGGATGCACTATAATGGACTATAGTAGTAAGGATGTTACACAAAAAAAAAAAAAACACATGCGTCACCCACGGCCATCTAACCAGGATATAGCGGCCTCTGGATTGGTAAAAAAGAATGCTCGGTCCCCGTCTGCAACTCGAAGCTTGCTGGGATATAATAAGCTAAATTTAAGACCTTTATCCCTTAGGCGTCTTCTGACCTCTGTAAAGGCCCGGCGTCGCTGCTGGACTTCAGGGGAGTAATCACGAAACAACATGATTTTTGCATTATTAAACCGCAGTTCTTGTTTATCTCTAGCTGCAGCTAATATCTTATCTCTGTCTCTGAAATTCAAAAGTCTCAATAAAAGAGGCCTGGGGGGATTACCAGGGGCTGGAGGGGTTGGTGGAACCCTATGCGCCCTCTCTACCACGAATGTAGGGGGCATAGCAGGTAAGTCCAACAATGATATAAGAAAGGATTCCACAAACTCAGCTGGTTTATTACCTTCTGTTTTTTCCGGTAGGCCTATGATCCTTAGATTGTTTCTCCTCATGCGATTTTCTGTGTCTATCGACTTATCTTGTAGGGCTTTTACCTGCAGCTGCAAAGCGCGAAGGTTCCTGGAGTCTGCACTGGTAACGTCCTCCAGTTGTGAGATCCGACTCTCAGCCTCTACGAAGCGGGATCTAAATTTGTCCATATCATGCCGAATTAAGCTGATATCTGAAGCCAAATGGTCTATTTTAACCATCACCTTTTCATTTCCAGCTTTAATTGATGTCAGCAGCTCAGCATGGGAGGCCGCGTGAGAGGCTACAGGTGGAGACGGATCAGGGAGCGTCTGCGTGCTAACTGACATGTTTGGTATGGGAAGCCTCGGAGGTAATATCACGGCGGCGGCAGCAGGCGCAACAACAACAGCAGCAGGCTTAGCAGGCTTAGCAGGCTTAACAGAGCCAAGAGCAGCAGCAGCAGAGGCGGCAGAGGTGGTGGTGGAGACCGCAGGCACTGTGGAGGACCGGAGCCTACCCGGAGATATAGTGGGACCTCGCGGTGCACCGAAAGCCTTTTTCTTTCCCAGGGTGCCTGTATACGAACGGATCTGGTGAGAATCGGCACTGAGAGTCGCTGGACGTCAGAGAGTCCGCCCGGCCAGTGCCAGAGAAATTTTCAGGATGAATGGTAGGAGCGGAGCTCAGCCCGCACACGTCCTCTCACTCACTCACTCTCTCTCACATCCCGGATAGGGCGTCCCCTATGCTTTAAGTTCTAGCCAAGTGAATGTGCCTAGGCATTACTGTCAATCTGCCTGAGAAGTGCATGCTAAGAAAATTATGTCATTGGTCTGCTACAAGCAGGAGAAAGAGTTTCCTGTCTTCGCAGTGATTATTCACTTACTGAACAATGCAATATTCTGACCATTGACGTAGCCTTAATCAATATAGATTCCTCATTTATAAGTGTAAATTTTAGGTGTAGTAACTCATAGCAACCAGTTGGAATCCTGTGATCTCTGGCATCAATATCAAATGGACCCCGGAAAGGTGGCGATGTAAGTGCAGAGTGGTATCAATGTAAATATTTGGAAGTAGAAATGACCAAATTAGTTGAATTCTGAGCAGATCTGACACATCTGAAAATACCAAGGAAAGAATCACAATTGATAAATTATACTCCTGGTTTGATCTGCTCTAGTTGATTTTATGCTTACTTTAAAGGGAAACTATTAATGTCACTTTTACTATTATTTTTAAAATTATTTTAAAGCTATTGAGATAACTATTTGCTTTACAATTAAACATTTAATATAATATGTGTACCCACAAACACAGAAGCTGCAGGATATTATGGGTTTCCTAAATCCAGCATGCAGAAGATGCTGTTCGCTTTCAGACTGTCTCTCTCCAACTGAAAGTCATTACAACCAGTCTGAATATAAGAGACAGTGGTACCTATTCAGTTGTGTGAGGAACCCAAATTTAAGATATTAAAAGCTGCAAGCACCAGGGTTTTTCAACAGTACAACTAAGCTGGAAATGTAACAAAACAAATGTTAGGCCGGGTTCACACTGGTACGACATGACTGTTGTACGACTGTCATCCTACTTTCCCCCGACTTGAATGAACAGGATATGATTTTGCTCAGACTTTGAGAAAGTCCGACTTGTCCTTTGACCAATCAAAACAATCCCAGTGTGACATAAATTCCTTTTACTGCTGCTGTAATCACCATGTCGGATGTTACAAATGCGCTCATTAGGATGAGGATCCAACTTTGATCCGACTTCAATGATATTAAATGGGCTGAAAATGGACCAAAGTTGGACCAAAGTAGTGAAGGAACCTTTTCTAAAGTTGGACCAGTTAAGACAGCTCTCATAGGGAACCATTGATTTGTACACTTCATGTGACATGTGCGCCGAAAGCCAGAGTGTATGTCGCACCAGTGTGAACTGGGCCTTAAAGCTAGCCCTACGTCCAGCCTAGTTATAGCTGTAGGGGCCTCTGGATGATGCCTGTCCCCAGAGGTTGCCCTGACCTTGCAATCCTCCCGACACCTCTGACACCCTGGGTTCTGACATTGATCAAGCAAAGAGCACAATGCAAAAGACGAAAAACAAAGAGCAACCAGATGGGACTTTATATGAGAACGCAGGGCTATCGCCGCCAAGCGCCTCCATCCCTGTTAATTGATAAGGAGAAGGGAGGGTGGGACTTTATATGAAGAATGCATCCCTGGAGGAGTCACGGTGCATATGAAAATGGGCAATACTAGGTATATTAAAACTATGGGCATTGATGACAACATTGCAAGGCAACAATTAGTAGTCAGTGGTTTATAGATGTAAAAAATGGTAACAGTGGTGGTAATGATACCATAAAAAAATTTACATCTATAAACCACTGACTACTAATTGTTGCCTTGCAATGTTGTCATCAATGCCCATAGTTTTAATATACCTAGTATTGCCCATTTTCATATGCACCGTGACTCCTCCAGGGATGCATTCTTCATATAAAGTCCCACCCTCCCTTCTCCTTAACAATGCAAAAGACATCAAAAGGAATAGTAAAGATTGTCAGAATATATTTTACTAAAGATTATCAAATCAACATAGAAAGCAGAATGTAAGTTGTGAGTATTCCCCAAATTGCAGATTTTAGCATTAATAGGGTCACTCAGTTATGCAGTAAAATGACAGTAGCCATGGGCCTGGTGGTAAGGGCTAACAGGCCTTAAATGGGCTTATGAACCCAGAAATAAGAGGGAAAAGAGAAGACTTTTGTCAATCAGCTTCCTCTAAGTCCTGATGCCACAAGCAGAAATAAATGGCAAAACACAATATATGAAATCTGGTCAGAGTTAAATAGTTGCTTTGCTATAAACAATTTAGCTGATAACAGGTTCTGCAGGCTGAATTCACTGGGTGGAGGAGTCCTTGAAGTAAGGGTGTCTGTGGTCTTCAGCTAGCTATGAAGGGGCCCAAAGATGCTGTGCAATGGCAACCAGCAAAGTTGTAAAAAATAAGTAAGGCGTTTCCCAGTGATGGACCTTGGATGTAGATAAGGGAGTAAAGGTGCCTGCATTCAGTGTCTCTGTGTGTAGTATTAAAGGTGGGCTTCTTTCCGCTCACCAGTCCTGAAGATGCCAAGGCGCGTAGAGATAGGAACAGTCTCTTGAAGGTCTGCAGCCAGATGAAAGATGCCCAACTGGCAGCCTGATGACCAAGGAGTTCAGCGGCGTCTGCGTAGATGTAAATAAAGGCGGCCCTAAGTAGCCACGTGGCCGATGAGGTGCCTGTGGCTGAGGACCTGCACCCAGTGATGAGCTTACAGGAGGGGATGATCTTCACTCTGTCTAGGCCACAGCACCCACTCACACAGGCCAAGGGGATAACCTCTCATTCCTGAAGCTGTAGATTTTACGTCCCAAGAGAGCGAATGTTTTGCTTCCATCTATCTAGTAAGATTACTTTGCGGTATAAGCAAGGAAGCTCAGACCTCTTCAGTGTATAAATGTGCTTTTAATAAATGTAAAATGCTGTACATACAAAGCTATTACAATAATAGAAATACAATACAAGACTGACAGATATACCTATAACAAGCAAAATGCTACCTACTTCCTAGCAAATAAGCTTAAAAGTTACTTAACTCAGGTTAGAGTGGGTTCATGATCTCTGTTGGCAACGATGATCTCAGGCTTAATAGCAGTTGCTGGAGATCATGTGAAGCGTCTTCAGGTATAGCTTCTTTTGGCTGGTACAGACCTTCCTTTGTGTTAAGGCATTATGGAGTCCTCTTGTCAGCTTATGCCTGACAACCTTTTATTTGGAAAATGTAACATCCCCACATTCAGGTCCCACAGGCTGAGAGAGACCCCAATTATCAGTTCCATATGCTGTTACAGCTAACAAGCTTCTGAGAAGGAAAAAAACCTAGAAACTCATCAATGGTGGTGCAGAAGGACCGGTGCCAGATGTACACTTCTTTCCTTTTTAGACCAAACTTATTGTGCTTACCCACTTCTAACCAGTCCCGGCTACAGGTGGGGAAACTTTGCCCACCATGTATCTGCACATGGACAGCTAAAATCAAAGGGCAAACTCTGCTACAAACTTGGTTCTAGGTGGTTTGAATCTCGGCCGGTCCCTGCTGAACTGGCCAAGATTCTAAATGTCTCTTTCCAGCTTTAGCTTGTAGGGACAATATCCCACCAATAATAGTGCACACATTATGAAAACATGGGCTCACATCTTTTTTACCTTTTCTCCGTCTTCTGTTCTGCTCTTGCTCTCCTTTTCATGCTCTGCTGGACACCCTGCACCTTCCATACTCAAGCATATTACTGCAAATCCCTTTGGACATGGTTACTGCCATTATCTTAGATACATATATATTTTTGTTATATTTTATTACAGTGAGTACGCTCTGTAACCATCTTGGGTGACAGTCGGGTCCATCTTTATTCTCTCCATTCATTTGCCATGCCTGCCCTGTGCCTGATCCTGGACCTCCACTTCGTGGTCTCCTCCCCCTCAGCTCCCGGGGGAGATGTATTCCCACCGCCCCCTGCCTGGGGCCGCCCCCCTTTGGGGTCAAGTGCCTGACAAGTAGGTATTGGATTACTAGCTCTGGCTTCATGTTGTTGTCCAATTACAAACTATACTCTAATACATTTTTTACTTGTTATTACAGACATCAGATATACACATCAGCCCCTGATGAAGCGAGGAGAGCTCGCGAAACGTGTTGGGTTAGAGATGTATCATGTATATCTGTATTTTTCATATTTTGATGTTATGTCATGATGGTTATGTTTTTAGGACCATTTTATCATGTTGCTGTTCCTATGTAATTGTCACCTATGTTTATGACTTGTACCGGATGATATTTATTTCAATAAACTTTGTTATTTCTATACTCTTTCTATTTATATGTGATCACCATGGACACTTCATTTAAAGTCCCACGGGTGAATTTTCTGTTCTTTTGTGCATTATAGGGATGGAGGTGTATCATGTTAGGGAGCAGCTCCCAGACTTTCTCTTTTTTCTATTGAACCCAGGTGGAAGACACCTAAATTCCCTGAGTCTGTCACTGCTCCTAGATCCAGTTTATAAATATATATATATACTTTGACTACCCATCCACAATATGACATGGTTTTTCGTAGGTGACTCCCTTTTCCACTTCCAGACCTGGCTCCATTTGTGTAGCTCCCGGTTTGGGGCAGGCGGTTCGTTTCCCCCAGGAGCTGCGATGCACAAATGGGGTTTGTTTTCCCCTGCTGTCTCCGCCTCTCCACTCCAGAAGGGGTGGAGCCACTAGTGCATCGGCATCATGCCGTGTGCTACAGTGAGAGACTTCCGCATGCAGCGGTGTCCCCACCTCCTGAGCACAGTGAACATCCGGACGATGGGCGGGTACCTCTGCTGCGTCCCGCCGCACGCTGGCGGGCGCGGTGTGTGCGGTCCCCCCCACCGACGTTTGTATGACGTTGGGGGCGGAGGCTACGGTGGACGTCCGAGTATTTAGGCGGGGGTTTTGGCATGGTCGGTCTTCTTCTCATTTGGCTCCTTCTACACACTGGCGAGAGATCATACTGGTAGGCATCACTATTATACTCACATCCATACATGTCACCCCACCAGTGTACCTACCATTCATATGGTACACCCTGGAATATCACTTGCAATTTATTGATATTTATTTTTGTTTATTCACCACTTTTTACTTTCTTGTTTACTCTTTCTATTTATATGTGATCACCATGGACACTTCATTTAAAGTCCCACGGGCAAATTTTCTGTTCTTTTGCACATTATGAAAACACATCAACAAAGAGGACTATTTCAGATATTGCTGACAGGCAAGGTGACATTCTGGAACCTCAAATTATTCTAAAGAATCTTGCCCTGGGTCCGGGCTGTCTCATGGCTCTGCAGGTAACTGTTTATTAGGGTGTGCTATAAGTGCTTTAGTCAATCCCTTTCTACGTGCATATTTAAATTGTGCTAAAAATATATTCAAGCAGTCCTGTTTGAACTGCCGTATATTAATGCACTTGTGTTTTTATCTAGATTTATACAGGCTCCTGTAGCATAGTATTACACTGTATGTATTGTTCAGGATACCAGGGATGGGTCCCAATGATTTGGGTTGTGGTCCCTTTAGGGGGATTATAAAAGACAGAAGGAGTACTCAAGCATTCCCACCCATGCAGGGTGAGCGGTTCTGGGGTGATCCGGTAGAAAGGAAAAAAACGTATTTACAGTTTCCCTATGATTTTTAATTTCTGGTATAGAACAAAGAATTTAGAGTCTCTGATAGATGTTGGGTGGGAAAGAGCCTCCAACCCTGATTACAGGTACTTCGGTTAACCCACCTGCAAGATAGAGCTGAAAAAGGCAGGAAGCTGTCAGATGGTGTCTGTGAGGTGTTGAGTGGAACAGTAACACAGTTGTGAGAAGGCTCTCTGGCTACTGAAATGCTGCTTGGGCTCCTGTGACCCTTTTAATGGACCCCAAAGCATGCAGGAACCTTAAACCCTTGTGCGGGTCTAGTTTATACTGGCAGTGAGCTGCAGGTTCGTTTTCTGTATAAAACGGGGTTATGGACTGATGTTGCTTTCAATACATTTTTATTGAATATTTATTTCACATAAAGAAAAAAGAGATATGGACTGATGTTGTTAGCTATGCTGAAGGAAAGCTTTTTATGTTTGGCTGTTTTTAACAATAAAAAAGGTTTGCTTTCACACAGTTGGCTGGCTGGTGATCTGGAACCCCACATTATCACACTATGTATGCCATATCTATCTATAGTGTATCTCAAACACCTCTATGAATGTGTCAACTGCATTCTGGTTAACAAAGGAAAATGAAAAGGGAAGTGATATAGAAGATGATATGTATATTTGCCTCCACATCTCAAAAGCCCATTTATTTGTTTCACACATTATCTTTCTTTTATTTCACAAGGGCAGAAGAGGAAAAAAAACATTTGCTGCAGAAGAAATCCATCATGAGAACTGTCCTTAGCATACTTCTTATTGCAGCTTTTCTACAGACCTGTTTAAGTAAGTTTTCATTTTCCTTACCTCTAACAGGGAACAGTGCATGTACAATGTATGGAATATTCGTTTAATTACCAATTAAGATGGGGAAATACTGCGTGCTTTCAGGTAAATTTGGCTTAACTCCTTCTGCGTCTTACGTCCTTTTTATCTGTCATGAAGGATAACTAAACCCAAGAACAAAAATGCAATATACTGCAGCTTACAGGCCCTCGATGTGGTGGTTGCATTGGTTTTCTTTTTTCAAGCTAAGAAAACTTTCAGCAAATATAGAAAATAGCTGTTGATTTGGCCAGAAATGCAGTGCCCTTGTCATTTCCTATGAACTGCACCAAAGAATATCTTCCTTCCTAGCTATATTTTGTAAACCACCAATTAGCCTGCTCCTCATGTAGTGGAGATGAAGAGATGTGGACAGGTTTGCAGTTTATATCAGGTGAACAGCCTGGGGTGACACCAATAGATACAGTGGAGAATAGCCACACAGGGACAGGAAGTGTATTAGGGCGTACACACGGTCGGACTTTGTTCGGACATTCCGACAACAAAATCCTAGGATTTTTTCCGACGGATGTTGGCTCAAACTTGTTTTGTCTACACACGGTCGCACAAAGTTGTCGGAAAATCCGATCGTTCTAAACGCGGTGACGTAAAAAAAGTACGTCGGGACTATAAACGGGGCAGTGGCCAATAGCTTTCATCTCTTTATTTATTCTGAGCATGCGTGGCACTTTGTCCGTCGGATTTGTGTACACACGATCGGAATTTCCGACAACGGATTTTGTTGTCGGAAAATTTTATCTCCTGCTCTCCAACTTTGTGTGTTTTCGGAAAATCCGATGGAAAATGTCCGATGGAGCCCACACACGGTCGGAATTTCCGACAACACGCTCCGATCGGACATTTTCCATCGGATAATCCGACCGTGTGTACGGGGCATAATAGTTGCAGGATTGCCAGGTGAAAATAAAGCAAAAGAGGATAGAAAAAAAGAAAACAAATGCAGCCACAACATCTAAGGACTGGTTAGCTGCAATATATTACATTTTTCTTTTTTTTTTGCCAAAATGCACTTTAGCTGCTTTTGCATTCCAGTTGACTTATATCAGGGGAAAACCAGTCCAAGCATGCAAGCACATGCCATGTATCTAAACTTTTAAGGTGTTTGTGAAACTTTTATAGGAATCAACCCAAGGATGAATGTTTTTTGAAGTGTATGCACTTCACAACTACTTTATATTATATTTGAAGTCTGTTATAGGGGATAAATGTCTCCCTACTATTTGAATGTTTTGTATAACTGATTGATTTGGAATTTTGTATAGCATGCTGTATATTTTGTGCCCAAGACCTTAAAGGGGTTATAAAGGCAGAAGGTTTTTTATCTTCATGCATTCTATGCATTAGGTCGGGTTTACACTGGTGCGACACGACAGCCGTCCTACTTTGGATCCGACTTTGTCCCGCGACTTTAAGCTGACATACGTCCCACTTTCAATGAACAGGGATCCGACTTGGATCCCCGCCAATATCAGGCACTGTGTTTGGTATGAATCTTGAGGGGGAACTCCACTCCAAATTTTAAATAAAAAACCAGCATGGGTTCCCCCTCCAAGAGCATACCGGGTCCTTCGGTCTGATATGGATTTTTAAGGGGAACCTCCTACGGCGAAAAAACTGCGTGGGGGTCCCCCTAAAATCAATACCAGACCCTTATCCGAGCATGCAGCTCGGCCAGTCAGGAAAAGGGGTGGGAATGAGCGAGCACCCCCCCTGAACCGTACCAGGCCGTATGCCCTCAACATGGGGGGTGGGTGCCTTGGGGCAGGGGGGCGCCCAGCGCCCCCCACACCAAAGCACCTTGTCCCCGTGTTGATGAGGACAACGGCCTCTTCCAGACAACCTTGGCTGTTGGTTGTCAAGGTCTGCGGGCAGGGGGCTTATCGGAATCTGGGAGCCCCCTTTAATAAGGGGGCCCCCATATCCCGGCCCCCCACCCTATGTGAATAAGTATGGAGTACATTGTACCCCTAGGGCCAGGGTTGTCGGGAAGAGGCCCCTGTCCTCATCAACATCAACATGGGGACAAGGTGCTTTGGGGTGGGGGGGCTGCAGGGCACCCCCCTGCCCCAAAGCACCCACCCCCCCATGTTGAGGGCATGCGGCCTGGTACAGTTCAGGAGGGGGCCCCACCTCGTTTCATGCTCAGCTAAGGGTCTGGTATGGATTTTGGGGGGACCCCCATGCCATTTTTTCAGCGTAGGGGGTTTCCTTTAAAATCCATATCAGACCGAAGGGCCTGGTATGCTCTTGGAGGGGGAACCCATGCTGTTTTTTTATTTAAAATTTGGCGCAGAGTCCCCCCTCAAGATCAGAGCACAAGTTGCATGCCAAAGTCAGATCATGCAAGACGGTGATCCGACTTTGATCCAACTTCAATGATAGTCAATGGGTTGAAGTAGGATCAAAGTCGGACCAAAGTAGTACAGGGAGCATTTTCAAAGTCGGACCGACTTGTGTCGGACCAGTTAAGACGGCTCCCATGGGGAAACATTGATTTTTCACACGTCATGAGCTCCTGTCAGGGAAATAGGCGCATCCCTGTGCATAGTCTTGCTGGGCTAGAAAACCAGCACAGGCAAGGTCGCGCTAACGCGCATCAACGCACACGGGTGTGCAATGTTTCTACTAGGCGGACGCCTGGCGCCACGTTCGGACGAATGCGTGTGCATAACAACGTCGCAATGGTACGAACGCGTGAACGGAACGGTGCGCGTACGACATGATACTGCGCCTTGTTTATTTAAACATTCCACTGACAGTGCCACATTGCTGGATTATCGTCAGCTCTTCCTGTGTTCCTGTGATTGTGATTCCTGTTGTCCTGACCTCCTGTGTACTGACCCGGCTTGTTATCTACTCCTCTGGACCTCCTGGCTTACCCACCGGCTTGCTTCTGACTCTTCCTGCCTGCTTCCTGCATCTGACCCCGGCTTGGCTAAACGGACTCCGCATTCCTCTTACGGACCACAAGAACTTAGAATATCTCCTTACGGCCAAACGCCTAAGACCCCGACAGGCTCGATGGGCTCTATTTTTCTCTTGGTTTAATTTTCACATAACCTATCGCCCAGGGTCGAAGAATGGAAAGGCGGACGCCTTATCCCGGATGTTTCCGGACACTCCTGAAGAAATTGCACCCAGTACAATTTTGTCTCCCCAAAACTTTCTACTGATCCAACCCCACCTAAGATCCTCTATTGAGCAGGCCTCTAGTCAGTGTACTGAAGCGGAAGTCTCCTCCCTGAGAAGTCAAGAGGGACTCCTATGGCACCAAGATAAGATTTTCGTTCCCCAGCAAGCCAGATTACAAGTATTGAAGACCTTTCATGACCATCAGCTAGCTGGTCATTTTGGGGTCCGAAAAACAACTGAGCTAGTTTAGCGGTCCCTATGGTGGCCCACTTTGAAACTTGATTGTAAAACCTACGTCAACTCCTGCATCATCTGCCAACGGAACAAAGGATCCAACGCCAGGTCTTGGGGCTTGTTAAGACCATTGCCAGTCCCAGAACAACCATGGAGGAAGATTTCCATGGACTTTATCGTGGATTTGCCCCCCTCAGAAGAATTTACTACCATCTTGGTGGTAGTAGATCGCCTGTCCAAAATGGCGCATTTTTTGCCTATGAAAGGTACTTCCTCTGCCTTGGATACAGCAAAAATCTTTATTAAGGAAATTGTTCGACTACACGGATTACCAAATAACATCGTATCAGATAGAGGGGTACAATTTACTTCTAGGTTTTGGAGAGACCTCTGCAAATTACTTTCTATTGAGATGTGTTTGTCCACAGCTTACCACCCACAGAGTAACGGTCAGACCGAAAGGACCAACCAGGCGCTGGAACAGTTTCTGCGGTGCTTTTGTTCTTTTTCTCAAGACGACTGGATTCAACTATTACCTTGTGCAGAATTTGCTTATAATAACTCAAAACACACTTCTACCAACCAATCACCCTTCTGGGCGAATTACGGCTTCCACCCCTCATTCTTACCCAACGTCATTCCGGAATCTTCAGTCCCGGCGGTTCAGGACAGAGTGGATTTCATCCATACTAATTATCAGACACTCCAGGATACCATAAAGAAGGCCCAAGAAGAATATAAGAAGTAATACGATAGGAAGAGAAGAGCGAACCCTACCTTAGGGGATAAGGTCTGGCTCTCATCTATAAATCTAAAGCTACCATGCCCATCTCGGAATTTGGGACCCAAGTTCCTGGGTCCTTTCGAGATCAAACGCGAAATCAACCCTGTAGCCTTCAAACTTGCTTTACCCGAATCTTTCAAGATCCATCCTGTTTTTCATGTGTCACTTCTTAAACATGTTGTTTCTAGTCCTTTTCCAGGGAGAGAAGAAGTGCCCCCACCTCCGGTCCAAGTTGGAGATGAAGCGGAATTTGAAGTTGAATCTGTCTTCGGAGAGGTAGGACAATTCAATTTCTAATCAAGTGGAAGGGGTATTCTGCAGAAAAGAACTCTTGGGAGCCTGCAAGTTATGTACACGCTCCTAGACTAATACAGAGATTTCGCAGTAGATACCCCGAAAAATGGGCACGTTTAGGCATCCGGAGGCTGCCCCTTGGGGGAAGGGCACTGTCAGGGAAATAGGCGCATCCCTATGCATAGTCTTGCTAGGCTAGCAAACTAGCACAGGCAAGGTCGCGCTAACGCGCATCAACGCACACGGGTGTGCAATGTTTCTACTAGGCGGACGCCTGGCGCCACGTTCGGACAAATGCGCGTGCGTAACAACGTTGCGATGGTACGAACGCACAAACGGAACGGTGCGCGTACGACGTGATACTGTGCCTTGTTTATTTAAAAGTTCCACTGACAGTGCCACATTGCTGGATTATCGTCAGCTCTTCCTGTGTTCCTGTGATTGTGATTCCTGTTGTCCTGACCTCCTGTGTACCAACCCGGCTTGTTATCTACTCCTCTGGACCTCCTGGCTTACCCACCGGCTTGCTACTGACTCTTCCTGCCTGCTTCCTGCATCTGACCCCGGCTTGGCTAAACGGACTCCGCATTCCTCTGTCTCCTGTACCTGGACTTGTTGCTTTGATTCTCGGACTGCTTACTGTGTTTGACCCCCTGGCCTGGCTTCTGATTTCCTATTGGACTTCCATTGGTCCCCTCCTTGGACCCTAAGCACGTTGCCTCTAGTGACTTTCTCTATCAAGCCACCAACACCGGCTCCTACTTCCAGGCAACCCGTGCTTCTGTGAGCACCACATCCCTGTGTCATCTTCAGGGTTGTGCTGCACTCGGCCGCAAGGGGAGCCCTCTCAGCAACTCGGTCTCCTACCAAGATCCTGACAGCTCCCAATGTCGGAGCGTTTGTCGCACCAGTGTAAACCCGGCCTTAAGATAAAAAACCTTTTGTGTGTAGCAGAACCCCCTAATTACTTACCTGAGCCCTATTTCTCTCCAGCGATGTCCACGAATGTCTAAGCCATCTGGGACACTACTCCTGATTGATTGAGACACAGCAGCGGCGACATTGGCTCTCACGGCTGTCAATCAAAGTCAGTCAGCCAATCAGGGGAGAGAGGGGCTGGGTCAGGGCTCCGTGTCGAATGGATACACAAAGCTCTGACCCGGCTTGCTTGCCCCCTTACAAAGCTACTGGCTTAGGGGGGCATTCGATTGGAGGAAGGGGCCAGGAGTAGCAAAGAGGGACCCAAGAGGAGGAATCCGGGCTGCTCTGTGCAAAACCAACTGCACAGAGGAGGTAAGTATAACATGTATGTAATTATTTTTTTTTTTAAACGAGACTTAACAATCACTTTAATGTTGATAAATGTAAAATTATGCACTTGGGGACTAAGAATATGCATGCATCATACATACTAGGGGATACAACTGGGGGAGTCAGGTGCAGAAGGATCTGGGGGTTTTGGTTGATCATAAACTTAATAGTAGCCTGCAATGCCAAGCTGTGGTTTCCAAAGTAAAGCAAAGCAAAGTCCTTTCTTGTATTAAGAGAGGTATGGACCAGGGATGTGCGGTGAGGTTAGTGGCTGGTGAGGCACTGGCTAGTATCAGAGCCAGATACACACAGGTTACATACGCGGCGAATGTTAGAGCGTGAGCAATAATTCTAGCACTAGACCTCCTCTGTAACTCTAAACATGTAACCTCTAAAAAAATTTTAGGCATTGTCTATGGAGATTCTTAGGTACTGAAGTTTGCCACCATTCCACGAGTGTGAGCAATTTAAAAGCGTGACATGTAAGGTATCTATTTACTCGGCGTAACATCTTTCATATTGTACAAAAAAATCGGGCTAACTTTAGTGTATTTTTTTTTTTTTTTTAATTCATGAAACAGTTTCTTTCCAAAAAAAGCGCATTTGAAAAATTGCTGCGCAAATACCATGTAACATAAAAAGTTGCAACGACCACCATTTTATTCCCTAGGGTGTCTGCTAAAACAATATATATAATGTTTGGGCATTCTAAATAATTTTCTAGCAAAAAATATTATGATTTTTACATGTAGGAGAGAAGTGTCAGAATTGACCTGGGTGGCAAGGGGTTAATTACTATAAGTAAGTAATATACAAATAATTATTATATTGATTTTAAAGTAATTTACTATATTTTCAAAAACTGTACTCAAGCAGGTGGCTTAACGGACAAATTACTGAAGTTTGAAGTTACAACTAACTGTAAGAAAAACATTGGATTATGGGTAAACCTTATAGACATAAACCCATGTATTTCCTTATAGTTAAGAGGGCTGGGCTGGAAGGGAGCATGTGTCTTTTAGACACATGCCCCCTTCTATGACACTGCAGTGTGAGGCGTGCCCCCACTGCAGCATTTTTACTGGACAGCTGGGGCCAATGGTACTTTACAATTGGTCCAAGACTGCAAGCTGTCCATTGAGCTCAGTGCCTCTGACAAGAAGTGAGGAGAGGCACTGTGAGCTTATCCTCTCAGTCTGTTGTAAACAGAGTGTACCAGCTTGTATTTAAACTGGCTGCTCTGTATGTAGCTTTTGATAGGCTGTGCAAGGAGCCCCGTATCTCCAGAACCATAGATTATAGGAGCCCCAAATTTTGACCAGTGGTGGGGTAGGACTTCAGCTACCTCCCCCCAAGATCCCCGAGCATCGAAGTCAATCCCCCCCTTTTTTTAAAACTAACAATTGTTATTGATTTTCAAAATTTTCAATGGAAAATATAAGAAGACTTGCATTGTTGTAGAAAGCATATACCTGGCAAGTTATTAACATGCATTATGGCTAGTGATAAAACTTGCTTAAGACATGCAAATTGTACATCCAAAGACAGTATGTGGTATCATCAGATTGACTGAGTAAAATTCAGAATTTCTGTATTACAACAGAGTCTAACCTGCAAAAGTGCATGTTGGCGAATGGAGGAGAAAGGGAGTATAGTGAGGGGGTTAGGGAAAATCAGAAAAGCAAGAGAAAGCAGAGATGACCAGATAGAAAGTAGTGGGAGAGGAAAGATAGGAGAGGACAACCACCCTCCCTAGGAGCTCTGCACCACCCAGGGGCACCAACCACATTCGACCTCCTCGAGGTCAAGGTTCATCAGGATATCAGGCTGTAGGGGCCTCCAGCATATCCCACAACTCCCACACTCGATTGTGTATATTGAGGGTTTTATTTAGGGAAGCTGTCAGATATTCCATTCGTTTAACATCTCTGATCCTGCAGTGCAGTTCAAACAATGAGGAGGGTTTCTCTTCATTTCCATTTCAAGGCTACCAAACATCGCGCATCTGTTAGCACCTGGCTAAGAGCTTTGTAGACAATTTATAAAAAAAGGGGGGTGGGAGGCCAAGGAGGAAAGTTTTCGGGTTGAAGGGCACCCAGGAACCAAAGATGGAGTGGAGTAAGGAGTGCACCGCCTGCCAGTAGGGGGCAATCAGGGGGCAGGTCAGGTATGATAAATGGTCCCCACTTTACAACAGCGCCAACAGCAGGGATTGGCAGAGGGGTATATGGAGTGGAGCAGGTCAGGGGTTTGGTACCAGTGGAGTAAAATCTTGTATTGGTTTTCTTTATAGAGCGTGCAGATGGAGCTCTTAGAGGCCTGCGACCAGTGCCGTCTTTAATATTGATTGGACCCTGGGCAAAAAAATTTTTTGGGCCCCTCCATGCAGTTTTGCTCTCCACCTGGTCTGAGACATACAATAAATAGCAGCTAGACTCAAAGCCAGTTTACTGAATCAGATCAGACAGCGATTGCGATTGGTTGTCAGTGGTTACAGTGTATCATTACCACTCACTGACTGGTTCCTAGAGGTTACAACACATAATTCTGCTTGTTGATTGGTTGCTAGAGATTACTGTACATCAGTACTGCTCACTGATTGGTTGCTATAGGCTACTGCACATCCTTACTGCTTACTGATTGGTTGCTAGAGGTTAATGCACATTATTACTGTTCACTGATTGGTTGCTAGAGGTTACAGCACATGATCTCCTCACTGTCTGCACACCATGGACTGGGGAGGTGAGGGGGCCCATTAATAGACAGAAAACTCCTAGGGATCCTAGGACTCCTGGGCACAGTGGCAGTGCTGGAGGGAGGGGAGGGTGTGATCAATGGCAATTCCTATTTTTTTTCATACTGACTACCAATTTAAAGAGGAGTTTCAACACTGGCCACCAATGTCATAGGGGTTTACACTGACCACTAATGTAATAGAAGCATTCACAGTAACCACCAGCAATGTAAGGAGGGATTTACACTGACCACCAATGTAACTGAGACATTTAGCCTGCGTTCACGTTTGTGTGTGTTGGGAACGCATGCAAAATCGCTTTCCTGACATCACAGAAACGTACTGCCCTTTAGCAGATACACAGCAGTGCCATTAATTGTTAATGACACCCTCACACATCTGCTGACATGTGCTGTGGCACCGTGTGATTTTGGAAAAGGGTTTGAGAGTTTCTTCCGCATTTGTAGCGCACATTGAAATAAATGGGCTGCCCTACACATGACCTCCATCATTATACACCCAGTCAGTACACCTTTGCATCCTTAAACCCATGCTAACCTCTGCACCCCAAACCTCCCCCATCCTCTCCACTCCCCCTCCCCTTTAACTCTACCTGCCTCCTCTGCTCATCTTTGCAGCCACCTTCCTTACCTCCATACGTCCCCTACTTGCTCACCTGTACACCCCAAACTGTAATTCCTTCTCTGCCTACCTCTGCACACCCCACCCTACCCTCCCCCCACTAATTTGCTTACCTTTGCAGAACAGGCTGATGTTAAGCTTAATGACCACAGTTGTAGGCAGGACTTTCAAGCATGCCCCTTTACCTCCCCAGTGGGCAGCATTCAGTATAGGTGATGGTGGATATGACCTCAGGGGGGCATAATATACAGATGAATACCGCCTCTATTTACATATGAATCCTGCCGGTCTGCCACTATTTACATATGAATGCCGTCACTATTTACATATCAATGTCGGTATTTACATGTAAACAGATAAGTCATCTGTACACAACAATAGGGCAGAGCTGGGCAGCATTGGTAATAGAACTTCGCACTGCGATATCAGGACACAGCATGGGAATAAAACCTCAAGGTACGAGGGAATTTAAACTGGGATAGTTGCCAATTATGAGGCAGCTGCTTTGGGCCCCACAACAATGACAGGGCCCAGGGCAGCTGCCCCTTTTGCCCTGCCTTACAAACGGCTCTGCCTGCGACCATATGGGCTGGCACGTCTTCAGGGGTATATCCTCACCCAGGGCCTACTCCCACTTGCACATATAGGCATGTTGAGGTGCGGCTGGCGACAAGTCTATGGTCAGGAGCTGGTAGGTGAGCAAGATCATACCTTTAGGGGACTAGCCCTCTAGACATATTTTTTCAAATTCGGTCAAGGAGGAGAATTGGAGGTTCATTACCAAATATTGCGCATAATGACATATTTGTAGGTAACTAAAAAAAGCCTGTCTGGGCAAGTCAAAAGCATCTTTCAGATCCTGAAAGGATCACAAGGTTCTGGTATCCACCAATTGAACGTAGCGAAATAAGGCCCTATCCATCCAAAAGTGGGACATCTGCGAGGTCAAGCTGTCTGGGACATTGGGTTTAAATAGAAATGAGGTGACCAGGGAGGCAGTGGTGGTAAGCGGATACATCGATTTAGCATGCCGCCATAACGTTCGCAAGAGTGCCATTCATGAAATCGCCCTAAAGGTTCCTAAAGTGAGAGGCTGGGATGGGGATGGGCAGTGTCTCAAAGAGGTAGAGAAGTTTAGGTAGAATCGCCATCTTGATGGTCACCAGGCAGCCAAAGAGAGATAGCTTTAAAGATTTCCACTTTGTCAGGGAGGCCCTTATGGAAGTGTATAATTGGGGGAAGTTGGCCTTATAGAGGGTGTCGTAGATGGGTGTGAGATGGACACCGAGGTATTTTAAAGAAGAAGTCTTCCACGCGTAATTGAATGATTGGGAAAGGGCAGACAGTGTCTGGTGGGGTATATTGAGGGGGAGGGCTTCCATCTTAGAATTATTAATATTGTATCCTGAGAGGCACTGTAGCGATCTAGCTCTACGTGTAGGTTCAGGAGAGAAACGTGGGGTTGCGTAAGTGTAAGCAGAACATCGTCCGCAAATAAGGATATCTTAAAGTCCCTAGTGCGGACAGGGATGCCGTGGATGTTTGGGTACTTTCTGATATGGGCTGCTAGGGGCTCAATACATAGGGCATCGAGGAGAGGGGAAAGTGGACAACCTTGTCAGGTCCCGTTAGTAATAGGGAAGGTGGAGGAGGAGGCAACTTTTTTCTTTTTTTTTTATGGCAGGTGAAGCTCTGCCTCCCCTGACTGCATGTCCCTGGTATGGACTCCAGAGAGAGACATAATTTTGCCCCTGTACAAATCATAGTAGTAAGACCTCATCTGGAATATTCAGTTCACTTTTGGGCACCAGTTTTTAAAAAGGATATCGGGGAATTGGAGAAAGTGCAGAGAGGGGCAACCAAACAGGTAAGTGGAAATGAATTTATAATTTCTTGAGAAGAGGAGACCAACCACTTCCCGCCAACCGTATGCAGAATGATGCCTGTAGGGTGGTTGTATCATCCTGACTGGACATCATATGATTCCAGCTGGATAAGCCGCTCGTAGTTGATCTGACACACCGCATCTCCGATCTAGGTAAAGAACCTATGTTGTAGGCTCCAGTGGCGGCTGGTGGTAAAAAAATTTCTTGAGGGGGTGGTAAACAGTGCACGCACAGGCCCCACCCCCACCACCCAATTCCCCGCAGCCCCCCCCCCCGGTCTGGACAGTTGGGAGCACTGACCCCATCTATGGCGGGCAGCGTTTCACCTGGGCAACAGGCGGTGGCTTCTCCTTCCCCTACTCTCCTCCTCGGGTTCACGGGCGGCTTCCACTTCCTCTGCTCTCCTTCGCAGGCATCACGGCGTCTTCCGTCTCCTCCTTCCTCATCGGCGGCCAATCGGGGGAACGGGTGTGAAAATAATGAATATTAATTCTCTATTGTCACACAACTGGGTGGGTTCGGAGTGCAGTCCGCTGCACCCTGAGCCCACCCTTTTTTGAAGCCTATTAGAGCCTCTGGCTCTAATCACGTGCTTCAAAAAAAAAACCCCCATTGGAATCCATGCGTCCAACACCTCTAATGGACGGGTCGCCACTGGTAGGCTCTTTACCATGTAATCAGCTGTGTCCAATCACAGCTGATCACATGGTAACCAGGAAGTGCCGTTTATCATCTTCCCTCCATTCGTGTGACAGGGGAGGGATCAGCGCATTGATTATCAGTGCAGACCCATCAGCAGTACCAATGATGCCCATCACTGCCCCACCAGTGATGCCAACCTGTGGCCACATGTGATGCCAATCAGAGCCCACCTGTACCCACATGTGATGCCAATCGGTGCCCATTAGTAATGCCAGTCAGTGGCCATCAGTAATTCCTGTCAGTGCCTCCTCATCAGTGCTGCCTATCAGTGCCATCTATCAGTGCCCACCAGTTCCCGTCATTGCCGCCCATCAGTGCCACCTATCAGGGCCGCCTATCAGTGCTGCATATAAGTTCCAGCTCATCTGTGCCGCCTCATTGGTGCCCATCAGTGCTGCCTCTTCAGTGCCCATCAGTGAAGGAAAAAACTTACTTATTTACAAAATTTTATAAGAGAAACAAAGAAAAACGTAATTGTAGCGCAAAAAATAAACAACCCAGTGGTCATCAAATACCACCAAAACAAAGCTTTATTTGTGGTAAAAAAAAAGATGAAAAATTTCATATGGGTACAGCGTTGTATGGCTGCGCAATTGTCATTCAAATATGCAACAGTGCTAAAAGCTAAAAATTGGCCTGGGCAGGAAGGGGGAAAAAGTGCCCTGTATTGAAGTAGTTAAGGGGAGATATGATTAACATGTACAAATACACAAGGAACTTGGTGCTAAGTTATTCACTTCAAGGTCATCACAGAGGACAAAGGGGGCACTCTTTACGGCTGGAGGAAACAAGATTTCATCTCCAAATACAGAAAGGTTTCTTCGCAGTAAGAGCTGTGAAAATGTGGAATAGACTCCCTCAAGAGCTAGTTCTGTCCAGCTCAGTAGATTGCTTTAACCATTTCCCTACCTGTGCATTGTAAAATGATGGAGGCAGGAACATTCCCTCTCTCTGGGCGGACGTCATAAGATGCCTGCCCATTCTCATCGCTCTCGCCCATCCCCAATCAGGTTAAAGAGCCAATGAAAATGGCTCTTTACCACGTGACCGGCTGTGTCCAATTACATTCGGTCACATGCACTGTCTCCAGGGGCATGCAGCGATCAGACATGAGGCGTGTAACTCTGACACATCCCATCCCCGATCAGGGTAAAGAAACAATGAAATAGTCTCTTTACCACATGACTGGCTGTGCCCAATCACATTTGGTCACAAATCTCAAACCAACCTGCGGTAACTAGCTAACTAACTACAGGATCGGTGTGTGAGGACTAGATTGTGGTAACAGCTAGTTACCACCTACAGTGCACACTAAGACACACTGATTGCCCATAAAAAAAGAGTACCTGTCACCAGCCCATCAGATTACCCGAGCTCCTGTCACCAGCCCATCAGAGTACCCAAGCTCCTGTCACCAGCCCATCAGTATACCTGAGTACCTGTCACCAGCCCATCAGAGTAACCGAGTACCTGTCACAGCACATCAGAGTAACCGAGTACCTGTCGCCAGCCCATCAGAGTAACCGAGTACCTGTCACCAGCCCATCAGAGTAACCAAGTACCTGTCACCAGCCAGATGACTTCCCTTCTGGTTCCTGATTCTGTTTGCTGCCTTTGACTATGCTGATCTCTGGATTCCTGTTTTACTGGCTTTTTTCCGACTACCCACTCTGGCTACCGAACCCTGGCTATGTTTTGAATACATTTGCATGGTTTGTACTATTTTACCATTTTATTAAAAAGTGTGATTTTTACTGTACCTCTGTCTCAGTCTGATTCATTGTTTCTGACACAGAGTATCTGAGTACCTATCTGCAGCCCATCAGTGTATCTGAGTACCTGCCTCCAACCCATCAGAGTACCTGTCACTAGCCCATCAGAGTACCCACGCTCTGGTCACCTTCCCATTAGAGTACCCGAGTACCTGTCACTAGCCCACCAGAGTACCCGAGTACCCATCTGCAGCTCATGTCTCCTAGAATATACGTTGGGGTGTTTTCTTTCCAAAATGGGGTCATTTTGTGGGCGTTTACATTGCCCTCGTGGTCCAGGGCCTTCAAAAGCGTGATAGGTTGTCATGAAATTAAGTGTGTAATTTATGCTCGTAGAACACCTGCCGGTGCTCCCTGCATGTTATGGCCAGGTTATGTAAAAGTCTCACAGATGTGTTATCACCATACTCAGGAGGAGTAGCAGAATGTATTTTGGGGTGTAACTTTTGCTATGTACATCCTTTGTTTTAGAAAAATTGTATAAATTGACAACTTTGCGTAAAAAAAAAAAAAAAATTACGACACATTCAAAAGACTCATTGTGCCTCATAGAATATACGTTGGGGTATTTCTTTCCACAATGGGGTCATTTTTTGGGTAATTCCCCTATCCTGGTGCTCTAGGACCCTCAAAAGTGTGATAGGTCGTCAGGAAATTTTATGTGTAATTTATGCTCTTAGAACACCTGACGGTGTTCCCTGCATGTTGGGCCTCTGTATGTGTTAAGACTATGTAAAAGTCTCACACATGTGGTATCGCTGGAACTCAGGAGGATTAGTGGAATGTATTTTGGGGTGTAATTGCAAGTATGCATATGCTGTGTGTGACAATTAACTTGGTATTATGAAATTTTTGTGTAAGAAAACAAAATGTATTTCTTAATTTTTCCAAGAATTGTAGGAAAAAAATTACAACTTCAAAAAACTAATTGTGCCTTTTACTAAATACCTTGGACTGTCTACTTTTCAAAAAGGGGTCATTTGGGGTGTATTTGTACTGCATAGCTCCCAACTGTCCCTGATTTTGAGGGACTGTCCCTGACTTGAATGTCCCTCTTTCCTCCTCATTTGTCCCTCATTGTGGTCAAAACGATATAGTTGGATATAAAATGCACTATTTATCTTTCAAAAAGTGTTTCCCAGTGCTAAACCTTTCATCCAATTACTAAATGCCTGCATTTGTAAATTTCAAAAGCCAATAAAAGGAATAGTAGTGGTAAAAAAGCACTTGTGAGTTTAACTAATCTTTTATTTTGGGTTAATTCTCCTTTAAGGGGGCGTGACAGGGTGTGTGTCCTATGCCTACATACTTTTGATAGCAGGTGTCCCTCATTTCAACCTCAAAAAGTTGGGAGCTCTGGTACTGTCCTGACATTTCAAAGCCTCAAGAAATTAGATAGGCCACCAGTACATCAGGTGTGATCAATTTTCAATGATTGGCACCATAGCTTGTAGACTTATAGAAAAAAGTTATAGAACTTTAACACAGACAAAATAATATACACTAGTTTGGGTTATTTTTACCAAAGATATGTAGCAGTATAAATTTTGGCCCAACTTGTGAACAAAAATTACTTATTTGCAAAATTTTATAATAGAAACTAAAAAAAAGTATTATTTTTTTTTTCAAAATGTTCACTCTTTTTTCACTTACATCGCAAAAAATAAAAAACCCAGTGGTGATTTAATACCACCAAAAGAAAGCTCTATTGGTGTGAAAAAAAAATTAAAAATTTTGTTTGGGTGGCAGTGTTGCATGACTGAGTAATTGTCATTCAAAGTGTGAGAGCGCTGAAAGCTGAAAATTGGTCTGGGATGGAAGGGAGTGAAAGTGCTCTGTATTGAAGTGGTTAAAAAAGACCTGTATTCTTTCCTAAATGTACATAATATAACTTAATACTAATATTTATAGGTAAAGTTGATCCAGGGAATAAAACATTTTTTCCCCTGCTGCAGCAAATTGGATCATGATTTGGGTTTTTCACCTTCCTCTAGAGATCAACTGTGGGTTTAGGATTGTGTATATTGAATTGTATGTTTTTTTTTTTTCTTATATTAGTTAAACTAGATGGACTTGTGTCTTTTTTTCAACCTGATTAACTATGTAACTATGTAGGAAGATTGGATTTTATACCGAGTTGCTGGCCTTTGTATGTTTTCTACCTGTGTTTTTGGGGTGGACCCATATATTTTATTTTGTATTTTATAAATTACCATTTAATGCTAATACAAAAACCATGTGTGAACTTGGAATTTCATTGTGTTAAATGTGAGATTTAAATGCCCACTGCTATACAATTTCCACAATTAGATTATAGTATTGCTGTGAACAGTCTAGCAATGTCATAATTATCTGTACATATAAAATCTGAAGTGTCCATTATTTCTGTGGAGTTGTCTATATAATAGAAGTTCTGGTTAGGAGTACTAAGAGAAGCTCAGCTCTTTCATGTGCATACTTCATAAATGTTGCTCAGTAATAACTCAAATGCATTTTTGTTCAGATGTCTGTTCTGGAATTGTGGGAGGAAGAGAAGCAAATCCACACTCCAGACCTTACATGGCCATAGTACATTCTGGGGAATCCTTCTGTGGAGGCATTTTAATTAAAGATGACTGGGTTCTAACTGCTGCCCATTGTATTTTGTAAGTATTCCTTTTTTTGCTAGTAAGATAATATATCTGTAAAGAAGAAGTGCAACTTGTAGTGGTTGCAGGACTCATAGACATAGGATAATGTATAGCGGGGGTCAGTAACCTGGAGATCGTGGTCTGGGCTTGCTGACCTGCCGTGTAAAGTTAGAGCTGTAGTAGGGAGCAAGAGCCGCATAAGCCGATGCCTCTTCTTTAGTCCCATGCAGAGTGATACCAACTGCACTCCATCTCTTATCCCAGCTAGCGGTCTCCAGAGTGGTGCCAGCAGGAAAGAAGAGATCTTCAGATCAGTGTGAAGCAATACGTTTGGAATAATAGAATAGGGCTGCTTTCACACGCATGCGCTGCGGTTTACCCATACTGTGGGTGCAGCGCAGTGTACCTGCAGCTTTTCTGTTTGCTGCACTTAGCCATAGACTTCTATTATATCCTGCGGGTTTGGTGCACTTTCTGAATGCAGGAGTTTTGGTGTGCTTTCAGAAAGTACATTACACCTGCAGGGTATAATAGAAGTCTATGGCAAAGCATAGCTAGTCCAGAAAAGTCAGATGCAATGCGCTGCACCCACGGTACAGGTAAAACACAGCACATCAGTGTAAAAGCAGCCTTTTAGTAAGAATGTGTTTACATTTGCAGTTTGGGGGAGGTGGTAAAACCCCATAGTTAAATGTGTTTTTACTACCTCTTTCCCAATCACACTCCCTTTAGCTGCAGTGCCAAGGGGTGTACACATGTCGCAGCAGGAGTTATATGCCCTGTTATGGTTGGTGGGTGTAGCACTTACCAAGCATGACCCATACAAGTGAATGAGACCGCTCTGCAAGTGCCCTGCTATCTTGTGTAGTACAGCAAACAAGGGGTTAAAGGCAGTGCTGTGTTGCTTTTTCACTACCTGCTTTAACCCCGCTTGCAGAGTGGCCACATTTACTCTAATGAGTTGCAAATGACAGGCAGTAGCACCCACCAAAAGCAACAGGGGGTTTCATTCCTGCTGTGGCAAGTGTACACCTTTTGGGTGCTGCCTCAGCAGGGTAGGGATTGGGGGCAGAGGGTAGGGATTGGGGGCAGTAAAACTGTGTACCCCCCCAAACTTTACGTGTGAAAGAGCCCTAAGGGTGCTGCTGCGGAATGCAACTAAGGGCTCATTCACCAGTACAGCAGGCACTGCTGCTTGTCAGGTCACCAAGAGGCTGGGTGACAGATGCACACCGTTGGGATCAGGAGTGCACTGCAAGGTAGTGGACCCTACGGCTGACTGCTGTGGATTGAACCCTGGGAGGTTCAGGAAGCAGGTCTACTGGATCACTGACACAGATCCCACTGGGAGCTAGAGCATAGATTCCCCAGGGCGCGGAATCTAAGAGCCAGCAGGTGTTCACCAGAGCCTCTAGTGGTAAGGATGGACTGAGCTGCAGTCTGGCTCCAGGTCACGGCCCCCAGGGTCTCACAGCTCACGCTCACGGTAGACTACAGGAGAAGAGGAAGGAGGCAGCAGGCTGGAACAACAAGGAAAGTAAGGGACAAGCCAAGGTTGGGGCCACAAGCAGACAATGACAACAGAGTACACGCCAAGGTTCAGGGTCACAGGCAAACAGGGATGGTCGGGAACACCCCAAAGGTCAGGGTCAAGAGCAGACAGGAATAGTTAAGAACAGGCCAAAGTCGGCAACAGGAATCAGATGTAGGAAACACAGCAAGTACACACAGAGGCTAACACACAATGGTTGATCAGCACTGCTGGCTTGCAGTGCACAGGTTAATATAGGGTTCCCTGATAGGGCCTGGGGTGGGGCCATGCTTAGAGGAGAGGTTACAAAAGCAGTCAGGTGAGGGTCAGCTGGTCTCAGGAGATGAACACATGGAGACAGGTATGCTGATCGACAAACTCTATTGCATAACCATGACACTGCTCCTCTGAAAAGTGATCTGAGTGTGTTTGACAGGTATTGAGGAGGCAATTTGTTGCCTCCTCACCACCTGATTTAAACCTATAAATGCCATGCAATGCATGTGATTGCAACACGGTAGTGTAGTGGTACCCCCGTAGGGGCTGCTAAGTGTTGTGGCCCACCTGTCACTCTGCCCAGCCCAGCATTCTCTTCCAAGACTCTCCAAGACAATGAACAGTCCGTTAGCATTGTTTTGTGTTTTTATCGAGGGATTAGAAATGGAATGGGGTTAAGGAATTCATGGGATGCCCAGAAAGATTTGCATAGCTTTGGACAAATTACACACTTCCTCCAGCACAATTCTTGCTGCAGACTATTCCTTCCTCTTCCCCCCAGCACAACTCTTCAGGCACAGCTAGCACATGGTTAGGCCTGACACTGACTTCAGCCAGGCCCTAGCAACAGCCCTTTACAGTCAGGGACTGTGGGCTCCTCTGGTGTAAAATGGAAAGCTCTGGTGCTAGCTGTCCTAGGTGGACTACTGATCCCAGTCAGCCCTCTCCAGGCCCTGCCAGCCATCCTGGCTGCAGCTGCCTGTCTCCACTGCCCATGACACCACAGTCCTCACTGGCACTACATCCATCTCAGATTGCATCCTCCCAATCCGCTCGCGCATTCCTCCCTAGCGTTCCTGGCTGTGTGTCACTCACCAACACCTGGTGGATCCCTCCTGGAGACTTGCCCGGCAGTACTCTCCACTGTCCTCTCCTGCTCCTGTCCAAGACACCCCTGTGGTTTGTGCGAGGGTCCTGTCCAGTTCTGAGCCCCAGGCCCAAGGTCACCCCCCAGTCTGGGGAGCTTCCTCAAAGGCCCTGACAGTCTAGTACTCCATCTCCCAGTTCTTCCACCTGACAAATTCCCTCAGCTGGGCTGACCCTGGGTATTTCAAGGAGGCCTGCCCCCCACCAACCCTTGTTGGGGATTGGTTAGGGCTCCCTGATACACCCCAGACAGCTCCACCTCTCTTCCCCTCCTTCTTTCTAGAAGCCTCTAGAAGCAGAAGGGAGGTAACCAAAAGATGATGCTGTCTTTGTGTCACCAGCCTACTCTGAGCCATTCCCAGCCCACACAGATCAAAAAAAGCAGGCCTAGCTTACTGCTAGGCCTGACTAAATTTACCTGTACCAACAAAAGCCAATTTCTAGCACCTACATAAAGTAGAGGGTGCTACAGTTGTATGACATTTAGAAGTTTAAATCAGGTGTGAAAAAGGGGGGAGGAGGGGAGAACCTCCAAAAGGCAGTCCACTCAAGAACATACGGGTATTAACCTAAATATCTTTATTGATTATCCCAATTAAAACAGTATATCTATCCAAAAACCATAATTTAAAAATAGGACAAGGGTCCTACACAGCATTGGTGGCCACCGATATTATCCACATACATAAATCACTCATGCATCCGCACACACGTCAATTTATAGGGAAGACACGGGTCTGATCTATATTCCATCTACTTCCTAAATAAAGTTATGAATAGATTAGTTGTAGCCACTTCGGTCCTCACTAGGTGATGTGCAGGTGCTGGTGATTGAAAAGATATCCGTCCAGATATTAATGATGAGGAGAAACAAACTTAAATACAGAGCAGGCTGATGAATGGAATGTCCCTGTGTTACCGGCTGTATAGCAGCAGTTAGAGGGCAAGATTATGTATTTGGTAAGGAAACAAACGGCAGATAGCAATAGATAGTGTGCTTCCTGTATGTTGGAGCACTACATAGCTCACCATTTGACGTCTTCAACCAGAGAGTTCCAGGGCCCATAGAGGACAGTAGTAGCCGCGTTGACTTGGTGTAGGGGAGCAGACATGTGGTGTGTTCGTCTGTGCTGACAGGAGCTGTTGCTTCCGGATCTTTCCGTGGGGATGTACGGTGTCACAGAGTTCAAAAGTGTTCCGCGCTTAGTCTGTCAGATTACCAGAGGAAGCGCTTAGTCCCAATGTTCACCACAGAGCTCAACCCGATGTCTCGAAAATTTCTCAGATCGCTTCTGTATATTCAAAGTTGATTCCTCATCTATGTGTGGAGATCCATGTCCCACCAGTGCATAGGTTAGACGCTTACGCGTTTCACTTGTTGCCTTTACATTTCAGGCCATCTGGTTTACCCCCATGTTTTTCAAGGAAATGCAAGGATAGAGGTCGATCGTCATCCTTATTGAGGATGCTCTGGATGTGCTCGCCCGCTCTGATTCTTAATTCTCTTTTGGTTTTACCGACATAGATGAGACCACACGGGCAAGTTATCATGTAAATTACCCATGTGGTTGTACAGTTTATAAAACTGTTAATTCTTGAGGAACCTATTGGCAATAGCTACTAACGTTCCATCTGAATCTTTAAACACAGCTAAACGTATGTGTGTGATTGCACTAGTGGTGAATGCGAATCTAGGTTAGTTTTGCAGTGCCCAGGTGTTGGCTATAATTAATGTATATTGAACATTAACCGGCAGGCTACTTAAGCACTTAGCCATGGGCACTGCACATGCTCTGAAGAAGCTTGGCAACAAGTGAAACGCGTAAGCGTCTAACCTATGCACTGATGGGACATGGATCTCCACACATAGATGAGGAATCAACTTTGAATATACAGGGAATATACTGAGAAATTTTCGAGACATCGGGTTGAGCTCTGCGGTGAACATTGGGACTAAGCGCTTCCTCTGGTAATCTGACAGACTAAGCGTGGAACACTTTTGAACTCTGTGACACACCGTACATCCCCATGGAATGACCCGGAAGCAACAGCTCCTGTCAGCACAGACGAACACACCGCATGTCTGCTCCCCTTCACCAAGTCAACGCGGCTACTACTGTCCTCTATGGGCCCTGGAACTCTCTGGTTGAAGACGTCAAACGGTGAACTATGTAGTGCTCCAACATACAGGAAGCACACTATCTATTGCTATCTGCCATTTGTTTCCTTACCAAATACATAATCTTGCCCTTTAACTGCTGCTATACAGCCGGTAACACGTGGACATTCCATTCATCAGCCTGCTCTGTATCTAAGTTTGTTTCTCCTCATCATTAATATCTGGACGGATATCTTTTCAATCACCAGCACCTGCACTTCACCTAGTGAGGACCGAAGTGGCTACAACTAATCTATTCATAACTTTATTTAGGAAGTAGATGGAATATAGATCAGACCCGTGTCTTCCCTATAAATTGACATGTGTGCGGATGCATGAGTGATTTATGTATGTGGATAATATCGGTGGCCACCAATGCTGTGTAGGACCCTTGTCCTATTTTTAATTTATGGTTTTTGGATAGATATACTGTTTTAATTGGGATAATCAATAAAGATATTTAGGTTAATACCCGTATGTTCTTGAGTGGACTGTCTTTTGGAGGTTCTCCCCTCCTCCCCCCTTTTTTACATATGTTAATTTGGTCCCTAGAACAACCATTTTTGATTGTCGATCATCTACTGTTATTCCAATCAACAATGGTTTAGAGGTATAAAGGGTACTATTATTCAGGCAGGCAATTATAGGCCGGTAAATTTAATCCTGACTATACCCCAAACCTACTTTGGATGAATTTAAGGTGTTCCACTTCTTTTTCTCTTAAATCAGGTGTGAGGAGGCTACACTGTGCAATACTGTGCCCAGTGATCTTTGGCTTCTCCCATATTGTTCAGGTAGATCTCCACTTCTTTAAGGTTGCCTGCCCCTGATGTATAGGATAATAACATCTTTATCTGATCGTCCAGCAGACTGGCTGCATTAGGGTACAAAATCCATGCTTAGTAGAGCTGCACGATTAATCACGGAGAATCGTTGTTGCGATTCTCCGCCCGCCACAATCGCAACTTTGGATTTAAACGATTCTGACCATTCAGCAAATTGTCAGTTTAAAAGCGCACGCCACGCAGCATTCAATGGTGTCCCCGGGATGTTACCTGTTTCGGAGCGGAGGGGAAGCTGACGGAGCCAGCGTGAAACGTCTGACGTCAGCTAAGAGGAATGTAATTGGTCGGTAAGTATGTTTCCTCTTCCCAGAGGTCTCGGGGACAGTGCACCAGCACAAGCGTGACTGCAGCACTGAGTGGCACTGGCGAAATGTTAGCTGCCTGCTATACTACTTTTTTGTTTTTTTAAGAACCAACAAATGCTTTTTATTCTCTCTTTTATTCTTTCTTCTGCATGAAAATCAGAGTGAATGAGACTTACTATTGTGTTAACACAACTAAACTTATGGGTTGCCTATTGCTTATTTAATAATTTGTTACATTTCACCATTCCAAGATGTGAAAGCCCTGGCTTTTATGGAGTAATATTATAAATATTACTATTATGCTAAACACTATAAAATTATGAAAGCATAGGCCGTCTATACCTGACTTATACCCACCTATATAATTTTTTAGATAAGGTATGCTGAGGTTTACTATCTTCTATTACATGTGAAGCTCATATTTGTAACCTCTTGTTTCCAGAAATGAAACAAAAACCACAGTGACCCTGGGTGCACATTACAGAGACTGTGGATCTCATTTACAGATTATTGATGTAAAAAGATCTATCACACATGAGCATTTTAACTGGAAAAACTACCATAATGACATTCAGCTTTTGCAGGTATGATCTATCTGTCTATCTATCTACTGTATCTCAATCTCATTGTCGTTCTGCCCATCTATATATACCATTATTACAGCGATGGCAAAAGTGCATGCATAGTTTTATCTCTAAAGTCCCCTATAACAGCAGAGTGTCTAGCTCTGATTCACTACTTTTATAAAATAGTTCAAAACACAAACAGCTACTTGTGATTATCCTCAAACATCCCTCTCAGTGAAGTCAAGGGTAGCTCTTGTAACTCAGGTTACCAGCTGGAGGGATCCAAGGACAAAGGGTCACCCACTGGAAATATTTGGGTCCTCTCTGAGCTGCTGACGGAAAAAAGCTGAGAAACGTATAAACTCTGGTTGCGTTTAGGGAACCCAGGTAGTTGTGGGCAATGGAGTTAAAAGGGGCCTACGCCTGCAATTAAGCATGGTCAGTGAATGGTCACTCAGCTACACCGTAATTTATTCTTTATTAATACCTATCATTGATGATTGATTAATTTAATTTACCAGGTAGAATCACCCCCTAGAGTATGCATACCAAACCACAGCTCTATAGCAAACAGAGCAACTTCATTGTATTGTTTACCATTATAATGGTCAGATCTATTATGTCATAACTTATGCTTTTCATTCTTTTCAGCTGGCAAACAAGGCAACGCTGGGAAAATATGTCAATTACACAGTATTGCCAAAGACATATGAAGATGTTGCAAATGGAACAGTCTGTGAAACTGCTGGCTGGGGGACAATTGAAAATAGCAGACTGGCTTATAAGTTATTGGAAGTCAATGTCACAATTCTAGACAGAAAGCAATGTAGCAGGAAATGGCAAAAGTATCAAATAACTAATGAAATGCTGTGTACCATTGTAGGGCCTGAAAGGAAAGATGTTTGCAAGGTAAATCTAATTATTTGTATTAATATAATGACCCAACCCTACAAACATACAATTCCCCAGAAATATGAATACAATGTGCAATATATGGCTGCAGCCTTCAATTCAATATACACAAAATATGTACCACAATATAATAATAAAAAAGCCGCTGCAAATATAGTGTGCGCTATATCCAATAAGTACCAATGTAAAAACCAAAGTGACCGTGCGTTATATCAGATAAGTACCAATGTAAAAACCAAAGTGATAGTGCGTTATATCAAATAAGTACCAATGTAAAAACCAAAGTGTCCAGGTGTATGACAAATAAAGATTAGTCTATCCTGCCACACTTCTAAATAAACTTGAAAGTTCAGTCTTTCCATTGTGCATGAAAAGTGCTCAAATTGTACACCTCACCAACCGTTCTGTGTCTGCTATCCTTCTCTGCCAATCTCTCCACTGACTTCCGCTAATCCAACAAATAATATTCAAAATGCTAACAGCAACCTAAAAAGCCATCCACAACTCTGCAACTAGCTGCATCATCCATTTCGTCTCAAAATGCCAACCAAACTGTTCTCTTCACTCCTCCCAAGACTTTCTGTTCTCTTGTCACCTACTCCCACAAACACCTCCAGGACTTCTCCATATCCTGGCTTGTCCTCTGTAACTCCCTACCCCAAACTGTTCTACTGTGACCAAAGACTGCCGGGAAAAAACTTAAGACTAAACCCTGTGTGTGGGGTGTGGGGTGAAATGTGTCAGTGTTGTGGCCTGGGAGGAGACGGGCTGGAGCCATTTTGACTCTTCTATAAACTCGGTTGCTTCTCTTGTGTGCGGTGCTTCCTTCTTGCCTACTTTACATATCACCTATTCTAGCCACCTTTAAGTAATCCCTGAAAATCCATCTCTTCAGAGAGCCCTGTTCAGTCTCTAATTAGACAACTGTACTTTTATTTTCTCCATAAGCTCATCCCCCACAGTTATTACTTTTTGTATCACTTGACTCTTTCTTTTAGATCATAAGCCCTAATGAGCAAGGTCTGTGATTCCTCTTGTATTGAATTTTATTGTAACTGAACTGTCTCCCTCCATTTTGTAAAGCGCTGTACAAAATATTGGCACTATATAAAACCTGTAAAATATTAATAATAGTAACATGACACTAGTGTTGTAATTGCTAAGCTCATCATAGGTGATAGGAGAGAGTACACATGCGTATGTGCAGCACAAAAGAACATAACATCGCTCCTTCCTGTGGCACTAGGGAGCACTAGTCCCATCGCTGCTCCATCACTAAAATAACTGTGGAACCATCACTGGCTGCAGAGATACTTTTAAATGTGGTTTTAACCGCTTCCAGACCAGCCGCTGCAGTTTTACAGCAGCAGGCTGGCTCCCCTGAGCGAAATCACTTTACTGTACGTGATCTTACGGGATCCGTATAGCAGGCGCCGATGCTCGTGGCCGGCAGTCACGATCGTGACCAGGAGACACAGAACAGGGACGAGTGTGTGTAAACACACACTTCCCTGTTCCGTTCTGACAGGAGTGACAGATTGTGTGTTCCTATTAGCTAGAAACCCCGATCTGTCACTTCCTGTTGTTAGTCCCTCCCCCTTCAGTTACAATCACTTCCCAGGGAACACAGTTAACCCCTTCCCCGCCCCCTAGTGTTAACCCCATTCACTGCCAGTGACATTTTTACAGTAATTTTTACTGCATTTTTAATCGCACTGATCGCTGTATTAATGCCAAAGGTTCCAAAAATGTGTCAAAATTGTCCGTTGTGTCCGCCATAATGCCGCAGTCATGATAAAAATCGCAGATCGCCGCCATTACTAGTAAAAAAAAAAAATAACAATAAAAATGCTATAAATCTATCCCCTATTTTGTTAACGCTATAACTTTTGCGCAAACCAATCAATATACGCTTATTGTGATTTTTTTTACCAAAAAATATGTAGAAGAATACATATCGGCCTAAACTGAGGGAAAAAAATGTTTTTTTATATATTTTTGGGGGATATTTATTATAGCAAAAAGTTAAAAATAATGCTTTTTTTTTTCAAAATTGTCGCTCTTTTTTTGTTTATAGCGCAAAAAATAAAAACCGCAAAGGCGATCAAATACCACCAAAAGAAAGCTCTATTTGTGGGAAAAAAAAGCTGTCAAATTTGTTTGGGTATAACGTCGCACGACCGCGCAATTGTCAGTTAACGCGACACAGTGCCGAATCCCAAAAAGTGCTTTGGTCAGGAAGGGGGTAAATTCTTCTGGGGCTGAAGTGGTTAAATCTCATTGTAAACTCTGGCTGGTCAGTAGGATTAGCGCACTATGCTGTTATATCCATATGCAACAACAAAGTAGGCTTTTTCATAAACCTTAAACTTTAAATCTATGTAGCGCTGCTGAGAATACACAGATTCTCCCACAATAGTACAGTTGTTGACAGTCACAAGCACAGGACCATGCACACTAACATTACAGGCTCAGCCTAGAAGATGTCTTTTTAGAATGTATTGCTTAAAAATTAAGAGGGGTTCAGGATACTCCAAATAATAATAATAATATTAGAATCAATAGGAGGACAAATGTCTTAGCACAAATCCTTATACTAGCAGGCACACCTGAAATTCCTAAAACCAGGTCTTACCCACAATGTCCTAGGAGCTTAGCCTGTCCATAAGGGGTGCAGGGGTGCCACCCTCCCAATTATGCGTGGATTCCAATGGGTTTTTTTTCTTTAAGCATGTGATTAGAGCCAGAGGCTCTAATAGGCTTCAGTGAAGGGTGGGCTTGGGGTGCAGAGCACCCACTTGAATTAATATTCACTATTATCACACTGATTCTCCACCCAGCCAATTAGGAAGTGGGTCCTGAGACCCGTCACCCGAAAGGTGACACACTGGCTGAAAGGATAGGTGATCCTATTGGACGCCTAGGAAGAGCGTGATGCAGAGGAGGAGGAGAGGCAATGGAACGCCCACGACCTAGATGGGGTAAGTGCTGGGCTTGACGACCAACCGACCGCGCATGTGGGGGGGGGGTGCTGGTGACCCGACCGACTGGGGGGGTTGGTGTTTGCCACCCCCCAAAAAAAACACCATCCGCCACTGCAAGGAGCTATCTGACACCCAGCTTCCACTGGTAATTCATCAGTGAGGGAGATAAAGGATCTTTTTCCAGTCCACGTCTCCAAAGCAGTGCCCTCCGGCAAAATAGGAAAATAGGAACTCTCCCGGAAGAGGCTGTTGGAAGAGCAACAGCATGATTGCATATAAACTGACTATATAACTGTATGCATTATATCTGTCTATCCAGCAGGTGGCACTGCAGTATTATCTATGGTAATTTAATGAAGGAAGTGTTTGCTTTCCTCATTATTCTCTTGTATACTTCTGCTTCCTGTTCCTATCCCCATGATGTAAAGATATGTTCTGATATTCCTTCATGAAAGTAAAGCGTATTGCTGTACAGGGCTTTTTTTCTCAGAAAATAGGTGCAGGAACTCACTCTCCCCAGCCAACTCTCCACCCCAATCATGTCGTTCCACGGGGAGAGAAGTAAAGTGACGCCAAATCTGCGTAGGCCCAAAAGGTACAGAGTGCGGCACTTAGGAGCACATAACACACAGGGCTCAGGAAAGTGTGAGGTGTGTGCACAGAAAAACAAAAAATCAGCGGACAGTACTTGCATATCTCCCCCAATGTAACTATCTATTGCTCACCTCTGTGCCCCCCATTCAAACCTCACCTCTGCAAACCTTGTCCACAACTGATCTATGCCCCCCTTCCACAGCTCACCTCTTCTTCCCCCCATCTGCAGCTCACTTCTTCCCCCCATCCGCAGCTCACCTCTTCTTCCCCCCATCCGCAGCTCACCTCTTCTTCCCCCCGTCCGCAGCTCACCTCTTCTTCCCCCCGTCCGCAGCTCACCTCTTCTTCCCCCTATCCGCAGCTCACCTCTTCTTCCCCCCGTCCACAGCTCACTTCTTTCCCCTGTCCACGGCTCATCTCTTCTTCCCTCCTGTCCACGGCTCACCTCTTCTTCCCTCCTGTCCACGACTCACCTCTTCTTCCCCCCATAGCTCACCTCTTCTTCCCCCTGAAGCTCACCTCTTCTTCCCTCGGTCCACAGTTCACCTCTTCTTCCCTCAGTCCACAGCTCACCACTTCTCCCCCCCCTGTCTTCAGCTCAACACTGACATTTTGACATTTTGACCACTTTGACTCATCAAAGACAGGTATCCTGTTCCCACTTCCAAGAGTCCGGCCCGTGGCCCGTGACATCACCGCAGGGCTCCCTCCTCCTCTCCCTGTCGCCGGGCCAGTAGGAGAGAGGAGCTACACTGCTGGGTACCCTTACCCGCAATGACGGTGGCAGCATCTGACAGCTGATGGAAATATCAGCTGTGGTGCTGACATCGCTGGACTCCAGGACAGGTAAGTGTCCTATTGTTAAAAGCCAGCAGCTGCAGTATGTGTAGCTGCTGGCTTTTAATTTTTTTTGGGGGGGGAACACCGCTTTAACCATCTGTAGACCTGTGCATTTTGCAATGCTTTATTTTTTCCTTGTCTTACCCAAAATTATGGCCTATTATCTCTAGTGCCCTCTTGTTGTTCTGAAGTGAGAATTTTGCACTGTTTAGCCAGCCATCCTTTATAAATGGAATGCACCCACCCCCATCCCTATCAGTATAAATCTAAGCAATTTCTGGGGAGGCACATTTGCATATGAGGTTCTTTCTCAAGGTGGGGGTATTTCTAAAAGTGGGAGCATTTCTTACTCTGCACTTCAGCTAATGCACAAAGCGAGTGAACACAAGAAAATACTTTGAATAACACCACACAGACATCAGGTGACCTCTTTTACCCCTTTCTCCCCGTAACATGCACTCTCTAACACTCCTTTTGACAGCTCTGTCCTCTATCCTTAAACTAACTGTCCTTCGCCCCTCTTCTCCACCCCACAGCATATATATATATATATATATATATATATATATATATCTATATATATATATATATATATATATCCCCCTCACTTCTGTCCTCTCCTTATTACTGCACCCATCAACTCCTGCTAATTCTAAATCCACACGCACAAAAATTCTCCAGGACACTAGGACATGTCTCTTCATATAAATCGCACTCCCATATTACCTCCCTCACCCTTCTACTTCTCCTAACCTCTGGAGATATTTCACCAAATAATATTCAATACAGCAAAACAAATACTCTTGTGCACGAATGTGTTAGCCAGGCAATCCAAAGTTCAAAATGGACAATAACTTTCGGCCTTGCTGCCCTCCAGGATAGGGGTATCCTAGCAGTCAAAAAAACAGAAAAGAGAGGGCGCACCTGCCTTGGGCATTATACTTTAATACATTTATTTAGAAGAAACATTATTAAAAACTACTCACAAGGGTAGAAGGAAAATCACACTTGTAACAATGGATTACCATTGGATTACCATTGAGGCTCTGAGGAAGAAAGTAATTCTTTGAAACGCGTTAGCCAGCAGCGGTTCGCACGTCCTCTCTTCAGGATCTGGAGACTGCTATTAGTAGGTGGACTGTGACAAGTCAAAGATTGTTACAAGTGTGATTTTTCTTCTACCCTTGTGAGTAGTTTTTAATAATGTTTCTTCTAAATAAATGTATTAAAGGATAATGCACAAGGCTGGTGCGCCTCTCTTTTCTGTTTTTTCTGTTTTCTTTTGTTCACCAAACCCTGGGCCTCCAACATTTAACTGTACTCACTGTACCCATCCTCCTGCACCCACTGGCAGCAGCCGCCATCCACACAACTTAGTTCCCATTTCTCTTCTCGCTAAGACCATACTCCCTTTCCCTAGCACCCTTTGGAATTCCCGCTCTGTCTGTAACAAACTCGCCTCTCTCCATGACCTCTTATCGCTAACTCATTTAATCTACTCGCCATTACCGAAACCTGGTTTCAAGAATCCAATACTGCGTCTTCTGCTGCCCTATACCATGGTGGTCTTCTCTGGACTCACTCCCCCAGATCCAGTGGACGTAAGGGAGGAGGTGTCAGAATCCTTCTAGCCCCACATAGCACTTTTCGGGTACTTCACTCACCTCCCTCTGTCACTCTCCTCTTTCGAAGCTCACTGCATTAGTCTTTTCTCTCCAGTTTCTCTAAGGATAGCTGTGATCTACCGGCCCCCTGCACCGGTATCACCCTTTCCTGATGACTTCTCTGCCTGGCTACCATTTGTTCTTAAATCTGAAATCCCCACAATAGCTCTTGGTGACTTCAACATCCCTATTGATACTAACACTCCTGCCACTTCCAAACTTCTCAGTCTAACCTCTTCTATTGAACTGAAGCAATGGATACATGCTCCTACTCACTCTGAAGGCAATACTCTTGACCTCGTTTTCTCCCACATATGCACTCCCTGCAAACCTCTCCAACTATCTATTCCCTCTCTCTGATCACTATCTTATTAGTTTCACTCTCTCCCTCTCCTCCACCTTCTCTCCCTCCAACAGCCTAAAAGTTACACGCAGAAACCTACATCATCTCAACTCTTCTCTACTCTGCTACCAACGACCTCTATGACAAAATCTCACCCCAAACCTGCACTGACCTAGCCACTTCTGTCTACAACACTTCACTTTTAGCCTCACTGGCCCCCCTCACAACACAGAGAATCAGGCCCCGACCCCTTCAACCTTGACAAACAGATGATACTAGAAGTCTGAAAAAACATAGTCATGCTCATGAGCGCCTGTGGCATAACACTAAATCTCAGAAAGATTTCAACCAATATAAATCTCCCCTCCAAAAATACAACTCCAGCCTCCTTACTGCCAAGCAGACCTATTTTTTCACTATCATTAACAACTTATCATCCCGTCCCATCAACTCTTCTCTACCTTCAACTCTCTACTTTGTCCTCCACTGCCTCCACCCACCAACTCATACACTGCCCAGGAGATCGCCAATCACTTCAAACAGAAGATTGATATAATTTGCAAGGATATTTCTGCTGTGCAGATAACCTCCACTTTTTACACTTCATGCCCACAGTTACAATCACTACTTCCCTCTTTCAACCCCACCACTATAGACGAGGTTGCTAAACTACCTGCTAAGGTCCATCTTACCACCTTCCCCCTGGATCCTGTTCCCTTGCAAATGCTACGTTCACCATCTGGCTCTATCCTACACTCTCTAACCCACATCTTCAATCTCTCCCTCTCTTCTGGCATCTTCCCCAATGCTCTAAAACATGCACTAGTCAGCCACATACTTAAAAAGCCCTCACTGGACCCATCCAATCTTAACAACCTATGCCCCATCTCCTTGCTCCCCTTTTTATCCAAACTCCTTGAACAATTGACTGAGCGACCACCTTACTTATAATAGCCTTCTTGATCCCCTTCAGTCTGGATTTCGCCCTTAACACTTCAGAGAAAACGCTCTCCTAAAACTAACAAACAATCTACTAACGGCCAAAACTAAGGGACACTATTCTGTACTCCTACTCCTGGACCTCTCTGCTGCCTTTGATACGATTGACCACCCCTTCCTCCTCAAAAAACTCCATGCCTTTGGTCTCCATGACTGTACTCTTTGTTGGTTCCCTTCCTAATTATCCAACTGCACCTTTAGCATTACTTACAATTCTACTTCCTCCTCTCCTATTTTCAATCTACACCTCCTACCTGGGTCAGCTCCAATACCACCTCTACTCTGACGACACCCAAATCTATTTCTCTACCCCTCAGCTCACTCCCTCCGTCTCCTCATGTATCACTAATTTACTAAGCTGTATACAAGAAGCTTCCAGCACATGATTTCAATACTCTGACAAGAGGAAAGAATACTCTGTCCAGGCCTCCCAAAAATGTATCACCTCCTCAGCCAACCTCTGGGCACCTCTTACCCAAGAATAGGCTTGAGTCTGATACAGGGGTTGATCCTCCTGCTCTATTTTCTGGAAGTTTTTTTCCAGAGGCAGACAGTAGCAATCAGCCATTGACCTTAGGAAAACCTGACTAGGCCAAAAAAATAGATCACATCACTGAGTACAGTAAAACCAAAAACAAAATTTAGCCTAACTTCAAGGGAAGGGCACTACATGAATCACAAGATTTATTTGAACCTTATCTGACACGTTGATGTTGATTTTTTTACAGTATGATGCAGGAGGTCCGTTAATCTGCAATGGAGTGCTCAGAGGAATCACATCATTTAAAAACTTTCCATGTGGCCAGATTGGGGATGCAAGTTTCTTTTCTCGTCTTACCGAGGACTATATCTGCTGGATTTATAAAGTTGTCAGCACATGGTCTTAGGGCTCTTTAAGATCATGCATTTTTAAGATGTGTAGCAGATGCATTTAAAGCAGAACATAACTGTATCTGACCGCCACAAACTGAAAATGATATTTCATTAATTTTTAATAATCCAAGCAAACTCACCCATTCACTCATGTCTCCATGCTTTATTTTGTCGGGTAATCACTTTGAAAACACCCCACTAGCATTTCTAGCTACAGCTATTTTGAGTAAAGGCAGGCAGGCAGAAAGTTGTGCTTAGCTGATAAAACCCCTCCCCCCCTCCTCCAGATGAAAATTACCCATGAAGACTCCTGGAATGTATGACATCACTTTGGCTTAGGCCAGAATCCAGGAAGCAACTGAAGAAATGTAAAATAAAAGTTTAAAACAAGTAAACATAATATAGCTTCCTATCTATTTACTAATGCTAGCAGCATAAGGAAAAATAAAAATAGTTAATGTTAATTGAGAGAGTTTAGCTCCGCTTTAAGTAACTTTTCACACTTAGGCCCTTTCAGACCTATGCATTTTGGGCACCAAGGACAACCCCTCCTTAGTGCACCATAGTACACATGCCTTGTGTTGGTGCACTATATTTTAGAAAGAGTGTGCAGGGCACATTAAGAGCTATATACCACACACTAATATGCATGCGGCTAAAATGCAATGGACCACAAAGGTCTGAAGAGGGTCATATGCGCTTGCAGTAACATGCATTTATGATGCCTATTATATGCATTCATCACGCACTTATACACATTTTGTGTTTCTTTATAGACATGTCTTCTTGCTTTATTATGCAAATCCAGGGAGTATCATTCAAGCGCCAACGTGGAACCTTGCTCTTTTGCAATGGACCAAAATTGCTTCAAGTTTGGCTAGCATAGTGCACTGCAGCACAGGTGGATTGCAAAAGTATGTTGAGGTACATACTGCAGCATACCACCACATTATACATAATCGCAGTGTATTAACGTATATGTGAATAAGATGTAACAAGCAGGTCCTTTACACCCTTTTAGACTGTTTATGATGCTATACTGTATGCATTTACTGTAAACCCTATTGTATAATGCTTTGCAGAAAAGGTATAAAAATAAAGATAATATCAATAACCCAAATCCTATCTTAGACATTCTGTTCCTCATTTTTTCTGATTAATTATTTTTAGTGTACACTTTCCAGTTAAAAATGATTCAACCATGATAATTGTGAAAGAGTTACCGTTCAGAGATGTGTATCAAAAAGACAGATTGCCGAGATAAGATTGTTAGTTGCAATGTACAGATCTGTGGGGTATTTATAAGTAACTGGGTAAAGTCTCCATATTATGCACAGTTCAATCAGATGCAAGATTGGAACCTCCAGCATGAACCAGCCAATAACAGCACACCTCTGCTATCTACTCACCACTGCATGCTTTTTGCTAATCTGTAAAGGTAAGTGCTATAATTAGTGTTTTTCTTGGTTTTTTTGTAGACAAAAGTTACAATAGAACTGGCAAAATTCCTGACCAGAGCACATCACAGTTGAAGACATTTACTTAAATGACCAAAGACACTACATTTACTAATAAAATACATGAAGTAAAAAAATGTTTTACTTGTGTTCATCTGGGACCTTGCTTCCAACTAAATTTACACTTGAGAAGAAGTTTGCTATACACTATTTGCCTGGCATTTTGCTGATCTTCATATAAAACATATGCCAGTAGCATAGCTACTAAAAAAATAAAAAATAAATAAAAACTCCAGGCACATCCAATGTGTATTTTTGATGCGCATCCAAGAAGTCATTGTGGGTGGAAAACCTACTTTAACCACTTCAGCTCCGGAAGCTGTACCCAAATAAAATGTATGTCCTTTTTTTTCCCCACAAATAGAGCTTTCTTTTGGTGGTATTAGATCACCTCAGCGGTTTTTAATTTTTGTACTATAACCAAAAAAGATAGACAATTTTGAAAAAGAAAAGATTTTTTACTTTCTGCTATAAAACATACCAATGTAAAGAATCAAATTTCTTCATTAATTTAGGGCAATATGTATTTTTCTACATATTTTTGGTCAAAAAAATCCCAATAAGTATATAGTGATTGGTTTGCGCAAAAGTTATAGCGTCTACAAACGATGGGATATTTTTATAGAATTTTTTATTGATTTTTTTTTTTAACTACTAATGGCAGCGATCAGTGACTTATAGCAGTACTGCGACATTGCGGTGAACAAATCAGACACTGACACTTTCAAAACTCTTCGGGGACCAGTGACACTAATACACTGATCAGTGCTAAATAACATGCACTGTAACTGTACTAATAACACTGGCTGGGAAGGGGTTAACATCATGGGGAAATCAAAGGGTTAAATGTGTTCACTGGGAGTGTTTTCTAACTGTGGGAGGGGGGGTGCTTGTACTGTAAGAAGACAGAGATCCGTGTTCCTGCTTAGCAGAAACACAAGATCTCTGTCTTCTCCTGCCACAGAACGGGGATCTGCCTTGTTTACATAGGCAGACCACAGTTCTGTCTGCCTCAGGAACGATCATGGGACCCACTGATTGGCCACCGGTGTTTCCAATTATGCACGCGCGCGCCCAAGACCCGGAAGAAAAAAATTACGTATGTGATTTTGTGCTAAAGGGCCGCCCTGCCGCAGTATATGTATGTGGGGCGGTCCTTAAGCAGTTAATTATGGATAGGGCATAGGCATGGTTCTACAAGAGGCGTATTGTAAAATTTGTTTAAATATTGTATATACAGGAAGGTTTATTATGTTTATGTACATTTATGTATTATTATGTTTAGCCAGCTTCAAATTTTATTTCACCAGTCTATTTAAAATGTGCCTCAACCCAACAGCTTTTGAACAGAATACAGTGATAAATACCAATTACACTGCAAACACATTTGGCATAAACTATTTAGAAAGCATTATTTGACACTGACTGTTCAAAGAGAACTTGTTGTAGCTGCTGAAGGCTTTGTGGCAAAAAAAAAAGTGTCATAATATTACTCAGAACTTAAAGAAGAAGTTTGTGGTACATAAAAACAAGCATAAATACTCACTTCAATACTGGTAAAAAGAGCAGTGACTGAGTATGGGCCCCTCTTCCCGTACCAGACCACATGCCTTTCAACATTGGGGGTGTGCATTAGAAAAGCCTTGGACTTAGTACCTTTTTGTTACAATGTTAAGGGACAAGCACCTTTTCCCACCTACACTTCCCAAAATAGGAGGTGAGTGTAATCAGGCGAGGGGGGGGAGGAATCTGGATACCACCAATATAATTAGAGAGAGATCAAATATCTGCCCACTGCCAGGAAACTGAGTACAGGGGTATATTAGTACTTCTTACCCAGTCCAAAAAAAAAGGATTGAAGGTTGTTATACACGCATCAAATAAAAAAAGTCCTTTATTTAAAATAAAATGCACTCACATACTTAGTTGTTTTAAAAATATTTTTTAATGTCCGCAGAATTCATTTCACACCAGTCTTGGCGTTCAGCGATATAAATCCAGGGTCAGTTGTGAGCATCCACTGTGTCATCAAAAACGCATCCACTGTGTCATCAAAACGCATTCACTGTGTCATCAAAAACGCATCCACTGTGTCATCAAAACGCATCCACTGTGTCATCAAAACGCATCCACTGTTTCATCAAAACGCATCCACTGTGTCATCAAAACGCATCCACTGTGTCATCAAAACGCATCCACTGTGTCCACTGATCCCAGAAACCATGATTGTCTCCTTAATAGCAGCCAGCATCTCTTTGAACAAGGGGGAAGGGGGGTAAGTTATCAAAGAAGGATACTCACAGTGATTTGGGGGGCTGGGAGAGGATGCTGTATGTGCTAGGGGCCACTTTGGGAACAGAGAGGATTTGTGCTGGGGGGGGGGTCTAATTTTATATTCAACCCCCCTTCTAGTACAAATCCTCTCTGCTCCCAAAGTGGCCCCTAGCACATACAGCATCCTCTCCCAGCCCCCCAAATCACTGTGATTATCTTTCTTTGATAACTTGCCCCCCTTCCCCTGCAAGTGTCATATTCAGACCTCAGATCAGCACGTCCTGTGTATGTGTCCATTCTCCTCCCCCTCCCCCTATGTTTGTGTATAGGAAGACACTCGGAGGTGTCTTCAGTCTGTGTGTTAGTGAGACAGGAGAGGGGGGGAATGGGAAAGAGAGGGACAGTTACAGATGCAGCTGTGCTGTGCTGGAGCTCACCCTCCTTGCCAGACTGGAACCCTCATACTGCTCTCTTACCTTCCTCCTGCAGCTCCGCTCGGGCGAAGAACGGACCTGCCGATGTCACTTCCGGCTTTAGTCTGTTTCACGAAAGCCGGAAGTGACCTCGAGATTTGAAAAGCAATGCTCCCGCCCATAGAATCACACTGATTCTACGGGTGGAAGCTAATCGGCATTTTCGTTTGTGCCGCAAGGCGGATTAAAAGCCCGCAAATGAAATGCCACGTCTGCAATCTCGTGATTGCATTGACGTGGCGCTTCCCATAGTGCACTGCGTCCGGCGCCACAGTGCACTTTGTTAAAGGACTTTTTTTTTTTTTTTGTTCCTAAAGGGGCCGTTTTAAAAAATTTTTTTTTTTTGAATGTTTTTTTTTTTTTTACTACAGGAGGGGGGGCGGCGCCCAGGCGCCCCCTATGGACGGGCCGCCACTGTAGTTGTATATGAAATGCACTTTTTTATCTTTCAAAAAGTGTTTCCCAGTGCTTAACATTTCATCCAATTTCTAAATTGCTGCATTTGTACATTTTAAAAGCCAATATAAAGGAACAGTAGAGGTAAAAAAAAGCACTTGTGGATTTAATTAACTTTTTTGGGGGTTAATTCTCTTTTAAGGTTGTGTGGCAGGGGGCATGTCCTATGCCTACATACATTTTCTAGTAGGTGTCCCTCATTCCCATCTCAAAATGTTGGGAGATATGCCGTGGCCATAGTGAGAATGTTATTCTTGGCTCATAAATTAATAGCCTCTCGATGGGTATCACTAATTGATACAAGTTCTCAAGGAGGGGGATAATTTATGAAAATATTTTACTGTTCAGTATTGGATTTGTACATGATTTTTATATAATATGTGAATAAATACTACAATATTTTAGTTGTAATTTTATATTTTTGGAGTTAAGTGGGTGTTGCAGCTTACTAATTAGATGTGATGGCTGATTTCGTTTTTTTTATAAGCTTTATTTCAAATTATGGTCGGCTTTTATTTATTTATGTAAAACCTTTATCCCAAAAGTAACAAAACTGTTACTGTAACTGCTTAAAGAATGTTATCTGGAGTTTGACTTCAATTTGTTAGTCACGGCCATCTAAACCTGCTAGTCTAACACTAATCTCCCCCCAGATTGACAATGCTGCTGTCCAAAGGTGACTCTGTGGCTCCTTCATCCAGAGGAGTGCTCAGAGGAATCACATCATTTAAAAACTTTCCGTGTGGCCAGATTGGGGATGCAAGTTTCTTTTCTCATCTTACCAAGGACTATATCTGCTGGATTTATAAAGTTGTCAGCACATGGTCTTAGGGCTCTTTAAGATCATGCATTTTTAAGATGTGTAGCAGATGCATTTAAAGCAGAACATAACTGTATCTGACCGCCACAAACTGAAAATGATATTTCATTAATTTTTAATAATCCAAGCAAACTCACCCATTCACTCATGTCTCCATGCTTTATTTTGTCGGGTAATCACTTTGAAAACACCCCACTAGCATTTCTAGCTACAGCTATTTTGAGTAAAGGCAGGCAGGCAGAAAGTTGTGCTTAGCTGATAAAACCCCTCCTCCCCTCCTCCAGATGAAAATTACCCATGAAGACTCCTGGGATGTATGACATCACTTTGGCTTAGGCCAGAATCCAGGAAGCAACTGAAGAAATGTAAAATAGAAGTTTAAAACAAGTAAACATAATATAGCTTCCTATCTATTTACTAATGCTAGCAGCATAAGGAAAAATAAAAATAGTTAATGTTAATTGAGAGAGTTTAGCTCCGCTTTAAGTAACTTTTCACACTTAGGCCCTTTCAGACCTATGCATTTTGGGCACCAAGGACAACCCCTCCTTAGTGCACCATAGTACACATGCCTTGTGTTGATGCACTATATTTTAGAAAGAGTGTGCAGGGCACATTAAGAGCTATATACCACACACTAATATGCATGCGGCTAAAATGCAATGGACCACAAAGGTCTGAAGAGGGTCATATGCGCTTGCAGTAACATGCATTTATGATGCCTATTATATGCATTCATCACGCACTTATACACATTTTGTGTTTCTTTATAGACATGTCTTCTTGCTTTATTATGCAAATCCAGGGAGTATCATTCAAGCGCCAACGTGGAACCTTGCTCTTTTGCAATGGACCAAAATTGCTTCAAGTTTGGCTAGCATAGTGCACTGCAGCACAGGTGGATTGCAAAAGTATGTTGAGGTACATACTGCAGCATACCACCACATTATACATAATCGCAGTGTATTAACGTATATGTGAATAAGATGTAACAAGCAGGTCCTTTACACCCTTTTAGACTGTTTATGATGCTATACTGTATGCATTTACTGTAAACCCTATTGTATAATGCTTTGCAGAAAAGGTATAAAAATAAAGATAATATCAATAACCCAAATCCTATCTTAGACATTCTGTTCCTCATTTTTTCTGATTAATTATTTTTAGTGTACACTTTCCAGTTAAAAATGATTCAACCATGATAATTGTGAAAGAGTTACCGTTCAGAGATGTGTATCAAAAAGACAGATTGCCGAGATAAGATTGTTAGTTGCAATGTACAGATCTGTGGGGTATTTATAAGTAACTGGGTAAAGTCTCCATATTATGCACAGTTCAATCAGATGCAAGATTGGAACCTCCAGCATGAACCAGCCAATAACAGCACACCTCTGCTATCTACTCACCACTGCATGCTTTTTGCTAATCTGTAAAGGTAAGTGCTATAATTAGTGTTTTTCTTGTTTTTTTTTGTAGACAAAAGTTACAATAGAACTGGCAAAATTCCTGACCAGAGCACATCACAGTTGAAGACATTTACTTAAATGACCAAAGACACTACATTTACTAATAAAATACATGAAGTAAAAAAATGTTTTATTTGTGTTCATCTGGGACCTTACTTCCAACTAAATTTACACTTGAGAAGAAGTTTGCTATACACTATTTGCCTGGCATTTTGCTGATCTTCATATAAAACATATGCCAGTAGCATAGCTACTAAAAAAATAAAAAATAAATAAAAACTCCAGGCACATCCAATGTGTATTTTTGATGCGCATCCAAGAAGTCATTGTGGGTGGAAAACCTACTTTAACCACTTCAGCTCCGGAAGGTTTACCCCCCTTCATAACCAGGCACTGCTTTAATTTAACTGACAATTGCGCAGTTGTGCGAAGCTGTACCCAAATAAAATGTATGTCCTTTTTTTTCCCCACAAATAGAGCTTTCTTTTGGTGGTATTAGATCACCTCAGCAGTTTTTTATTTTTGTACTATAACCAAAAAAGATAGACAATTTTGAAAAAGAAAAGATTTTTTACTTTGTGCTATAAAACATACCAATGTAAAGAATCAAATTTCTTCATTAATTTAGGGCAATATGTATTTTTCTACATATTTTTGGTCAAAAAAATCCCAATAAGTATATAGTGATTGGTTTGCGCAAAAGTTATAGCGTCTACAAACGATGGGATATTTTTATAGAATTTTTAATTGATTTTTTTTTTAACTACTAATGGCAGCGATCAGCGACTTATAGCAGTACTGCGACATTGCGGTGAACAAATCAGACAAATTTCAAAACTCTTCGGAGACCAGTGACACTAATACAGTGACCAGTGCTAAATAACATGCACTGTAACTGTACTAATAACACTGGCTGGGAAGGGGTTAACATCATGGGGAAATCAAAGGGTTAAATGTGTTCACTGGGAGTGTTTTCTAACTGTGGGAGGGGGGGTGCTTGTACTGTAAGAAGACAGAGATCCGTGTTCCTGCTTAGCAGAAATACAAGATCTCTGTCTTCTCCTGCCACAGAACGGGGATCTGCCTTGTTTACATAGGCAGACCACAGTTCTGTCTGCCTCAGGAACGATCACGGGACCCACTGATTGGCCACCGGTGTTTCCAATTATGCACGCGCGCGCCCAAAACCCGGAAGAAAAAAATTACGTATGTGATTTTGTGCTAAAGGGCCGCCCTGCCGCAGTATATGTATGTGGGGCGGTCCTTAAGCAGTTAATTATGGATAGGGCATAGGCATGGTTCTACAAGAGGTGTATTGTAAAATTTGTTTAAATATTGTATATACAGGAAGGTTTATTATGTTTATGCACATTTATGTATTATTATGTTTAGCTAGCTTCAAATTTTATTTCACCAGTCTACCGGTATTTAAAATGTGCGTCAACCCAACAGCTTTTGAACAGAATACAGTGATAAATACCAATTACACTGCAAACACATTTGGCATAAACTATTTAGAAAGCATTATTTGACACTGACTGTTCAAAGAGAACTTGTTGTAGCTGCTGAAGGTTTTGTGGCAAAAAAAAAAAAGTGTCATAATATTACTCAGAACTTAAAGAAGAAGTTTGTGGTACATAAAAACAAGCATAAATACTCACTTCAATACTGGTAAAAAGAGCAGTGACTGAGTATAGGCCCCTCTTCCCGTACCAGACCACATGCCTTTCAACATTGGGGGTGTGCATTAGAAAAGCCTTGGACTTAGTACCTTTTTGTTACAATGTTAAGGGACAAGCACCTTTTCCCACCTACACTTCCCAAAATAGGAGGTGAGTGTAATCAGGCGAGGGGGGGGGAGGAATCTGGATACCACCAATATAATTAGGGAGAGATCAAATATCTGCCCACTGCCAGGAAACTGAGTACAGGGGTATATTAGTACTTCTTACCCAGTCCAAAAAAAAGGATTGAAGGTTGTTACACACACATCAAATAAAAAAAGTCCTTTATTTAAAATAAAATGCACTCACATACTTAGCTATTTTAAAAATATTTTTTAATGTCCGCAGAATTCATTTCACACCAGTCTTGGCGTTCAGCAATATAAATTCAGGGTCAGTTGTGAGCATCTACTGTGTCATCAAAAACGCATCCACTGTGTCATCAAAACGCATTCACTGTGTCATCAAAAACGCATCCACTGTGTCATCAAAACGCATCCACTGTGTCATCAAAACGCATCCACTGTGTCATCAAAACGCATCCACTGTGTCCACTGATCCCAGAAACCATGATTGTCTCCTTAATAGCAGCCAGCATCTCTTTGAACAAGGGGGAAGGGGGGTAAGTTATCAAAGAAGGATACTCACAGTGATTTGGGGGGCTGGGAGAGGATGCTGTATGTGCTAGGGGCCACTTTGGGAACAGAGAGGATTTGTGCTGGGGGGGGTCTAATTTTATATTCAACCCCCCTTCTAGCACAAATCCTCTCTGCTCCCAAAGTGGCCCCTAGCACATACAGCATCCTCTCCCAGCCCCCCAAATCACTGTGATTATCTTTCTTTGATAACTTGCCCCCCTTCCCCTGCAAGTGTCATATTCAGACCTCAGATCAGCACGTCCTGTGTATGTGTCCATTCTCCTCCCCCTCCCCCTATGTTTGTGTATAGGAAGACACTCGGAGGTGTCTTCAGTCTGTGTGTTAGTGAGACAGGAGAGGGGGGGAATGGGGAAGAGAGGGACAGTTACAGATGCAGCTGTGCTGTGCTGGAGCTCACCCTCCTTGCCAGACTGGAACCCTCATACTGCTCTCTTACCTTCCTCCTGCAGCTCCGCTCGGGCGAAGAACGGACCTGCCGATGTCACTTACGGCTTTAGTCTGTTTCACGAAAGCCGGAAGTGACCTCGAGATTTGAAAAGCAATGCCCCCCCCCCTCAGAATCACACTGATTCTATGGGTGGAAGCTAATCGGCGTTTTCGTTTGTGCCGCAAGGCGGGTTAAAAGCCCGCAAATGAAATGCCACGTCTGCAATCTCGTGATTGCATTGACGTGGCGCTTCCCATAGTGCACTGCGTCCGGCGCCACAGTGCACTTTGTTAAAGGACTTTTTTTTTTTTTTTTTGTTCCTAAAGGGGCCGTTTTAAAAATTTTTTTTTTTTTTGAATGTTTTTTTTTTTTTTACTACAGGAGGGGGGGGCGGCGCCCAGGCGCCCCCTATGGACGGGCCGCCACTGTAGTTGTATATGAAATGCACTTTTTTATCTTTCAAAAAGTGTTTCCCAGTGCTAAACCTTTCATCCAATTTCTAAATTGCTGCATTTGTACATTTTAAAAGCCAATATAAAGGAACAGTAGAGGTAAAAAAAAAGCACTTGTGGATTTAATTAACTTTTTTTGGGGTTAATTCTCTTTTAAGGTTGTGTGGCAGGGGGCATGTCCTATGCCTACATACGTTTTCTAGTAGGTGTCCCTCATTCCCATCTCAAAATGTTGGGAGATATGCCGTGGCCATAGTGAGAATGTTATTCTTGGCTCATAAATTAATAGCCTCTCAATGGGTATCACTAATTGATACAAGTTCTCAAGGAGGGGGATAATTTATGAAAATATTTTACTGTTCAGTATTGGATTTGTACATGATTTTTATATAATATGTGAATAAATACTACAATATTTAAGTTGTAATTTTATATTTTTGGAGTTAAGTAGGTGTTGCAGCTTACTAATTAGATGTGATGGCTGATTTCGTTTTTTTTTAAGCTTTATTTCAAATTATGGTCGGCTTTTATTTATTTATGTAAAACCTTTATCCCAAAAGTAACAAAACTGTTACTGTAACTGCTTAAAGAATGTTATCTGGAGTTTGACTTCAATTTGTTAGTCACGGCCATCTAAACCTGCTAGTCTAACACTACTCTCCCCCCAGATTGACAATGCTGCTGTCCAAAGGTGTCTCTGTGGCTCCTTCATCCAGAGTGTAGGAACCCTAATACAGGAAGGTGTTACTGGCTGGAACAGTAAGTGACAAAAAAGCCTAAAAAAAAGAAAACCAATACAGCCACCGCATCTAAGGCTGCATTCACATTACAGCATTTTGAATCACAGGCAGATTTGCCATGAATCTGCTCCCGATTTGAAAGCGCTGATGTGTGAATGACAAATCGTGAGACTCTCATTTGAATGACAACGCGAAACGCGGTGCGAATCGCGGTCTGCCGCGATTGTCGGGCAAAAGCGCATGCTGCAGCCCGCATCGCGGGACACATGTTGCCCAAAAATAGTTCAGGAGTAAGGATGAGCCCGCGGTTCGAGTCGAACATAAGTTCGACTCAAACATCAGGTGTTTGTTTTTTCTAGAAACTAATCGAGCATATGAACATATGACTGTGATCTCGCAGTGCGTTATGGTGCATTCCGTGGCGCTCAAATTTCCCACGAACGCCCCATAATGCACTGCGAGATCACAGTTCATTGCTGTATGATGATTGGCCAAAGCATGCACCTGACCTGCATGCTTTGGCCAATCACATCTTGCTCTGCTGAGAGAGCCATAATTGGACAAAGACAGGGAGCCTTGGCCAATCATGACTCAGGGGGACTAAGTCCACGCCCCACACTATATAAAGCTGCTTACATAGCGGCCACGTATAGTGTGTGGACGGAGATAGTTTGAACTAGATTAGGCAGGCAGGTTAGTGGCAGTGTATTTGATATATATATATATATATATACAGTCTAGTATATACAGTTGTGCTCAAAAGTTTGCACACCCTGGCAGAAATTGTGAAATTGTGGCATTTATATTGAAAATATGACTAATCATGCCAAAAAACTGTCTTTTATATAAGGATAATGATCACTTGAAGCCATTTATTATCACATAGTTTTTTGGCTCCTTTTAAAATCATAATGATAACAGAAATCACCCAAATGGCCCTGATGAAAAGTTTACATCCCCTGGAATCTTTGGCCTTGGTACAGACACAGAAGGTGGCACACAGGTAAAATGGCTATTAAAGGTTAATTTCCCACATTTGTGGCTTTTTAAATCACAATTAGTGTCTGTGTATAAATAGTCAATGAGTTTGTTAGCTCTCACATGGATGCACTAAGCAGGCTAGATACTAAGCCATGGGGAGCAGCAAAGAACAGTCAAAAGACGTGCATAACAAAGAAATTAAACTTTACAAGGTCTCAGGTGTTAATGGGGAGCAGGTGTATTAAATTTGGTGTTATCGCTCTCACTCTCTCATACTGATCACTGGAAGTTCAACATATCACCTCATGGCAAAGAACTCTCTGAGGATCTGAAAAAAAGAATTGTTGCTCTACATAAAGAATGCCTAGGCTATAAGAAGATGGCCAAGACCCTGAAACTGAGCTGCAGCATGGTAGCCAAGACCATACAGCAGTTTAACAGGACAGGTTCCACTCAGACAGGCCTCACCATGGTCGACCAAATAAGTTGAGTACATGTACTTAGCGTCATATCCAGAGGTTGTCTTTGGGAAAATAGACATATGAGTGCTGCCAGCATTGCTGCAGAGGTTGAAGGGGTTAGCCTGTCAGTGCTCACACCATATGCCGCACACTGCATCAAATTAGTCTGCATGGCTGTCGTCCCAGAAGGAAGCCTCTTCTAAAGATGATGCACAAGTAAGCCCTCAAACAGTTTGCTGAAGAGAAGCAGACTAAAGACATGGATTACTGGAAACATGCCCTGTGGTCTGATGAGACCAGGATAAACTTATTTGGTTTAGATGGTGTCAAGTGTATGTGGCAGCAACCAGGTGAGGGGTACAAAGACAAGTTTGTCTTGCTTACAGTCAAGCATGGTGGTGGGAGTGTCATGGTCTGGGGCTGCATGAGTGCTGCCAAAACACTAGGGAGCTACAGTTCATTGAGGGAACCATGAATGCCAACATGTACATTATGACATACTGAAACAGAGCATGATCCTCTCCCTTCAGAGACTGGGCCGTAGGGCAGTATTCCAACATGATAACGACCCCAAACACACCTCCAAGATGACCACTGCCTTGCTAAAGAAGCTGAGGGTAAAGGTGATGGACTGGCCAAGTATGTCCCCAGACCCAAACCCTATTGAGCATCTGTCGGGCATCTTCGAAGGGAAGATGGAGGTGCCTAACATCCACTAGCTCTGTGATGTCGTCATAGATGAGTGGAAGAGGACTCCATTGGCAACCTGTGAAGCTCTGGTGAACTCCATGCCCAAGAGGGTTAAGGCAGTACTGGAAATATTGACACTTTGGGCCCAATTTGGACATTTTCACTTAGGGGTGTACTCACTTTTGTTGCCAGCGGTTTAGACATTAATGGCTGTGTGTTGGGTTATTTTGAGGGGACAGCAAGTTTACACTGTTATACAAGTTGTACACTCTCTACTCTACATTGTATACACTGTAGCAAAGTGTCACTTCTTCAGTGTTGTCACATGAAAAGATATAATAAAATATTTACAAAAATGTGAGGGATGTACTCACTTTTGTGAGATAATGTGTAAATGTAGCCTATATATTCAGCGTAGACTCTATATTCAGTCAATGAAGGCAGTGTAGTTTATATAACACAGTGTATTGAAGTGGTTAAGGGGAACCCTGCGCTATTTTTTTTTTTTAAATGGCACCCCACCTCCTGAACTGTACCAGGCCACGTGCCCTCAACAGGGAGAGGGTGCTGTGGGGTCCCCCCCAAAGTACCTGGTCCCCATGTTGATGGGGACAAGGGTCTCATCCCCACAACCCTTGCCCGGTGGTTGTGGGGGTTTGCAGGCAGGGGGCTTATCAGAAATCTGGACCCTCCTTTAACAAGGGGACCCCCAGATCCCGCCCCCCCATGTGAATAGGTATGGGGTACATTGTAACCATACCCATTCACCAAAAAAGTGCCAAAAAAGTAAAAACGACAGCAGTCTTTGACAATTCCTTTATTTTAAAAAAGTGTCCCACGATGTAAATCCATCTTCAATCATGGCGCCGATGGTCCTGTCATGTGATGTCAGAGGGGGTGGGGTCACTCGTTTACATTACCAGGTGGACCCGCACTTAACTATGTAACAGTTGTCAAAACGAAAAGACAGCAGTTTGTACAATGTACCCCATTCACATGGGGGGGCTGGGATCTTGGTGTCCCCAGTCCCCCGCAGACCCCCACAACCAGCGGGCAAGGGTTGTGGGGATGAGGCCCTTGCCCCCATCAACATGGAGACAAGGTGCTTTGGGGGAATCAGAAACAGTTTGTAGCTGCAATATAACCCAACATGTTTCGGAAGGAATAAAAAGATTAATTTCTTTTCATAAAATTTCCTTCCTTCCTTTCCTCCCCTTCCCTGTTTCCTCCTCAGGATTATCCCCCATGGTTTTTTGTCCCTTCCGTTTCCAGTTCCGCTTTTTGTTTTTCCTCTTTCTCTTGTTCTTTTTTTCTTTGTCCTTTTGGTCATCTCTTTTACAATAATAGTCATTTTGATGACATTGATCCATTTGTTCTTGTTGTATATTTTATATGTCTAATATGGCTACCATTATTGTGCACTGCATGTATGGTCCTCCTTATGTCCATAATCATGTTTGTTCCTCTTTTTTACAGATTACATTACAATTTTGACTTTACAATAATTACCATCATGTACAGATGACGATCCCACATCCAGTCAGTCCAAATTGAGTAGATACTCTAACTATATATATTAAATGATCCCCCCCTTTTGTCTTCCTTATTGCGTATTCCCTTTAAATATCTGCTAGTTTTGCTTGGATGTTTCGGGAAACGCATTTTTAGTTTTGTTTTTGACAGGTATCCTTTTCTCCATTTGGAGATGGAGGCATTGTTTTGGCGTTTTGGCGCATGCGTGGAGCTTTTGGTGCTTCGCGCTGGCGCACGGGTGTTTTCTCTCCATTCTTGCCCATTATTTGCTTCCCTCCTTCCATGTCAGTGGCCTGCGTCGACGTCTGACGTCATCGCGCCTGTTGACGCGGTGACGCCGGACACCGCGCCAGCCAAGGAGCCGCAATTGGAGGGGCTTCCACACACAGGTGTGGCACTCGCACAGGAGCTCGCACTACTGCTGTGTACTTTTATGACTGCAGAGGAACCTGTCTTTGTGAGTACCGAAATATATATATAGTGCACATTGTAGTACATGTCTGCCTTTTTGTAAAATGAAAAATCAAATATCAATTGTTACATGTATGAACCTAATATTTACTTTGTGCATATATGTTCCCTTTTTTGCTAGAAATACAACAGCACACTCTGTTTGAATCCCCGAAGAAGGAAATACAGTATCATGAAAAGAAATTAATCTTTTTTGTCTTCCGAAACATGTTGGGTTATATTGCAGCTACAAACTGTTTCTGATTCTCAGTTTTCAGAATTTTTTGTTTGCTGCAGCGGGTAGTACCTGTATTTGCACACTCGTGTTTCCCATTTTGTTCATCCAATGGTTTTAAACTGTCGTCTGTTATTTTTGTATATTGAATAAAATTTATATATTTTTATCCGTTTTTGTACCTACTATAATTTGATCCTGTGCTGGTTTTCTGCCCATACTATCCCTTTCAGGGCGTTTCTCTCTTTCCACAATATTTTCGGGATGTGGCAGAGACCCTCAGGGCTAGCCTTTTTACTAGTTCCCCTTCCTCTTTAGTGTTCCAATGTTGAGGGCATGTGGCCTGGTATGGTTCAGGAAGGGGGGCGCTCTCTTATCCCCCCCCCCCCTTTTCTGCGGCCTGCCAGGCTACATGCTCGGATAAGGGTCTGGTATGAATTTTGGGGGGACCTCCTCACCCTTTTTTTTTTTTTATTTGGCGTGGAGTTCCCCCTAATATCTATAACAGACCCGAAGGGCCTGGTAATGGAATGGGGGGGAACTCATGCCTTTTTTTTCAATGATTTTTTATGTATATTGCCTGGATCCGGCAAAAAATTACAGCCGCAAGCAATTTTAAATGAAATTTTTTCCTTTAGAAATGTCATTTTGCTGCAGTACTGTTAGAAACATGGGAAAGAGGCACTACTTTACAGGAAGAGTAAGGGGACCCCCCAGGCACGATTATATTTAAAGGAAAACTTCATTTTTATTGTTTCACTTTAGGCATTATTAAAATCACTGCTCCTGAAAAAACGGCCGTTTTAAAAACTTTTTTATGCATTGATACGTGTCCCCTGTGGCAGTACCCAGGTCCCTAAACACTTTTTATGGCAATAACTTGCATATAAGCCTTTAAAATGAACACTTTTGATTTTTCACGTTTGTGTCCCATAGACTTTAACCTCCCTGGCGGTATGATTATGTTTGATTTTTGAATGTCAAAGCGTTACATTGTTTTGCATGGAAATTTGTTGTTTTATATTGTAGGCCTGTAATTCTTAGGAATAACTCACTTAAATATGTACAAACCATAGTCTAGTAGACATCCCGGGTATGTTAAAATTTGAAACACAAAATCATAAATTATAATATAATAAATAACTATAAGTAATTATAAAAAGTAATAATATAATAATAATACATTTTATTAAAGATGAGCTTTATGTTTGGGTTGAACATGAGTTCAACTCGAACATTGGCTGTTCGTCGAATAGGGAACAATTTAGGGTGTTCGCGGCAAATTCGAAAGACGCGGAACACCCTTAATAAGTCTATGGGAGAAATCAAAAGTGATCATTTTAAAGGCTTATATGCCATAAAAAAGATTGGGGACCTGGGTCCTGCCCCAGGGGACATGTATCAATGCAAAAAAAAGTTTTAAAAACTGCAGTTTTTTTGGGAGCAGTGATTTTAATAATGCTTAAAGTGAAACAATAAAAGTGAAATATTCCTTTAACCACTTGAGGTCCAGGCCATAGCCGAATGACGGCTACAGCGCGGACCTCAATCTCCGGGAGGACGTCATAGGACGTCCTCCCCTATGCACGCGCACCGCAGACTCGGATGATCACAGATCCGAGTAAGGGGCCAGTCCCGGCCCCTTACCATGTGATCAGCTGTCAGCCAATGACAGCTGATCACATGATGTAAACAAAACACGGTGATCGGTTTCGTTTTCTCCTCACGCTGAGAGCGTGAGGAGGAAAAAAAAGCCGATCACAGGCTTATGTGAAAGGGACATTGGTCCCGAAGAGGAAGGAGGCACAGATGCCTCATCTGTGCCTCCAAGTGCCATTTGTTATTGCCACCTGCCAGTGCCCACAGTGCCCACAAGTGCCACCAACAATGCCCACAAGTGCCACCAACAATGCCCACAATTGCCACCAACAATGCCCACAAGTGCCACCAACAATGCCCACAAGTGCCACCTAGCAGTGCCACCTAGCAGTGCTGCCATCAATCAGTGCCCAATCAGTGCCCAACACTGCCACCCATCAGTGCCCATCACTGCCACCCATCAGTGCCTATCCCTGCCACCTATCGGTGCCCATCACTGCCACCTCATCGGCGTACATCAACAAAGGAGAAAAATTACCTGTTTGCAAAAATTTATAACAAAATATAAAAAAAATATAATTTTTTTTTTTAATTCTGTCTTTTTCAATTTTTTTAACAAAAAATAAAAAACACAGAGGTGATCAAATACCATCAAAAGAAAGCTCTATTTGTGGGAAAAAAATTATAAAAATTTCATTTGGGTACAGTGTTGTATGACCACTAGGGCTGCTGAAATTAATCGCTGCATCGATGCATCGCAAATCGGGTGTCCCCGATCCGGCATCGATGCATGCGACCCGAAAAATCGATGTCTGGCCCCGCCCCCTCCCGGGAGAGCACTCCGTGCATAAAGCTGTTTTTAGTGTGTGTATAATCCGGTCATGTGATTCTCAGCCGCGCCTCCCTCCTCTCAGTCTCTCCTGGTGTCAGCTCCGCCCACTGACTGGAGCTATCAGGTCAGAAGAGAGGCGGGCGGAGCTGACATCAGGAGAGACGTGAGAGGAGGGAGGCACGGCTGAGAGTCACATGACCGGAATATACACACACTAAAAACAACTTTATGCACCGAGCGCTCTCCCGGGAGAATTCACTGCTGGAGATGCTGACCTGAGAACCTGACCTGACCGGGAACACCGGCCGCACGAATGGAGATCGGGGGGGAGATGGTGAGCAGGCAGATCGCCCACCGGCAGAGCAGCATGTAAGTGGGGAGGGGGAGGGGGAGGGGGGGCGCTGTGACACAAGTCCATATCATAGAATTGTCATCTCCTGTGCCATGTCCAAAGTGTCTGACCATCTCCTGTGCCATGTCCCCAGTGTCTGACCATCTCCTGTGCCATGTCCCCAGTCTGTGACCAACTCCTGTGCCATGTCCCCAGTGTCTGACCATCTCCTGTGCCATGTCCCCAGTGTCTGACCATCTCCTGTGCCATGTCCGCAGTGTCTGACCATCTCCTGTGCCATGTCCCCAGTGTCTGACCATCTCCTGTGCCATGTCCCCAGTGTCTGACCATCTCCTGTGCCATGTCCGCAGTGTCTGACCATCTCCTGTGCCATGTCCCCAGTGTCTGACCATCTCCTGTGCCATGTCCCCAGTGTCTGACCATCTCCTGTGCCATGTCCCCAGTGTCTGACCATCTCCTGTGCCATGTCCCCAGTGTCTGACCATCTCCTGTGCCATGTCCCCAGTGTCTGACCATCTCCTGTGCCATGTCCCCAGTGTCTGACCATCTCCTGTGCCATGTCCCCAGTGTCTGACCATCTCCTGTGCCATGTCCCCAGTGTCTGACCATCTCCTGTGCCATGTCCCCAGTGTCTGACCATCTCCTGTGCCATGTCCCCAGTGTCTGACCATCTCCTGTGCCATGTCCCCAGTGTCTGACCATCTCCTGTGCCATGTCCCCAGTCTGTGACCAACTCCTGTGCCATGTCCCCAGTCTGTGACCATCTCCTGTGCCATGTCCCCAGTCTGTGACCATCTCCTGTGCCATGTCCCCAGTCTGTGACCAACTCCTGTGCCATGTCCGCAGTCTGTGACCATCTCCTGTGCCATGTCCGCAGTCTGTGACCATCTCCTGTGCCATGTCCCCAGTCTGTGACCATCTCCTGTGCCATGTCCCCAGTCTGTGACCAACTCCTGTGCCATGTCCCCAGTCTGTGACCATCTCCTGTGCCATGTCCCCAGTCTGTGACCATCTCCTGTAGCATGTCCGCAGTCTCTGATCATCTCCTGTGCCATGTCCGCAGTCTCTGATCATCTCCTGTAGCATGTCCGCAGTCTCTGATCATCTCCTGTAGCATGTCCGCAGTCTCTGATCATCTCCTGTGCCATGTCCGCAGTCTCTGATCATCTCCTGTAGCATGTCCGCAGTCTCTGATCATCTCCTGTAGTGATTTGGGGGCAGTCTGGAGCTCCTCTTTAAGTTGTCTGCACTGTTTACACTTTGCTACATGCAAGGAGTGTTGTCTTTTTTTTAAGAACAGATAAAATTTAAAAAATGGAGTTCTTCTGACTACTTAAATTTTTTGGATGAAAACCATCGTGAGGCCAGTGAAGATGCGCACCCCTAATGACCACGCAATTGTCATTCAAAGTGCGACAGCGCTAAAAGCTGAAAATTGGTCTGGACAGGAGGGGGGTTTAAGTGCCAGCAAGCAAGTGGTTAAATTTCATACCTGGGGGGTGTCTATAGTATGCCTGTAAAGTGGCGCATGTTTCCCGTGTTTACAACAGTCCGAGAGCAAAATGACATTTCTAAAGGAAAAAAAATTATTTAAAAGTACTCGCGGCTATTCATTAATAAAACGGCATGGGATTCCCCCACAGTCCATTATCAGGCCTTTTGGTATGGATATTAAGGGGAACCCCGAACCAAAATTTAAACAAAAAATGGCCCTTCAGGTCTGGTATGGATATTAAGGGGACCCCGCGCCAAAATTTTTAAAAAATGGCATGGGGGGTCCTCCTTAAAATCCATACCATGCCCTTCAGGTCTGGTATGGATATTAAGGGAACCCCGCGCCAATTTTTTTTTTAAAAATGGCGTGGGGGTCCCCCCAAAAATCCATACCAGACCCTTATGTGAGGACGCAACCTGGCAGGCCACAGGAAAAGAGGGGGGACAAGAGAGCACCCCCCTCCCAAACCGTACCTGGCCACATGCCCTCAACATGGGGAGGATGTCCCCATGTTCATGGGGACAAGGGCCTCATCCCCACAACCCTTGCCTGATGGTTGTGGGGGTCTGCGGGCTTATTGGAATCTGGAAGCCCCCTTTAACAAGGGGACCCCCAGATCCCGTCCCTCCCCGTGTGAATTGGTAATAGAGTACAAGTACCCCTAACATTTCACAAAAAATGTGTCAAAAATGTTAAAAAAAGACAATAGCCAGTTTTTGACAATTCCTTTATTAATGTCTTCTTTCCCTGCTTCTTCTAGTCTTCTTTATGGTTTTCTTTTTCTTCCTCCATCTTGTTCTTCCCCCGCTTCCCTCTCCATCTTCCTCTGCTTCTTCCTCTGGTCTTCTCCTCCGGCATCTTCCTCCAGTCTTCTCCTCCGGCATCTCCCTCAGGTTTTTTCTTCCACTTCTTCCTCTATCTTCCTCTGCTTCTTCCTCCGGTCTTCTCCTCCGGCATTTTCCTCCGGCTCCTTCTTCCCCCGGTCACCCGTTTAAGTAACCGGGTGACCCCGCCCCCTCTGACACCATGTGGAAGCCATAGGGAATTCCCTATGCGTGGGGGGGTGGGTCCCTGGGTGGCCCCGCCCTCAGTTATATAAGAGCTGTCACAAGAACAGAAGCGTCACACAGCGGGAGACTGGGGGAAGAAGAAGCCGGAGGAAGATGCCGGAGGAGAAGACTGGAGGAACAAGCAGAGGAAGGAGCGGGGGAAGAACAAGGTGGGGGAAGAAGAAGAAAACCGTAGGAAGATCAGAAGAAGCAGGGAAAGAAGAAGACATTAATAAAGGAATTGTAAAAAACCGGCTATTGTCTTTTTAAACATTTTTTACACTTTTTTTGTTAAATGGTAGGGGTACTTGTACCCCATTACCAATTTACACAGGGGACAGGGATCTGGGGGTCCCCTTGTTAAAGGGGCTTCCAGATTCCGATAAGCCCACCGCCCGCAGACCCCCACAACCACTGGACAAGGGTTGTGGGGATGAGGCCCTTGTCGACATCAACATGAGGACATCTTCCCCATGTTGAGGGCATGTGGCCTGGTATGGTTCAGGAGGGGTGCTCTCTCATCCACCCCTGCGGCCTGCCAGGTTGCGTGCTCGGATAAGGGTCTGGTATGGATTTTTGGGGGGAACCCATGCCATTTTTTTTTTAATTAAGGCGCGGGGTTCCCCTTAAAATCCATACCAGACCCATTTTGAGGGGGACTCCCACGCCATTATTTTTTTTAATTTTGGCACAGGGTTCCCCTTAATATCCATAGCAGACCTAAAGGGCCTGGTATGGATTTTGAGGGGGACCCCCACGCCTTTTATTTTTAAATGTTGGCACGGGGTTCCCCTTAATATCCATACCAGACCTGAAGGGCCTTGTATGTAAATTGGGTGGACCCCGCGCATTTTTTTTAAAAAATTTTGGTTAATATTCATACCACACGCAAAGGGCCCGGTAATGAACTGTGGGGGAATCCCATGCCGTTTTTATCAATGAATTTTTATGTGTATTGCCGGGACCAACAATTCATTATAGCCACGAGTACTTTTAAATGACTTTTTTTCCTTTAGAAATGCCATTTTGCTCTCGGACTGTTGTAAACATGGGAAACACTTTAAGCATTATTAAAATCACTGCTCCCGAAAAAACGTTCGTTTTTAAAACTTTTTTTTGCATTGATACATGTCCCCTGGGGCAGGACCCGGGCCCAAACACTTTTTATGACAATAATTTGCATATAAGCCTTTTAAATTAGCACTTTTGATTATTCATGTTCGTGTCCCATAGACTTTAACGGTGTTCGCGTGTTCAAACTAATTTTTTGCCTGTTCGCATGTTCTGCTGCAAACCGAACCAGGGGGGTGTTCGGCTCATCCCTACATTTTATTCAATAATGTAATCAAATCAAAAACACTGAAATTTGTCCAAACAAAGGTGCAATATTACTAGTCACTGTAATATTAGACACTGCAACAAAAAATTTGAAACATGGGACTTCACAAAGCCCGACGTCACAATCAGGACAATGGAAATCTCCTGTAGTGATTTGGGGGCAGTCTGGAGCTCCTCTTTAAGTTGTCTGCGCTGTTTACACTTTGCTACATGCAAGGAGTGTTGTCTTTTTTTTAAGAACAGATAAAATTTAAAAAATGGAGTTCTTCTGACTACTTAAATTTTTTGGATGAAAACCGCGCGCAGTAATCGTGATGCATCGTTAATCGTGGACCTGATAATCGTAATCGAATCGAATCGTGAGGCCAGTGAAGATGCGCACCCCTAATGACCACGCAATTGTCATTCAAAGTGCGACAGCGCTAAAAGCTGAAAATTGGTCTGGACAGGAGGGGGGTTTAAGTGCCAGCAAGCAAGTGGTTAAATTTCATACCTGGGGGGTGTCTATAGTATGCCTGTAAAGTGGCGCATGTTTCCCGTGTTTACAACAGTCCGAGAGCAAAATGACATTTCTAAAGGAAAAAAAATTATTTAAAAGTACTCGCGGCTATTCATTAATAAAACGGCATGGGATTCCCCCACAGTCCATTATCAGGCCTTTTGGTATGGATATTAAGGGGAACCCCGAACCAAAATTTAAACAAAAAATGGCCCTTCAGGTCTGGTATGGATATTAAGGGGACCCCGCGCCAAAATTTTTAAAAAATGGCATGGGGGGTCCTCCTTAAAATCCATACCATGCCCTTCAGGTCTGGTATGGATATTAAGGGAACCCCGCGCCAATTTTTTTTTTAAAAATGGCGTGGGGGTCCCCCCAAAAATCCATACCAGACCCTTATGTGAGGACGCAACCTGGCAGGCCACAGGAAAAGAGGGGGGACAAGAGAGCACCCCCCTCCCAAACCGTACCTGGCCACATGCCCTCAACATGGGGAGGATGTCCCCATGTTCATGGGGACAAGGGCCTCATCCCCACAACCCTTGCCTGATGGTTGTGGGGGTCTGCGGGCTTATTGGAATCTGGAAGCCCCCTTTAACAAGGGGACCCCCAGATCCCGTCCCTCCCCGTGTGAATTGGTAATAGAGTACAAGTACCCCTAACATTTCACAAAAAATGTGTCAAAAATGTTAAAAAAAGACAATAGCCAGTTTTTGACAATTCCTTTATTAATGTCTTCTTTCCCTGCTTCTTCTAGTCTTCTTTATGGTTTTCTTTTTCTTCCTCCATCTTGTTCTTCCCCCGCTTCCCTCTCCATCTTCCTCTGCTTCTTCCTCTGGTCTTCTCCTCCGGCATCTTCCTCCAGTCTTCTCCTCCGGCATCTCCCTCAGGTTTTTTCTTCCACTTCTTCCTCTATCTTCCTCTGCTTCTTCCTCCGGTCTTCTCCTCCGGCATTTTCCTCCGGCTCCTTCTTCCCCCGGTCACCCGTTTAAGTAACCGGGTGACCCCGCCCCCTCTGACACCATGTGGAAGCCATAGGGAATTCCCTATGCGTGGGGGGGTGGGTCCCTGGGTGGCCCCGCCCTCAGTTATATAAGAGCTGTCACAAGAACAGAAGCGTCACACAGCGGGAGACTGGGGGAAGAAGAAGCCGGAGGAAGATGCCGGAGGAGAAGACTGGAGGAACAAGCAGAGGAAGGAGCGGGGGAAGAACAAGGTGGGGGAAGAAGAAGAAAACCGTAGGAAGATCAGAAGAAGCAGGGAAAGAAGAAGACATTAATAAAGGAATTGTAAAAAACCGGCTATTGTCTTTTTAAACATTTTTTACACTTTTTTTGTTAAATGGTAGGGGTACTTGTACCCCATTACCAATTTACACAGGGGACAGGGATCTGGGGGTCCCCTTGTTAAAGGGGCTTCCAGATTCCGATAAGCCCACCGCCCGCAGACCCCCACAACCACTGGACAAGGGTTGTGGGGATGAGGCCCTTGTCGACATCAACATGAGGACATCTTCCCCATGTTGAGGGCATGTGGCCTGGTATGGTTCAGGAGGGGTGCTCTCTCATCCACCCCTGCGGCCTGCCAGGTTGCGTGCTCGGATAAGGGTCTGGTATGGATTTTTGGGGGGAACCCATGCCATTTTTTTTTTAATTAAGGCGCGGGGTTCCCCTTAAAATCCATACCAGACCCATTTTGAGGGGGACTCCCACGCCATTATTTTTTTTAATTTTGGCACAGGGTTCCCCTTAATATCCATAGCAGACCTAAAGGGCCTGGTATGGATTTTGAGGGGGACCCCCACGCCTTTTATTTTTAAATGTTGGCACGGGGTTCCCCTTAATATCCATACCAGACCTGAAGGGCCTTGTATGTAAATTGGGTGGACCCCGCGCATTTTTTTAAAAAAATTTTGGTTAATATTCATACCACACGCAAAGGGCCCGGTAATGAACTGTGGGGGAATCCCATGCCGTTTTTATCAATGAATTTTTATGTGTATTGCCGGGACCAACAATTCATTATAGCCACGAGTACTTTTAAATGACTTTTTTTCCTTTAGAAATGCCATTTTGCTCTCGGACTGTTGTAAACATGGGAAACACTTTAAGCATTATTAAAATCACTGCTCCCGAAAAAACGTTCGTTTTTAAAACTTTTTTTTGCATTGATACATGTCCCCTGGGGCAGGACCCGGGCCCAAACACTTTTTATGACAATAATTTGCATATAAGCCTTTTAAATTAGCACTTTTGATTATTCATGTTCGTGTCCCATAGACTTTAACGGTGTTCGCGTGTTCAAACTAATTTTTTGCCTGTTCGCATGTTCTGCTGCAAACCGAACCAGGGGGGTGTTCGGCTCATCCCTACATTTTATTCAATAATGTAATCAAATCAAAAACACTGAAATTTGTCCAAACAAAGGTGCAATATTACTAGTCACTGTAATATTAGACACTGCAACAAAAAATTTGAAACATGGGACTTCACAAAGCCCGACGTCACAATCAGGACAATGGAAATCGTCCCTCTATGTCAAAAGCTGTTTTAGAGCAGCTAGAAAACAGCGATAGTGAATTAGAGCAATAGTGATTTTAGGGGAAATTCATCATCAGACACTGAAATTGACGACAGTGACAATTCTGCAACTGAGCTCAGTGACGTGTGAACTTGATGCTCTATTGACTGTGGTATGGCTCACACAGCACTGAGCTCAGTCGCAGAATTGTCGCTGTCGTCACTTTCAGTGTCTGATGACGAATTTCCAACCATGAATCACTATCGCTCAATTCTGCAAGTGATTCTAATTCACTATTGCTGTTTTCTAGCTGGTCTAAAACTGCTTTTGACGTTGAGGGATGCTTTTTGGATGCCATGGACGTTCTCGTTTCCAGGCAGAAAGAGCGGTATATATATAGTATAAAAGTGCAGGCAGGGCACTGGACAAGGCGCTAGGGACAAAACTGATGTGAAATGATTTGCTACAGTAATGTAATCTACAGATTACAGTGTATTATGTGTGTGTCATGTTTTTTGTACTTTTTGAATTTGCCGCTGGGCTCTGCCCCCATGCGCTGTGACGCTAGCAGGGATCGGAGCCCGGAACAATAATACATCGGGCGGAGGATCTGACGAAAGACACAGTGGGAGGACACCGCAGGATCCTAGGGACAAGGTGAGTTACCTGTACCTGGTTACTGCAATGCAATCCCGAGTATGGCTCTGGATTACCACTCTTGGTACTGAAAATTAACCCAGAGCCACACTCGGGAATACCGCTAGGGAGCATTAATAGGGTTTGCATGTTCGCTAGAACTTTTTGCTTGTTCGCGGTGTTCTGATGCAAACCGAACGGTGGGGTGTTTAGACCATCCCTAATTAGCTGTATATAGCCTTTGTAAAAATTGTCTACCACGGACGGGCAATAAAGTCTGCAACCTGTGTCAATGATCCCGAAGAAAGGCTGAGAATGCAGTTTGTGGGCTTTCTGCCCACTCAGCATTTGCTCTGCCCACAAAAGTTTCTCTTTTGCTGACACCACCACCCAGTACAGTTTGCAGCTTCAAGTCTCCTGAGTCTCCGAGGACTTGGTTTAACCACCAGGAAACCAAGAAGAAAACCCCTAAAACAGTTTCCAGGGAGTGTTGAGAGGTCTGTGGCATTTAATTCTCCTTACACTGTAATGGATTCTGAAACCTACAAGGTCTTTACCTCACCTGCTCTTGTGTGCTGAGGATTGATATAGGGAGAGCTTATTACCTTTTCTTCTGTTGACCTGTAAGGGACCTGGGTTAAACTGCAAATTCATCCAGGTCCCACCCTGCTTCTTCTTGTAAGGAGTTACCACATACCTGTCTTTTTGGATCCACCATTTTAGACACATGTCTCCCAGTCATAGGCTCTCTCCCACATTCTTGGCCAGAGGCCTCAGTGTTCAGAAAAAAGAAATAGCCCCTCCATTTCCATTTAAATACTTGCAACTCTTCTTACATATATGAAATTCTGCACAACTTCCAGGCACCCCCTCATTTTTTACATAAAATGTAAAAAACAAAACTAATATTTTTTTCATTACACAGCAGCATCTACACAGGTAAGACATCCAATATTAGAGGTTATTTATTCCTCCAAAGCAAATACATCTTTGCATACTGGTACTGACTAGTATGTCAGCATGTCTCTTCTCCCTCAGTTTCTCTTCATCAACTAACATGACCCCAAGTGCTGAGGAGAGGGGAAAACAAGGACAACTTTGGGCTCCTGATGTCATCGGTGGTTAGCTGGCCCACGCGGTGCCCAAGGTTTTTAATGCTGCAAAATAAAAAGGCAAGCTTGATCCATCCTCTGGCTTCCTGACAATTTTTGAGCATTTTGGCAAGGCACCCTGTTTGAAAAAGGCTGCTCTACAGAATCACTGACAGAGTCTATAGGGCAGAACACCAGCAGATTTAAGGTGACATCTTGACAGTGTGTTCAAATCAGCGCCAAGCAGTATTTATAGGGTTAGCTAACTTCCATTGCTTTTACAATAAGTCCCTCATAATACTTGGCTCACAGCAGAGTTCCTCAATCCTAGGCCTCTGCACCAAACCACAAATCCACAGTTGAGGGTGAAGGGTGGCAAGTCCACTGGCTTCTGAAAAGATGCTCTCCTGTCTGGCTTGTTGGTGCTGGCCAACCAGGCAACCCCCACTTTTTCTTTTCTAGCTGAATTACATGTTGCTGCACAGGGGTGAACTGTTCCCAAACCCCAGTTTCTTGGGCCCCACCCACAGCTGGTATTATATGGGCACTAGCTCCACCCATGACATCACTACAGGAGGGACAAAATTTAAGGGGGCACTAGATCTGCTAACAGACTCACTTCTGTAAGCTATAGGAGAGCAATTTGTGGGGTCAGGGGAGATGCTATGGATCACGAGGAGTACAGCCAATTTCACAACCAAGGTGTATTAGGAGATAGCAGGGACTGGTAATTATTTGCAAATGTCTCATCTCAAAAGAGCTCCGGCTCTCATGGGCTGGTTGCGCATACCTATTAAAAACCATCAAAATCCAAAATAATATTCAAGCTTACACACAAGAACGAAGGCCATAATAAAAATAGGAATGACATACAAACTCCATGGAGATAGGGGTCTGTTGCTAATAATATTCTATTCCTTTCTTTTGGATACAATTACATTTTATTATTATATAGGTGCAAATATAAAAATTATCAATGGAGATGACGTCATCCCCCATTCCAGACCTTACATAGCCCTAATAGAGACTCTGAATGAAAAGAAAAAAACAATATGTGCTGGAAGTTTAATCGAACCTGACTGGGTGTTGACCGCAGCTCACTGTAAACTGTAAGTACACATGTTTATTATTTAATTTTATCATTGCTTAATGTAATGCTTCATAAACATTTTGCTATTAAAGTGGACCTTGCCCATAAAGAACCAGGTCTGCTTAATACATCAGTGGTCTCTCCCCTATGGTAAAAAAATAAAAAATAAAAAACTCTGGGGAATAAAGTAACTTGACTCACTGGCTTCTGCCCACGTTGCCCAAGCAAAGGTACAGTATCTGCACAATCTTTCCTGCAAGATCCCAGGGAATGCTGAGTATTCCCCATCTCACAAGAAGATGCTTTTGAATTGTGCTGGAGTATCTCCCTGTGAAATTTGGAATACGCAGCACCCCCCAGGATCTTGACAGAACGCTTGGGGGTGAGGTAAGTATAATTACAAATTTTTCTTGGCTGTTTTTTTGTTTATTCAGCATTACTTATTATAGGATGGAAGACCCTGATATATTAAGTTGATCCTGAATGTTAGTGCAAGACCCATTTTAACAAACATTAAAGTAGATGTAAACCCAAAGTCAATGACTTTTACATAGCTAAAGCACTGAGTTTCATTAACACGTGCTATATTTTTTAAAAATAAAATACACCTACAATGCCTGGTGTTCTGGGATAGTATCTCTAAGTGTGGGCAGTTTTCCTTTTTAGTAAAAAAACAAGTTTAAGAACTAAATTAAAAACTAGAAGCCTAGGTCCAGAAGATGAACCAACAAACCAGAAAATACTGGAGGATGTTCCCTAGCCATTATTAACATGAGATCTAAACCCAGCTAATAGTTGTATCACTAATCTATAGTTCATTTTATACGCTATAAAAAATGGAATTACAATACTATAGCACCCTATGTTGCTCTTATCAGTGAAATGCAACTGTTTCATGTTAAGTTCTAGATACACTGTGTTATAATATAGACAGTCAGTGTTCTGTATAGACATGTGCGTTTCATTTTGTAACACATGTAGACTTGATTTTCGGAGATTTCGATGTATTCAAATCTCCTAATGAACATAATAACGAATGTAAATGAATCCGAAAAAAGTTATAACGAAATTAATGAATGCGTTTCTTACATTCGTTTCATTCAGATGACGTCACATGATTCAATAGTAGTTCAGGCCCATTTGGAAATTAACCTCTTCAGATCCGGGGCATTGCCAAATGACGGCAACAGCGCGGAACTACATTGCCGGGACTACATCTATTGACGTCGTCCCGTGCACGAGCGGCCTGCGTGCCCCCTGCAGGGCGCTCTCAGCGCGCTTGGTGATCAGCGAGTCTATGAGACTCACCTGATCACAGATCAGAGTAAGGGGTCGGTCCCGACCCCTTACCACATGATCAGCTGTCAGCCAATGACAGCTGATCATGTGATGTAAACAGAGCCGGTAATCGACTATTTTTCCTCCTCGCGTTGACAGCGTGAGGAGGAAATAAAAACCCGATCACTGGCAGCCGTGATCGGGACATCAGTCCCGATCACTGGCGGCTGTGATCGGGACATCAGTCCTGATCACGGCGATCATCTCTCACAAAGCAATAGGCAGCAGTGCCGCCTACCAGTGCCCACTAGCGTCACCCATCAGTGCCCACAGTGCCATCAATCATTGCCATCCATCAGTGCCCACAGTGCCACCCATCAGTGCCCACAGTGCCACCCATCAGTGCCACCCATCAGTGCCCACAGTGCCACCCATCAGTGCCACCCATCAGCGCCCACATCAGTGCAACAGTGCTGCACATCAGTGCCACCTATCAGTGCCCATCAGTGTCACCTACCAGTGCCCATAAGTTCCCATCAGTGCCGCCCATCACTGCTCATCAGTGCCACCTATCAGTGCCCCCATCAGTGCCACCCATCAGTGCCCCCCATAAGTGGTACCTATCAGTGCCCATCAGTCCCACCTATTCATGCCACCCATCAGTGCCACCCATCAGCGCCATCAGTGGCCATCAGTGCCGCCTTATCTGTGCCCTTCAGTACCGCCTTATCTGTCCCCATCAGTGCTGCCTTAACTGTGCCTATCAGTGCCGCCTTAACTGTGCCTATCAGTGCCGCCTTATCTGTGCCTATCCGTGCCCATCAGTGCAGCCTATCAGTGCCCACCAGTGCTGCCTCATCAGTGCATATCAATGAAGGAGAAAAATTACCTGTTTGCAAAATTTTATAACAAACTATTAAATATGATTTTTTTTTTCAAAAATTTCCATTTTTTTTTTGTTTGTTTAGCAAAAAATAAAAAACCCAGCTGTAAATAAATACCACCAAAAGAAAGCTCTATTTGTGGGAAAAAAAATGATAAAAATTTAATTTGGGTACAGTGTTGTATGACCGCGCAATTGTCATTCAAAGTGCGTCAGCGCTGAAAGCTGAAAATTGGTCTGGGCAGGAGGGGGTTTAAGTGCCCAGTAAGCAAGTGGTTAATTACATTTTCAAATTTGTTTGATCATTTGGATTTGAGTAAATTTATGGCGTGTACATGTCTAGTGTTTTGGTGGTAGAAACCAAAAGCTCCTAACTAAATAGCAGTAAAGTTCAGTTTTGCCAGAAAGAGGCTGATTTGTTAAAACCAGTTAAAAAAAAGTAAAAGCAAAAATAAAGTAATCACTATTATATTAGGTGTGACAATTTAAAGGATATGTTCACATTTTTAAAAACTAAAAATAAATGCACATCTTTTTTGCAGGTAAAAAATGTTCATTTATTATTTCCTCTTACAGTATTAGGAGCCTGTAAAGCATTGCACCTGCGATTAGCAGACAGTCAGTGCAAGCCACGCACCAGTGCCACGTGTGTGCGTTGCGCTGTTGGTGGAAAATAAGTGACAGGAATGTGGAGCAGCAGATTAACATAAAATTTTGCATAAAAATTGCAAAAAAAGCATGAGTGAAACTTTAGCTCTGTTACAACTGGCTAATGGTGAACATTCCATGAAGAAATCAAATGTTTTTGAATGACATAGGCAGTTTAAAATGGTTCTAAAGGCAGAAGGTTTTTTTTTAAGTTAACTTTCTGTGTGCACCAGCCCCCGCTACCCCCCCCCCAGTACTTACCTAAGCCCCATCTCGATCCAGTTGCACGAGAACTTCGACTGCCCGGGACTCTCCCTCCTAATTGGCTGGCGCCATTGGCTCATTCTGCTGTCAAAGTCAATGAGCCAATGAGGAAAGAGAAGGGGTAGGGCACTCTGAATGGACACACAGAGCAACAGCTCGGTTTGGGTGCCCCCACACCAAGCTGATTGCTGTGGGGGCACTTGGCAGGAAGGAGGGCCAGTAGCGCCAGCGAGGGACCCGAGAAGAGGAGCATCTGGACTGCTCTGTGCGAAACCACAGCACAAAGCAGGTAATTATGACATGTTTGTTTTTTTTAAACAAAAAAAAAAAGACTTTAATATCACTTTAAGGATGGGACAGGAAGATGTCCACTATGACGCAAGAATTGGGCAGCCAAAGACTCAATAGACGGGTGTAAATGTGGAAAATGAAAAGGTTACGGGAATCTGTTTGGAGGAAAAGACCGGACAAGTGGATTCTCCACCACGACAATCCTCTTGCACATGATGCAGTAAGTGTTCGCGAGTTAGTGGCCCAGAAATCCATTCCAAAACTTGCCCAACCACCTTATTCCCCTGCCTTGACACTCTGTAACTTTTGACTGTTTCCGAAATTAAAAAATGCCTTAAAAGAACACAAATTTGATGACATTCCGGACATCCAGTGCACCACAATAAAGATACTGCTCAGCGCTCGAAAACGAATTCCAGAAATATTTCCAGTAGTGGCACAGTGGTCTAGAAAAGTGTGTCGCTTCACAAGGGGACTACTTTGAAGATGACAATAGCCGCTAGTGTACAGGTTTTTTTTTTTTTTTTTACAGTCCATTCTGGGAATTAAATTGTCACACCTTGTAGACCAAAAAGGGAAGTCCAAGTGGTTTGTATTGATAGCAACTCAATTTCTGTATTCACCACTACCTCACAATTAGCAGTATCATTTTTTGACCTGCTACACGCACTCCTTTAGTTGACCATTGAGCTGCCAATCTTAGGGACCTGATTTTTAAGCATTAGCGAATGAATGTTCCTTATTTGGTTATTTATAGACTTAGTGGTCTGTTTATAAAGGATTTATTGCAAATTCACCACATTCATCTGGCCTGCTAATATCTACATTAAAAAGGAGAATCTGAACAAGGCAAACATAGACAGCTCTCAAATGTCACTTTTACAGTAAAATTGGTTTTACACAGTTTATGCACTAGGAGGGTCAATATAATCATTCTTTATAACATGACTTCTTCATACATAATCAAAACAGTATGACAGTTATGGGGACAAATATCACTGTTGGCAGCCAGCCTGCAGCCCTGTCATGCTGATACCGGTACACATTTCCTTTAAGTTGGGGTCCCCAAAAAATGGGGATACCTATCTTAAAGCAATGGTGCTTATGTGCAAGCTGCATGCCCCCAACAGGAGACAAGTAGGTGATTGCTACTTTCCTGAGTTTAGGGGTCCTTTGGACCTCAAACCAGTTCACCATGGTTGCTGATGTGAAAGTGTAAAGAAAAACACAGTTTTTAGAGTAATTTTATTATTGCTTATTTTACTAATACTTAACTTCCAGGTTCCAATTTTGGAATCCTAAGAAATGGAAGAGTTTCTGTTACCCAATATCATGTCTTATAATATCATGTAGAAAAGTTTTGCTCTGCTAGCTGTGTGCCTAATATTACCTCCTGATTGATTAATTGCCAGATTCAACCCACACCCAACACAGTATAAAAACAAGGCCTTCTTTACGGGGGAACACATACAGGGGGCTGCACATACAGGGGGTTCTTCCAAAGAACTGGGGTTCTTTAAATAAGTTGCACTTCCGCTCTTACACTTCAGCAATTTGCACAAAGCAAACCACAGCAAACAGCAGGTGACCTCATTTCCAAATGATCTCAACTTCCTCTCTGAAACATGCACTCTTTACCTCTCCTTTTCACAATTGCAGCCTCTCTACTCAAACTCTCTTTTCTTCACCCCTCTTCTCCACCCCACAATCTGTACATATCACTCTTACTTCTCCCCTCTCCCTATTACTGCACTCATCACCTCTTTCTAATTCTAAGCCCACTTCCTAACAAACCCCCCAGGATACTGAAGCATGTCCCCCTCATACAAATCGTATTCTCATATTACCTCCCTTACTTTTCTAATTCTCCTAACCGCTGGAGATATTTCCCCAAACCCTGGGCCTCCCTTATTTAACTGTACGCAACACACCCATCACCATCACCTCACACCCTCTGGCAGTAGTCGTAATCTACGCAATTTTGTCTCCATTCCACTTCTTCCCAACGCCAGCCTCCCTCTCTATTGCGCCCTCTGGAACGCTCGCTCTGTCTGCAACAAACTCACCGCTGTTCATGACCTCCTTGTCACTAATTCCTTCAATCTACTTGCTCTCACCAAAACCTGGCTCCACAAATCTGACACCCCTTCTCCTGCTTCCCTCTCCCAGGGTGGCCTTCACTGGACTCACTCTCCTAGGCCTAATGGACGCAAGGGAGGTGGAGTGGGATTCCTCCTATCCCCCCAATGCACCTTCCAGGTTATTCACTCCCCTCCCTCTCTTTCCCTCTCATCATTTGAAGCTCACTGTATACGTCTATTTTCTCCAACTTCCCTAAGAATTGCTGTGATCTACCGGCCCACCTGGACCATTATCGACTTTCCTTGATGAGTTTTCTGCCTGGCTACCCTCCTTTTATCTTCTGAAATTCCCACAATCCTTCTCAGTGATTTCAACATCCCTGCTAATACAAACACTCCTACTACTTCTAAACTTCTTAGTCTAACCTCTTCATTTGACCTAAAGCAATGGGTACAGGCTTCTACTCACTCTGATGGCAACACCCTTCTCCTACCTATGAGCTCCATGCAACTTCTCAAACAATCCTTTTCCTTTCTCTGACCATCACCTTATTAGTTTCTCTCTCTCCCTGTCTTCCACCACCTTTCCCTCCAGCCTAACCATCACCCGTAGAAACTTTCGCAACTTCAACTCTTCTCTCCTCTATTCTGCTACTGACCACCTCTATGACAAAATCTCTCCCCTGTCCTGCCCCAACCAAGCCACTTCCATCTACAATAAACTTTCATCTACAATAAATCCCTGTCCTTCACCCTGGACAAGCTCACTCCCCTCACTACACGCAGAATCAGGCCTCAACCCCTACAACCCTGGCAAACAGATGACACTAAAATTCTAAAATTATCTTGAGTGTCGTGGCACAAGTCTCTCAAAGACTTCAACCAATACAAATCTGCCCTCCAAAAATACTATTCTTTCCTCCACACTGCCAAGCAGACCTATTTTACAACTCTTATTAACATCTTCTCATCCAGTTCCCGTAAACTTTTCTCTACCTTCAACTTTCTACTTTGTCCTCCACAGCCTCCACCCACTGACTCACTCACTACCCAGGAGATTGCTAATCACTTCAAAAACAAGATTAATACAATCCGTGATGAAATCTCCACTCTACAGGTATCTCCCCCAGTTAAGACCCCATATCAACAGGTAATATTGACACTCCCCTTATGCAAATCTGCTACTACAGATGAAGTTGCTAAACTCCTTTCTAACGCCCACCTAACCACCTGCTCCCTGGAACCTATTCCCTCTCAAACACTACGGTCGCCCTCTGACTCTATCCTACACTCTTCAACCCACATCTTCAATCTCTTCCTCACCTCTGGCATTTTCCCCAATGCTCTAAAATATGCACTGGTCACCCCCATACTTAAAAAGCCATCTTTGGACACTACCAACCTTAACAACCTATGCCTTATCTCCTTGCTCCCTTTTTCCTCTAAACTCCTTGAACGCCTGGTTTACAACCAACTGAGTGACCACCTCATTAAAAATAACCTTCTTGATCCCCTTCAATTTGGATTTCGCCCTCAACACTCCACAGAAACTGCTCTTTTAAAACTCATAAATTACCTACTAACTGCAAAAACCAACAGACACTATTCTGTACTCCTACTTCTGGACCTTTCAGCTTTGATACGGTTGACCACCCCCTCCTCCTCAAAAAACTTTACTCCCTTGGTCTCCATGACTGTGCTTTTCAGTGGCTCTCATCCTACCTATCCCAACGCACCTTCAGTGTCACTTAAAATTTTACTTCCTCCACTACTCCCCCAAGGTTCTATTCTTGGACCTCTTTTATTTTCAATCTACACCTCTTCCCTGGGTCAGCTGATAGCCTCTCACGGCTTTCAATATAATTTCTATGCTGACGATACACAAATCTATCTCTCTACCCCTCAACTCACTCCATCAGTCTCCTCGCGCATCACTAACTTACTAACAGACATATCTGTATGGATGTCACACCACTTTCTCAAACTCAACTTGTCCAAAACCGAGCTTATAATATTTCCTCCCCCACATGCCTCTTCCCCTGACTTATCTGTCAAGAGCAATGGCACAACCATCCACCCATCCCCTCAGCGTGCTAGGTGTTATCCTGGACTCTGAACTCTCCTTTCGACCCCACATCCAATCACTTTCCAAAGCTTGCCACCTCAACCTCCGCAACATCTCCAAACTACGTCACTTTCTAACCAAGGAAACCACAAAGCTCTTGATTCACTCCTTGGTTATCTCTCGCCTTGACTACTGCAACTCCCTCTTCATTGGCTTACCTTTAAATAGACTATCCCCCCTTCAGTCCATCATGAATGCTGCTGTCAGACTCATCCACCTTACAAACCGCACAGTGTGTGCTACCCCTCTCTGCCAATCCCTCCATTTGCTGCCACTTGCCCAATGAATTAAATTCAAAATACTAACATTAAGTTACAAAGCCATCCACAACTCTGCCCCCAGCTACATTACTAGCCTAGTCTCAAAATACCAACCTAATCGCCCTCGTCGTTCCTCTCAAGACCTCCTGCTCTCTAGCTCCCTCATCACCTCCTCCCATATCTGCCTCCGGGATTTCTCCCGTGCCTCGCCCACCCTCTGGAATTCGCTACCCCAATCTGTCAGACTGTCTCCAAATTTATCCACTTTTAGGCGATCCCTGAAAACTTTCCTCTTCAGGGAAGCCTATCCTGCCTCCATCTAACAACTGCACTCTTTTCTCCATTAGCTCATCCCCCACAGCTATTACCCCTTTGTATAACTTGACCCTCCCACCTAGATTGTAAGCTCTAATGTGCAGGGCCCTCTGATTCCCCCCTGTATTGAATTGTATTGTAATTGTACTGTCTGCCCTAATGTTGTAAAGCGCTGTGTAAACTGTCAGCGCTATATAATTCCTGAATAGTAATAATAATTATAATAATGACTTCAGCCCCTCTTTTGGTGTTGTTTTAGTGCAGTGGTTATCAACTCCTGTCCTCAGGACCCACTAACAGGCCAGGTTTGCAAGATAACTGAAATACATCACAGGTGATGTCATTTGCTGCTCAGTGATTGTGGTATTCTAGTTTGCATCTCCCCAAGGTAATACTTGAAATCTGGCCTGTTAGTGGGTCCTGAGGACAGGAGTTGAGAACCACTGTTTTAGTAGGATGTTAATTCTCCAGTAGCTCATCTTAACTTTCCTGCTAATGTAAGGTGTATGGCATCATCATTTCTTTACTGATATCCATGTTTCTTTTATCTTTTGCGTGAAATGGTTTCATTCCTAGATCAAAAAAGCAGAACCCTTTTACATGGACATTCCATTTGTCTGTTTTTCATCCTTCCGTTTACAGATGAAACACGGACATCAAAGCATCTCTATGGAAAAACGAATGTAAGCTGATGATCATCCATTTACATCCGTTTACATCCACTTCCATCAACATCCACTTTTTGGAATGGATCAAAGTCCTATTTTTCTTCCGTTAAAAAAAACGGATCAGACAAAAAATGGATGTAAATGGACAAACGCACCATTTTGCATAAAAAAATGGCTCCAGGACTCAAGTGGTTAAGGACTCTAGCAGTCAGATGTAGAGTGCCTTGAAAAAGTATTCATACTCCTTGAAATTTTCCACATTTTGTCATGTTACAACCAAAAATGTAAATGTATTTTAGTGGGATTTTATGTGATAGACCAACACAGAGTGGCATATAACTGTGAAGTAGAAGGAAAATGATAAATGGTTTTCAATTTTTTTTTTACAAATAAATATCTGAAAAGTGTGGCGTGCATTTGTATTCAGCTCCCTTTACTCTGATACCCCTAACTAAAATATAATGGAACCAATTGCCTTCAAAAGTCACCTAGTTAGTAAATAGACTCTACCTGTGTATAATTTAATCTCAGTATAAATACAGCTGTTCTGTGAAGCCCTCAGAGGTTTGTTAGAGGACCTTAGTGAACAAACAGCATCATGAAGGCCAAGGAACACACCAGACAGGTCAGGGATAAAGTCGTGGAGAAGTTTAAAGCAGGGTTAGGTTATCAAAAAATATCCCAAGCTTTAAACCTCTCACAGAGCATTGTTCAACCTATAATCTTAAAATGGAAAGAGTATGGCACAACTGCAAACCTACCAAGACATAGCTCACCACCTAAACTGACAGGCCGGGCAAGAAAAGCATTAACCAGAGAGGCAGCCAAGAGGCCCATGGTAACTCTGAAGGAGCTGCAGAGATCCACAGCTTAGGTGGGAGAATCTGTCCACAGGACAACTATTAGTCGTGTACTCCACAAATCTGGCCTTTATGGAAGAGTGGCAAGAAGAAAGCCATTGTTGAAAGAAAGCCATAGGAAATCCCATTTGCAGTTTGTGAGAAGCCATGTGGGAGACCCAGTAAACATGTGGAAGAAGGTCCTCTGGTCAGATGGGACCAAAATTTAACTTTTTAGCCTAAAAGCAAAATGCTATGTGTGGCAGAAAACTAACACTGCACATCAACCTGAACACACCATCCCCACCGTGAAACATGGTGGTGGCAGCATCATGTTGTGGGGATGCTCTTCAGCAGGGGGAAGCTGGTCAGAGTTGATGGGAAGATGGACAGGGCAATCTTATAAGAAAACCAGTTAGACTGGGGCGGAGGTTCACCTTCCAGCAGGACAACGACCCTAAACATAAAGTCAGAGCTACAATGGAATGGTTTATATCAAAGCATATTCATGTGTTAAAAGGCCCAGTCAAAGTCCAGAAAGCTGGTAGAGACAGCCTCAAAAAGACTTGCAGCTGTAATTGCAGTGAAAGGTGATTCTATAAAGTATTGACTCAGGGGAGCTGAATACAAATGCACGCCACACTTTTCAGATATTTGTAAAAACTTTTGAAAACTATTTATCGTTTTCCTTCCACTTCACAATTATGTGCCACTTTGTGTTGGTCTATCACATAAAATCCCAATAAAATACATTTATGTTTTTGGTTGTAACATGACAAAATGTGGAATATTTCAAGGGGTGTAAATACTTTTTCAAAGCACTGTAAAAACAGATGAAAAATGAATGACAAGCCGATGAAAAACGAATGTAAACTTCATCCGTTTTTTCTTTGAAAAAATATGACTGAACTGATGAAAGGGACAGTCCACATGTGTGAAAGGGGCCTAATGGTCCTTTCACATGGGCGTTCTGTTAAGTTAATTTGTTGTACATCAGTTTTACATCAGATTTTACATCTCCTAAAGCCAATTTCTCATGCAAAAACTGACCATTTGTCAGTTTTATGTCCACTTGTCATCCGATCCATTTTTTTTTAACAGAAGAAAAATAGGGCATTGATCTGTTTCAAAAAAATGGTTGACGGAAGCAGATGTAAATGGATAAACATCAGTTTACATCCGTTTTTTTCATAGAGATACATTGATATCTGTTTTTTCTCTGTCAACGGAAGGTCGACAAACAGACAAACGTAATGCCTGTGTAAAAGGAAACAGGGGAGGGTTATAACTCCTGTCATTTTTTTTGCCATCTATGTCCCATTGGTGAGATTCCTCTTCACTTCTTGTCTCATAGCATAAACAGAAAGTGAGAGGAAATACCTCCAAAGTGAGTGAAACCCAGGGTGTCAACAGGGTCACTAGAACTAGTGTCCCCATTGAAGATTTCTCCTCTATTACTGTTTTAAAATTAACCTAAAATGTGTCTTTTTCTTTCACTTTTGATCATAACGGTAAGCAGGGCAAATAGGGAGGGTGAATCTCCCTAATTGGGGCACAGACATCAATAAAAACTGATAGGTGTTCTAATACCTCTTCACTCTATCCAAAAGTAAAAAAAAATTAAAAATTGTCTTTTGTTATACATATGCCCCGTACACATGGTCGTATTTTCCGACGGAAAATGTGTGATAGGACCTTGTTGTCGGAAATTCCGACCGTGTGTAGGCTCCATCACACATTTTCCATCGGAATTTCTGACACACAAAGTTTGAGAGCAGGCTATAAAATTTTCCGACAACAAAATCCGTTGTCGGAATTTCTGATCGTGTGTACACAAATTCGATGCACAAAGTGCCACGCATGCTCAGAATAAATAAAGAGATGAAAGCTATTGGCTACTGCCCCGTTTATAGTCCCGACGTACGTGTTTTACATCACCGCGTTCAGAATGATCGGATTTTTCGACAACTTTGTGTGACCGTGTGCATGCAAGACAATTTTGAGCCAACATCCGTCTGAAAAAATCCTAGGATTTTGTTGTCGGAATGTCCGATCAATGTCCGACCGTTTGTACGGGGCATTTAGGTTCACTTAGGGGCTGAGATCTTAAAGGTGGAAGTGTTTGGATCAAGGCTTACATAATGGTTGACTGCCAACCCCTCCCAGATAGGATTCTTTTCCCCTGATTTCATAAATTATTTTTAGCCAGATATTTTCAGCAAATGAGGAAAACTGTTAAATGTTTATAATTAGTAAAAAAAAAGAAACAGGGCTAAATTCCAAGAAAGATCTTCGATCATCTTTATTTAATACAGTTAAGAGTCACTCTTACTTACAATATATAGCCCTTACCGAAAAGGAGCTGCTGATGTTTGGGTTACATTGGTTCCTAGTGTTAGCAACCCACTAGGAAATACCACACTCTCTGACACACCAAGGCTGATGAGGTCCAAATTCTACGTTGGAGCGCTATAAACAGAGCAAATTCTCCTCAGTAGAAAATCTTTGGATCCCAGAAAGTAGTAGTGCCCCCCTTTTTTTGCAGGAATTCAACAAAGATTGTGGTCAAAGGCCACAAAGATTATTCCCTTCACTAAGGTGTCCAGAATTAGGAACTAGTGGGTAGTATAATGTACAATGTACATTATACAAATGTACAAAATCGAAATGAGTTTCAGGTTTAATGTTGCTTTAAACTTTTCATTTCTGTCATATTCCTTAGGATAGCAAATATAACTACAGTAACTCTTGGTGCTCATTCAATGACACAAAATGAATCAGAGAAGCAGAAGATGAAAGTTATCAGACTCTTTCCATACGGGATATATAACCGCACAGCAAAACAAAATGATATTCAACTTTTGCAGGTAGGAATTGCACATAGAGTACTATTCTGTACCCCTTATGTAAATTGTTTGCTTGTATAATTGCATAAGTTCATAAAATATGCATGGTTTCTTATAGTAACAACCTAAGGTTGAAGGAAAAATGGTGTCTCCCTAAAATATTGTCTCCTCACTTACAAGCATATCTATAATCTGATATCGATTATTTAGCAGAGATGCTTGAAAACACCCTGATTTAAGCACACAGAGGAATTTTGAGATCAGATTGAGTATACATTGCTTTGTAAGTCTCAATTCAAAGTTTAAATACCACTACAGACCTACATTTATCAAAGATGCTTGACAAACTCATGATTGATGCAAACGATAACCAAACCAAACCAAACTCCTTAAAACAGGAGTCAGCTATGGAAGCTTTGCCAGCAAAGGGAGACAGAGTAAAAAGGACCAGTCACCAGGCATTTGACTACCCGCAGCTTTCCCTTTTACCATGCCTCTGCAATGTGTCTCAGATTGGAGGTGGTCATCTTTTAGAGGCTCAATGTTTTTCCTCAAGTAAGAGCCTCCAGCAAGAAGAATAGTAAACAGCACTGCAGGGACATCGCCAAATCTAAATTCTAATCTCCTGAGACAAGCAATCATAGGCAGCAGAGCTATAGATATGCACATATACATCTATGGTTTTTTGGGCACACTCACATATCAGGAAATGCACTGCTAATTTTCAAGAGTTCCAGTCAAAAGGTAACATTTTCAGGGTGATGCTTAGACATAATTAACATTTCTTAATGTTCCATATAACATAGCAAACCTTCAACCTTTGAGTTTAGGTCCACTTTATTGAGCTATCAACCACAGTGGCATGCGCTGATAAATTCATGGAGAGGAAGAACATTCCAGAAGTGTCCCGTTCAAAAGCCTTGGCAATCAATATTTTTTCCAGTGCTGTTAAGCAGCTAAAAGACTTGTCAGCTCCCTCTTTATTTGGGTGTCAGAGCAAAGTGAGTTGCCTTGCATAGGTGATTAATGGCCTCAACATTGCTTTGAAACATAACTGGTCCAAAAAAAATCCAATCAGTGGTAACCTCTGAGCTCTTTAATTTGTGCTCTCACACAGTTGGTGGGAAAGGGTTCCGAATGGCAGTATCTTTCTTATCAGCGGCAGGGGTGAAAAGTGTATATAGCCACTCAGACAACTGATTCGTGTATCCTGATGGTGATGAGTGGCACACATTGGTTATAAGTGGGGATGTTCCTCTAAAAAGAGTACATTACACAGGGGCTTGGTAAAACTTTTCTTTGCACCATGTTCACTGCATATAAAAGCTAATGTTGCTATCTATGCGTATTTTGAGACAAAAGGCAGCTGGGTGTATATTTGCATTCAGCAGATATGCTGTACAAGTGCTAAGTAAACTTTTCCAAATGTGTAGCAAATGTGTGTTGTATGATTTATGTCCTTCCAGTTATCTAAGAAGGCAACACTTGGGGATGCTGTTAACATCATTCCATTACCAGAGACATTTGAAGACATTCCAGAAGGCACAGTATGTAGGATTGCTGGATGGGGAACAACTGAATCAGGCAACCATTCAGACACACTAAAAGAAGCCCATGTCGCAATACTAAATAGAACAAAATGCATTAAAGACTGGAGACACAAATATTTAATTACAGCAGATATGATTTGCACTAATGTGGGTTCTGACAGACAAGATACTTGCAAGGTAAGAGTAACATCCTTTTTTTGTATTCTCGCAAACCACTTTTCCTCCAGTGCAAGAGGGCAAGAACGTTTCTTTAGCCACTTCTCCTCTGAAGCAATGTGCATTTTTGTCTTTAAAATTACTTAGGATCCCTAGAACAAGATATATTTTCTGCATACAGAGGCCCTGCGGAATAAAAAGATGGTAGTTACAATGTTCAGCCCCAGTGGAAGATGCTTGTAAGGGGCGCCCCTACCCTAATCCATGCGCTCGGCCCCTAACCTCCATGCAGAGCGCTGAACGCATGGATTTCTATGTGTTTTTTTTTTTGAAGCACATGATTAGAGCCTGAGGCACTAATTGGCTTCAAAAAGAGTGGGCTCGGGGTGCAGAGCCCACCCTCATGTGTGACATTAGCAAATTAATATTTGCTAATGTCTTCCTGCTTCTCCTCCTGGCCAATCAGGAAGCAGGTCCTGAGACCCGATTGGCAGAGCGTCCTAAGACCCAATTGGCCAGGGTGAGATGCAGCCACCGGGACTCAGGAGGAGATACAGGGGGAAGCCGCTACCTGAATGGGGTAAGTACAGAGTTGGCGGGCGACGAGTAAAAAAATACTGCATTTATAAAATGTATAACTTTCCTACAGACTAAATAATATACACTGATTTGGATTATTTTCATCAAAGAAATGTAGCAGAATACATTTTGCATGACTGCAAGGCAACTAGCATTTCCAAATGGAGGTAAGCAATGGCAACCTTCGTATTTTTTTCAGTACAGGTTTCTTTTAATTGTTGTTGTGATTGGGGAGAAATATTTATGAAGTAACAGTGAACAAAAGGCATTTTACCTCCCTGGACTTCACTTTAATCATGGGTTTTGAGGCCATTTATCAAACAGTAAAGCAAAGACCAATATAATGATTTTTCAGCAATGTCCATCAATACATACATAAAATTAATTGAAAAACCCTTGTTATTTATTAAATGAGCCCAAAGGGAGATTCCACACTACCATCCAAACCTCTACCTACAATAGTAATTAATGATTGATCTAATATTGAGTAACTTTAGTTAAGGGGTCCATTCATAACAGATGCCTTCACTTGTTTCAGTGGCTAAAAGTTAGAGAGTGCAGAGTCTGGGGCTGTGCTCTCTTTTTCAGTTAAAAGTGAGCAATATTGCTGAATACAACGTAGCCCACTAGTAGGGGTCCAAAACAGCCTCTTTCCTGTTTAGTGTCTTTATAAAAAAAACATAAATATTTAAATTATATAGCAAAGAAAAAAATGATTTTAAACAGTGGTAAGTACAGTATAAGCATAACACCAACTGTCAGCTTTTAATAATATCACACGACAGGAGGCTCGTTTTAAAGTTGTTAAGTGTTTCTATGAATCAGTGAAGAAGAGCACAATTTTTGTTTTAAAAAAGCAGATATGACTGCTACACAAGTCATTTTGTTCTTAAATGTATTCAAAAAATCATTTTCATTCCTATTTACAGCCATAATCATTTTACAAATCTGTAAAAACATTCTAATTCACTTCCTCAAAATATGGTAACCTGGTGGTGGGATTATCTCAAATCTTTCCCCAGAACTTTGCAGTTAGCTGAGAAAAATATGAGTTAGTCATTACTACGCTTCTTCTGAAAATACTGGCTTGGTGGTTGTGATGCTGAGTTTCTTCAGTGCTTTCTTAATCATTGATTAATCAAGTATGCAGATCAGTCTTCACAGGAAACATTTTAATTTCCATCACTATTTCACCCAATTTGGTCAATGTGAATTAACTAAAATGGAGCTTTAATAAAAGAAAAAAAAAAATGTAATGTTGTATTTAACCTGTTGATACATATGGCCTTCAGTGAGAAATATTTTGATGACAAACCCACTCTACATACCAATTTTACCTTATTATGTTTTGTTCCAGGATTATTGCTTAATATTTGATCTTTATTCCACACAGGGAGATTCGGGAAGTTCTCTTATCTGTAATGACGTTTTCCGGGGAGTGAATTCCTTTGGATATATGCCATGTGGAACGCCAGACACCTCCAATGTATTTACTCAACTTACCCAGAAATACATCCTGTGGATTAATAGCATAATTAATAACAATTAAATTGATAGCTGAGGCAAAGAAAATGCAAAAGTTGACATCTTGCCCATGAAAACCAGTCAGATGCTTATATTTTCATTTAGTCTAGAACACAACTGCTGACTAGCTAGCTACTCAAGATCCATGTGGGTTTTTTCTGCTACTTTCCACAGAGGAGCCCCCAGGGTTGCCAGCCATTTATATTAACAGACAGTCCATTATTATAAAGCTTAGAAACTCTAGTCAGTGAAAGTCTCTGTGCGTTTTTGCTCCACAGTAAAAAATAGATAAATAAGTAATAAAATGGTAGTTCCACTTTTCTAGCAAAGACATTTTTACAGACATCTGACAGCTCCCTATAAAGCAAAGAGAACAGGGGGGGGGTTGTGACCCCACCCTCTGACTCTTATTGGGTAACAAAAGCATTGACAGTGTTTAAATGAATCTCAACATGAGCAAAGTTATCCCACTATTTGTGCTCTCCCCCCTCGCGTTAGTGTAAATACTTTTTTCTAGCCTGACCACAAATGTAGGAATTTTTGCTGAATGATATAAACTGCTATTCCACTGTGATATGTCCTTATGACTACACACATAATCTGCTGTATTAACAAAATACTCTTGAAACACTTACTTCCAAAAGGGCCTCTGATATTTGGGTTCCCCTGTTCTTGGTGATAACAAACCACTAGGCAAGAGCGCTCTCTCTCTCCACCAACTCTCCACATGTTCCTCTGTCCCCGCAGCATGGGCTTTTTAACCCTCCTTTCCCTTCCAGCACTGCCCAGCCTCTGGCACTTGTGGTCCCATGCAGTCTCACTTTGATCATAGTAGGCTTCGAGGGGACTAAAATTCTCAATGGTCTCTGTACCCACGGCTCCCATCTCCAATCTGGCTCTCCTTCTGCTCTGTCTGTGGCTGCAGCCAATTTCATTGTACCTTTCACCTTGCAGTCTAGTGGGGAGGTGGAATTCGCCAGCAACCAGCAGTAAGTCATTTTCTACCTTCTCTCTTCCCCGGCTCTCCACTTATGCCCCGTACACACGATCGGACATTCCGACAACAAAATCCATGGATTTTTTCCGTTGGATGTTGGCTCAAACTTGTCTTGCATACACACGGTCACACAAAGTTGGTCGGAAATTGCGAAAGTCAGGAACGCGGTGACGTACAACACGTACGACTAGACGAAAACAATGAAGTTCAATAGCCAGTGCGGCTCTTCTGCTTGATTCCAAGCAAGCGTGGAACTTTGTGCGTCGGAACTGTGTACACACGATTGGAATTTATGCGAACGGATTTTGTTGTCGGAAAATTTGAGATCCAGATCTCAAATTTTGTGCTACAGAAATTCCGATGGAAAATGTCCGATGGAGCCTGTCCGACACACGGTCGGAATTTCCGACAAAAGGCTCCCATCGAACATTTTCCGTCGGAAAATACCACCGTGTGTACGGGGCATTAGTCTTACTGTGGCTGGGAAAAGAGAGAGAAGACAGTTTCTGTGTCCTGTTATGGGCATGGTAATAGGGAGGCATGTCTCTGCAAAAATCGCACTATTTTATCAAGTCTGTTATGCTTTAACGTAATGTGTTAAGACATGCCAGTTTTGCCATGCTAAGTTTTAACAATGTCTCCCTGCCCCCAAGTGACAGTGCCAAGGCCTAGTGATTGGCTGCTAAGGCACCGAGCATTGCATAATTAGAGGAAGGTGACAAAGCCTCCATCTTCCCCATACCTTTGGAGGTTTCTTTTTACCCAGGATGAGCATGAAAAAGTGAAGTTACGCCTGGTACACACAGGCCGAATGTGGGCATTCGGCCCATGTATACAGCAGCCTGTCCAATAGAAGCTGGTCCACAGACCAGCTTTTATCAAATGGGCATGCTGGAAAACCAGGGGGCATTCCCCTGTACACAATAGCTCAGCGGTGAGATCGCTGTACTAACATCACTTATGCCCACTGGGTTGAATGAAAAAAAAACTTCCTGTGTGTACCAGACATTAGATTCTAATCTCTAAAATTGTTCAGGGTCAGTGATGCGGACAATATTGAAGATATTTAACCAACAGTGATGGAATTAAAAGTTTGCATTAATACTTGATACTTTAGCCATTTTTTTCCCCTTTAGGACACATATTATAGTAGTTATTGCTTTTTAAACTATTAAGTACATTTTGTAAGTGCTATGAAAAATATATTTTTTATTATATCTTTATAATCCTGTTTCTATACTGTTTGATCCTTATACTGTGTTATTGTCTGATTCTCTCTTTGCTGTGAATTAAAGGACAGCTATACTCAAACAGAGCAAACAGTTTGATTTTGTGCTACTAACAAGTATGTAGATAAAAGTCCTAACGTCTATTTAGAACACTTGATGTTTTAATACCTTAAGTTAGACCTCCTGATAAAATGTTTTCCTTTGTTTTGGGTACAGCAGGGGAGGGCTGGACCCTCTGAGTTTTTATAGCTCTCTGTGTCCCCACTGGGAAAGTTTCCCTTGCACTATGTGCTGGAGCGCTACAACATAAACTGAGAAGGAATTTTCCCAAAGTATAGAAAAGTAAAATGTTATATTTCTCTTTCACAACATTCTTCTTTAATATTGTCTGTATACCTATTATAAATTCCTAGTCCAGGTAACCACACAGGAAGCGAGAGTGAATTTGCCCCATGGAGTCACAGACAGCAAGGAAAACGTAGCAAAAGTTCTAAATCTTCCTACTATACCCAAAACTACAAAAAAAATGGCAGGAGTTCCCAGTGCCAGATTTAGACCTTGGGGGGCTTGCAGCATTTCAAGTTTGGGGGAGGGGGGCCCAACATAAAAACTTAAATTATATGACAAACAAAAAGGAAATGAATAATGAACCACATTTGTTCTAAAAAATATTGTTAGGTTCCAAAGGAGACACTGTCTGATTTTTCTTTTTCTTAATTTTATTGACTGTAAGAATACATATTACACAGGTAAGTGGAACTGGTGAGTCAAATATCACAGCCTTTCTTCCTGGACTTAGCATCTGCAAAATCTTTAACTTAAACTGGCCATAGATGGGCAGGATGGCCCATCTTTTGACTTGGGTACAACCAGCCTGCCAGCAATAATCACTGTGTTCTGACAGCCAGGAAATCTAGCCATGAACCCACTCCCCTTCCACCAGCAGAACACAATAACACTGTGGGAGGCAGTCCTCCATCAACGCTGACTGTATTAATGGGGGAATCGAATGATTCAATTTCCTTCCACCCATGAAGGAAGGAAGGAAAGAAAGAAATTTGCATAATCTATGGCCTGCCTAACTCTTTAGACTGTATAATATTGAGGACAACAGCTAGTAGGCACAGAGCACTTCTTTTGTGGGTCATCTTTATCAGTGCCAATTTACTGAATGACTTCTCTCCTGAACAGCTAATGATCACCTGGAAAGGTATCAGCAAGCCTTTCATCATGTAATAGGATTGCCTATTGAGATGACATGACTGGAGCTTGGCAAAAGCTACAAACTTTACACTTTCCTCAACAAACACACTACTAAAGTCTTGAGGAAAATAAGTTTATTTATTTATTTTTTTATTTTTTATAAAGGAAGTCTGGGGCCTCCTCTGGCAGGGAGTTCCCCTCTGGAAGGGGGGCCCGGAGTAATTTTTTTGCCCACCTTTAAATCCGGCACTGGGAGTTGACTGTGCTGTATATAATTCTATATTCACTGCCATGAAAGCAAAACTGATCCACAAAATAACAATTACAGTATCTCACAAAACTGAGTACACCCCTCAAATTTTTGTAAATATTTTATTATATCTTTTCATGTGACAACACTGAAGAAATGACACTTTGCTAAAATTTAAAGTAGTGAGTGTACAGCTCCCCTCAAAATAACTCAACACACAGCCCTTAATGTCTAAACCACTGGCAACAAAAGTGAGCACACCCCTAAATGAAAATGTCCAAATTGGGCCCAATTAGGCTTTTTCCCTCCCCGGTGTCATGTGACTTGTTAGTGTTACAAGGTCTCAGTGGTGAATGGGGAACATGTGTGTTAAATTTTGTGTTATCGCTCCCACTCTCTAATACTGGTCACTGGAAGTTCAACATGGCAACAAAACAAAAACCAGAGAAGTCTCTGTAAGCAGTTCATCATCAAGGACCCGTGAATATATTTGATTGTAAATCTTTATTAATTATCAAAAAACAAAACAACTTAAAAGCCAATTAATTATAAGTGACATTTCCACATCAGTTCACCACTACTATTGACATATAATTAAAATAAGACTGACGTCTTAGGGGACTTGGGTGGCCACCATACCTATTTTCCACCTCTCACACCAACAACAGCCATACACATACAGACAAAAAATCTCAGAGACCCGGGTCCGAAATGCTTTCAGTAGTCAAAGAGACAGTAGCTTAGATAAACATTGTTGCGGTGTCCATTGGGTATGAAAATATTTGCCTGTATGGATTGTATTAGAGGGATTTAGAAAAATCGTCCACTTTTCAAATTCAGTACACGGCTGAGATTGTTTGTATTTCAGTCCAGAAACCAGCTCATATTAGTATAGACTTCTAAGAGTCCCCCGCATAATTGAACAGTCCTTAATGACCATATATTCATTCCCCATAAGATGAAATATGTGTAAAGCTCACCCGCCTGGATCTCAGTGATGTTGGTTTTTTCCCCCCACTGCTTCAGACTCCCGTCCGTGCACGGTCTCCTCGCCCGCTGAGTAACGCTGCTTCCACGTGTGGATTACTTGATTCAGCTTCGCAGCCTACGGTGAGCCGCACAGTTCATGTCCTAAGACAAGCAGTGTTCAGGGGCAGAAATGGAGCAAGCAGTGGAGACCCAAACTCCAGGTTCAAGAGTGATTGGTGCGTGGGGAGGATTCTTCCAGGGCTGCTTCAGACTGTTTGGCTGCCGGCTAGAACGCCGCGCTCGGTTGTAATGGAGAGGGTTTAGGGTACCTGTGCTCAGCCAGAGGTCCCTGTTGCCACAGACACTGTGGCCTGATGCTTACGCGTTTCGCCTAATTAAAGGCTTCCTCAGAGCATGCGTAATGGATCAGGGCCCATGCTTTAAATAGCTACACTAATAGGATCAATCATCAGTTAAAAACTCCCACACCTGATCACCAAACAGACTGTCATTCACCAAAAGTGTGATTCTAATTTCTAAAACAGGTGCGTTCCTGAAGGGAAAGGGGAGGGAAACACCATCAGCAGAATCTAAAGAGTCACTCCAGATCATAAAAGATTTCATTCAGGTCCCAGTATCCAGCACTTAGATTAGTACCATACTAGTATTTTTATTGAGGAAACCCACAGAATACCAAAGAACAATAGAGATAAAAATAAATATGAAAATAACAATAAAGGTAAAAATAATTATAGAGATAGCAGTTAATGGGGATGGGACAGAGAATTTAATTGCCCAGCCCTAAGATATACTGTGGGTCATTTTTGCGCAAACAACAAAATTACCATCTATCCATTATAGTGATTATCTTATGGACCTTTAACGTTCTAAGAATACAGAGAGGTTACATTCATTATTTAAGCCGAGAGGCTGCATACTGTCCAGGTAGAAGATCCACATTTTTTCTTTTTGATATAGGACCCTGTCAAAGTCCCCCCTCCTATATGGTAAATTTAGTTTATAGATGCCTTTGCATTTCAAACCCCTCGGGTTCCCTCCATGTTCCCGCAGGAAATGCAGGGCTATAGGGCTATCATCATCTTTGTTGGTAATACTCTGAATGTGCTCGCCAACCCTAACCTTCAGCTGTCTCTTAGTCTTGCCGACATAAATTAGTCCGCAAGGACAGGTCAGCATATATATTACACGCGTAGGAATTTCTTGTTTGATTTCATTTAGTTGTGTTTGTTCCTCGTCCACAATCATTTGCAAAATTGCCAGACCACGATCCAAGCAGCTCTTTTTCCACACTTCAAGGAATCGAGGTGTGTGGAGGTGGCCTGCCGGGATGACTTTCTCACGGAGCCCCCTGGGTATAATTTTATACTCAATATGGGATTTTAACGAAGAAATGTCCCACTTTCTATTTAAATATTTAATAGTAAGTTTCTTGTGGTTTTTCACTAATTTTTTTAGGTTATCATCATTACTCTGTGATGCAGGGGTATCGCGGGAGAAAGCCGATTCTATTTCTAGATCAATGTCATCTGCTATGAGATAGGCCATCTTATTACCTAAAAGACGCCAAAGACTAATAGAATATTGCAGAGAGATGTGTCTCTTAGGGGAGAGAGTAAGGATTGACTATATTTAGGATATTTTGAGCAAATAGTTTACCATTAACATTGCCTCATCAGGGATTAAAGAACGCACCTGTTCACACACTACAATCGGTGAAAAATAAAATATATGTAAAGGTAGAGGACTGATGTGGAATAAAACGGTCTATGGTCCAGAAGGGAAGTATAATCCCACTAATTATAAGGCATGAAAAAACAAAAGAGGGGACCGAACAGGCCGACCTTTTTAATTATAGGTGAATATGAGTTTTTGTAGGGCTTATCCACTGCCCACTCAAATTTAAACACCTGTGTATGTAATCAACCCCTTAATGAACGGGAAAGATATCACCGAACATGGGATGATTGTCCTCTGAACTCATTCAAAGGTAACAAAACAAAAACCAGAGAAGTCTCTGTAAGCAGTTCATCATCAAGGACCCGTGAATATATTTGATTGTAAATCTTTATTAATTATCAAAAAACAAAACAACTTAAAAGCCAATTAATTATAAGTGACATTTCCACATCAGTTCACCACTACTATTGACATATAATTGGGAAAAATTGTTGGGGATAGGCCACTCCTCACAGCAAGAAGGGCGAGGAATCTCAAAGACTGCTTAGTGCATTCTGAATATAACAGACCCAAAAAAGCGAACTGGCTTACTAGCCTTCCACGTTTGAAAGGCATGTATCCATGTGGAAGGTGTCACATCTGCAAGTATGTAGATAGGACTGATGTGTTCGCCAACTCTAACGGCAATAAACAATTTAAAATCAATAGCTTTATTAGCTGCACCACTACGCGTGTAATATATATGCTGACCTGTCCTTGCGGACTAATTTATGTCGGCAAGACTAAGAGACAGCTGAAGGTTAGGGTTGGCGAGCACATTCAGAGTATTACCAACAAAGATGATGATAGCCCTATAGCCCTGCATTTCCTGCGGGAACATGGAGGGAACCCGAGGGGTTTGAAATGCAAAGGCATCTATAAACTAAATTTACCATATAGGAGGGGGGACTTTGACAGGGTCCTATATCAAAAAGAAAAAATGTGGATCTTCTACCTGGACAGTATGCAGCCTCTCGGCTTAAATAATGAATGTAACCTCTCTGTATTCTTAGAACGTTAAAGGTCCATAAGATAATCACTATAATGGATAGATGGTAATTTTGTTGTTTGCGCAAAAATGACCCACAGTATATCTTAGGGCTGGGCAATTAAATTCTCTGTCCCATCCCCATTAACTGCTATCTCTATAATTATTTTTACCTTTATTGTTATTTTCATATTTATTTTTATCTCTATTGTTCTTTGGTATTCTGTGGGTTTCCTCAATAAAAATACTAGTATGGTACTAATCTAAGTGCTGGATACTGGGACCTGAATGAAATCTTTTATGATCTGGAGTGACTCTTTAGATTCTGCTGATGGTGTTTCCCTCCCCTTTCCCTTCAGGAACGCACCTGTTTTAGAAATTAGAATCACACTTTTGGTGAATGACAGTCTGTTTGGTGATCAGGTGTGGGAGTTTTTAACTGATGATTGATCCTATTAGTGTAGCTATTTAAAGCATGGGCCCTGATCCATTACGCATGCTCTGAGGAAGCCTTTAATTAGGCGAAACGCGTAAGCATCAGGCCACAGTGTCTGTGGCAACAGGGACCTCTGGCTGAGCACAGGTACCCTAAACCCTCTCCATTACAACCGAGCGCGGCGTTCTAGCCGGCAGCCAAACAGTCTGAAGCAGCCCTGGAAGAATCCTCCCCACGCACCAATCACTCTTGAACCTGGAGTTTGGGTCTCCACTGCTTGCTCCATTTCTGCCCCTGAACACTGCTTGTCTTAGGACATGAACTGTGCGGCTCACCGTAGGCTGCGAAGCTGAATCAAGTAATCCACACGTGGAAGCAGCGTTACTCAGCGGGCGAGGAGACCGTGCACGGACGGGAGTCTGAAGCAGTGGGGGGAAAAAACCAACATCACTGAGATCCAGGCGGGTGAGCTTTACACATATTTCATCTTATGGGGAATGAATATATGGTCATTAAGGACTGTTCAATTATGCGGGGGACTCTTAGAAGTCTATACTAATATGAGCTGGTTTCTGGACTGAAATACAAACAATCTCAGCCGTGTACTGAATTTGAAAAGTGGACGATTTTTCTAAATCCCTCTAATACAATCCATACAGGCAAATATTTTCATACCCAATGGACACCGCAACAATGTTTATCTAAGCTACTGTCTCTTTGACTACTGAAAGCATTTCGGACCCGGGTCTCTGAGATTTTTTGTCTGTATGTGTATGGCTGTTGTTGGTGTGAGAGGTGGAAAATAGGTATGGTGGCCACCCAAGTCCCCTAAGACGTCAGTCTTATTTTAATTATATGTCAATAGTAGTGGTGAACTGATGTGGAAATGTCACTTATAATTAATTGGCTTATAAGTTGTTTTGTTTTTTGATAATTAATAAAGATTTACAATCAAATATATTCACGGGTCCTTGATGATGAACTGCTTACAGAGACTTCTCTGGTTTTTGTTTTGTTACCTTTGAATGAGTTCAGAGGACAATCATCCCATGTTCGGTGATATCTTTCCCGTTCATTAAGGGGTTGATTACATACACAGGTGTTTAAATTTGAGTGGGCAGTGGATAAGCCCTACAAAAACTCATATTCACCTATAATTAAAAAGGTCGGCCTGTTCGGTCCCCTCTTTTGTTTTTTCAAGTTCAACATGGCACCTCATGGCAAAGAACTTCCTGAGGATATGAAAAAAAGAATTGTTGCTCTACCTAAAGATGGCCTGGCTATAAGAAGTGGCCAAGACCATACAGCGGTTTAACAGGACAGGTTCCACTCAGAACAGGCCTCGCCATGGTCAACCAAAGAAGTTACATTGATAGTTGAGTGCAGCGTAATATCCAGAGGTTGTCACTGGGAAATAGGCGTATGAGTGCTGCCAGCATTGCTGCAGAGGTTGAAGGGGTGGGGGGGTCAGCCTGTCAGTGCTCAGACCATACGCCGCACACTGCATCAAATTGGTCTGCATGGCTGTCATCCCAGAAGGAAGCCTCTTCTAAAGATGATGCACAAGAGAGCCTGCAAACAGTTTGCTGAAGAGAAGCAGACTAAGGACCTGGATTACTGGAACCATGTCCTGTGGTCTGATGAGACCAAGATAAATTTATTTAGTTCAGATGGTGTCAAGAGTGTTTCGTGGCAACCAGGTGAGGAGTACAAAGACAAGTATGTCTTGCCTAGAGTCAAGCATGGTGGTGGGAGTGTCATGGTCTGGGGCTGCATGAGTGCTGCCGACACTGGGGAGCTTTAGTTCATTGAGGGAACCATGAATGCCAACATGTACTGTGACATACTAAAGTCGAGCATGAACCCCTCCCTTCGGAGACTGTGCCACAGGGCAGTATTCCAACATGATAACGACCCCAAACACACCTCCAAGATGACCATTGCCTTGTTAAAGAAGTTGAGGGTAAAGGTGATGGACTGGCCAAGCATGTCTCCAGACCTAAACCTTATTGAGCATCTGTGGGGCATCCCCAAACGGAAAGTGGAGGAGCGTAAGGTCTCTAACATCCACCAGCGCTGTGATGTTGTCATGGAGGAGTGGAAGAGGACTCCAGTGGCAACCTGTGAAGCTCTGGTGAACTCCATGCACAAGAGGGTTAAGGCAGTGCTGGAAAATAATAGTGGCCACACAAAATATTGACATTTGGGCCCAATTTGGACATTTTCACTTAGAGGTGTACTCACTTTTGTTGCCAGAAGTTTAGACATCAATGGCTGTGTGTTGAGTTATTTTGAGGGGACAGCAAATTCACATTGTTATACAAGCTGTACACTCACTACTTTACATTGTAACAAAGTGTCATTTCTTCAGTGTTGTCACATGAAAAGATATAATAAAATATTTACAAAAATGTGAGGGGTGTACTCACTTTGTGAGATACTGTATATATTTCATGGCCCTTTAAGAAGAATGCCATAGTTAACATGTGTGATATGGCAGTTAGAGAGTTATCAAACAATCATGACTTATTGTGATCATGAGACTTGCAAAGGAAAAAGCCTTTGTCTTTTCAGAATTACTCAAAATCACATGATAAAGATTATAAAAACTAAATTATAAACATTTTGCTTCACAAGCTTATTTATTGGTATTCATTATTCGATACTACCATCTTTCTGAGGACAAAAGAATATCTTTAGTGCCTAAATTTTACACTTTCCATCCTCCTATCATTCCAGGCAAATAAAGCACACTGGTAACAGTGTGTTTTATACAGGTAATTACATGTATTAAAAAATACACTTTTAATGGATTTACAGACACATACTGAAGGAATGATGAGCAAAAAAAGGAATGCTACAAAGCCACCAAAAAAGCCACAGCTCACTTAAGAAAGACTCTGTTACCACCTTCAAATCAAGTTAAAGTGTTTGAAAACGTTCAATTGTTTATTTTTTTTAAATAACAAAAATGCCTATACTTACCTGCTCTGTGCAAAGGTTTTGCACAGAGCCCTGATCCTTTTCTTCTGGGGTCCTCCACCGGCACTCCAGGCCCCTCCTGTTCATTGGGTGTCCCCACAGAAAACAGATTTCCATGGGGGCTCGCTCCTGAGTCACGCTGCTGCGTCCATTGACAGAGACATCGGGACTCTGCCCCGCCCCCCCGCATCACACCTTTTGATTGACAGCAGTGGGAACCAATGGCTCCTGCTGATATTAATCTGACCAATGAGGAGAGCGACAGTGGCTGGAGCTGCTGTGCTCATGCACATCACTGGATTGGATTGGGCTTGGGTAAGAAGAAGGGGGGAATCTGGGGGGGGGGGAGCTGCAGCACAGAAGGTTTTTTCACCTTAATGCATAGAATGCATTAAGGTGAAAAACCTTAAGTCTTTACAACCACTTTAAATATAATAGGTAAATGTACTAACATATTCATAATTCAGTGTCCCTAATTTAACTTTCCCACTGTGCAGAATATATGTAATCATATTCGACACTTCCAGAAGTGTCGAAGGCTGTCTATGCTAGAATGCTGCATCTATTCCTTCTCCCCAGCCCTGACATAAACCAAGTGTGTGCGGGACCTACACACCTTGGGGGTACCATTCTCTTGTACATGCTCACTAATACCCAATACCCAATACCTTATACCCAATACTCAGGACAGGTGGGGCTGCAGTCATGTGGAGATCAACATAAAGGCAGAACCCCAAATTAGAAGTGAGCCGTACACCTGTCCTGAGTATTGGGTATAGGGTATTGGGTATTAGTGAGCATGTACAAGAGAATGGTACCCCCAGGGTGTGTAGGTCCCGCACACACTTGGTTTATGTCAGGGCTGGGGAGGAGGAACAGATGCAGCATTCTAGCATAGACAGTCTTTAGCCTCTAGCATCTACAAACCTTTCTGTGAAACACTGTCCCATATTGCTGCACACTTTGTCTTCCAGAATTTATCATTTAGAGTGGGACACTGCAGAGCCCGTGTCTCGCTCCACCAGTCCAGCTTTCCTTTGCCACCTCACTGCCAGTGACAGAATGGGGTCTCCTTACCCCAGGTTCCGTCCCGATTGCTTCTAGGGAACTGACTGCTAAGGAGGGAGCCAGAATACCGCCCCCTTTGCTACCGGAGTGCCTGTCACCCATGCCAAGTACCACTCTTCTCTCTAACTAAAATGAAAAGTGTGCTTTCTCTCACATCAAAAGGTGAACAAGTCATATGTAAATGATATGCAATGGTGAACCATAATTCATATAATATGCAAAACCACAATGAAAAGTGCAGAATTTAAAAAAAAATGTATAACTATATAAATTATAGCAATTCATATCTTGAAAGTGAATACAAATAAATTCAAGCAAAAGTTAAACATTTTAAAGTGAAAAGTCATCCAGGTGCTCGAATAAAGTACTCAGTGTTTAGAATTATACAAAAGTGCTTCAGTGCCAAAAAGTGCTTCTAATGCCGCGTACACACGAGCGGACTTTGTCTGGCGGACTTTTCGACGGACTTTCCGAATGAACGGACTTGCCTACACACGATCAACCAAAGTCTGACAGATTCCTACGTGATGACGTACGACCGGACTAAAACGAGGAAGTTCATAGCCAGTAGCCAATAGCTGCCCTAGCGTTGGTTTTTGTCAGTCGGACTAGCATACAGAGGAGCGGACTTTTCGACCGGACTCGAGTCTGTCGGAAAGATTTGAAACATGTTTCATTTCTAGGTCCGTCAAACTTTTGGGGACAAAAAGTCCGCTGGAGCCCACACACGATCGAATTGTCCGACCAACCAAGTATGCCGTAAAGTCCGGTCGTGTATGTAGCATTAGACCAATATGATCTCACAATAAGAAGATCAATAGCGCTCAGTATATTCCACTCTGGAGATCCGGCGCTCTCACCGGATCTCACAGAAGCTCACAGAAGCTCTGTGACCCCATCAGGTGTTTCCAACAACAGTGTCCCCACCGTGAAAGTATAACACTTGGCCTCCATCATCAAACTCCAGCACAAATATGTATTACAAGCAAAGGAAGAAATCTCATAGTGCTTTAGAATTTTAGATTTTAGTTTAGAATTTTCGGGTATCGAATTTTCAAATTTACGAATTTTCAAATTTACGTATTTACAAATTTACGAATTTTCGATCATAACGAATAACTCGAAAAATGAAAAAAACCCCAAAAAAACCCAAAAAACGAATGAAGCCAAAACAAACAAATTTTTCAGCAGTGCACATATCTACCCCCCACCATCAGAATATACTGATCAGCACCACCAGCTATAGCTATCGGTGCTGATAGAGAAAACATTTTCCCAATCAGCCTACCTAATTGACATCCTTTTTTTTCCCCACAAATAGAGCTTTCTTTTGGTGGTATTTGATCACCTCTGCGGATTTTTTTTTTTGCGCTATAAACAAAATAAAAGCGGCAATTTTGAGAAAAAACACAATATTTTGTACTTTTTGCTATAATAAATATCCAAAAAAAATAAAAAAAAACAAATTTATTCATCAGTTTAGGCCGATATGTATTCTTCTACATATTTTTGGTAAAAACAAAAATCACAATAAGGGTATATTGTTTGATTTGCGTAAAAGTTATAGAGTCTACAAAATAGCAGTTAGATTTATGTCATTTATTAATATATTTTTTTTACTAGTAATGGAGGCGATCTGCAATGTTTATTGGGACTGTTGCATTGCGGCCGACAGATTGGACACTTTTGACACTTTTTGGGACCATTGAAATTTATACAGCGATCAGAGCTATAAATAGCCATTGATTACTGTATAAATGTCAGCGGCAGGGAAGGAGTTAACACTAGGGGGCGATCAAGGGTTTAAATGTGTTCCCTCACTGTGTGTTCTAACTGTGGGGGGGGGGGGGTTATTAGGGGAGGAGACAGATTGTTGTTCCTGCTTAGTAGTTCTTAGTAGTTCTGTCTCCTCTCCCCTGACAGAACCGGGATTTGTGTGTTAACACACACGCATCCCCGTACTCGTTCTGTCGCAAACGATCGAACATTGCTCCCACAAGGCACGTGCATCAGCTCCGGGGACACGTTGCAGACACGTGCCCCTCCAATAGCGTCTTAAAGAAATATACTTTGCAAAATTATTTACCATCACTAAACACACAAAACAAAAAGATACAATAACTCCTAGCAATCAATCACATCTTACTTTTTATCAGAGCAACCAGAACAATAAAAAATTATTGCAGATTGGTGATTAAAAATGATTGTACTGTGCCCATTAATTTTCACCTTTAAAGAGGGTTTACAAACTGTGCCATGAATTAGAAAAACATCATGCTAGAAAAAGCAGAGCTGCTACAAGCCCCCAATGGCCTTGAGTCTGAGACACTGAAAACAGGAAAATGACAAGGCATGTGCATGATAATCTCCACCAGTAATAATACTGCGTGAAGGGATTTTCTAGTTTGGAGCTAGAAATTTTTCTTTTGGAGCTCGTTCACACCAGAATGTGGCGCAGGAAACCAACATATTGTGTGCGTTTTTTGCACTGCGTTTAAAACCCACTGGCTGTGCGATCCTGCTTTGGGTGTCAATATACTCCTAATGACACTCCTAAAGCAGATTGAAAATGCATTGCATTTGCCTGCACTGGATCGCAGGACCATGCAATTTTTATGGTGGGAGAAAAACTCTCAGCTGAGTAGAGTCCAGCAGGTATCCTAGATAGGAAATTTGTTAAGCTGGAATTAGGTTGGATTTTTCCAGGTTTAGTAGCCATCCTAACCCTCTCAGGGTTGCCTTTGTTAGTTCCAGATCCCTGATTAGTTGCTCTGAGGATGCTGCGAATAGAAGTAGATCGTCTAGATATGCAATAATTGATACCCCCCTGATTCACAGGAAGGCCATGGCTTCTGCCATGACCTTTGTAAATACTCGGGGTGACGAGGATAGGCCAAATGGCAGCACCTGAAACTGCAAGTGAATGGTCTCCTCTTCTACCTTTACCGCCAGGTGCAGGAACTTTCGAAAGGTTTCCACAATGGGGACGTGGAGGTAAGCGTCTTTCAAATCCAATGACACCACGTAACAGTTCTGGGGCAGTAAAGCCCTGACTGTGAATATCGATTCCATCCGGAACCTTTTGTAGACAATCACTTTGTTCAGGGGTTTCAGATTTAGAATTAATCTGTAACTTCCTGAGGGCTTTTTCACCACGAAGACATGTGAAAAAAAGCCTCTCCCTTCTTCTCTTGGAACTCTGCAAACCACATTTTGTTGCTCTAGTTCCTTCCTTCTTAAAGAGCCGACATATACCTACGGCGATTTGCGCAGCTGTGCCAACCTGCCACCGTATAACTGTGGAGGCTGGTCGGCTAGCGGTTAAAGATGTCACATAGAGCTAAATATCATTTGTGAATGGTGTATGAGCACTTCTCAATTTTCCATCCCAGGACAAACAGGCTCCTGACTTGCTGAAGGTAAGGGACCTCCAAATGATCAGCATATGGACTGAGTGGTAGGCAGACCCCTATGTGGGTCCTTCATCTGGGGTCCTTTACATTTTTGGAGGTGATCAGCTCAGTAGATAAGGGTCTGGTGTGACTCTCCAATTTTTGATGTAGGAAATATACTTTGCAAAATTATTTACCATCACAAAACACACAAAACAAAAAGATACAATAACTCCTAGCAATCAATCACATCTTACTTTTTATCTGTTTAGAGCAACCAGAACAATAAGAAATTATTGCAGATTGGTGATTAAAAATGATTGTACTGTGCCCATTAATTTTCACCTTTAAAGAGGGTTTACAAACTCTGCCATGAATTAGAAAAACATCATGCTGGAAAAAGCAGAGCTGCTACAAGCCCCCAATGGCCTTGAGTCTGAGACACTGAAAACAGGAAAATGACAAGGCATGTGCATGATAATCTCCACCAGTAATAATACTGCGTGAAGGGATTTTCTAGTTTGGAGCTAGAAATTTTTCTTTTGAAGCTCGTTCACACCAGAATGTGGCGCAGGAAACCAACATATTGTGTGCGTTTTTTGCACTGCGTTTAAAACCCACTGGCTGTGCGACCTGCTTTGGGTGTCAATATACTCCTAATGACACTCCTAAAGCAGATTGAAAATGCATTGCATTTGCCTGCACTGGATCGCAGGACCATGCAATTTGATGTAGTGTGTTTTTGAAATGTAGTGCCTGCACTATTCTTTTGCTTTGCAGTGTGATTTCAGCCCATTCAAATGAGTGGGCTGAAAATCACATTGCCCTGAGTCGCACAAGAATCGCACAGGAGCGCAGAGCAAGTTCTGTGCAATTCAGGTGTGAGCCGGCACTTACAGGCTGAAAAAAAAAAATCAAAGAGTTCTCAAACTTTACAAACACTACTATGCATGTCAGGACTGGGGTAGGGATGAGCAAAATTATCAATTCTCATTCCCTGAAATGTGGCAAAACATGTGCTTTACATGCATTTCTAATACTCAGCAAGCATTTGTCAGTGTAAGACCATAAAGGGCTGAGTAACTTTAAATTTAAGTGGAGCAGGAGGCATGACAGTGCCTCCGTAAAGTGGTTCCCAGAAGATTAGGGATGAAGCAAATTAAGAGTTTTCCTTTCAAAGATTTTTTGTGAAAATCTAGATATTTCTGCAAAATGTCACTATTGTTCTCCTTGTATTACTTCCTTTGTGTAAAATGCTTGGTGTTCCTGCCAGTCCCCTGGCTTTCTTATTAAAAGCTAACCACACTAAGCAAGATAAAACAGTGTGGTCAGTTCTCTAGCTGTCCTGGGAACTCAGCCTGCTCTCCTCCAAAGAGCAGCCTTGTCCTGATATGCCCCCCCCCCCTCCCCTGGACAGCCATTCACCCGGAAACTCAGTGTGCTGCTGCTTCTCCTACCCCAGCTCTCATGCAGCTGAGAGCAGAGGGAATGTGATCATTTATAAAAAAGGAAAAGAAAATGCATTTATAATGTTTTTTTTTTAATCTATGCACAAATGTTTTGCCTTTCATTTCTATTTCAAACGGAATGGGCTGTTTTACAAGATGAGCATTTACAATCACTTTTAGGATATTTTCACACTGAGGCTCTTTACAGGAGCTATAGCGCTAAAAATAGCGCCTGTAAAGAGTCTCTCCTCTCACTCCAGTGTGAAAACCCAAGTGCTTTCACACTGGAGCGGTGCGCTGGCAGGACGCCAATAAAAAGTCCTGCAAACCGCATCTTTGAGTCGCTGTACTTTTTACTATCAAGAAGGATGGCTACTAGTGGTTCGGAAAAGCCTTTACTTCTTAGTATTTCTTCTTCAGAAGCCAGGCCGCTAAGTTCCAGCGGCCTACCTGGGGACAGAGAACTGGGCCCTGCGATAGGAGGTCCTTTCGGGTCGGAAGGAGGCAGGGAGGTTCCGCTGCCAACTGCCCGAGGATCGAGAACCAAGCCCTTTTGGGCCAGTATGGAGCCACTAAAATCAGAGTGGTGTTTTCTAGCTGGAAATTCCTTAGAACTGCTGGAAGAAACACCGGAGGTCGAAAACCTCCTGATTGAGTACCCAATCGGCCTGTCTTAGCTGCGTTCGGCCGAGGAAATTGGCCACTACATTCTCTTTCCCCCTCAGGAACACTGCTGAAGGAGAAAGAGCATTGGCTTCTACCCAGCTACCCGGATTCTAGGTTTAAAAGGACCCCACTTCTCGTGCCACCTTGCTTGTTTATATAAGCAATGACCGAGGCACCTGGATATGTTGTCCCAGGAGGTCCCCTTTGAAGGCTTTGAGTGCCAGTCCTACTGCCTTTAGCTCTTTCCAGTTGGACGACCTCTTTAGTTCCTCTTTTTTCCATGTTCCCTTCGCTAACAGAAATCCCATGTGTGCCCCCCAGCCTCTGCCGCTTGCGTCAGTAGTAATCACTCTGGACACTGGAATGATCCACATGCGCCCTTGTGACAGATTTATCTGATTCCTCCACCACCAGAGGGATCTTTTGACCCGAGGGGGAACAGAAAAACAGAGTGTCTAAAGACTCCTGGCTGTGGACCCACATCCTTAAAATCAGGGCCTACAGGGGACGGAAGTGTAGGCCTGCCCACTGGACTGCTGGGATGGCAGAGGTTAGTAGGCCGAGGGTTGACATGGCCACCCGTATTGATACCTGCTGGTTGTTCTGAAGGGACGCTACAGCTCAGGCCAGTTTCAGAATCTTTTATGGTGGGAGAAAAACTCTCAGCTGAGTAGAGTCCAGCAGGTATCCTAGATAGGAAATTTGTTGAGCTGGAATTAGGTTGGATTTTTCCAGGTTTAGTAGCCATCCTAACCCTCTCAGGGTTGCCTTTGTTAGATCCAGATCCCCGATTAGTTACTCTGAGGATGCTGCGAATAGAAGTAGATCGTCTAGGTATGCAATAATTGATACCACCCTGATTCGCAGGAAGGCCATGGCTTCTGCCATGACCTTTGTAAATACTCAGGGTGACGAGGATAGGCCAAATGGCAGCACCTGAAACTGCAAGTGAATGGTCTCCTCTTCTACCTTTACCGCCAGGTGCAAGAACTTTTGAAAGGTTTGCACAATGGGGACGTGGAGGTAAGCGTCTTTCAAATCCAATGACACCATGTAACAGTTCTGGGGCAGTAAAGCCCTGACTGTGAATATCGATTCCATCCGGAACCTTTTGTAGACAATCACTTTGTTCAGGGGTTTCAGATTTAGAATTAATCTGTAACTTCCTGAGGGCTTTTTCACCACGAAGACATGTGAAAAAAAGCCTCTCCCTTCTTCTCTTGGAACTCTGCAAACCACATTTTGTTGCTCTAGTTCCTTCAATGCTCCCAGGAGGGGCTTCTGCATTTGCCGTACATCTGGGGGAGAAGCATTATTAAGCTGCAACGTGGAGGGGGCTCTGTAAATTCTAGACAGTACCCCCTTCGTATGATCCCCAGAATGAATTGGTTGGGGGAAATTACTTCCCACTGTGGAAGGAAGGCCCCCAATCTTCCTCCCACTGTGACCAGTGAGTCACTGGGTCTTATGGGGCTGCTCAGGAGGGCGAAAAATCGCTCATCCTTTGCCCTTACCCCTTTGGTTCCAAGTCTTTTTCCCTTCTGGCTTGGGAGGGTTTTTTTGTGGACGAAACCCCCTCTTGGGTTGATTTGGGAACGCCTTCTTTTTATCGGCAGGACGGTCTAATACTGTCTCTAGACCTGGGTCAAAGAGAAGATCACCGGTCAGCGGAATGCCACATAGTTTGATTTTTGAGGCATTGTCGCCTGGCCATGTTTTGAGCCAGAGGGCTCTTCTGGCTGAGTTGGCTAGTGCAGCGGTCCTGGCTGACATGCGAACCAACTCAGCCGAAGAATCCGCTATATATGCTACCCCTCGCAAAATAGTCGGAAAGGATGACAAAATAGTCTCTTGCCATACCTGCTCCATGTGAGCTTGAATCTGTGTAAGCCAGTGTTTGAAGTTACGGGCCACCATAGTGACCGCCATCTCTGGTTTCAGATTACCTAGAGTTGATTCCCAGGTCTTTTTTAGCAGGGAACCAATTCTCTTGTCCATGGTATCTGTCAGAGCTCCTAGATCCTCAAAGGCCATATCTGTGTGTCTGGACACTTGCGAGAATGCTGCGTCCATTCTGGGGTTCTTATTCCAGATTGAGGCAGGGTCATCCGAAAATGGGAATCTTCTTTTCAGGGCCCTAGAAAAGAAGGGTTTCCGTTCGGGATCCTGCCATTCCTTTTTGACCGTTTCTATTAGGACCTCATGAACAGGAAATATTTTCTTTTTCTGTTCCTATACATCTGGTCATGGAGAGATAGGGGCTTTTTGTCTTCCTGAATACCCAGGGTGGTATAGACAGCCCCCAGGAGGTCCTCAACCTCATCAAGGGACAACTTGTACCTTGAGCGTTTTCTGGACTCCCCGTCCCTGTTCTCTCCCTCCGAATTGCCCTGAGAACCAGGGGTAGCACTGTTTGGTTCCTACCTAGCTTCTTCTCTGGAAGCACCCGCCACTTCCTCTGCTGAAGTAGTGGCCCCAGGTTGGTAAGATGCAGAGCCCTGTACTAAAAACGGGGTTGTACTCTGCGATGCAGGTGAGGATTTAGGGGGAACCTGTAAGCCCTCAAACAGGGTTTTGAACGATTGAAAATTGATGACAATTCCTTAACTGATGCCGCTAACCCTGACACCTGTTCAGATGCTCGTTCATTAACTAATGCATTAACACAGTCCTTACATAAGACCTTTTTCCAAGCCTCCCCTAGGGTATCCCTACAGGAGGCGCACTTTCTTTTAGAGCTATGTGAGGGGTTTTTCTCAGAAGATTTCTGAAATACATTGAAAAAAACAAACACCAGTCAATATCCCCACAAGACATCACATAGAGATACAACCACGGGGAGAGTCCAGTCCCTTCTATAGAATGAGGGACTTGGTCCCCCCCCTCTGCCCACCTAGAGGGGTTCCTTCCCCTCCCCCACTACAGGAACCATGAGGGGGAGGGAAAACCTAGGTAGAGGGGGAACCCTTCCCCAGAGGACTCTTACCTTAGGATGGCTGGAGCTGGCATCGCTGAGCGCTGTCTGAGCATCTGCTTCTGACATGCTGGTGGAGCGGCCTGTGGAGTCTTCTCACCGCCTGTGTATTGACTCTTCTCCAGCCTGTGCCTGGCCCTCTATTAGCGTCGCGCGACCCTGAACCGTAAGTCGCAGGTCAAAAGAAAACACATCCGCCCCCCCCACCGGAAATTACGTCACCCGCCGACCGGCCTGCCTGGTTCGGTGAAGCAAAGGAGGCAGACAAGATGCGGCCAGTAAGTACCCTGCCACTGTCCTAAAGAACCTCTGTCTCTTAGGTAGGGACTTTCCAAAATACAGCCCCCAGTCCTAACTGCTTAGGCCTGGTTCCTAGCACAGTATCTCCCCACCGGGGGAAACACAAAAAAATAAGGCTGGCAGGGGGAGGTGAAAAAGTCGGGGAGGGAAAAATATATTAATTTTATTCTAAAATTCTAATTTTCAGAACATTTGTTTGATTTTCTAATGGTTTGTTTTAGTTCGTAGTGACAAGAAAATTGCAAGGAGCAGGATGGGTCATTTTTCTCAAAGTAACAGTGAATGTGGCTTTATTTCGGGAAAAATAGTACATATTGTGATGTGCATGTTCTAAGCACAAAAGAAATCTGTTTAAAACGTCTGCGATTCCATCCAAATACAGGTATAGATGAAATTTTACGGCTTTCCAACAGAGAATCCACTCTTATCTAGAAGAATGTGAAATACCGAGACTCTCTCCCTCTGCCCTGACCACCCTAAACTCCCCTATTACAGAGGAGGAAGTCACGGACACAATTAAATCCCTTCCAAACAACAAAGCCCCGGGCCCTGATGGATTCCCATGCCAGTATTACAAAACCTTCCTACTGTATTTACTCCCTTATATGACAACACTGTTTAATTAATTTCTGTCGGAGACATCTATCCCACGAGATATGCAAAATTCTTATCTCACGTTGATCCCCAAGCCTGGAAAGGACCGCAGCGTACCATTGAACTATAGACCTATTGCGCTACTTAATGCGGACCTCAAAATTTTCAGGAAATTATTAGCTAACAGGTTAAACAATTTTATGCCGTCATTGATTCACAAAGACCAGGTAGGCTTCATTCCCATGCGGCAAGCAGGGGACAATACCCGTAGGGTTATTGACCTAGTGGAGGTGGCAAACAGGACCAAAGTAGAAGCACTTCTGCTCAGTTTTGACGCTCAAAAAGCTTTTGATAGGCTAAGTTAGCCTTTTCTGTTTGCGACCCTACGACGAGCTGGAATCACATGTCCCTTTTTACGAGCCATTTATCACCTATATTCGTCCCCGTCGGCCATGGTACGCACCCAGCACGCAACTTCTGCCACCTTCCCGATATCTAACAGGACGCGGCAAGGTTGTCCGCTCTCACCGCTGCTCTATGCCCTTTGTATAAAACCCCTAGCGGCCCATATTAGGGAGAACCCAAATATTCATGGCATCCCAGTCCGTATTAGAGACTTTAAGATTTCCCTATATGCTGACGACGTTCTCCTTACTTTGACGCAACCACACATTTCTCTGCCAAACCTACATGCAGAATTAGATCGATATAGTGCCCTATCTGGATATAAAATAAACAACTCTAAAACGGAGGCTCTGCCCCTTAATATGCCTCCTCAGACACTAGCGGCTCTTTCGCAATCATTTAATTACTCCTGGAAAACTTCCTCCTTAAAATACCTCGGGGTCCATCTCACAACCACATATGATTCCCTATATAAAGCTAACTTTCCCCACTTATATACTACTATCAGAGCCTCGTTGACTAAATGGAAATCCCTGAAGCTATCCCTCTTTGGGCGACTAGCGACCCTGAAGATGATGATCCTACCCCAGCTCCTATACCTATTTGAGACACTTCTGATACCCATAACAGCCTCACATCTAAAGAGACTGCAGGGCGACCTGATTAATTTCTTTTTGAATTATAAGAGACACCGGATTGCTAAATCGGTTCTCTATGCTCCCCGTAATCAAGGTGGCCTAGCGTTTCCTAACATAGCCAAATACTATTTGGCAGCTCAATTACGCCCTGTAACCTCTTGGTGTACCCTCCACGCTTTCAATCGTTGGACACAAATCAAGAAGCTCTGGCTGGCCCCTATACATCCCAACTCCATGTTATGGACCTCCGATATATCTTCGGAAGGCTCGCGGCTACTGGGACCAATGTCCCTCCTACGCCAGCTGTGGCGGCGTGTAAAACCGACATACCCACCCCTTCCTCACCGGTTACGTCCTTCCTATTTACTCCCAACATCCCGGACAGCCTGACCTCACAGATGTCCCACTTCTGGATGGAAAGGAACCTATTCCGTTACGGCCAGCTGATTGATCCCAGGACCCGCATATTAAGATCATTTCAAGATCTGCAAAATGAATTTGACATTCCCAAGCAGGCTTTTTTTTAGCTACCTACAAATTAAGCAATTATGCACAATCTCTAGTTCCTAACCTTCAATTCTCCTCGTTAACTGACTTTGAAAAGTTGTGCTTAGAGAACTCATCTCCCAAAGGCATGATCTCACAGACCTACCAGCTCTTAACGCATGACTTCTCGCCAGCGGGTCCTCGGCATGCATATATGGGTAAGTGGGAGCGAGCTTTGGGTGCAGATCTCCCTCTACATACATGGCAGCTTATATGATCTCAGGCCTCTAAAAGCTCTGTGTGCACGCTATATAAAGAGAACCAATATAAGATTTTGTTCCATTGGTACCAAACTCCAGACTTGCTCCACTCCATGTATCCATTATCTGACTCTCGCTGCTGGTGATGTCATAATGACAGAGGGACGTTATTTCACATTTACTGGACCTACCCTCTGATTGCCCCGTACTGGGAAATGGTTCACTCCCTGCTTCGGACCATCCTGGATGCTGAGGTGCCTTTTGATCCGAAGGTTTTCTTGCTGGGTCTCCCACCAATCTCTCTCCCTAAAATGTCCAAGAAACTTTTGTCACATATATTAACTGCCGCACGATGCTTGGTGGCATTAAAATGGAAGCAGAGGGAACCACCTTCAATATCGGAATTGCACTCCAGGATCAGGGATGTCAAGAGAATGGAATATCTCACAGCCTCCTTAAATGATAATCTTGAGAAGCATAATCAAATATGGGAGCTGTGGGTCCTTTTTGAAAATCCCATAACCTAATTTTTCATGTGGCGGGTCCAGGGTTGTTGGTTTCCTCTTCTGGTGAGGGAGAGGTGGGCTTCAGGGGTGGGGCGCGGCTCCATTACCTTCATCTCTCTTCCTTACTCCCTACCCATCCTTACTCACCCCATCTTAAGCCTTCTGCTAACACCCCCTCTTTTCTATTCTTCTCTCTACTTTATTGTCTTTTATTGCCTTTTATTTATTTAATTTTGTTATGTTGCGCAAGGTGTACAAGCAGTAATATTTGACTAAGGTAATGTTTTGTCAATGTAATCTGTTCTCAACAATCAGATCGAAAGGCACATAGTGACCAGCATCTTCTATTGAGTGAGGTAAAGTTTGGACTTTATCTCAGAAGTACCTACTACGCTTTATATTGTATTACCTTGTACTCTATGTTATTATTTGTGTTCTCTTTTGGAAAAATTAATAAAAATTGTCAATTTTTCAAAAAAAAAAAAAAATTGTTAAACTCATATTAGAAATGAATACTCATTATTACTTAATTTTACTTAATTTCCCTTTTTTTAAATGCACTGTTTCCACTATCAAAGGATATTCAATTTGTGTAATACACGGTTAAATGTAACCTTCATTTTACCATGTTTGGAAAACAGATTCAAAAAATAATTGTGATCACATTGTTTACCATTGGATTCGTTAACCCGGCACATGTTTTGTCTAAAAAACTGGAATTGACATGGTGTCCTTCCAGCTTATCACTGACCTCTCAGGGACATTCTTTCAGGAGAGCACAAAGGAGGGGGTCACATCTGCGTACATGACACACACAAGCAATAGAACTAAAGGTCCCAGCATTCGCACACACATACACCAATATCTCTCTAAAATCGCTTACATTTTCCCATTTGTACACAACACATGCATATCATTCTATGATCAGATGGGCAGCCAGAGTGCTCATCCCATCTTCCCTCTCTGAAAACATATAAAGTATTCTGTTTTACCTCTCATTTCTCTGTTTCTGACTTTTACTAGTTGTAGTGCCTGACCCCAAATTCATCCCACAACTTAACATGACAATGTCCCTTTCTGTCTAGTGTTAATGTCACCCTTGATCCATCCTGCTCACATAGATAGCTGTTTCTCTAGCTGTTTACTGTGCATGATTCTTAGTCCCTATGGCCTTTGGTAACCCAGTTACCCATTGTGGATCCATGTCCACTCTAACCATTAATCTAGGGGCTCAGTATAGGCGGAACCGCACCTTTGGTTCATATAAAGCGCTCCTCTTACGCTGGGCACTTTTGAGGGTCTCTTACCCTTCATTCCCTTAATTCAATGCCCATAATGACTGGCCAGTCTTCTCTCTTCTCTACGTGTGCCTATACCCTCTTGCCTCTAAACTACTTTATCTAGCAGATTTACTACATATACCTGTGAACAGCACTATTCTTTCCATTCTTATCTATAACACTTCAATGGACAATAGACAGGGACAACATAACATATAACCACCAATCAATACAGTTCGATTAAGGGGAGTAAAATAGGTACCCTTTGTCCCGAAAATGCCTTACCGATCAAGGATGTCTGATAACTCAAATGTAAGCAAAACGCTTACCTCAGCCGGCTGATTATCAGAAATTCCCAGATCGTCTCAAGCTCCTCGTTTCGGATACTCAGGGTCACCTGGAATCCCCTCCTAAGGCAAAGCTCGCCATGCTGACTTGGTTAAATTGATGATAGGCAACTCCTATCCTCATATTAATAAGTGGTTTCAAATTAATAATAACTACTGCAGTAGGGAACAGACACAAAAGATACACTCAGCATCTTTCCAAATAACTGTTCTGCCTTACTATGACGCAATTGAAGGTTTTTATGCACATGATTACATAGGTATCACATTAATATTACAATTGTACGTTTATGGTAACAAGGGGCGTTACATAGGCAGGCTAATTCTAATCAGGACTCAAAAGAATGTAAACATGTACTGAAAACATTATTAGTGCTGTGTGCACAGTGAGGGCAGTGCGCGATACATACAAAATACAATACAATTATATACAGAACTTACAAATTTCCATTACAATAGTAAGTGGTCTTGCTATGCAAGAACACTTAACTAGAAAAGCTACAATTTCTGGGGAAATTGTGAAAAGTGTTCTTGCTTCTACAACTGGAGTGGATGGAGTAACTGGGTGGAGTGGCTTGAGTAACTGCTGTGTGGTTGGAATGGCTGGAGTTACTGTGAAAAGTGTTAAAAAGCTTAATATTTTAAAAAGTATAAATAGTATTAAAACAGTTGAAGTCCCATCATTAGCTGAAAGACCTGAACTTTTTTTTTTTTTTCAAAAATTATTTTTTTTTTTTAAATATATATATTTTTTTGATGGGGTGGTCATAATGTTTTGGCTGATCATGGGGGGGGGGGGGGTCATAATGTCAGCTTTTGTCACCTCCCACTCTAGTTTTGAACATTTCGCAATTCATTCCTATGGGACCAATTTCGCCGCAAAAACGACGATATTTCGTGAACCATTCGGTGAAACGTTCTACAAAGTAATAGCACAGCAATTAAATGACTGATTTCAGGTTCACACTGGTATTTTTCAGCTTTTCACAAAGTTCCACAAGGTATAGCACACCAATTAAATGACATTGAACATTTCGCCATTCATTCCTATGGGACCAATATTGCTGCAAAAACGACGATATTTCGTCAACCATTCGTCGAAAAAAGTTCCACAAAGCAATTGCACACCAATTAAATGACATTGTGACCGGATTCACACTGGTAATTTTCAACTTTTCACAAAGTCCCACACAGGATCGGATTCGGGAGGGGGGGCAACGGGGCAATTGCCCCCTCTGAGAAACGGCGTGACGTTTAGGGGGGCGCCAGTATGTGTCACTGGCTGCCTCCTCCTAATTTTATCTTCCTGTGTCCCCCAGGCTCCAGCTGCCATGTTCAGTGTCCGGTGCCCTGTGATTGGGCGTATGGGGGTCACGTGAGGCGTAGAGCTGGCCTGTCCATGATTGCTCCTGAAGTCCCGCCTCTGCACATGACCCCAATATGCCCAATCACAGAGCGCTGCGCCGGACACTGAACATGTCAGCTACAGCGCGGGGAAGAGAAGCACTGTGAGCCGCCGCTGTCTTCTCCTCCTCCGGACTGATGCAGGCCAGCCAGACACGAAGGTGAGTGAGACTCCCTCGTGACAGTCATGTTACTGGCCCCGGGGAGGAGGGGAGAGAGATAGAGAGAGAAAGTCAGTTAGTGTAGTATGGAGGTCAGTTAGTGTAGTATGGGGGTCAGTTAGTGTAGTATTGTGGTCAGTTAGTGTAGTATGGTGGTCAGTTAGTGTAGTATGGGGGTCAGTTAGTGCAGTATGGTGGTCAGTTAGTGTAGTATGGGGGTCAGTTAGTGTAGTATAATGGTCAGTTAGTGTAGTATCGTGGTCAGTTAGTGTGGTATGGTGGTCAGTTAGTGTAGTATGGTGGTCAGTTAGTGTAGTATAATGGTCAGTTAGTGTAGTATGGTGGTCAGTTAGTGTAGTATGGTGGTCAGTTAGTGTAGTATAACGGTCAGTTAGTGTAGTATGGTGGTCAGTTAGTGTAGTATGGGGGTCAGTTAGTGTAGTATAATGGTCAGTTAGTGTAGTATGGTGGTCAGTTAGTGTAGTATAGTGGTCAGTTAGTGTAGTATGGGGGTCAGTTAGTGCAGTATGGTGGTCAGTTAGTGTAGTATGGGGGTCAGTTAGTGTAGTATAATGGTCAGTTAGTGTAGTATGGTGGTCAGTTAGTGTAGTATGGTGGTCAGTTAGTGTAGTATAATGGTCAGTTAGTGTAGTATGGTGGTCAGTTAATGTAGTATGGGGGTCAGTTAGTGTATTTTCTGCCAGTGCCCCTCCCGAGACTAGGCTCTGGATCCGCCCCTGGTTCCACAAGGTAATAGCACACCAATTAAATGACATTGAACATTTCGCCATTCATTCCTATGGGACTAATTTTGCCGCAAAAACAACGATATTTCGTGAACCATTTGGACGAAACGTTCCACAAAGTAATAGCACACCAATCGGGAACAATCCACACGTTTCGGTATATTACTTGTCTATGTAGTGTAAAAACTGTGGGAGGAGTTAGGGTGGTAAATTTGGCTATAATAAGAAGAAGAAGAAGAATATATATGTGAGATAATAGTGACTTGGTTAAATTGATGATAGGCAACTCCTATGCTCATATTGATTAGTGGTTCCAAACTAATAATAACTACTGCAGTAGGGAACAGACACAAAAGATACACTCAGCATCTTTCCAAATAACTGTTCGGCCTTATTATGACGTAATTAAAGGTTTTTATGCACATGATTACGTAGGTATCACATTAATATTACAATTGTACGTTTATGGTAACAAGAGGCGTTACATAGCCAGGCTAATTCTAATCAGGACTCAGAAGAATGTAAACATGTACTGTAAACATTATTAGTGCTGTGTGCACAGTGAGTGCAGTGTGCGATACATACAAAATATAATACAATTATATACAGAATTTACAAATTTCCAATACAGTCTCCCCTCTTTTGATCAATATTTTGATTACTAACCATACCTGCTATCACCTTTAACCTGGAACCTTCAAAAGCTTAGGTGGTGGTAGTCCTGGCCAAAGAGGCAAAAACTCCATTGTGGAGAAAATAATAGCTGAGCAACTTTTTTCATTACCAAATGACTTTTCATTGTGAAAAACAAATGATTGATAAGACATATTTACAGAGTACAGGCTGTACACTCCTGTGGCCAGAATGGCCTTCTAGCTGAATTGTGGGCATGCTGACTTATCAGCATATGTAAACACAGACAATTCTACATAAAATGGAAGACATACAAAAGACAAATATGACTTCAACATGGCTGAACTACTTTTCAAATATATATATATATATATCCTTTACAATTAAAGTAATTGTACCCACCCCCATCAAATCATTCTTTGCAGCTATTACCTTTTGTACCACCACCCCCTCCCTTTAGAATGTAAGTTCTACGAGCAGGGCCCTCCTGTACCTTTTGTATTGAACTGTACTATAATTGTGTTGTCCCCCTTATACATTGTAAAGCGCTGCGTAAACTGTTGGTGCTATATAAATCTCCTATAATAATAATAAGTAATTGAATCAAAAAGTACCCTAGACTGTGATCACAAGAGGGAAACAAATCAAACGCAGAGATTTCTTTAATTTAGTCATTTTTGCAGTGTCTGGTGTGGATCCAGGTGACTTTTCCTTCAAGTTTTGCAAAAACTGTACATGAAATAGATGCTGTATTGAGTCTCCAAACATTTCCTTATATATAAATGTCTCTTAACAATCCACAAGTCACCTGGCTTTAGTTTTAGATCCTTCCAAACTTTTAGGATCTGGAATTGGAGAGAAAACACATAAATGAGTTTGTCAAAAAACCTTAAGGCTCGGTTCACACTGGGACGACTTGTCAGGCGACCTAGGTCGCCTGACAAGTAGCGTCCCGTTCTGTACAATGGAACCGTTCTAATCGGTGCGACGCAAGTCGCTCTGACTTAGAAAAAGGTTCCTGTACGACTTTGGGGGCGACTTGGGGCGACTTGCATAGACTTCTATACAGAAGTCATTTTGCAAGTCGCCCCGGCAGTCGTGTGCAGGTCGCCTCGGTGAGGCGACCTGCAAGTCGTGCCGCCTCTGGTGTGAACCGAGGCTAAAAGATCAGCAACATTATCTGTGAGATCCGAATGGAGGACTTCAGCTGCTGAGACAAAATATAAGCAAGTGAGTAACACACTCCCAAACCAAATCCCACAGGGAGAGAGTCCAACATCCCCCTTAGGGGCTTCATAAATTATAAGAAAACATTCAGGCAAAAGTTTTCTAGTTTCTTACTCTACTTTGTCCACTACATTGTAGACAGTAGGGGGTGTAAAAATAAAACCTCAAAACTTCTAGTAAGGACTCTCCTATAAAAAATGATTTCCTCTGTTACTCTCTGTACTTTCTGGCACTCTGTACTTACAAACTACTTCTGATAACACTTTTTACTGTGGCCTTTGCCACATTCTGCGCAGCAAATATACAGCTAACTAAGTGTTTGTCTAATGAAAGGTTTAAAAGATGAGTTTGTTCATGTACAAATCTAACAATGAAAAATGCGTACATTTGAATCCAGACACCTTATTGCCTCTATTGGAGGAGGCTGGAGACAAAGGAAGACACATGTGTTAAATTGATGGTGTAGGAATCAGTTGCTGTGAGCCCAGTAGCATTTGCCACTGGACATCCAAAAAACATGTCCATACAGACAAAATGCATACTTGTAAGATCCTGACTTGGGCATCTGGATATATCTTTTTTGTGATCTCTGGAAGGGATGTTCAGCCTTTGGTAACACCTTTGGTAACAGGTAAAACAAGAAGTGGTATGTTATAAAAACAACTGTGGATAACCCTGGCTGTATCCCATGCTCATTTACTAAGGCAGCCATAACTTCTTGTGACTGATGACTGGGTTCATGTGTCGAGCTGGAGGGAAAAGAGTGGCTGGCAGACATAAATGATCACCTTTTCCATAGTCCTGTTTCATAAGAAGTTGCCCCCTGTGGACCACTTGTTCTTCTTGTTCTGGGGTCCTTAAAGTTGAATTATTAATCCCAGCTATACTGGGCCAGAACTAGGGTGGAATCTGTGAGTTGCACAGACCCATCAAGTGTCCGGGGCTGTAAATGCAGCATCCTTAGTCACCTGGTCTGCTTCCATGTGTGAGCTTTAAAGTTAATATGGCTACCTCAGCAAGAACCTGGAAGGCTGAAAACAGACGATCAAATTAACTTGGCATGCTTGGTTGGTTTACCTGCCGAAGTAAAAACAAACTTCTGGCCCTTTAAATGGAACCAAAAGCTCTCTATATCTTGACTATCTATATAAATATACACTCTTTTTATAGCTCACAGGCTTTGCTAAAACATGGAGCTCTGCTTCTTGAGTTGGGGAAAAAGGATCCAATGACTTTGAATACAGAGTATCCTTCTGGGTGATAAACTGCATACTCAAATCTACAAAAAATGTAATATCTGGGTCTTCAGGGAGTGTGTCCCGCACTGGGCTCACAGCAACTGATTCCTACATCATCAATTTAACACATGTGTCTTCCTTTGTCTCCAGCCTCCTCCAATAGAGGCAATAAGGTGTCTGGATTCAAATGTACGCATTTTTCATTGTTAGATTTGTACATAAACAAACTCATCTTTTAAACCTTTCATTAGACAAACATTTAGTTAGCTGTATATTTGCTGTGCAGAATGTTGGACCATTAAAAATTAAATGTTTGACCAAAACAATAACTAACTTTGTCTAATAGCACCTTTGCATAAAAGCTACAGCTCTGATATATCGGGGTGAACCCTTTATTACTGGGTCCAGCTTGTATAAATATATTACAATGGCTTGTTTTCTATCATGCTATTTGTGTAAGAACTCCAGTTTCATGTTTCAAAAGACAACTTCTTCCTGGCAATATTATAATAAATGATAACAATACCCTGCGGTCATGCAGAGATGCCCATAAATCCAAAATATTCTTCTGATTATACCACGGCACTTACAAGAAAAAGTGGCACATCATTTCACAATCCACACATTCTGCTTTGGATTTCAAAAATAAAAATGAATAAAAACAAAAGGACCAAGAATCTGCATGATGGAGCACCAAGCATCAAAAACTATAAAACAACTGGCTGCAGGTGACATCTATCCTAACAGGGTGTGTGGACTTGATGTGATGGGTCTGTTATATTTAAATTTTATTTATTATTACTCTTACATCATGGACCGCACATCAAGTTATTAATAACAACCTCATCTTAATCGTTTTTTCTCTCAATAAGGGCTTATTGTATAAATGTAAAATTACAAAATTGTTATTTTAATCTAAACTAATCCCATTCATTACAAATTTCCCCAATAACCTGGATTTCATTTCCAATCAAAGGTTGTCTAAACCAGTTTCAATATATCTATATTAATAAAATTGTTAAACTCATATTAGAAATGAATACTCATTATTACTTAATTTTACTTAATTTCCCTTTTTTAAATGCACTGTTTCCACTATCAAAGGATATTCAATTTGTGTAATACACGGTTAAATGTAACCTTCATTTTACCATGTTTGGAAAACAGATTCAAAAAATAATTGTAATCACATTGTTTACCGTTAGATTTGTTAACCCGGCACATGTCTTGTCTAAAAAACTGGAATTGGCATGGTGTCCTTCCAGCTTATCACTGACCTCTCAGGGACATTCTTTCAGGAGAGCACAAAGGAGGGGGTCACATCTGCGTACATGACACACACAAGCAATAGAACTAAAGGTCCCAGCATTCGAACACACATACACCAATATCTCTCTAAAATCGCTTACATTTTCCCATTTGTACACAACACATGCATATCATTCTCTCACTTTCTTTTAACTCTTTAATATTTCCCTGCATAAATTCTGCATTCCTTATTTTGTTCAGATATCTTTTATATCTAGCTTCTATGATAAGATGGGCAGCCAGAGTGCTCATCCCATCTTCCCTCTCTGACAACATATAAAGTATTCTGTTTTACCTCTCATTTCTCTGTTTCTGACTTTTACTAGTTGTAGTGCCTGACCCCAAATTCATCCCACAACTTAACATGAAAATGTCCATTTCTGTCTAGTGTTAATGTCACCCTTGATCCATCCTGCTCACAGAGATAGCTGTTTCTCTAGCTGTTTACTCTGCATGATTCTTTATTTTTTAACAGAAAATTTTTTATTGAACAAATCAGCAGAACAGTACAAAGTTTAATACAGACATTGTAGTGGGAATAAAAACAGTAAAATTGACCCTTAAACAATAGCTGTTATTTATCAGAAATTCCAGGTGTGCAAACATCAGAAGTTTAACTCAACCAGACCTCTCAAAGCTCAAATCTTCATACATTTTGATAGTATAAAATGAGTGGCCCAATATTCAACTAAACCTGGTAGGGACAGCAGGGGGGAAGGGAAGCGGAGGGGGGGGTGCGGGGGGGGGGAGAAAAGGAAGGAAGGAGGGGGAGAGGAAGAAAGGAAGAGAGGGGGAGGGGAAGGAGGGATGAGAAGGGATGGGATGAAAGAAAACAGGCATAAAAAGAAGAGACGTGAGATATAGGATATCCTCTGTTATTTTCCCCGTCCTATGGGGTAGGGGGATCAGGGTCTCCGGAGGCATCGATCCAGGACGACCAGATTTTATCGAACTTCCCTGGGCATTGCCTACTTTCATACGTTAATTTATACAGGGGGAGTACCTTATTCACAGACCTTATCCACGAGGCCAAGGTAGGAGGCTCTACCATTTTCTACCGCAATAGAATTTCCCACCTAGCATAGTACAATGCGAAGGTTAGACACAATTTGCTATACTTATCACCCTCAACATCTTCCAAATGACTGAGCAGTAGTATCCGGGGATCCGCCTGCAAGTCTGATTCTATGACATTGACAGTGTGGATGCCACCGCTGACCAAAAGAGTCGGAGACAGGGACACGACCAGACCATATGCCAGAAAGTACCCACTTCCTGTCTGCATCTCTGACAATTGGGATCTCTCTGAGGGTAAATACGCGCCAACCTCTGTGGAGTAAAATACGCCCTGTGTAGGAACTTGAATTGAATGAACCTATCCTTTGCAGCGATCATGGAAGGAATGTAGGATTTTAAACACTCCTTCCATTCCTCCTCATCTAACGAGGGAATATCAACCCTCCACTTTTCCCAGGTTTTAGTTAGTTTGGCATCATACTCCACTGTCAGGTACAGGTATAGTGTGGAGAGGGGCTTCCCCATCACGCTGGAAGTCAAGAGCCTTTCAATAGAGTCCGGTTCCAGAATGAGGGGGGCAGGGAACTGAGCCTCAAAGGCGTGCTTCAGCTGCCAGTATCTAAACTGGAAGGAGGCAGGAATAGCAAAGGATTGTCTAAGGGCTTGAAAAGTCATAAGCCTGCCATCCTTGACTATGTGCTTTAGTGTAAGAATTCCCTTTTTTGCCCAGAGAGAGGGGTCCGGTAAAGTATAAAAATGGGGTAGCATAGGGTTGCCCCACAGGGGCATGTGAGGTGAAATGTGATTAGGTTTCCCATATATTTTCCTGGCCTCCTGCCAAACCTTTACAGTGGTACGCATCGGGGTCGTCATGGACAAACTGGCCCTGAGACCCCGAAATGGGAGATTACTCAAAGCAGCAAAGGAGCCCAGAATGGCTGCCTCCAAAGTGACCGCGGGATTTTGCGTGGGTTGGGAGAACCACCACCGAATCGTGACCAGAACTGCAGCCCAGTAGTAGATTTGGAAATTCGGTAGCGCCAATCCCCCTCCCGAGAGAGGGAGATATAAGATCTGCTTGGCCACCCTGGGTGGCCTCCCAGCCCAGACAAAGTGTATTAACAGGCTTTCCAGCCTCCGGAAAAAGGTCCTAGGGATGGGTATGGGTGTATTGCGAAGGAAATATAGATATTTGGGAAGGTAAATCATTTTTAGCAAGTTGACTCTGCCAACAGGAGTCAATGGAAGGGAACGCCAAGCAGAGCATTTAGCCGTAAGTTGTGTCATGAGTGGACGCAAATTGTTGTCAATGTAATCTTGAACCTTACCGCTAATTTTTATCCCCAAATATTTGAAACCATCCACCCATTTATGTTGCGGGTGTGGTACCCTTGGGGTCGAGGGATGGAGCGGGTATAGGATCGACTTGTCCCAATTGATGCGAATCCCCGAATACCGACCGAATCGATCAATCAGATTGAGTGCAGTCTGCAAAGAGGACGACGCATCCGCTAAATAAAGCAGAGCATCGTCCGCGTAAAGCGATAACTTCTCCTCAATGGGTCCTACCTGAAGACCCCTTACCCCAGGGTCGGCCCTCAACAATACAGCCAGGGGCTCCACTACCAGAGCAAATAGACCCGGGGCGGTATGAGTAGCACAACGTGGGGTTTTTCCCTGGCTTGGGTATCACTACAATGATTGCTTCACTCATCGTGTCTGGAAGTTTCCCCAGGCGCGATGACTCAGAGAAGAGGACCTGTAGTTTGTCAGCTAGTTCTGTGGCATATTGTTTATAGAACTCTACAGGGATGCCATCAGGTCCCGGAGTTTTCCCTGTCTGCATTGATTTAAGTGCCCGTAGTATCTCCAAGGACGTAATTGGAGCATTAAGCTTGTCGCGATACGTTACCGTAAGGGTTGGGATATCGATGTCATCTAGATATGCCCCCAGATCCTCCCCTCTATAGTCTACCCTGGACCTATAGAGAGATTCATAAAATTCCGCGAAGCAACAATTGATCCCTTCCGGTGTGTGGAGCAACTGTCCCGAGGAGTCTCTAATATGTGAGATGCTCATCCCACCTGCCTGTTCCCTAGAGAGCCAGGCCAACAAACGGCCAGACCGCTCTCCCTGCTCAAAAATCTGCTGGGATTGAGCCAACATTTTCTTCTGAGTGAGAGATGTACGGAGACGAACCACCTCCTTCGTCAACAGTTGTAGATGCGAGTAGTGCGCAGGGTCCCGGGTACGAACAAACAGAGCCTCCGCACTACACGCCTCCCGCTCTGCCTTCACTAAGTCTGCTCTACGCTCACGTCGGACCCTGGCAATGATGGCCTGGTAGTGCCCCCTCGTCGTGGCTTTGAAGGCATCCCACACTACCGCGGAGTCAGCAGAGCCCACATTTATAGCCCAGAAGTCAAGCAGTTTCGTTCTAAACTGGGAGTCTACTGCGGTGTCTGAAATCCAAAATCTGGAGAGCCTCCATATCCTTTCTATTGAGCCTAGGGAAAGATCCAAAGACAACAACAAGGGTGCATGGTCGGAAATTCCCCTAGGCAATATTCGTATGTCTGTGACCCGTGGGAGAACCTGAGTCCTTGCGAAGACCAAGTCTATGCGGGAAAACGTTCTGTGGGAGGCCGAGTGGCATGTGTATGCCCTAGATTGGGGGTGACGCCACCTCCAGACATCAGTCAGGCCATAGGTATCCGCCCACTCAGCCAACCCAGAGCAATGACCTCCCGCAGGAGTTAGCCTGTCCAAATCTGGGTCAGGGACCAGATTAAAATCCCCCAATATGACATTGTTATCAGAGGCAAAGTCGGCCAGCTTACCAGTGATCTGATTGAGCACCTGCAAGGAGGCCGGGGGGGCAAATATAAGCCCACAATAGTCGATGTTAGAGAATAAATTTTTGCGTGGATAATAACATACCGTCCGTCAGGGTCCAGGGCCAAATCCAAGAGCCGAAAGGGAAGTGACTTCAGCACCAGTATAGTTACACCCCTAGAAAATGTGGAGTGCGTGGAATGGTAGTGGTGTCCCACCCATGGTTTTTTAAGGGCCAGAATTCTACGACCTGTTAGGTGCGTTTCCTGGAACACACATATGTGTGGATTATAAGACTTAATGAATTGGAACACCAGGGAGCGTTTAACCGGGGAATTCAGTCCCCTGGTGTTCCAGGAGATGATGTTAAGTGAGGACATGGCCATTGATAGTGTTAAGAGTATTAGAATCAATGGAAATCTCGGCTCTCGGACTGGACCCCGGGACCCAAACCGGACACATTTGTAGACAGTGTAATGCTGATGAGTCAATTATTTTGGTATGAATAACAAACAAAAACAAAACCAAACCAAAAACAGATAAAGGATCCCAATAATCGAAGCAGATAAAAAAGGCCCCAATAGGGGAACTTACCCCCCCCACCCAACCCCCCAAAACTGAGGCGGGTTTCAATCCCGAACTTATTCAGCTCGCCGGCTGCAACAGAGGGTCCGTGGAAGAGGCGAACTCACCCCCCCCGAAACTTCACACGGGGGGGGAAACAGCATTTCAAGCGGCTTATACAGTTGAGAGCTCCGTTTGTAATAAAACAGACTGTGGGGGTGTATAAAGTCAGATGAAGGGGAAATATCCGAAAGTGCGACCCTACAGTAAAGTCTGTTCATCGTTGGGTGAAGATACTGAACAGAAGTGTTCCTAGCACCCCTAAAGAGAACAAGCCGTTGTAAAGGAACTTCATATGTCAACGGTCTCCTGACCAAATTGTTTGGCAGGGGTATTATCTTAGAATTTCCCTGAAAGGGGTAACAAACGTCTCCTCCCAAGGCTGCCCACACCATGGATTGAACTGAGCATAACTTATGCAATGAAGGAAGTCATCCATGTGGGAATACATATATTACCTCAGACCTGAGCCAGGGCTATGGTGAACAAACAATGAAGGATCTCACCTTACATGCCAGGTAAACCTTCAGCGGATCCGTGGTAGCGAGTCCATCCAGGTTGAGGCCTCCCTTGGAGAGGTAAAGAAACGAGTTGTCTCGCCATCCTGGACTCTCAGGCGAGCAGGGAAAAGTACACTGTAACGAATGTTGCGTGATTGTAGAGCTGCCTTGACTTGGTCAAAAGGATTTCCTGAGCTTCTGGGTCTCTACCGTATAATCGGGGAAGATCATCAACTTCGTGTTCTGGAATCTGAGGTCCCCAGCGTTTCTAGAGGCACGGAGAACTTCGTCTCTGTCTCTAAAATTAAGTAGACGTAGAATGAAAGTGCGAGAGGGGGATCCAGGAGGCCCCGGCTTAGGTGGGATGCGGTGTGCCCTTTCCACCGTGTAGTAAGGTGACCAGCGGGCCTCAGGTAGAAGGTCACGGAGCAAGCCCTCTATGAAGGAGGTAGGGTTACTCCCCTCCACCCCCTCCGGTAAACCAACAATGCGAAGGTTATTACGCCGGTTCCTGTTCTACGCGTCCTCGGCTCTATATTCAAGGGCCTTTACTTTACTTTGGAGAGTACGGAGTGATGTCTCATGTTCCGTAATGGTGTCTTCGGTGGTGCTCAGTCTTTGCTCCGTCTCAGTGACTCGTGATCTGATTTTATCTATGTCTTGATGGATTAGACCCATGTCCAACTGAACTGCTTCGATCTTTGTTGTTAGTGTTGATTGGCAAGTTGCGATGGCTGCCATGACGTCCACCAGCCAGGGGGGACAACAGTCACCCGACTCCATAATATCTGTCTGTGGGACTCTGTGGGTGGTGCGTACCTTAGGGACCTCCGGAGGGTGGCCGGTGGGGGTCTGGGGGGAGTCTGGCTGCGGTGGGAAGGTCAACTTCTTACCCCCTTTACTGTATCTTGCGCTGGAATTCCGGCGCCTCATTCAGGTGGTGGGGGCCCAGGTCCGGGCAGTATTCAAGGATTAGTATAGGGGGCCTGTCTGTGAAGTCAGGGGTATTCAAGCAGCAGGTATGATAAAGTCTGTGCCCCCCTAGGAGACTTCTCCCCTCATCTGTAAGCAAATGGCACAGGAGGCGCTGACACAAGCTTACAGGGATAGTCAAAGGAACGTGGGTGCTCCAGGATCTGCTCCTGTGGCTTGGCAGCGTCTCTCAGCGATCACAGGGCCCCTTGCACTAGGCCAGAAAGACACAGCACTCCACCCTTTGATCCGGTGGCCCTGGGGCTCCAGGAAAGGCCGCAGTCGCGGCCTAGTAAATCGCGGGGGGGGGGGAGATGTCAGGCCCAGGACATGGCCCAGATACAGTCCAGGATGGCCTCTCCTGGCCTCACCAGTGGTCCGCAGCAGTCAGTAAGGCCCGATGTGCAGTCCGATCGCGGCAGGGGGTTCCCGGTTCGCCGCGCGGCCCGTCAGGAAAGGCCGCGGCTTCGGCCTAGTAGCCCGCAGTAGGCCGGGTCCCCAATCTCACACCAAAAATCCAAACTTGCCCCAGATCTCAGCAGGGATAGGGTCCCCTATCCCCTACTAGGCAGCAGGAGTGAATTTAGAGCGGTTTTAGAGTCGATGGATCCGGATTTCTGTGCGGATCGGCGGAGCTCTCTGAAAAAACGCCGCTTACAGCGCCATCTTGGCCATGCCCCCTGCATGATTCTTAGTCCCTATGGCCTTTGGAAACCCAGTTACCCATTGTGAATCCATGTCCACTTTAACCATTAATCTAGGGGCTCAGTATAGGCGGAACCGCACCTTTGGTTCATATATAGCTCTCCTCTTGCGCTGGGCACTTTTGAGGGTCTCTTACCTTTCATTCCCTTACTTAATTCAATGCCCATAATGACTGGCCAGTCTTCTCTCTTCTCTACGTGTGCCTATACCCTCTTGCCTCTAAACTACTTTATCTAGCAGATTTACTACATATACCTGTGAACAGCACTATTCTTCCCTTTCTTATCTATAACACTTCAATGGACAATAGACAGGGACAACATAACATATAACCACCAATCAATACAGTTCGATTAAGGAGAGTAAAATAGGTACCCTTTGTCCCGAAAATGCCTTACCGATCAAGGAAGTCTGATAACTCAAATGTAAGCAAAAGGCTTACCTCAGCCGGCTGATTATCAGAAATTCCCGGATCGTCTCAAGCTCCTCGTTTCGGATACTCAGGGTCACCTGGAATCCCCTCCTAGGGCAAAGCTCGCCATGCTGACTCAGTTAAATTGATGATAGGCAACTCCTATCCTCATATTGATTAGTGGTTCCAAATTAATAATAACTACTGCAGTAGGGAACAGACACAAAATATACACTCAGCATCTTTCCAAATAACTGTTCTGCCTTATTATGACGCAATTGAAGGTTTTTATGCACATGATTACATAGGTATCACATTAATATTACAATTGTACGTTTATGGTAACAAGGGGCGTTACATAGGCAGGCTAATTCTAATCAGGACTCAAAAGAATGTAAACATGTACTGAAAACATTATTAGTGCTGTGTGCACAGTGAGGGCAGTGTGTGATACATACAAAATACAATACAATTATATACAGAACTTACAAATTTCCATTACAATAGTAAGTGGTCTTGCTATGCAAGAACACTTAACTAGAAAAGCTACAATTTCTGGGGAAATTGTGAAAAGTGTTCTTGTCTCTACAACTGGAGTGGATGGAGTAACTGGGTGGAGTGGCTTGAGTAACTGCTGTGTGGTTGGAATGGCTGGAGTTACTGTGAAAAGTGTTAAAAAGCTTAATATTTTAAAAAGTATAAATAGTATTAAAACAGTTGAAGTCCCATCATTAGCTGAAAGAGCTGAACATTTTTTTTTTTCAAAAAGGGTTTTTTTTCTTTTAAAATATAATTATTTTTTTTTTGATGGGGTGGTCAAAATGTTTTGGCTGATCATGGGGGGGGGGTCATAACGTCAGCTTTTGTCACCTCCCACTCTAGTTTTGAACATTTCGCAATTCATTACTATGGGACCAATATCGCTGCAAAAACGACGATATTTCGTGAACCATTCAGTGAAACGTTCCACAAAGTAATAGCACACCATTAAAATGACTGATTCCGGATTCACACTGGTATTTTTCAGCTTTTCACAAAGTTCCACAAGGTAATAGCACACCAATTAAATGACATTGAACATTTTGCCATTCATTCCTATGGGACCAATATTGCCGCAAAAACGACGATATTTCGTGAACAATTCGTCGAAAAAAGTTCCACAAAGTAATAGCGCACCAATTAAATGACATTGTGGCCGGATTCACACTGGTAATTTTCAGCTTTTCACAAAGTTCCACACAGGGGCGGATCCGGGGGGGGCAACGGGGCAATTGCCCCCTCCGAGAAATTAGTGTGATGAGCAGGCCAGTCAGGGCCCAGGGACGAGTGTGCGGGTGGGCCAGTCAGCGGGAGTTGGCAGGTGAGTGAGCTCCTAGCGTGGGGGTGCCGTGGCCCCGGGCGTGACGTTTAGGGGGCGCCAGTATGTGTCACTGGCTGCCTCCTCCTAATTTTATCTTCCTGTGTCCCTGGGCTCCAGCCGCCATGTTCAGTGTCCGGAGCCCTGTGATTGGGCGTATGGGGGTCACGTGAGGCGTAGAGCTGGCCCGTCCATGATTGCTCCTGAAGTCCCGCCTCCGCACATGACCCCCATATGCCCAATCACAGAGCGCTGCTCCGGACACTGAACATGGCAGCTACAGCGTGGGGGAGAGAAGCATTGTGAGCCGCCGCTGTCTTCTCCTCCTTCGGATTGATGCAGGCCAGCCAGACACGAAGGTAAGTGAGACTCCCTCGTGACAGTCATGTTACTGGCCCCGGGGAGGAGGGGAGAGAGAGAGAGAGAAAGTCAGTTAGTGAAGTATGGGGGTCAGTTAGTGTAGTATGGGGGTCAGTTAGTGTAGTATGGTGGTCAGTTAGTGTGGTATGGTGGTCAGTTAGTGTAGTATGGGGGTCAGTTAGTGTAGTATGGTGGTCAGTTACTGTAGTATGGGGGTCAGTTAGTGTAGTATGGTGGTCAGTTAGTGTAGTATAATGGTCAGTTAGTGTAGTATGGTGGTCAGTTAGTGTAGTATGGTGGTCAATTAGTGTGGTATAATGGTCAGTTAGTGTAGTATGGTGGTCTGTTAGTGTAGTATAATGGTCAGTTAGTGTATTTTCTGCCAGTGCCCCTCCCGAGACTAGGCTCTGGATCCACCCCTGGTTCCACAAGGTAATAGCACACCAATTAAATGACATTGAAGATTTCGCCATTCATTCCTATGGGACTAATTTTGCCACAAAAACAACGATATTTCGTGAACCATTCGGACGAAACGTTCCACAAAGTAATAGCACACCAATCGAGAACAATCCGCACGTTTCGGTATATTACTTGTCTATGTAGTGTAAAAACTGTGGGAGGAGTTAGGGTGGTAAATTTGGCTATAATAATAATAAGAAGAAGAAGAAGCAGAAGAAGAAGAAGAAGAAGAAGAAGAATATATATGTGAGATAATAGTGACTCGGTTAAATTGATGATAGGCAACTCCTATCCTCATATTGATTAGTGGTTCCAAATTAATAATAACTACTGCAGTACGGAACAGACACAAAAGATACACTCAGCATCTTTCCAAATAACTGTTCTGCCTTATTATGACGCAATTGAAGGTTTTTATGCACATGATTACATGGGTATCACATTAATATTACAATTGTACGTTTATGGTAACAAGGGGCGTTACATAGGCAGGCTAATTCTAATCAGGACTCAAAAGAATGTAAACATGTACTGAAAACATTATTAGTGCTGTGTGCACAGTGAGGGCAGTGTGCGATACATACAAAATACAATACAATTATATACAGAACTTACAAATTTCCATTACAATAGTAAGTGGTCTTGCTATGCAAGAACACTTAACTAGAAAAGCTACAATTTCTGGGGAAATTGTGAAAAGTGTTCTTGCCTCTACAACTGGAGTGGATGGAGTAACTGGGTGGAGTGGCTTGAGTAACTGCTGTGTGGTTGGAATGGCTGGAGTTACTGTGAAAAGTGTTAAAAAGCTTAATATTTTAAAAAGTATAAATAGTATTAAAACAGTTGAAGCCCCATCATTAGCTGAAAGAGCTGAACATTTTTTTTTTTTTCAAAAATGATTTTTTTTTTTTTTTTAATATATATTTTTTTTTTTTTGATGGGGTGGTCATAATGTTTTGGCTGATCATGGGGGGGGGGTCATAATGTCAGCTTTTGTCACCTCCCACTCTAGTTTTGAACATTTCGCAATTCATTCCTATGGGACCAATTTCGCCGCAAAAAACGACGATATTTCGTGAACCATTTGGTGAAACGTTCCACAAAGTAATAGCACACCAATTAAATGACTGATTCCGGATTCACACTGGTATTTATCAGCTTTTCACAAAGTTCCACAAGGTAATAGCACACCAATTAAATGACATTGAACATTTCGCCATTCATTCCTATGGGACCAATATTGCTGCAAAAACGACGATATTTCGTGAACCATTCGTCGAAAAAAGTTCCACAAAGTAATAGCACACCAATTAAATGACATTGTGGCCGGATTCACACTGGTAATTTTCAGCTTTTCACAAAGTTCCACACAGGGGCGGATCCGGGGGGGGCAACGGGGCAATTGCCCCCTCCGAGAAATTAGTGTGATGAGCAGGCCAGTCAGGGCCCAGGGACGAGTGTGCGGGTGGGCCAGTCAGCGGGAGTTGGCAGGTGAGTGAGCTCCTAGCGTGGGGGTGCCGTGGCCCCGGGCGTGACGTTTAGGGGGCGCCAGTATGTGTCACTGGCTGCCTCCTCCTAATTTTATCTTCCTGTGTCCCTGGGCTCCAGCCGCCATGTTCAGTGTCCGGAGCCCTGTGATTGGGCGTATGGGGGTCACGTGAGGCGTAGAGCTGGCCCGTCCATGATTGCTCCTGAAGTCCCGCCTCCGCACATGACCCCCATATGCCCAATCACAGAGCGCTGCTCCGGACACTGAACATGGCAGCTACAGCGTGGGGGAGAGAAGCATTGTGAGCCGCCGCTGTCTTCTCCTCCTTCGGATTGATGCAGGCCAGCCAGACACGAAGGTAAGTGAGACTCCCTCGTGACAGTCATGTTACTGGCCCCGGGGAGGAGGGGAGAGAGAGAGAGAGAAAGTCAGTTAGTGAAGTATGGGGGTCAGTTAGTGTAGTATGGGGGTCAGTTAGTGTAGTATGGTGGTCAGTTAGTGTGGTATGGTGGTCAGTTAGTGTAGTATGGGGGTCAGTTAGTGTAGTATGGTGGTCAGTTACTGTAGTATGGGGGTCAGTTAGTGTAGTATGGTGGTCAGTTAGTGTAGTATAATGGTCAGTTAGTGTAGTATGGTGGTCAGTTAGTGTAGTATGGTGGTCAATTAGTGTGGTATAATGGTCAGTTAGTGTAGTATGGTGGTCTGTTAGTGTAGTATAATGGTCAGTTAGTGTATTTTCTGCCAGTGCCCCTCCCGAGACTAGGCTCTGGATCCACCCCTGGTTCCACAAGGTAATAGCACACCAATTAAATGACATTGAAGATTTCGCCATTCATTCCTATGGGACTAATTTTGCCACAAAAACAACGATATTTCGTGAACCATTCGGACGAAACGTTCCACAAAGTAATAGCACACCAATCGAGAACAATCCGCACGTTTCGGTATATTACTTGTCTATGTAGTGTAAAAACTGTGGGAGGAGTTAGGGTGGTAAATTTGGCTATAATAATAATAAGAAGAAGAAGAAGCAGAAGAAGAAGAAGAAGAAGAAGAAGAATATATATGTGAGATAATAGTGACTCGGTTAAATTGATGATAGGCAACTCCTATCCTCATATTGATTAGTGGTTCCAAATTAATAATAACTACTGCAGTACGGAACAGACACAAAAGATACACTCAGCATCTTTCCAAATAACTGTTCTGCCTTATTATGACGCAATTGAAGGTTTTTATGCACATGATTACATGGGTATCACATTAATATTACAATTGTACGTTTATGGTAACAAGGGGCGTTACATAGGCAGGCTAATTCTAATCAGGACTCAAAAGAATGTAAACATGTACTGAAAACATTATTAGTGCTGTGTGCACAGTGAGGGCAGTGTGCGATACATACAAAATACAATACAATTATATACAGAACTTACAAATTTCCATTACAATAGTAAGTGGTCTTGCTATGCAAGAACACTTAACTAGAAAAGCTACAATTTCTGGGGAAATTGTGAAAAGTGTTCTTGCCTCTACAACTGGAGTGGATGGAGTAACTGGGTGGAGTGGCTTGAGTAACTGCTGTGTGGTTGGAATGGCTGGAGTTACTGTGAAAAGTGTTAAAAAGCTTAATATTTTAAAAAGTATAAATAGTATTAAAACAGTTGAAGCCCCATCATTAGCTGAAAGAGCTGAACATTTTTTTTTTTTTCAAAAATGATTTTTTTTTTTTTTTTAATATATATTTTTTTTTTTTTGATGGGGTGGTCATAATGTTTTGGCTGATCATGGGGGGGGGGTCATAATGTCAGCTTTTGTCACCTCCCACTCTAGTTTTGAACATTTCGCAATTCATTCCTATGGGACCAATTTCGCCGCAAAAAACGACGATATTTCGTGAACCATTTGGTGAAACGTTCCACAAAGTAATAGCACACCAATTAAATGACTGATTCCGGATTCACACTGGTATTTATCAGCTTTTCACAAAGTTCCACAAGGTAATAGCACACCAATTAAATGACATTGAACATTTCGCCATTCATTCCTATGGGACCAATATTGCTGCAAAAACGACGATATTTCGTGAACCATTCGTCGAAAAAAGTTCCACAAAGTAATAGCACACCAATTAAATGACATTGTGGCCGGATTCACACTGGTAATTTTCAGCTTTTCACAAAGTTCCACACAGGGGCGGATCCGGGGGGGGGGGCAATTGCCCCCTCCTAGAAATTAGTGTGATGAGCAGGCCAGTCAGGGCCCAAGGACGAGTGTGCGGGTGGGCCAGTCAGCGAGAGCTGGCAGGTGAGTGAGCTCCTAGCGTGGGGGGTGCCGTAGCCCCGGGCGTGATGTTTAGGGGTGCGCCAGTATGTGTCACTGGCTGCCTCCTCCTAATTTTATCTTCCTGTGTCCCCGGGCTCCAGCTGCCATGTTCAGTGCCCTGTGATTGGGCGTATGGGGGTCACGTGAGGCGTAGAGCTGGCCTGTCCGTGATTGCTCCTGAAGTCCCGCCTCCGCACATGACCCCCATACGCCCAATCACAGAGCGCTGCGCCGGACACTGAACATGGCAGCTACAGCGCGGGGGAGAGAAGCATTGTGAGCCGCCGCTGTCTTCTCCTCCTCCGGACTGATGCCGGCCAGCCAGACACGAAGGTGAGTGAGACTCCCTCATGACAGTCATGTTACTGGCCCCGGGGAGGAGGGGAGAGAGAGAGAGAAAGTCAGTTAGTGTAGTATGGGGGTCAGTTAGTGTAGTGTGGGGGTCAGTTAGTGTAGTATGGTGGTCAGTTAGTGTAGTATGGGGGTCAGTTAGTGTAGTATGGTGGTCAGTTAGTGTAGTATGGGGGTCAGTTAGTGTAGTATGGTGGTCAGTTAGTGTAGTATGGTGGTCAGTTAGTGTAGTATGGTGGTCAGTTAGTGTAGTATAATGGTCAGTTAGTGTAGTATAGTGGTCAGTTAGTGTAGTATGGTGGTCAGTTAGTGTAGTATGGTGGTCAGTTAGTGTAGTATAATGGTCAGTTAGTGTAGTATGGTGGTCAGTTAGTGTAGTATGGGGGTCAGTTAGTGTATTTTCTGCCAGTGCCCCTCCCGAGACTAGGCTCTGGATCCGCCCCTGGTTCCACAAGGTAATAGCACACCAATTAAATGACATTGAACATTTCGCCATTCATTCCTATGGGACAAATTATGCCGCAAAAACAACGATATTTCGTGAACCATTCGGACGAAACATTCCACAAAGTAATAGCACACCAATCAGGAACAATCCGCACGTTTCGGTATATTACTTGTCTATGTAGTGTAAAAACTGTGGGAGGAGTTAGGGTGGTAAATTTGGCTATAATAATAATAATAAGAAGAAGAAGAATATATATGTGAGATAATAGTGACTCGGTTAAATTGATGATAGGCAACTCCTATGCTCATATTGATTAGTGGTTCCAAATTAAGAATAACTACTGCAGTAGGGAACAGACACAAAAGATACACTCAGCATCTTTCCAAATAACTGTACTGCCTTATTATGACGCAATTGAAGGTTTTTATGGACATGATTACGTAGGTATCACATTAATATTACAATTGTACGTTTATGGTAACAAGGGGCGTTACATAGGCAGGCTAATTCTAATCAGGACTCAAAAGAATGTAAACATGTACTGAAAACATTATTAGTGCTGTGTGCACAGTGAGGGCAGTGTGCGATATATACAAAATACAATACAATTATATAAAGAACTTACAAATTTCCATTACGGTCTCCCCTCTTTTGGTCAATATTTTGATCACTAACCATACCTGCTATCACCTTTAACTTGGAACCTCCACACGCTTAGGTGGAGGTAGTCCTGGCCAAAGAGGCAAAAACTCCATTGTGGAGAAAATAATAGCTGAACAACTTTTTCATTACCAAATGACTTTTCATTGTGAAAAACAAATGATTGATAAGACATATTTACAGAATACTGGCTGTACACTCCTGTGGCCAGAATGGCCTTCTAGCTGAATTGTGGGCATGCTGACTTATCAGCATATGTAAACACAGACAATTCTACATAAAATGGAAGACGTACAAAAGACAAATATGACTTCAACATGGCTGAACTACTTTTCAAATATATATATATCCCTTACAATTAAAGTAATTGAATCAAAAAGTACCCTAGACTGTGATCACAAGAGGGAAACAAATCAAACACAGAGATTTCTTTAATTTAGTCATTTTTGCAGTGTCTGGGCTGGATCCAGGTGACTTTTCCTTCAAGTTTTGCAAAAACTGTACATGAAATAGATGCTGTATTGAGTCTCCAAACATTTCCTTATATATAAATGTCTCTTAAAAATCCACAAGTCACCTGGCTTTAGTTTTGGATCTTTCCAATCTTTTGTCTCCAGCCTCTTCCAATAGAGGCAATAAGGGGTCTGGATTCAAATGTACGCATTTTTCATTGTTAGATTTGTACATAAACAAACTCATCTTTTAAACCTTTCATTAGACAAACATTTAGTTAGCTGTATATTTGCTGCGCAGAATGTCGGACCATTAAAAATTAAATGTTTGAGCAAAACAATAACTAACTTTGTCTAATAGCACCTTTGCATAAAAGCTACAGCTCTGATATATCGGGGTGAACCCTTTATTACTGGGTCCAGCTTGCATACATATATTACATTGGCTTGTTTTCTATCATGCTATTTGTGTAAGAACTCCAGTTTCATGTTTCAAAAGACAACTTCTTCCTGGCAATATTATAATAAATGATAACAATACCCTGCGGTCATGTAGAGATGCCCAAAAATCCAAAATATTCTTCTGCTTATACCACTGTACTTACAAGAAAAAGGGGCATATCATTTCACAATCCACACATTCTGCTTTGGATTTCAAAAATAAAAATAAATAAAAACAAAAGGACCAAGAATCTGTATGATGGACCAGAAAGCATCAAAAACTATAAAACAACTGGCTGCAGGTGGCATCTATCCTAACAGGGTGTGTGGACTTGATGTGATGGGTCTGTTACATTTAAATTGTATTTATTATTACTCTTCCATCATGGACCGCACATCAAGTTATTAATAACAACCTCATCTTAATCGTTTTTTCTCTCAATAAGGGCTTATTGTATAAATGTAAAATTACAAAATTGTTATCTTAATCTAAACTAATCCCATTCATTGCAAATTTCCCCAATAACCTGGATCTCATTTCCAACCAAAGGTTGTCTAAACCAGTTTCAATATATCTATATTAATAAAATTGTTAAACTCATATTAGAAATGAATACTCATTATTACTTAATTTTACTTAATTTCCCTTTTTTAAATGCACTGTTTCCACTATCAAAGGATATTCAATTTGTGTAATACACGGTTAAATGTAACTTTCATTTTACCATGTTTGGAAAACAGATTCAAAAAATAATTGTGATCACATTGTTTACCATTAGATTTGTTATCCCGGAACATGTTTTGTCTAAAAAACTGGAATTGGCATGGTGTCCTTCCAGCTTATCACTGACCTCTCAGGGACATTCTTTCAGGAGAGCACAAAGGAGGGGGTCACATCTACATACATGACACACACAAGTGTTAGATTCAACTTTTAAATAAGTTGCTTTAAGTTTATATTGCTTTGTCAAATTATTGCTTCTATAAGAAAGATGACACGGAGTCAGGTATGTCTGTATCACAGTTCTGAGCATAAAGGACTGCTGCCTTTACTTCTTTCAAAGGCCTTTTTATAGGCAGCTCTACAAGCAGTAATCTTATCGGCATTACCAAATGAGGTTAAGGTACAAAGAGTTTCTCATCAGCGAACATGTAATGATTATTCAGCAGTTCCAAATTCCATCTAGATACAGATTGATACGTACGCAGAAGAGAAAAGCACAAACAATTTAAATAGAACAATTGATACGTACATAGGTAAGAAAGGAGCACAAACAATTTAAATAGAACAATTGATACGTACACAGGTAAGAAAGGAGCACAAACAATTTAAATAGAACAATTGATACGTACACAATTACAGTGGAACTCTAAGTCATTATTTCAACCCTATCAATTTTCCCCTTTGACATCATCCTCTCCCTCCCCCTGGGTCCTCATGAATAAGTTCTAGTCAGTTTTTCCCCAGAGTCCTTTCCCTGACCGCGAGTTGTCAGAGGGGTAGAACCCATCCCCCTAGGTATTACCAACATCTTAAAATTCAAGAAGAGGAGTTTTATAGGAGTAAGGTGATGTCAATACACATTTATCGGTATGTCCTGTCTATTCTCCTAATTTTCCTATTTATTTTCCTGTATACACATATATTTGTGATTGTAAGTGATATTAATATTAGAATAATAATTACCATTGGACTTAACAACCAGTGAAAGGTATTGGTTGCTGTTGTCGTGAATATTCAGTCAGAATAAGTTGTGCCTTTTTAAGGACAGGTTTCCCGCACAATAATTATCCTTGAGTAATTTTTAACGAAGATATTTTTAAGATACAAAATCAATCTATGTGACGCAGTCTATACTTGTGAAACTTATTCACGGAGACGTGTGGTCACACAAAATAGAAATTTTATTGGTAAACAAACACAAATAATCACATGAAATTAAGATACCGATTGCGTTACATGAACGTCTTGAAAATCAATAAAAACACTTGCAAGAATGGCCGTACCGTCCCTTTGACATAAGACCACCATGATAACTTCTCGGTAGAATCAATAACCTTGTGAACTTGACAATTAAACAGAACATCTGTATTTCACACGTACAACCGTTACTTTACTGCAGGTAAGTAAGTGGTTAAAATTGTGAAATAAATTAGACGTTTGCTTTGTCAATAAATGTGGCAACTATGCAAAAAGAAAAATATAATGAAAAATTTGAATCTTTAGAGAAAAATCTACAAGGCGGTTATTGATTCGGGAGAATGATTATCAACTGTATAATATTCAATACATCAATATTTGTGAGAACATATCAATATTTGAGAGAACATGCAAAATAAAATCAACATGACATAATTACCCATTCCAGGATGGCTGCAATTCCTATGGGCTAGTTACCAGAGTTAAGATGGCTGCCGTAGTTTCAAAATGGATACTCCTGAAGAGGATTTACTTCTTGTGACCTCCGAGTTCTAAGTATTAGGTGTTGAGGAATTTTCATGAATGTAAAGAGATGTATTCAAGCATGGTGCATGAGTGTCAGTCTGGGAGTGTGTGTGTCCCCCAGTGTCCCCCCTCAGGGTGAATCCCTGAGCTCTCCCCCTGAGCTCTCTCCTCCTTCCGTTTGTTCGTTCTCCCGTTGGTTGGTCCTGTCTCCCATCTTCCTTGCCTCTAAATACCATTTCAGATAATAAGACCATAAAAATTATAATGGCTCTGCCCAAAAGGAGGTGGCTCACTTCCCATTGGGTTAGGAGACTTAATTATTAACTTCCTCTGGAAATTTAGTGAGTTCAAATAATACCACCTTCAACCACCAGGTGTCTCACACATGTTTTGAGTCCATCCTTTTAAATTAATACGTCCTATTTTCATAAGGTGTATAATGGTAAGGATAGGTATATACTTTTAAATATTCTGGTACTCGGTCTAATGTAAAATACACTCAGGATACGTTTGATTAATCATCATTACATAACTTGGTTATATAACTGTATCTCTATAAATGTATATCTGTAAACTGGTCTATCTAGGAAACACACACATTGTTATATATTTCATCAATACCACATAAAATGATTATCTATATGGGTACCTGTATAACTTCTGGTATCTCCACTGAACATTTGTTTATCTTAAGTGTAGGCTACAACCTTATATGATTATAATCATGATTATATGTTTTTCCTAATACTAATTCGTTACCTAAAACACTTCTACTTATAAAATCACACTTTCATATACATTTCCTTCATAGCAAAGTTGTTGGATCCGCCGACGCCAACATTATAATGTCTCTGTGACCTACAATGTCAGAGATAGTTTAAAATGACTTATGATAACCTTATTGATACCTTATATTATTTTTGACTAGCACAATATTCAACTTTCACTAATGTGTTGAGAGGGACCTTGAACATTCTCACTGGGTGTTTAGAACTGACTTGTTTGTATAAACCATCCTTAAAGTTCATACAATGGCTCTGTTAACCAAGGTGTTAGCTATTTAAACAGTTCTTCATTCGAACACAATAAGTGAGGTTATCTCTATGCGAGATACCCTTGTGTCCTGTGGCAGTTTTTGTTTCTTCACAAAACCATGTAAATATCTCCTTGTTTTGTGACAGGAATAGTCTTTGTTCCAACAGCTTCCTTTACAATACATGCTTGTAAAAGTCTTCAATATTTGAGGTAGTAGAGACAGGCTTGGTCAAACATGAGAATGTCCATTTTATCCTAAAAGTCCCCAAGAGGGCAGCAGTTCAACTATTTAACATCACAGTTCATCTACTTGGTGAGGCCTAAGCATCTCTCATGTTTCTGCCAGTAAATATAAAATATATTTCTTCCTGAATTCACAACAAATCCCCCTTTGTGAAGTGTTCAAATGCCGGGAGTCGTTTGAAAGACTTCACCAATGCAAAACGTTGAAGAAATATGGCTTCATTCGGGTCTTGTAAATCTAGCTGTGGAGATGGATCCGTATTGTGGATCTATGTTTAAAGGGTGTAGGCACCTTCGTGTGGGTGTAATTCTTTGAAGGTAAAACACAAATTGGGTTGGTGATCGATGTGTGCATCTCAGGGCCGTCATCCGTTGGTTGGCGGGAAATGGATCACTTCGGGCACCTTTGGGTCTTGGCCGTCCTGGGAGGTTTGTCCGTGTAGACTGGCCATCAGTGGTGTTCCGGAATCCCGCATACGGTTCCTTCGCTGGATGTTTCACACACGTTGGGCTCTCGGTTCTGTTGACCGGCTCATGGACATCTTAGTCCTGTAAGGGAAAATGGATTCCGTTAGAAAAGACATATATAGTCTCCCTTTTTTTTTTTTTACATGATCTGTGTTTGAGATCTCAATGTTAAGCTGGTATCCTGGGCTTCCTTAGAGCCTTTTTTTTTTTTTTTTTTTTTTATTGTGTCATCAGTCCTTTAAGTAAACGCTCTGGATAGCAGGACAATGTATGAAACATTTGCTCTGGGAGACAAAGCTTCAGGGCTTATTAACATGAGGACATTTCTTTACAGCTGTGGATACCAGACATGAATGACTGACTGACATTCTTCAGAACCATTTTTTTTTTTTTTAGCTTACTTGTAGCGGTTCTGGAATAATAACAATTAAAACATTTAAGTTTGACAGGTGATACTTATTGTCAGTACTAAGATATTTGACATTATATTCAACCTTCTACTTGTGAGGAATAAAACAAATAAAATCTCCCCCCTTTGGGGTGTCAATACAATTCATTTGAGGCAATCAAACTACCTTATGCGGGTGACTCCTCATCTTTTACCAAAATATCAAACCATTTAGGCCTCCTGATATTAATGTCTTTAGGATTCGGTCTTCCTCTGGAATCACCGTCTTAGGCGACTTCTTGAAATTAGGCTGTTTGGAGCGACCTGTGTATGTCAGAGGAATGAAGTGACCACTGAAAAATAGGAGAATAATTAATATAACAATATAACAACCACCATCCCCCGGTAGGGATTTCAGGATCCTCATTACTGTGACCTGGGGAAAAACATGGTGTTAGAACTTCTGTCTCCTATACCTTTATTCAGTGCATTCCTCTGATTTATTTTACCATAGGCGCTTCAAAGGCTCTGTGGCCCTTGGTTGGCCACAGGATTTGCCCCTTGAAGAAATGCTATTCACGTTCCGTACAGCAATAAAACCGTGTAACATATTCATAATTTGAACGATTTTGGATTTTGCATTGCTTACGGGTTGATCAGAATTGGGTCGTGGGACCCGGTTTCTGTGCCTTCTAGGGACTACTGGCTCAGTTTGATCAGACATATCCCCATCAGAACCACTGTCTTCATTTTGGGATATTTGTCTGGGCCTTAGTTGCTCCCTATTTTTCCAGGGATTTTGGGGTGTCCTACCCCGTGATTGCTCCCTATTTACCTGTGTAGGCCCCCGGGGCCAATTACACTGGTGAGGGTGTCTACCCTTAGGTCTAAATCTGACCCGTGGAAGATACACCCTATAGTTTCTTTCAAACTTTGGGCCAGGATCCCATGGGTGATACTCCTGAGGTGGTCTTTGCTCCCCCCTTCTATTTGGTGGGGTATCTGGTCTCCTGCTAGGGAAACTCTTTGGCACGTCTCCTCTGACTATGTCAGCGTATGTCTTTTTCTGGGTTTCACCATGTACTGATTTAGGAGATACATGAATTTCATTCACAAATTTATTTGAGGGCTCAGGCCCCCCTTTGTTTTCATCAGTCTGTTGGAAAGAATACAAATTGTTACTCTCTTTTACCAACCACTCTGGTGGACACCCCCCTTTGTAACCTTTTGCTAAACTCACTTTTATGTAGTTAGGTAGGGCCTTGGAAGATGTGGATTTAAACTCATGGTGGTTGTGATCTGGCTCCTTTTCTGCTACGTGGGAAGCACTTTTGATCACAGCCAGATTTTCGAGGCCTAAAACTGATAGGGTATTTTCATAGGTCTCGATGTGGTCAATAACGCACATGGATCCCTCTTCCTTAAAGTCTGGGACAGCATAATTTACAAATTTTATTATTTCTGAGGTGTCTTGTTTAGGGGTGTCTGGCTTTTTCTCTGATCCCAAAGAAAATTGATTAGACCCCCTTTCATGTGGTGGTTCAATTTTTACCCCCCTTTGCTCTACAGATGGCTTGGGGTAGGATATTGGTTCTTTTTCTGATTCCTCCTCATTGTCTGACTCCCAACTTTCATATTCAGAATCAGATTCAGAGTCAGATTCTGAAGTCCTGTCAGACTCGTCACTAAAGACTGGGACAGGATCATTTACAAATTTTATTATTTCTGAGGTGTCTTGTTTAGGGGTGTCTGGCTTTTTCTCTGATCCCAAAGAAAATTGATTAGACCCCCTTTCATGTGGTGGTTCAATTTTTACCCCCCTTTGCACTACAGATGGCTGGGGGTAGGGTATTGGTTCTTTTTCTGATTCCTCCTCAGTGTCTGACTCCCAACTTTCATATTCAGAATCAGATTCAGAGTCAGATTCTGAAGTACTGTCAGACTCGTCGCTAAAGACTGGGACAGCATCATTTACAAATTTTATTATTTCTGCGGGGTCTTGGTTAGGGGTGTCTGTCTTTTTCTCTAATCCCAAAGAAAACTGGTTAGATCCCCTTTCATGTGGTACTTCACTTTTTACCCCCCTTTGCTCTATAGATGGCTTGGGGTAGGATATTGATTCTTTTTCTGATTCCTCCCCATTGTCTGACTCCCAACTTTCATATTCAGATTCAGAGTCAGATTTTGAAGAACTGTCAGACTCGTCACTAAAGACTGGGACAGTATCATTTACAATTTTGATTATTTCTGCGGGGTCTTGGTTAGGGGTGTCTGTCTTTTTCTCTAATCCCAAAGAAAATTGGTTAGATCCCCTTTCATGTGGTGGTTCACTTTTTACCCCCCTTTGCTCTACAGATGGCTTGGGGTAGGATATTGATTCTTTTTCTGATTCCTCCTCATTGTCTGACTCCCAACTTTCATATTCAGAATCAGATTCAGAGTCAGATTCTGAAGTACTGTCAGACTCGTCGCTAAAGACTGGGACAGCATCATTTACAAATTGTATTATTTCTGCGGGGTCTTGGTTAGGGGTGTCTGTCTTTTTCTCTAATCCCAAAGAAAACTGGTTAGATCCCCTTTCATGTGGTACTTCACTTTTTACCCCCCTTTGCTCTATAGATGGCTTGGGGTAGGATATTGATTCTTTTTCTGATTCCTCCCCATTGTCTGACTCCCAACTTTCATATTCAGATTCAGAGTCAGATTCTGAAGTCCTGTCAGACTCGTCACTAAAGACTGGGATAGGATCATTTACAAATTTTATTATTTCTGAGGTGTCTTGTTTAGGGGTGTCTGGCTTTTTCTCTGATCCCAAAGAAAATTGATTAGACCCCCTTTCATGTGGTGGTTCAATTTTTACCCCCCTTTGCACTACAGATGGCTGGGGGTAGGATATTGGTTCTTTTTCTGATTCCTCCTCAGTGTCTGACTCCCAACTTTCATATTCAGAATCAGATTCAGAGTCAGATTCTGAAGTACTGTCAGACTCGTCGCTAAAGACTGGGACAGCATCATTTACAAATTGTATTATTTCTGCGGGGTCTTGGTTAGGGGTGTCTGTCTTTTTCTCTAATCCCAAAGAAAACTGGTTAGATCCCCTTTCATGTGGTACTTCACTTTTTACCCCCCTTTGCTCTATAGATGGCTTGGGGTAGGATATTGATTCTTTTTCTGATTCCTCCCCATTGTCTGACTCCCAACTTTCATATTCAGATTCAGAGTCAGATTTTGAAGAACTGTCAGACTCGTCACTAAAGACTGGGACAGTATCATTTACAATTTTGATTATTTCTGTGGGGTCTTGGTTAGGGGTGTCTGTCTTTTTCTCTAATCCCAAAGAAAATTGGTTAGATCCCCTTTCATGTGGTGGTTCACTTTTTACCCCCCTTTGCTCTACAGATGGCTTGGGGTAGGATATTGATTCTTTTTCTGATTCCTCCTCATCGTCTGACTCCCAACCTTCATATTCAGAATCAGAGTCAGAATCAGATTCAGAGTCAGATTCTGAAGTACTGTCAAACTCGTCCCTTTCAGGGATGCGTATCTGAGTATTACCCTGGGGCATAAACTTCATTTGTTCTATTAATTTTTCTAATTGCTTAATTAGGGATTCCTGCCAACTTCCTGAATTTCCACTGCCTATTACTCGGCAACTTCCTAAATTTCCACTGCCTATTACTCGGCAATTTTCGCCAGGAGACTCGTTTTCCTGCAGAAAACTCTCCCTCTCCTCTATTAATTGTTCCCACTTTTTACTTATTTGGTGGAGTCCGTCCATAATTGTTTTAGCGTCCTTTTTTGCTTGTTCAAATTTATCTAGAAAATCTAAGATATCATCTTTCTGTTGGGTACTTTGATATTTGAACTCATTATGAAGATACATCAGGATAAGGCATAATTCCACAAGAAGGCGATCACGCCTTTTTATTCCCTTTACCTCAGGGAATCTGTCTGTGAGTCCACAGATTTGCCATCCTACAGACCACAAGCGCTTTTTTACATTATTGGCGTGGTTTCTAAGGCCTTTAACAAATACTTTTAGATCAGACTCATTAGACAAACTTTTTCCGACTTGATCCGCCATTTCCATTTTATAAATTATTTCCAACATTTCCTGTACCTGTATCAATTCTTCCTGAGTGCTCATACTACCACTAAGGGCTGACTCTTGATAGTCCCCATCAACATAAAATTCACTTTGACCAGACATTTTGGCATAAAAAATTTAAAAAAAAATTAAAAAATTAATAATTAATAATTTCATGCAAAATATTATGTATGTCACCACCATAACTATGATTGATCTTGTACAAAACATCGACGTTTTTCAGCTCAGTGCCTCCATTATGTCGTGAATATTCAGTCAGAATAAGTTGTGCCTTTTTAAAGACAGGTTTCCCGCACAATAATTATCCTTGAGTAATTTTTAACGAAGATATTTTTAAGATACAAAATCAATCTATGTGACGCAGTCTATACTTGTGAAACTTATTCACGGAGACGTGTGGTCACACAAAATAGAAATTTTATTGGTAAACAAACACAAATAATCACATGAAATTAAGATACCGATTGCATTACATGAACGTCTTGAAAATCAATAAAAACACTTGCAAGAATGGGCGTACCGTCCCTTTGACATAAGACCACCATGATAACTTCTCGGTAGAATCAATAACCTTGTGAACTTGACAATTAAATAGAACATCTGTATTTCACACGTACAACCGTTACTTTACTGCAGGTAAGTAAGTGGTTAAAATTGTGAAATAAATTAGACGTTTGCTTTGTCAATAAATGTGGCAACTATGCAAAAAGAAAAATATAATGAAAAATTTGAATCTTTAGAGAAAAATCTACAAGGCGGTTATTGATTCGGGAGAATCAATATTCAGTACATCAATATTTGTGAGAACATATCAATATTTGAGAGAACATGCAAAATAAAATCAACATGACATAATTACCCATTCCAGGATGGCTGCAATTCCTATGGGCTAGTTACCAGAGTTAAGATGGCTGCCGTAGTTTCAAAATGGATACTCCTGAAGAGGATTTACTTCTTGTGACCTCCGAGTTCTAAGTATTAGGTGTTGAGGAATTTTCATGAATGTAAAGAGATGTATTCATGCATGGTGCATGAGTGTCAGTCTGGGAGTGTGTGTGTCCCCCAGTGTCCCCCCTCAGGGTGAATCCCTGAGCTCTCCCCCTGAGCTCTCTCCTCCTTCCGTTTGTTCGTTCTCCCGTTGGTTGGTCCTGTCTCCCATCTTCCTTGCCTCTAAATACCATTTCAGATAATAAGACCATAAAAATTATAATGGCTCTGCCCAAAAGGAGGTGGCTCACTTCCCATTGGGTTAGGAGACTTAATTATTAACTTCCTCTGGAAATTTAGTGAGTTCAAATAATACCACCTTCAACCACCAGGTGTCTCACACATGTTTTGAGTCCATCCTTTTAAATTAATACGTCCTATTTTCATAAGGTGTATAATGGTAAGGATAGGTATATACTTTTAAATATTCTGGTTCTCGGTCTAATGTAAAATACACTCAGGATAAGTTTGATTAATCATCATTACATAACTTGGTTATATAACTGTATCTCTATAAATGTATATCTGTAAACTGGTCTATCTAGGAAACACACACATTGTTATATATTTCATCAATACCACATAAAATGATTATCTATATGGGTACCTGTATAACTTCTGGTATCTCCACTGAACATTTGTTTATCTTAAGTGTAGGCTACAACCTTATATGATTATAATCATGATTATATGTTTTTCCTAATACTAATTCGTTACCTAAAACACTTCTACTTATAAAATCACACTTTCATATACATTTCCTTCATAGCAAAGTTGTTGGATCCGCCGACGCCAACATTATAATGTCTCTGTGACCTACAATGTCAGAGATAGTTTAAAATGACTTATGATAACCTTATTGATACCTTATATTATTTTTGACTAGCACAATATTCAACTTTCACTAATGTGTTGAGAGGGACCTTGAACATTCTCACTGGGTGTTTAGAACTGACTTGTTTGTATAAACCATCCTTAAAGTTCATACAATGGTTCTGTTAACCAAGGTGTTAGCTATTTAAACAGTTCTTCATTCGAACACAATAAGTGAGGTTATCTCTATGCGAGATACCCTTGTGTCCTGTGGCAGTTTTTGTTTCTTCACAATACCATGTAAATATCTCCTTGTTTTGTGACAGGAATAGTCTTTGTTCCAACAGCTTCCTTTACAATACATGCTTGTAAAAGTCTTCAATATTTGAGGTAGTAGAGACAGGCTTGGTCAAACATGAGAATGTCCATTTTATCCTAAAAGTCCCCAAGAGGGCAACAGTTCAACTATTTAACATCACAGTTCATCTACTTGGTGAGGCCTAAGCATCTCTCATGTTTCTGCCAGTAAATATAAAATATATTTCTTCCTGAATTCACAACACTGTAGAAGACATTCCGCTAAATATATCCCACCAATGTGGTGCACTATCCTGTTGTATCTGTGAGGAAAGATGTACTAGTCTACCTTTGTCAATAATTGCGGATACAAGGATATTCTGTAGGGTATGTTCTAGTGTCAATTACCTACATTATAATCCTTATTCATCTCATATCCTGAATCATTTGCTACTTTAGGATCATCTATAGCCCATTCGAAAGTTGTTCTTTCCTCTACTTCAAGTATATTAATACCAGGAGTCCATGCATATATTTGTAAAACAGCAATCTTCAACAAAAAATATGTAAGTAGATATTTCATCATGTTGTTTCTCGGGTTGTTTCTTGCAATGTGATGCGTGTATCCAGGTAGGTTTTCCTTCCAGCTTTACTGAGGTGGCTGTGGTCAAGAGTACTTGGTAAGGACCTTCAAACCAGGGTTCCAATGTCTTTCTGGTGTGTTTCTTTACATATACATAATCCCCTGGTAGCAGCGTATGTGTACCTGTTATTGAATTAGGGTCTGGAAGAGAAGAATACACACTTTTGTGGATCTTAGTTAGACGTTGTTGTAATTGTATCACATATGCAGTCAAACTATCACATTGCAATTGCATACTCTGTGGAAAGTATAAACCTAATCTAGGTGCATTCCCAAAAAGTATTTCGTATGGGGATAATCCTGTTTTTCCTGTTGGAGTGTACCTTATAGAGAATAAAGCCAGAGGCAGGCATTCTGGCCAAGGCTTGTTTAACTCTTGCATGGCTTTTTGTATTTTTAGCTTTATTGTCCCATTTACTCTCTCCACTGATCCTGAACTCTGTGGGTGGTAAGGGGTGTGAAAACTTTGTTGAACCCCTAACATGGTCATCGCATTCTGCATGATTTCTTCTGTAAAGTGTGTCCCCCTATCTGATTCTATGGTTTCAGGAAGACCAAACCTAGGTATTAACTCAGTGATCAGTTTCTTAGCTGTGGCTTTAGCTGTAGCTGATTTTACTGGATAACTTTCGGGCCAACCTGAGAATAAATCGATACACACGAGGACAATTCAAAGGGGCCGCTCTTAGGCATTTGTATGTAATCAATTTGCAGTCTCTGGAAGGGGTATTGGGCCCGGACCTGGTGTTTTCGTGGGGTTTTTACTCTCTGTCCTGGGTTATTCAGGAGACAGATTTGGCAGGCTGCACAGTAGTTTCTTGCAGTGCTACTGAATCCAGGGGCGAGCCATCCTTGGTTCACAATCCTATACATGGAATTGGAACTGATGTGTGTGGGTAGGTGAACTGCCGCTGCCATTTCTGGGTACAGAGAGGCAGGCAGGCATATTTTGCCTCCTTCCCTCCATACATTGTCAAGGTCTGGTGCTGCTCCCATCCTGACCCACTTATCTTTCTCGCTCTCCCCTGCTTGCTCCTGTAATTTACTCAGCTGCTGCCATGTTGGTTCTGGGATACTCACCTCTACCGCTGCTAAGGTCTCAGGGCTTCCTTCCCCTAGAGCTGCCTGTTTTGCAGTCAAATCTGCAAATGCATTTCCTTTTGCCTCAATTGTTTTTGTGCTCGTGTGTGCCGCTATCTTCATAATGGCTACTCGTTTAACCTTTTGAAGATTGTTCAGGACTCTCTTAATCCCTTCTCCATGTTTTACAGGTGTACCTGCTGCTGTCAGATAACCTCTAGCCCTCCATATGTGGCCATAATCGTGCGCTACACCATAAGCGTAGGCAGAGTCAGTGTAAATATTCCCTTCTCGTTCTTTTAAGTATTCTAGGGCTTGTTCTAAAGCTTTTAATTCTGCTTCCTGTGCTGACATGTGGGCTGGTAAGGCCTGTGCTTCAATTACCTGCGTATCAGTCACTACAACATACCCTGTGTGATATTTACCCTTGTCATCAGCAAACCTACTACCATCTATATACAAGGTGTACTCAGCGTTTAAAATTGGTGTATCTGTAACGTGTGGGAATCCCATTGTCTCCTGTTCCATGAGCTGAAAACAATCGTGCTGATCTACTTCTTTAAACAAAAGAGTGTCAGTGTCCTCATTTCTTTTCTCACTAGTACTATTAGTACTATCATTCCCCCTTGCCAAATCTGGTGACTGAAGAGGCAAAAAGGTGGCCAAATTTAAGGTTGTACAGCGCTGAAAAGTGACATTTGGAGGTAAGAGTAAAGTGCACTGTAACCTTAATTGCCTAGCCATTGAAATTGTTTGGGCTGTACCTGAGACAAGATTGCATGTATGTCATGTGTGGTATGCACTACGACTGGATTGTCTAGAACAATCTCTGATGACTTATCTATGATAATTGACACTGCAGCTACCGCCCGTACACAAGACGGTGAACCTCTAGATACTGGATCTAATGCTGCTGAAAAGTAAGCGACTGGTCTTTGTTTTACATGTGCCTGTGTCAGAACTAGGGATGAGCCGAACACCCCCCGGTTCGGTTCGCACCAGAACCTGCGAACGGACCGAAAGTTCGCACGAACGTTAGAATCCCATTGACGTCTATGGGACTCGAACGTTCAAAATCAATAGTGCTCATTTTAAAGGCTAATTTGCACGGTATTGTCCAAAAAAAGGTTTGGGGACCCGGGTCCTACCCCACGGGACATGTATCAATGCAAAAAAAACTTTTAAAAACGGCCGTTTTTTCGGGAGCAGTGATTTTAATGATGCTTAAAGTAAAAAAAAAAAAGTGAAATATTCCTTTAAATATCGTACCTGGGGGGTGTCTATAGTATGCCTGTAAAGTGACGCGTGTTTCCCGTGTTTAGAACAGTCCCTGCACCAAATGTCATTTTTAAAGGAAAAAATCTCATTTAAAACTGCTTGCGGGTTTAATGTAATGTCGGGTCATGGCAATATGGATGAAAATCAGTGAGACAAACGGCATGGGTACCCCCCAGTCCATTACCAGGCCCTTTGGGTCTTGTATGGATATTAAGGGGAACCCCGCACCCAAATTAAAATAAGGAAAGGTGTGGGGCCACCAGGCCCTATATACTCTGAACAGCAGTATACAGGCGGTGCAAACAAGACAGGGACTGTAGGTTTGTTGTTAAGTAGAATCTCTTTGTAATTTTGAACGGGTACATTTTTAACGTGTTTAGCTCCAGCCAAAAAATCTTTTTTAAGCTTTTTGGAAAACATAGGGAAGGGTTATCACCCCTGTGACATTTGTTTTCCTGACGCCTTCATGGCAGCACACACTGGGTTGTGACTCCGCCCCCACAACCTGACAGGATTGGTTTAGCTATAAAAGTTGAAGAGAGATGACCCCCACCATTCTCTTTTTTATCCTCAACTGACAAGATGGTTGGACATCGCAGAGCCTCTTACCGCATCACCCCAGCAGGTTCAAGCCTCTCCTGTTTGGAAGTCCCTCCTGTACAGTCTCTAAAGGAGCTTCTATGGAGGGAATCCCCACTCTGGTGGTCTCAGGGGCAGCACATGGATTATCTGGCACAGAGTAAGCTTTAAAGAAGTAGTGGTCTCCACTTCTTAAACCTTCATCTCCCCTGTAAGTTATTTTTTACTTATCTTTGCATGGATATTCTTATTCTGCATTACTCTGGGCTCTGTAGTCCCACAGCGCTCAGGATGGCCGGCGGCGCGTCTCGTTCCGCATTGCGCATGCGCGGAGGAGTCAGATGGGGACAGCTTGCTGTTTTGCCAGCTCCCAACATGGCGCCGGAGCCGTCGCGGCGCTTCTGCGCATGCGCGAAGCGTCATTTTTGGCGCAACGGCGGCGGTCTATTTAAAAAAGGATTCTGGTTTTAAAAAAACAGCAGTTTGGTATTCTGCTCGTTTTTGCCTGCCTTTTCCTTGCATCCTGGAACAAAATTCCCTCTGGAGACTGGTAAGTTCTGTTTTTCCTTCCTGATCCTTCGTTACAAGGGTTTTAAAAAAAAAAATTTTTAAGGGGAAAAAAAAATAAATATATGCATAATAAATAATTAAATATATATATATTATTAGTATTAACTAGGCATATGTATATATATATATATATATATATATATATATATCTGTCCTCCTCTTTTAAAACCTCTTCCAGACCTCCTTTATTCCTGACTACCTTCCTCCTCTCTGCTCATGGAGACCACTGCCCAAGCAGACCACCCACGTCCAGTAAGGTAAGGGGCTGTCCGTATGGTAAGTATTGAAGAGAGAGAAAAAAGAGCGCACAGCTGCTGACAAGACTTCTTCTATCAGTCCTTCCAGGTCTGAATCAAGACGCAAGGAGAGATCAAGCCATGCCTCAAGCAGAAGATCCCGCAGAAGCCGATCACGCTCATCATCTCGTCACAAACACTCACGCCGCAGCCATTCTCGGCATGGCCACTCACGCCACAGTCGTTCTCGACGTAGCCGATCTCATCATAGAAGATCACCTTCGTCACATCGCAGGCAAACCCAGCACACTCGTCCCGCAGCCAATTGCTGTTGGGTATGTGGCGCTACTGCTTTGCCAGATAAACTGGTATGTCGCTCGTGCTTCAATGAAGCTACGAAGGATAGAGAATCAGACGTCAGGGAAGTAACGGACCTGATTCGGGAATCAGTCAGAGAATCTCTAATGGGGTCAACTGCACCCCTGCCGACCAGGTCAGACCCGAGTACTTCCATGGCTCCTCCTCGCTCAGCAATCGAGGCAGGGGCAGAAGAGTCTCCTTCAGATAACGAAGATCCGGAAGTACCAACAGGTTTTGATTTCACCTTGGTTGAACCCTTTGCAAAGTCTGTCAAAGAGGCCATAGGTTGGGAAGAATCCGAGGAAATACCTCAAAAAACGCGGAAATATTTTCCGAACCTGAAGAGGGACCCAGAAACCTTCCCCTTCATCGAAGAGCTGAATGATTTAATTAAAGATGAATGGGAAAGATCCGACAAGAGACCTAACTTAAACAATAGACTTGCAAAGATGTATCCTTTAAGAGAACCTAATGTCACCTCCTTAATTAATGCCCCGGTGGTGGATGCCTCTTTAATGCGTCTGGCAAGGCATGTCACCCTACCCATTGAAGATGCTGTCTCCTTCCGCGACGTCCTAGATCGGAAAATCGACCTAGAACTCAAAAAAGCCTACTCCACAGCAGGAGGCGCTTGCAGACCAGCAGTCACCACGGCAGCAGTGGGTAGAGCCATTACAGGCTGGGCTGTCAATATTGAAAAATCTCTTCAGGGAGAGATAGACTTGGAGAAAGTAATTTCATCCCTTCAGGAACTTAAATTAGCAGGCGATTTTATCGCAGAAGCCTCCGTGGACATTATTAGGTGCTCGGCCCGGGCAATGTTAGCCTCGGTGATGGCAAGACGAGCTTTGTGGCTAAAACCATGGGTAGCCGACGCAGCATCAAAAACAAATTGGTGAAGAATTCCATATGATGGTTCCAATCTCTTCGGCTCCAAATTGGATACAGCAATTTCTAAGGTGACAGGGGGAAAATCGGGGCTCATTCCCTCTGACAGGAGACCCAAGAGACCAAGAGGTCCTGCTTATAAAGGTAACCTTCCTGAAAGGTACAGAGAAGCCAAAACCTACAGACCAGGCAGAGAGTTTAAGAGAAACTGGAAGAACACACAGTCCTCTTTCCTGAGGATGCGAAAAACCAAGACCACCCCTTCTACCGAGCAACAGAAGTCCTTTTGAAGGTACGCCCGCCCATCCTCCAAGGGTGGGCGCCAGACTAAAGAAATTCATACAAATATGGTCAGAAAACATCAGGGACCATTGGACCATTTCTACGATCAGGTACGGTCACAGGTGGAGATTCCTGAACAAGATACCCAGAAACCACTTTCTGCCAACCAAACTTCCAGCTTCTCCAGACAAGAGAAGAATCCTTCTGGAATACATAATGGAACTAAAACAAAAGGAAGCAATTTTGGAGGTTCCACCATGTCAAAAAGGAAGAGGTTTTTACTCCCCTCTGTTTCTGGTAAAAAAGAAAACGGGGGATTTTCCGCCAGTACTGGACCTAAAGAGACTAAACAAAAATATCAAGTTAGAAACCTTCAAGATGGAAAGCCTACAGTCCATACTATTAGCTGTGAATCTAGGAGATTGGATGCTGTCCGTAGACTTATCGGACGCCTATCTTCACATCCCAATACACCCTGCTTTTCAAAGGTTTCTCCGCTTTTCAATCAAACAACATCACTTCCAGTTCCAATGCCTACCCTTCGGCATCTCATCAGCTCCCAGGACCTTCACCAAAGTTCTCCTGCCTCTCATCGCATATCTCAGAGAAAAAGGTCTAAGAGTACATCATTATCTGGACGATATACTTCTTCTAGCAGAAAGTCGCCAGATCTTGGTACAACACCGAGAAATCCTACTATTAACTCTGCAAAAATTTGGTTGGCTGGTGAACTGGCAGAAGAGCAAGCTTCAGCCCACTCAGAAGATGATTTTTTTAGGTGCGGAACTAGACACCATCCTAAACAGAGTACAGCTTCCTCAGGAGAAAATCATGCCTCTGATTCAGAAAATTCAGAGACTAATCTCGGTTACACACTTGCCAGCCAGAGTATGTATGAGTATCCTGGGCTCCATGTCGGCAACCCTGCCCATGATCCAGTGGTCTCAATGGCACACAAGAATCTTCCAGAATTCATTTCTGAGGCAGTGGGATGGAGTATCAATGCTTCAGCGAATCTACATACACAGGTATGTGAAGCAATCGATGTGGTGGTGGACACGTCCCAAAAATCTCAAGAGATACAAACCTCTAGTTTCTCCACAACCAGAGGTGGTCACCTCAGATGCCAGCCAGCTAGGATGGGGAGCCCATTACCAGAATCTAGCATCTCAGGGGCAATGGAAGTTCCAGGCTCATGGGATGGTATCCAATATACTAGAGCTCAGAGCAGCTTTTCAGGCACTCCTGGCCTTCACTCCATATCTGGTAGAGAAGAATGTCGTAATTCGAATGGACAACAAAGTCGCTGTAACGTATATCCAGAGGCAAGGAGGGACGAGGAGTCGCTCTTTGATGCAGGAGGTATGCCCTATCATGGAGTGGGCTCAAGTACATCTAATAGACCTGAAAGCGGTATATGTCCCAGCAGTTCAGAACATGCTGGCCGACTATTTGAGCAGGGAACTGCTCTCAAACAACGAGTGGTCATTGAGCCAACAGGCCTTTTCCCTTCTTTCAAGAACCTGGGGAACACCAGAGATCGACCTAGCAGCCACACCTGCAAACACCAAATGTCGAAGATTCCTGGCGAGAGCAGCCTTCCCGTCGGCCGAGGGGATGGATTGTTTGACCCATCCGTGGAAGTTCAAGTTGGGTTACATTTTTCCTCCAGTACCCTTAATTGCAAGGTTCCTATCCAGGCTTTGGAAATCATCAGCAACAGTAATAGCCATAATTCCTTTTTGGCCGAGGAGACCATGGTTCACAACCTTACTACAGCTCAGCTTACAACAACCGCTTCCTCTCCCAGTAACATCGGACCTTCTGTCCCAGGGTCAATTTCTACACCCAGCTCCAGAGAAGTTACACTTGACAGCATGGAAATTGAAAGGGCTCGGCTGTTAGAACAGGGATGCTCGCAGGAGGTCATTTCTACTCTTCTACAAGCAAGAAAAAACACCACCAACAAAACATACTCACAAGTATGGAATAGGTTTTGTTCTCTGGCCCAACAAAGAAAATGGAACCCAGTATCACCAGAGACACCACTGGACTTTACTCTTAAAGTCCAGATTTCGGCTCTTTCGGCTAAAACAGGCATTAGATGGGCACTACATCCGCTAGTGATTCAGTTCATGAGGGCTTGCCTAAAAATCAGACCTCCAAAGAAACCCACATTTCCAGCTTGGAATCTCTCCACAGTACTCGATGCATTATCCAAACCTCCCTTTTGGCCAATTGAATCAATCTCACTTTGGAACCTGACTTTGAAAGTAACCTTCCTTATCGCCATTACATCCGCTAGAAGGGTTTCAGAACTCAAAGCGCTATTAATAACAGAACCTTACCTAGTCTTCTATCCCGATAGAGTGGTACTAAGACCCTCGGAACGTTTCACTCCCAAGGTATCATCTTCTTTTCATTATAATCAAGATATCAACCTTCCATCCTTTACTAACAACCAGGGTGAACCTCATGCATTGGATGTTAAAACTATCATTACCAGCTATTTGGAAGCCACAGCCTCTTTCAGAAAATCAGATACTCTTCTCGTAATCCCTCACGGTCCTAGGAAAGGTCATCCAGCAACTTCCCGAACAATCGCATCCTGGCTGGTCAACACCATTAAGAAGGCATATTCATCTCAGCAACTAGCCATCCCAGAAGGCATCAGGGCACACTCAACCAGGGCAGTGGCAACCTCATGGGCAGCATACTGCAGAGTTTCACCGGAGACAATCTGTAAGGCAGCTACCTGGTCGTCAAGACATACATTTACTTCTCACTATAAGATTGATTCTGCACATCTAACTACAGCAGACTTTGGCAGATCCATTATTACAGCCAATTCCACAGCTCTTTAGTATAATAAAACTTTAATTGCACCCTCCCGACTGGCGAGTTATTTCCCAGTGTGTGCTGCCATGAAGGCGTCAGGAAAACGGAAAATTGTATACTCACCTTTCCGTAATTTTCCTTTCCTGACGCATCTTCATGGCAGCACACAGATTCCCACCCTGTCTTAAGATGATATATACTGAGAATGGTGGGGGTCATCTCTCTTCAACTTTTATAGCTAAACCAATCCTGTCAGGTTGTGGGGGCGGAGTCACAACCCAGTGTGTGCTGACATGAAGATGCGTCAGGAAAGGAAAATTACGGAAAGGTGAGTATACAATTTTCCGTTTTGCTGTCTTTCCTCCTCTTCAGAAGATTTCACCTCACTTTTTGTCCCAATAAAAAATGTTTTTTGAAAATTTGGGTTTTTTTGTGAAACAAGGATTGGAAAGCATCAGTGGAAAGGAGAATTTTTTTCCCATATTAACTCTTACAGGAGAGAATTTCCCTTCCTAGGGGTAGATTTCATCTCACTTCCTGTTGTCTCCTTCCGTTTGCAAGTAGGAGACGTTTGTAAGTTAGATGTTTGAAAGTAGGGTCCTGCCCTATATACTCAGCAGAAATTTGGGCCTTAGGTGTTGCTGTGGCCACAACACTGTAAGCCCTCGCAGGGCCCTGCTCTGAAATATTAGATCAAGAATTGTAATTACATGCCCCTGTTGAACAGGAGCTGAAAAATTAGGCCTTAGGCACTGGTGCTGGTGCCACAACACTGCAACCCCTTACAGACACTCTAGTTGGAACGCAGGAACGAGCCCTGCTGCAAAGTATTGCATCAAAAATTGTAATTACACGCCCCTGTTAGACAGGAGCAGAAAAATTGGGCCTTGGGCACTGGTGCTGGTGCCACAACACTGCAACCCCTCACAGACACTCTAGTTGGAATGCAGGAACGAGCCCTGCTGCAAAGTATTGCATCAAAAATTGTAATTACACGCCCCTGTTAGACAGGAGCAGAAAAATTGGGCCTTGGGCACTAGTGCTGGTGCCACAACACTGCAACCCCTCACAGACACTCTAGTTGGAATGCAGGAACGAGCCCTGCTGCAAAGTATTACATCAAAAATTGTAATTACACGCCTCTGTTAAACAGGGGCTGAAAAATTGTGCCTTAGGCACTGGTGGTGGCGCCCAGAACCAAAAATGTTCTTACAAGCTATCAGAGTGATGATTGAGGAGGAAGAGGATAATTACTCAGGGATAGTCACTCAGCATCAGCATAGGCAGTCTTTGAAGGGATCTGAGATTTCAAAAAAAATTATTCGGTTACATCAGCATCAGGTGCTTGGTAGCTGGTGGTGATCCAAGACTGATTCATTTTTATGAAGGTCAGTCGATCGACCGAGTCGGTGGACAGACGCACCCTGTGATCGGTTACCACGCCTCCAGCAGCACTGAATGTGCGTTCCGAAAGAACGCTGGATGCAGGACAGGCCAGTAGCTCAATTGCATACTGTGCAAGCTCTGGCCAGTGATCCATCCTCAAGACCCAGTAACCCAGAGGATTTTCGGTGGGAAAGGTGTCCAAGTCTGATCTTGCCCCTAGGTATTCCTGCACCATGTAAAACAGACGATGGCGATGGTTGCTGGAACCGATCATACCTTGGGGCTGCGGACCAAAAAATTGTCTGAACGCATCGGTCAAACGGCCACCTTCTCCACTGCTCCTTCTTTGACTGACCGAAGCCTCAGCAACACGTTGTCCAGAAACAGGAGTTTGTAACCTCCCAGTCTCTGGGAACGCGTTGCACAGACCTTTCTGCAAGGCCTCCCGAAGATGTTTCATCCTCTGCTCCCTCTGCGATGGCAAGATAAGGTCCGCAACCTTACCCTTGTAACGTGGATCAAGGAGGGTTGCCAGCCAGTATTGGTCCTTCTCCTTGATACCACGAATACGAGGATCCTTACGCAGGCTTTGCAGGACCAGGGAGGCCATGCAGCGTAGGTTTGCTGAGGCATTCGGTCCGGAGTCCTCTGGGTCACTAAGGACGACATGGTCCGCAGCCACCTCCTCCCAGCCACGTACAAGTCCATGTGTTTCTTGGGACTGATCCCTTAAAGACTGCTGCTGATGCTGAGTGCCAGGCTCCACCTCCATACTGACACAATCTTCCTCCTCCTCCTCCTCCTCGTCCTCTTCCTGTGTGATCGGCGGGCACGCAGGAACACTGTCTGGATAAAGGGGGCCTTGAGAGCTAAGGAAGTCCTCCTCTTCCTGCCTCTGTTCTGCCTCAAGTGCCCTGTCCATTATTCCACGCAGCGTGTGCTCCAACAGGTGGACAAGGGGGACAGTGTCACTGATGCATGCATTGTCACTGCTCACCATCCTCGTGGCCTCCTCAAATGGTGACAGGACAGTGCATGCATCCCTGATCATGGCCCACTGGCGTGGGGAAAAAAAACCAAGCTCCCCTGACCCTGTCCTGGTGCCATAGTCGCACAGGTACTCATTGATGGCCCTCTGCTGCATGTGCAGCCGTTGCAGCATGGCCAACGTTGAGTTCCACCTGGTGGGCATGTCACAGATTAGGCGGTTCTTGGGCAGGTTAAACTCCTTTTGGAGGTCCGTCAGCCGAGCACTGGCATTATATGACCGGCGGAAATGCACACAGACTTTCCTGGCCTGCCTCAGGACATCCTGTAAGCCCGGTGTTACGTACCTGGGATGTGAGCCTGACGTGTAGAGGAAGGCCTCTCGTACAACTCCGGCTCGCGGACCACTGGTAGTGATACAGCAGCCACAGGAGCACGGTGGGGTATGAGTGCCTATAAACAGTTCAAAAGTCTGTGTAGTAGCGGTGATCAGCAGGCAGATAGTAGATGAGCTGACACGGTGCTTGACTGGTGGCAGGCTGGGATGAACCACAGAGCAGTACCAGATGCAGGCTTGCAGGGCTGGGAGCTGTAGCAGGCTGGATGAGCGAGATGCAGGGTCAGACAGGCCGGGTCGGTAATAATCAGGCAGATCGGGCATAGACGGTAGGCAGAAGAGAGGTCAGGTCACAAGCCAAGTAGTACCGGAAGATCAGCAGACAGAATCAGCAGGCAGGATCAGAGTCTATGGGAAGCCGGGATCAGAACAGGCAGCAGGCAATCACAGGTAACAACAAGCTGGATCAGAATCAGAGGTCACACAGGAAACAGGATACAACACAGGAGCTGCAGACCAAACAGCAATGAACCTCTGTAGGAGCCCTGTTTAAATAGCCCGCCTGACTTCAGTATTAGTGACAGGTGTGTGTCTTAAAGTGCTAGTACGCATGCGTGCATGCCGGGTGCTTACATGGAAAGCCTGTCTTCCCTGACATTGCCCCCTCCCTACGGGCAACCTCCGGGTGCCCAACCGGTTCCTTTTTTGCGGGTTCCTGCGGAAGAAGGCACGGATCAAGTCTGTGGCATTTACATTTCGTGCGGGTTCCCAGGAATTTTCCTCTGGACCATAACCCTTCCACTTGATTAAATATTGTGTCTGCCCCCTTCTTTTCCTGCAGTCTAAAACAGCCTCAACCTCAAATTCCTCATCCCCATCAATAATAATAGGTGCGGGAGGACCTGGTCTATGATCCGGAAATGGATCTGGCACAACAGGCTTTAGCAAGGATACATGAAACACTGGGTGGATTTTAAAAGACTCAGGTAAGGTTAATTCAAAAGAAACATCATTAATTTTTCTCCTTACCGGAAATGGTCCTACGAACCTTGGTGCCAGCTTCCTTGAAGGACATAGCATCTTCAAATTTGTTGTTGAAAGCCATACTTGATCTCCTGGTTGCAAGATCAGTTCCCCCCTTCTTTTCTTGTCAAATGATTTCTTGCTGTCCTCCTGCGCTTTCGCGATGGTTTCCTGTAACAACATATTATTGCAAGAGAAAAAGTCCACAGTATCCTGGACGGCTGGAACGGAAGATTCTGTGACAAGATTGGGTAAGAAGGTGGGATGGAATCCATAATTAGCAAAGAACGGAGATTGCTTGGTGGCAGAATGGGTGGCATTATTATAGGCAAATTCCGCCAGTGGTAATAATGATACCCAATCATCCTGGACAAAAGAAGTAAAACAACGGATGTATTGTTCTAGGGTTTGATTAGTCCTCTCTGTCTGCCCATTAGTTTGTGGGTGGTAAGCAGAAGAGAATGAGAGTTCAATCTGTAGGGTCTCGCACAAGGCCTTCCAAAATCTGGATGTAAACTGGACACCGCGATCAGACACAATATTTGCGGGGACTCCATGGAGTCTGACAATTTCTTTTATAAACACCCGAGCGGTTTCTGCAGCTGATGGTGTACTCTTTAGAGGAATGAAATGAGCCATCTTTGTTAAGCGATCCACTACCACAAAGATAGCGGTACATTCTTCAGAAGGTGGAAGTTCAACTATAAAATCCATAGCAATCATCTTCCACTGTCTGTCGGGTATAGGCAAAGGTCTGAGTAATCCCCAAGCTTTGTTACGGGAACTTTTACTCCGGGTGCAGGTGGTGCATGCATTTACATAGGCTCTGCAGTCTTTCTCCAAACCTGGCCACCAAAATGAGCGTTGTACAAGTTCGACAGTCTTATGAACCCCAAAATGGCCTGCCAAAGGGTGGTCATGACAAACCCCTAAGATCATTGCTCGAACCTTTTTAGGTACAAAAATCTGCTTACCCCTCCATAATAGCCCATTCTTTGCTTGTAGTGTGACCCCTGGAGGACTGGGTGTTTCTGCAGAAGCTTGCTGTAACTGAGACATAAGGTCAGTGTGTAATAGTAGGAAATTTCCAGCTGGTAAAATGGTGTCTGGTATTAGGATGTCTCTTGGATCTTCGAACATGCGTGACAACGCATCAGGCTTAGTGTTCTTTGATCCGGGCCTGTACGTAATATGGAATGAGAATCTTGAGAAAAAGAGTGCCCAGCGAGCTTGGCGTGGTTTGAGGCGTTTAGCGGATCGCAGATATTCAAGATTCTTATGATCCGTGTAGATCAGAATTGGATGGGCCGCTCCCTCCAACAAGTACCTCCATTCCTCCAACGCGGCTTTGATCGCCAAAAGTTCCCGATCCCCTACATCATAGTTTCTTTCAGCTGACGTGAGTTTGCGTGAAAAGAATGCCACTGGATGGGTCACTTCTTTCAGGCCTTGACGTTGTGATAGAATGGCCCCAACTGCACTTTCTGAAGCATCCACCTCCACAATATAGGGCAAGGTGGAGTCTGGGTGACTTAAGACAGGAGCAATGGTAAACCGTCTCTTCAAGATTTCAAAAGCAGCTTGAGCCTCAGAAGTCCAACAGAAACGGATACCTTGTTTGGTCAGCTGTGTAATAGGGTGAATGATAGCAGAAAAGTTCTTGATAAACTTGCGATAAAAATTGGCAAAGCCCACGAATCGTTGTATTCCCTTCTTGTCTGTGGGGGCTGGCCAATCTAGTATCGCTGAGACTTTCTGTGGGTCCATCTTGATCCCTTCGGTCGAAATGATCAGACCTAAGAACTGGATGCTCCGTTGCTCAAAGTCGCATTTCTCGGCTTTGGCATAAAGTCCGTATTTGCGGAGGCGGCACAATACGCTTTTAACATGCTCTCGGTGCACCTCTAATGATACAGAGAATATCAAGATGTCATCAAGGTAGACAACCACAAAAATATCCAGAAAGTCTTTGAAAATGTCATTAATAAAGTACTGGAAGGTGGCAGGGGCATTACAAAGGCCAAAGGGCATAACTAGATATTCAAAGTGCCCAAATCGGGTACGGAAGGCAGTTTTCCATTCATCCCCTTCTCGTATGCGAACCAGGTTATAGGCCCCTCTTAAATCCAGCTTAGTAAAAATGCTTGCTGATTTGAGTCTTTGGAACAGTTCAGGGACTAGAGGAAGAGGGTAGCGATTTTTCACTGTTATTTTATTTAGGTCACGATAGTCCACACATGGTCTCAGGGAATGATCCTTTTTTTCTACGAAAAATATACCGGCACCGGCCGGTGAAGTAGAGGGACGGATGAATCCTTTCTGCAGATTTTCATCAATATAGTCCTTCAGAACTCCTGATTCCCGCTCAGATAAAGGGAAGATGCGCCCGAATGGAATCTCTGCCCCAGGAAGGAGCTCGATGGGGCAGTCATAAGGTCTGTGTGGAGGAAGGGTGTCTGCTCCTCGTTTACTGAAAACGTCCAGGTATTCGTGGTAAGAATTCGGAACTACTTGACATAATTCAGGGTCAGCGTCCATACACAGCAGGGTAGCAGGTGATGGTGGTGAAGTTTCCAAACAGTGTCTCTGGCAATATGCTGACTGGAACTTGACACTTCCGGATTTCCAGTCTATCTGTGGATTGTGGGCCTGTAGCCAGGGTAGGCCCAGGATGATGGGAAATAAGGGTGAAGAAATTGCGTCTAGACGCAGCAGCTCTCGGTGGTTGGTGGAGGAGGTGGTCAGCATCGGTGGGGTCTCCTTGGTTACCAGTCCAGACTTAATATGAGACCCATCGGCCAGGAATACAGTGAGTCCCTGTCCTCTGGTTTGTAGAGGAATGTGTTGCTGAGCTGCGAAGGACTGGTCGATGAAGCAGCTACACGCTCCAGAATCAATAATAGCGGTCACTGATACGGTTCTTCCTGGTAGTTGGAAGGAAACAGGCAGAGCGATATGCGCTGAGCTGGCAGACAAGGCAGGCGGGGGTGACTGCTTGAGTGAAGAAAGGGAAAGACACTTACGCAGCTTGGCAGGACAGGTATGTACGAAGTGACCGGCTTCTCCACAGTACAGGCAGAGGTTATTTACTCGTTGGCGTTGGCGTTCTTCTGGAGTCAAAGAAGAGCGAATCAGGCCCAATTGCATGGGTTTAGGCACCTCTGGAGTGGGGAAGGTGGAATTTCCAGGAGCCGGGTTAGGAGAAGCAGGGATCTTAGGTAACATCCAGGCTGGACGGAAGACTGTGTGGTTCTTTCAGACCTGCGTTCTCGTAGGCGGCGGTCAATCTGAATGGACAGAGTGATTAGGGCTTCCAGAGAGCTTGGCACCCCGACCCGAGCGAGCTCATCTTTCAGGCTTTCCGAGAGACCCACACGAAATTGATGACGCAGGGCTGCGTCATTCCAGCTAGTGTCTGCACTCCAGCGTCTAAAGTCAGTGACATAGTCCTCTGCCGCTCTATGGCCTTGCTGGAGTGTATGAAGAGCGGCTTCAGCAGTGGTGGTACGTTGTGGGTCATCATAAATCAGCGCCATGGCGTCAAAGAACATTTGCATGGTGTTTAGTTGTGCGTTGTTCTCTTCTAACAGCCGGTGGGCTCAAGACTGTGGTTCCCCTTGGAGGAGGCAAATAATGAATCTCACTTTGGTGGTTTCCAGGGAAAAAGTCTGTGGCTGGAGAGCAAAGTAGAGCTGACAGGCATTGCGAAAGGCTCTAAATTTACTCCGATCACCGGAAAACCTCTCAGGAGTAGATACACGAGGCTCAGGGGGTAACATCATTACTGTATGGCTGGCTAAAGCCCCAGCTTGGGTGATGGAGGAGGCAGGATCAGATGCAGGAGCTATGGTTGCTGGATTGGACAGGGACTGTACCCGCTCTTCGAGACGCACGTATCCTTCCTGCAGCGACTTAACTGCCTGTGTAAGAGCAGCAAGGTGCTGACATATTTCATTTACTGGAGAGGGTCCTCTTGCAGGCTCAGACATGGCTGTTTGGTACTGTTACGTACCTGGGATGTGAGCCTGACGTGTAGAGGAAGGCCTCTCGTACAACTCCGGCTCGCGGACCACTGGTAGTGATACAGCAGCCACAGGAGCACGGTGGGGTATGAGTGCCTGTAAACAGTTCAAAAGTCTGTGTAGTAGCGGTGATCAGCAGGCAGATAGTAGATGAGCTGACACGGTGCTTGACTGGTGGCAGGCTGGGATGAACCACAGAGCAGTACCAGATGCAGGCTTGCAGGGCTGGGAGCTGTAGCAGGCTGGATGAGCGAGATGCAGGGTCAGACAGGCCGGGTCGGTAATAATCAGGCAGATCGGGCATAGACGGTAGGCAGAAGAGAGGTCAGGTCACAAGCCAAGTAGTACCGGAAGATCAGCAGACAGAATCAGCAGGCAGGATCAGAGTCTATGGGAAGCCGGGATCAGAACAGGCAGCAGGCAATCACAGGTAACAACAAGCTGGATCAGAATCAGAGGTCACACAGGAAACAGGATACAACACAGGAGCTGCAGACCAAACAGCAATGAACCTCTGTAGGAGCCCTGTTTAAATAGCCCGCCTGACTTCAGTATTAGTGACAGGTGTGTGTCTTAAAGTGCTAGTACGCATGCGTGCATGCCGGGTGCTTACATGGAAAGCCTGTCTTCCCTGACACCCGGGTACCTGCCCAAGAACCGCTGCACCACCAAGTTAAGGATGTGAGCCAAACAGGGCACATGGGTCATTTGTCCCTGTCGGAGGGCAGAGAGGAGGTTGGTGCCATTGTCGCAAACCACCATTCCTGCCTTAAGTTGGCGTGGTGTCAACCACCTCTGAACCTGCCCCTGCAGAGCTGACAGAACCTCTGCCCCAGTGTGGCTCCTGTCCCCCAAGCACACCAGCTCAAGCATCTTTTGGCCTGCGTACTTGCGTAGCCCCTTGAACGACTACGGAGCACCGCTGGTTCCGAGGAAGAGGCCATGGAGGAAGAAGAAGAGGAGGGGGTGGAGGAGAGAGGTGTGTCACAATCATTAGCATTTTGGAGGTGTGGTGGCGGAACAACCTCCAACACTACTGCACCTTGTCCTGCATCCTTCCCAGCTGCCAGCAGAGTCACCCAATGCGCCGTGAAACTTAGGTAACGTCCCTGTCCATGCCTGCTGGACCATGAGTCAGCGGTAATATGCACCTTACCGCTGACCGCCCTGTCCAGCGAGGCATGGACATTGCCTTCCACATGCCGGTAGAGAGCCGGAATCGCCTTCCCTGAGAAAAAGTGGCGTTTGGGTACCTGCCACTGAGGAACCGCACATTCCACAAACTCACGGAAGGGGGCAGAGTCTACCAACTGAAAAGGCAGCAGTTAAAGTGCCAGCAATTTTGCCAAGCTAGCATTCAACCGCTGGGCATGTGGATGGCTGGGAGCAAACTTCTTTAGGCGGTGCAGCAGCTGGGGCAGGGAAATTTGCCTGGTACAATCTGACGTCGGTGTACCAAAAGCAGATTGCCCACAAGTACTTGGCTGTGACACACCTAATTCTACACCTTCATTCCTCTCAGTGCAGGTCTCAGAGAGGACTGAAGGTCTAGTGGGGTTGGAAATCTCAGCTGATGAGGAGCAAGGAGAGGTCCTCTTTGTTCTTTGGTGTGGGTCTTTTAGATGCGCTTGCCAACGAACTGCATGGCAGGTCAACATATGTCTGGTCAAGCATGTGGTACCCAAGCGGGAGATGTTTTGGCAACGTGAGATACGCTTGAGACATATGTTGCAAATAGCAGCGGTGCGATCTGATGCACTCGTCTCAAAAAAGGCCCACACCAAAGAACTTTTTGAATAATGCGCAGAGACTGCAGCGCCCTGCACATGTGATGCAGTCAATGTGCTGCCCTTAGGCTAACCCCTGGAGGGCATCCTGCCTCGTTGGTGATGTGCCGCCTCCTCCTCCTCCTCCTCTCTCCTATCAGGCACCCACGTTGAGTCAGTGACCTCATCATCCCCTCCGTCCTCATCACTGGAGCAAACCCGGCAGTATGCTGCAGCAGGGGGAGCATGACTGCCAGATTGCTGTCCTTCTTGGGCACCCCCTCTGTCCGTGCTCATGTTACTGCCTTCATCGAGTTCAGTATCATCATCAGAGCCTTCCAAACGCTGGGCATCCTCCTGGAGCATGTACCCAACACTGTGGTCAAACAGTTCGAGGGACTCCTCAGGAGGACATGGTGGAGCTAGGGAAGGAGTCACTGATGACATTGAGCCGAGGGAAGAGGCCGCTGCTTTGCCAGACAAAGCACCCTGGGCATGGGTGAGAGAGGATGAGGAGGATGAGGACGGCTTGGTCATCCACTCGACCAAGTCTTCCGCATGTTGCGGCTCAACACGGCCAGCTGCCGAAAAAAAGGCCAAGCGTGTCCCATGGCCACGTGCTGATGAGGATGCACCGTCTCCACGACCAGCACTAGACACAGAGCCTGCTTGCCCTCTCTTATTGGCTTGTGACTGTCTGCCTCTCCTTCTTGGCCTTCCAGACATACTAATGGCCTGTAGCTGCACTAAGCTGGGATATATATATATATATATATATATATATATATATATATATATATATATATATATATACTGCAGCTAGCAAAATCAACTACCGGCCTGTAGTATGAGAATATCAAGATGTCATCAAGGTAGACAACCACAAAAATATCCAGAAAGTCTTTGAAAATGTCATTAATAAAGTACTGGAAGGTGGCAGGGGCATTACAAAGGCCAAAGGGCATAACTAGATATTCAAAGTGCCCAAATCGGGTACGGAAGGCAGTTTTCCATTCATCCCCTTCTCGTATGCGAACCAGGTTATAGGCCCCTCTTAAATCCAGCTTAGTAAAAATGCTTGCTGATTTGAGTCTTTGGAACAGTTCAGGGACTAGAGGAAGAGGGTAGCGATTTTTCACTGTTATTTTATTTAGGTCACGATAGTCCACACATGGTCTCAGGGAATGATCCTTTTTTTCTACGAAAAATATACCGGCACCGGCCGGTGAAGTAGAGGGACGGATGAATCCTTTCTGCAGATTTTCATCAATATAGTCCTTCAGAACTCCTGATTCCCGCTCAGATAAAGGGAAGATGCGCCCGAATGGAATCTCTGCCCCAGGAAGGAGCTCGATGGGGCAGTCATAAGGTCTGTGTGGAGGAAGGGTGTCTGCTCCTCGTTTACTGAAAACGTCCAGGTATTCGTGGTAAGAATTCGGAACTACTTGACATAATTCAGGGTCAGCGTCCATACACAGCAGGGTAGCAGGTGATGGTGGTGAAGTTTCCAAACAGTGTCTCTGGCAATATGCTGACTGGAACTTGACACTTCCGGATTTCCAGTCTATCTGTGGATTGTGGGCCTGTAGCCAGGGTAGGCCCAGGATGATGGGAAATAAGGGTGAAGAAATTGCGTCTAGACGCAGCAGCTCTCGGTGGTTGGTGGAGGAGGTGGTCAGCATCGGTGGGGTCTCCTTGGTTACCAGTCCAGACTTAATATGAGACCCATCGGCCAGGAATACAGTGAGTCCCTGTCCTCTGGTTTGTAGAGGAATGTGTTGCTGAGCTGCGAAGGACTGGTCGATGAAGCAGCTACACGCTCCAGAATCAATAATAGCGGTCACTGATACGGTTCTTCCTGGTAGTTGGAAGGAAACAGGCAGAGCGATATGCGCTGAGCTGGCAGACAAGGCAGGCGGGGGTGACTGCTTGAGTGAAGAAAGGGAAAGACACTTACGCAGCTTGGCAGGACAGGTATGTACGAAGTGACCGGCTTCTCCACAGTACAGGCAGAGGTTATTTACTCGTTGGCGTTCTTCTGGAGTCAAAGAAGAGCGAATCAGGCCCAATTGCATGGGTTTAGGCACCTCTGGAGTGGGGAAGGTGGAATTTCCAGGAGCCGGGTTAGGAGAAGCAGGGATCTTAGGTAACATCCAGGCTGGACGGAAGTGCTGTGTGGTTCTTTCAGACCTGCGTTCTCGTAGGCGGCGGTCAATCTGAATGGACAGAGTGATTAGGGCTTCCAGAGAGCTTGGCACCCCGACCCGAGCGAGCTCATCTTTCAGGCTTTCCGAGAGACCCACACGAAATTGATGACGCAGGGCTGCGTCATTCCAGCTAGTGTCTGCACTCCAGCGTCTAAAGTCAGTGACATAGTCCTCTGCCGCTCTATGGCCTTGCTGGAGTGTATGAAGAGCGGCTTCAGCAGTGGTGGTACGTTGTGGGTCATCATAAATCAGCGCTATGGCGTCAAAGAACATTTGCATGGTGTTTAGTTGTGCGTTGTTCTCTTCTAACAGCCGGTGGGCCCAAGACTGTGGTTCCCCTTGGAGGAGGCAAATAATGAATCTCACTTTGGTGGTTTCCAGGGAAAAAGTCTGTGGCTGGAGAGCAAAGTAGAGCTGACAGGCATTGCGAAAGGCTCTAAATTTACTCCGATCACCGGAAAACCTCTCAGGAGTAGATACACGAGGCTCAGGGGGTAACATCATTACTGTATGGCTGGCTAAAGCCCCAGCTTGGGTGATGGAGGAGGCAGGATCAGATGCAGGAGCTATGGTTGCTGGATTGGACAGGGACTGTACCCGCTCTTCGAGACGCACGTATCCTTCCTGCAGCGACTTAACTGCCTGTGTAAGAGCAGCAAGGTGCTGACATATTTCATTTACTGGAGAGGGTCCTCTTGCAGGCTCAGACATGGCTGTTTGGTACTGTTACGTACCTGGGATGTGAGCCTGACGTGTAGAGGAAGGCCTCTCGTACAACTCCGGCTCGCGGACCACTGGTAGTGATACAGCAGCCACAGGAGCACGGTGGGGTATGAGTGCCTATAAACAGTTCAAAAGTCTGTGTAGTAGCGGTGATCAGCAGGCAGATAGTAGATGAGCTGACACGGTGCTTGACTGGTGGCAGGCTGGGATGAACCACAGAGCAGTACCAGATGCAGGCTTGCAGGGCTGGGAGCTGTAGCAGGCTGGATGAGCGAGATGCAGGGTCAGACAGGCCGGGTCGGTAATAATCAGGCAGATCGGGCATAGACGGTAGGCAGAAGAGAGGTCAGGTCACAAGCCAAGTAGTACCGGAAGATCAGCAGACAGAATCAGCAGGCAGGATCAGAGTCTATGGGAAGCCGGGATCAGAACAGGCAGCAGGCAATCACAGGTAACAACAAGCTGGATCAGAATCAGAGGTCACACAGGAAACAGGATACAACACAGGAGCTGCAGACCAAACAGCAATGAACCTCTGTAGGAGCCCTGTTTAAATAGCCCGCCTGACTTCAGTATTAGTGACAGGTGTGTGTCTTAAAGTGCTAGTACGCATGCGTGCATGCCGGGTGCTTACATGGAAAGCCTGTCTTCCCTGACACCCGGGTACCTGCCCAAGAACCGCTGCACCACCAAGTTAAGGATGTGAGCCAAACAGGGCACATGGGTCATTTGTCCCTGTCGGAGGGCAGAGAGGAGGTTGGTGCCATTGTCGCAAACCACCATTCCTGCCTTAAGTTGGCGTGGTGTCAACCACCTCTGAACCTGCCCCTGCAGAGCTGACAGAACCTCTGCCCCAGTGTGGCTCCTGTCCCCCAAGCACACCAGCTCAAGCATCTTTTGGCCTGCGTACTTGCGTAGCCCCTTGAACGACTACGGAGCACCGCTGGTTCCGAGGAAGAGGCCATGGAGGAAGAAGAAGAGGAGGGGGTGGAGGAGAGAGGTGTGTCACAATCATTAGCATTTTGGAGGTGTGGTGGCGGAACAACCTCCAACACTACTGCACCTTGTCCTGCATCCTTCCCAGCTGCCAGCAGAGTCACCCAATGCGCCGTGAAACTTAGGTAACGTCCCTGTCCATGCCTGCTGGACCATGAGTCAGCGGTAATATGCACCTTACCGCTGACCGCCCTGTCCAGCGAGGCATGGACATTGCCTTCCACATGCCGGTAGAGAGCCGGAATCGCCTTCCCTGAGAAAAAGTGGCGTTTGGGTACCTGCCACTGAGGAACCGCACATTCCACAAACTCACGGAAGGGGGCAGAGTCTACCAACTGAAAAGGCAGCAGTTAAAGTGCCAGCAATTTTGCCAAGCTAGCATTCAACCGCTGGGCATGTGGATGGCTGGGAGCAAACTTCTTTAGGCGGTGCAGCAGCTGGGGCAGGGAAATTTGCCTGGTACAATCTGACGTCGGTGTACCAAAAGCAGATTGCCCACAAGTACTTGGCTGTGACACACCTAATTCTACACCTTCATTCCTCTCAGTGCAGGTCTCAGAGAGGACTGAAGGTCTAGTGGGGTTGGAAATCTCAGCTGATGAGGAGCAAGGAGAGGTCCTCTTTGTTCTTTGGTGTGGGTCTTTTAGATGCGCTTGCCAACGAACTGCATGGCAGGTCAACATATGTCTGGTCAAGCATGTGGTACCCAAGCGGGAGATGTTTTGGCAACGTGAGATACGCTTGAGACATATGTTGCAAATAGCAGCGGTGCGATCTGATGCACTCGTCTCAAAAAAGGCCCACACCAAAGAACTTTTTGAATAATGCGCAGAGACTGCAGCGCCCTGCACATGTGATGCAGTCAATGTGCTGCCCTTAGGCTAACCCCTGGAGGGCATCCTGCCTCGTTGGTGATGTGCCGCCTCCTCCTCCTCCTCCTCTCTCCTATCAGGCACCCACGTTGAGTCAGTGACCTCATCATCCCCTTCCGTCCTCATCACTGGAGCAAACCCGGCAGTATGCTGCAGCAGGGGGAGCATGACTGCCAGATTGCTGTCCTTCTTGGGCACCCCCTCTGTCCGTGCTCATGTTACTGCCTTCATCGAGTTCAGTATCATCATCAGAGCCTTCCAAACGCTGGGCATCCTCCTGGAGCATGTACCCAACACTGTGGTCAAACAGTTCGAGGGACTCCTCAGGAGGACATGGTGGAGCTAGGGAAGGAGTCACTGATGACATTGAGCCGAGGGAAGAGGCCGCTGCTTTGCCAGACAAAGCACCCTGGGCATGGGTGAGAGAGGATGAGGAGGATGAGGACGGCTTGGTCATCCACTCGACCAAGTCTTCCGCATGTTGCGGCTCAACACGGCCAGCTGCCGAAAAAAAGGCCAAGCGTGTCCCATGGCCACGTGCTGATGAGGATGCACCGTCTCCACGACCAGCACTAGACACAGAGCCTGCTTGCCCTCTCTTATTGGCTTGTGACTGTCTGCCTCTCCTTCTTGGCCTTCCAGACATACTAATGGCCTGTAGCTGCACTAAGCTGGGATATATATATATATATATATATATATATATATATATATATATATATATATATATATACTGCAGCTAGCAAAATCAACTACCGGCCTGTAGTATGAGAACACCACCAACCTTCTACAGGTAGCTTTAGCTGAACACTGTGAGGTGGACGCACCCCACTAACTTGTAGGTTTAGCTGAACACTGTGAGCAGGACGCACTGCACTAACTGTAAATAGTCTAGCTGCCTGACCGTGGTACTAATAGGATCAAAAGAACACCAGTAATTTTCTTCAGGTAGCTTTATATACTGTAACAAGACAAGCCTGCCTGTCAGTAGGAAGATAACAGGAACGGATCTAGCTGAACACTGTGAGCAGGACGCACTGCACTAAATGTAAATAGTCTAGCTGCCTGACCGTGGTACTAATAGGATCAAAAGAACACCAGTAATTTTCTTCAGGTAGCTTTATATACTGTAACAAGACAAGCCTGCCTGTCAGTAGGAAGATAACAGGAACGGATCTAGCTGAACACTGTGAGCAGGACGCACTGCACTAAATGTAAATAGTCTAGCTGCCTGACCGTGGTACTAATAGGATCAAAAGAACACCAGTAATTTTCTTCAGGTAGCTTTATATACTGTAACAAGACAAGCCTGCCTGTCAGTAGGAAGATAACAGGAACGGATCTAGCTGAACACTGTGAGCAGGACGCACTGTACTAAATGTAAATAGTCTAGCTGCCTGACCGTGGTACTAATAGGATCAAAAAAACACCAGTAATTTTCTTCAGGTAGCTTTATATACTGTAACAAGACAAGCCTGCCTGTCAGTAGGAAGATAACAGGAACGGATCTAGCTGAACACTGTGAGCAGGACGCACTGTACTAAATGTAAATAGTCTAGCTGCCTGACCGTGGTACTAATAGGATCAAAAGAACACCAGTAATTTTCTTCAGGTAGCTTTATATACTGTAACAAGACAAGCCTGCCTGTCAGTAGGAAGATAACAGGAACGGATCTAGCTGAACACTGTGAGCAGGACGCACTGTACTAAATGTAAATAGTCTAGCTGCCTGACCGTGGTACTAATAGGATCAAAAGAACACCAGTAATTTTCTTCAGGTAGCTGTAAATACTGTAACAAGACAAGCCTGCCTGTCAGTAGGAAGATAACAGGAACGGATCTAGCTGAACACTGTGAGCAGGACGCACTGCACTAAATGTAAATAGTCTAGCTGCCTGACCGTGGTACTAATAGGATCAAAAGAACACCAGTAATTTTCTTCAGGTAGCTTTATATACTGTAACAAGACAAGCCTGCCTGTCAGTAGGAAGATAACAGGAACGGATCTAGCTGAACACTGTGAGCAGGACGCACTGCACTAAATGTCAATAGTCTAGCTGCCTGACCGTGGTACTAATAGGATCAAAAGAACACCAGTAATTTTCTTTAGGTAGCTGTTAATACTGTAACAAGACAAGCCTGCCTGTCAGTAGGAAGATAACAGGAACGGATCTAGCTGAACACTGTGAGCAGGACGCACTGCACTAAATGTAAATAGTCTAGAAGATAATAGGAATGGATCTAGCTGAACACTGTGAGCAGGACGCACTGCACTAAATGTAAATAGTCTAGAAGATAACAGGAACGGATCTAGCTGAACACTGTGAGCAGGACGCACTGCACTAAATGTAAATAGTCTAGAATTTAACAGGAACGGATCTAGCTGAACACTGTGAGCAGGACGCACTGCACTAAATGTAAATAGTCTAGAAGATAACAGGAACGGATCTAGCTGAACACTGTGAGCAGGACGCACTGCACTAAATGTAAATAGTCTAGAAGATAACAGGAACGGATCTAGCTAAACTGAATACAGTGTATATATATATATGCAACACCTGGGATGCATATATATACACAATACACTGTAAGTGCAGCTAACTGACTGACTGTTCTGCCTAATCTATCTAACTCAAATCAAATGACACTGTCTCTCTGTCTATCTCTTTCAACGCCGGAACACACACTACACAGGGCCGCCGTGCAGGTGGCCTTATATAGCGTGGGGCGTGTACTAAATCCCCTGAGCCATAATTGGCCAAAGCCTCCTTGGCTTTGGCTAATTACGGCTGTCTGTTCAGGCGGCGCTGTGATTGGCCAAGCATGCGGGTCATAGTGCATGCTTGGCCAATCATCAGCAAGCAATGCACTGCGATGCCGCAGTGAATTATGGGCCGTGACGCGCCACACGAATTTGGCGCGAACGTCCCATATCGTTCGCAATTCGGCGAACGACCGAACAGCCGATGTTCGAGTCGAACATGGGTTCGACTCGAACACGAAGCTCATCCCTAGTCAGAACACCTGTGGCATGTCCAGTGATCTCAGCAATGTACAGATTAAATATCTTGGTGTAATCTGGTATACCAATAGCCGGGGCAGAAATCAACAACTTTTTCAAAGTGATAAACGATTCATAAGCTACTTCTGTAAGCATATACGGTACAATTTTCAAACAATTGTATAATGGCTGCATCAAAGCGCTAGCATGTGGTATCCACTGTCTACAATATGACACGATACCTAAAAACATACGCAATTGTTTGAAATTCCGTGGGGGTAACATTCCCTTTATCACTTGAACCCTCTCCTCAGTGAGATGTCTCGTACCCTGTGATATACAATGTCCCAAAAAGATAACTTTTTCCTGACACACTTGTAACTTTTTCTTATTAACCTTGCAACCTTTTTCTGCCAAAAATCGCAACAAATTAAGGGTGGTGTGCAGGCTTTCAGTCTTTCACTTATCTGTGGAATTAATCCTTCCATAAACTGTCTATTGAAGGCTCGGATCGTGACTGGCAGCTCTAAATCCATTCCCTCATCTGCCATCATACTTTCTATAGATAAGTAAAAGTCTGATACAGTCTGTCCTGGCATTTGTTTCATGGGTGATATTGACTCCCTCTCTTGTTGTTTTGCCTGACAGAAAGCTTCTAATCTAGCAATAAAAGGGGCCCTTGAGTCTATATGTCTGACATGTCCTGTCTCTAAATTGCCATCCCCTCAGCTCAGTCTGCAGGTCGGTCATAAACTGGTTAAACAGGGTCAGAGTCATTTTATGTCTGCATAAATCCTCCTCATCCTGTCAGGTTGCTTCATGTGTATTCATTAACTGTGTCACAAATCTACAGAAAACAGCTGGCTTTACTATAATGCATGTATCAGTGCGTACGGGGGCTACAGTTTCTGAATGAAATTCTTGTACTCCACAAACCTGAAAAAAAAAAACATTCTCTACCCTTAAGTACAGGATATATCTTGTGTGGTTTGCGTTCTACGTCAGTGTATGGGGGTGGGAGCCTCGACATTTTTTGTTCTTCTATCTTTCATATCCCAACCATCACAATCTGGATTATATTTCCACCCCTCTTCTTTCGCTCTATTTGAGACCTTAATTAAGCATTGAACCTGACGCATCCATTGCTTCTCTAACACCTCTCCTTGTCTGTCTCTTTTTATTTCACTCCATACATCCGGGTCTAAGCCCGCTGCTCCTTTCACCTTAAATTTACGAAGGACATCCTTTAAGTCCTGTGCTTCGGTTTTCCCATAAATGTTCTTAATTATCTGTGGCACCGTATAGTGCGCCACAATTCCCTGACGGGGTTTTGTGTTCCTCTGGCCCATTCTAACAGTCCTGCCTAGGTAGCGTATGGGACACTTAGTGTACAATATAATGCGGCTACAACATATACAAGAATGAATAATTACTTTATATGCTAGCCCAATAACAAACCAGCTAAGTTACACTAGTTCCTCGTTGCCTTCCTCCTAGGGTGCTAGAATTCTAAAAACCTCTCCGGAATGAGATTTCTGAAACCGAATTACCTTATATGCTAGCCCAATAATAAATGATTACTTTATATGCTAGCCCAATAACAAACCAGAATGCGGCTACAACATATACAAAAATGCGGCTACAACATATACAAGCATTCCTTTAAGTGGCCAGGTATCCGACTAGATCTCCGGGCTTTATGGAGATCTTATTCCCTCCCCGTATCTGGGAATCCCTCTCATACACTCTTATCCCTGCTTTATGGAGCAGACAGGGCTTATACTCTCAACCCGTCTATGGTTTATGAGTTAGATGTGAGGTTAAGCATAAGCGTCAGACCCCCAAGCTCACAAGCCCTCAAGTTCCCAATCATGTGAGGTAAGGCGCATTCCGTTGCTTAGTTCGGCAATCCCCTTCTAACTCATACCATCCTTGACAAGGCTCATTCACTTTCTCAACAAGACAGACAAGACAGACACAGACAACAAACAAACAAATAATTCCAGCAATATAAACTAAAATATGCAGTAATTCTAGACTCACCACTACAGAGGCTGGTGTTTTAAAACCAGGAGAACCGTAACTGACAGAACGGATAGGCACAAATCAGGGGAGCACAGAATATAAGAAAAATAAAGCTTTTTCTTACCTGGCCAGGTTTTTTTGATCTGTGGTTCCCGGAATGCCTGTCCTTTCGTTCCGTCAGCGTAGCTCAGCCACCTCTTGTAGCAACTTGGTGAGTCCCTCGTCCGGGCGCCAAAATGTTAGGTTCAACTTTTAAATAAGTTGCTTTAAGTTTATATTGCTTTGTCAAATTATTGCTTCTATAAGAAAGATGACACGGAGTCAGGTATGTCTGTATCACAGTTCTGAGCATAAAGGACTACTGCCTTTACTTCTTTCAAAGGCCTTTTTATAGGCAGCTCTACAAGTAATCTTATCGGCATTACCAAATGAGGTTAAGGTACAAAGAGTTTCTCATCAGCGAACATGTAATGATTATTCAGCAGTTCCAAATTCCATCTAGATACAGATTAATACGTACACAGAAGAGAAAAGCACAAACAATTTAAATAGAACAATTGATACGTACATAGGTAAGAAAGGAGCACAAACAATTTAAATAGAACAATTGATACGTACACAGGTAAGAAAGGAGCACAAACAATTTAAATAGAACAATTGATACGTACACAATTACAGTGGAACTCTAAGTCATTATTTCAACCCTATCACAAGCAATAGAACTAAAGGTCCCAGCATTCGCACACACATACACCAATATCTCTCTAAAATCGCTTACATTTTCCCATTTGTACACAACACATTCATATCATTCTCTCACTTTCTTTTAACTCTAATATTTCCCTGCATAAATTCTGCATTCCTTATTTTGTTCAGATATCTTTTATATCTAGCTTCTATGATCAGATGGGCAGCCAGAGTGCTCATCCCATCCTCCCTCTCTGACAACATATAAAGTATTCTGTAAAGTAAACTATTCTAATTCAATGCCCATAATGACTGGCCAGTCTTCTCTCTTCTCTACGTGTGCCTATATCCTCTTGCCTCTAAACTACTTTATCTAGCAGATTTACTACATATACCTGTGAACAGCACTATTCTTCCCTTTCTTATCTATAACACTTCAATGGACAATAGACAGGGACAACATAACATATAACCACCAATCAATACAGTTTGATTAAGGGGAATAAAATAGGTACCCTTTGTCCTGAAAATGCCTTACCGATCAAGGAAGTCTGATAACTCAAATGTAGGCAAAAGGCTTACCTCAGCCGGCTGATTTTCCGAAATTCCCGGGTCGTCTCAAGCTCCTCCTTTCGGATACTCAGGGTCACCTGGAATCCCCTCCTAAGGCAAAGCTCGCCATGATGACTCGGTTAAATTGATGATAGGCAACTCCTATCCTCATATTGATTAGTGGTTCCAAATTAATAATAACTACTGCAGTAGGGAACAGACACAAAAGATACACTCAGCATCTTTCCAAATAACTGTTCTGCCTTATTATGACGCAGTTGAAGGTTTTTATGCACATGATTAAATAGGTATCACATTAATATTACACATGTATGTTTATGGTAACAAGGGCCGTTACATAGGCAGGCTAATTCTAATCAGGACTCAAAAGAATGTAAACATGTACTGAAAACATTATTAGTGCTGTGTGCACAGTGAGGGCAGTGTGTGATACATACAAAATACAATACAATTATATACAGAACTTACAAATTTCCATTACAATAGTAAGTGGTCTTGTTATGCAAGAACACTTAACTAGAAAAGCTACAATTTCTGGGGAAATTGTGAAAAGTGTTCTTGCCTCTACAACTGGAGTGGATGGAGTAACTGGGTGGAGTGGCTTGAGTAACTGCTGTGTGGTTGGAATGGCTGGAGTTACTGTGAAAAGTGTTAAAAAGCTTAATATTTTAAAAAGTATAAATAGTATTAAAACAGTTGAAGTCCCATCATTAGCTGAAAGAGCTGAACATTTTTTTTTTTCAAAAATGATTTTAAAAAAAAAATATATAATTTTTTTTTTTTTTGATTGGGTGGTCATAATGTTTTGGCTGATCATGGGGGGGGGGGGTCATAATGTCAGCTTTTGTCACCTCCCACTCTAGTTTTGAACATTTCGCAATTCATTCCTATGGGACCAATTTTGCCGCAAAAACGACGATATTTCGTGAACCATTCGGTGAAACGTTCCACAAAGTAATAGCACACCAATTAAATGACTGATTCCAGATTCACAAAGCTTTTCACAAAGTTCCACAAGGTAATAGCACACCAATTAAATGACATTGAACATTTCGCAATTCATTCCTATGGGACCAATATTGCCGCAAAAACGACGATATTTTGTGAACCATTCGTCGAAAAAAGTTCCACAAAGTAATAGCACACCAATTAAATGACATTGTGGCCGGATTCACACTGGTAATTTTCAGCTTTTCACAAAGTTCCACACAGGGGCGGATCCGGGGGGGGCAACGGGGCAATTGCCCCCTCCGAGAAATTAGTGTGATGAGCAGGCCAGTCAGGGCCCAGGGACGAGTTTGCGGGTGGGCCAGTCAGCGGGAGTTGGCAGGTGAGTGAGCTCCTAGCGTGGGGGGTGCCGTGGCCCCGGGCGTGACTTTAGGGGGGCGCCAGTATGTGTCACTGGCTGTCTCCTCCTAATTTTATCTTCCTTTGTCCCCGGGCTCCAGCCGCCATGTTCAGTGTCCGGTGCCCTGCGATTGGGCGTATGGGGGTCATGTGAGGCGTAGAGCTGGCCTTCGTGGCCTTCCGTGATTGCTCCTGAAGTCCCGCCTCCGCACATGACCCCCATACGCCCAATCACAGAGCGCTGCTCCGGACACTGAACATGGCAGCTACAGCGCGGGGGAGAGAAGCATTGTGAGCCGCCGCTGTCTTCTCCTCCTCCGGACTGATGCAGGCTAGCCAGACACGAAGGTGAGTGAGACTCCCTCATGACAGTCATGTTACTGGCCCCGGGGAGGAGGGGAGAGAGAGAGAGAGAGAAAATCAGTTAGTGTAGTAAGGGGGTCAGTTAGTGTAGTATGGGGGTCAGTTAGTGTAGTATGGTGGTCAGTTAGAGTAGTATGGTGGTCAGTTAGCGTAGTATTGGGGTCAGTTAGTGTAGTATGGTGGTCAGTTAGTGTAGTATGAAGGGTCAGTTAGTGTAGTATAATGGTCAGTTACATAACAAGGAAAAAGCGACCAACTCTCCTAGGGAAGAAAAAAGCCGTGCCACATCCAAAACATAAACAACAGAAAAGAAAAGGTTCCCCTGTATGGATTTTCCCAGCACTTGCACAAAAATTGTATACAGTAGCAGAGTACGGACTCATATAAAGAATAAAAAAGTCTGTTTATTAAGGAAAAAATTCATTTTCTAAAAACAATGTGGATATCATACATAACAAAAACATATTACAAAATGGACATGGTTCGTATAAATCAGTCAACAATGATAATGTATGCAGAATAAAAATCTCTCTTCAAACCCGACGCGTTTTGGGGTACATAGTATATTGGTCCTTCTTCAGGGGCATAATTGAAAAGAGGAATTCATCTGAATTAATTGGAAAAAATATATGATAAATCAATCAATTGTTATATAGAATTATCGGTGGAGATCCGTTTAGAGGTTAAATGATCAGTTGATCACTTACTCAATGGTTACTCTGAGGAACAGTTTAAAAACCACATAAGAAAAGCGAGGCGTATTGCGGGGGATAGTAGCCAAGTATATAGATGTAGATACACGTGCTGCTCCTTAAGTATTGTGAATTCAAGTAGAAGTTAATATACCACAAGCCTCCAAAAGGAGGCACAAGGAGGCGCAAGGTTTCACCTATTCCTGCCCCCCACGGACGCGTGCAAGCCAGAGCGATATACTGGGGCTAGACAGGCAACCATGTAAACAAAAATTGAATAAGTACCGGGAGTATAAGAATATTGTATTAAAATGACATTAGAAAAATTATGGGGCAGGCTGATATGAAAAATTGTCAAATACAAATTGAAATTTTATATAATATAAATTACCTGTGTTGTGTAGGAAATCTATACTTTATTTTATAAAAATGTATAGAGACATTCCACTTTAGAGTAGACAAGTATGTGTAATATGTATAGGTAGTATAAAATTGACACAGATTATATACAGTTAATGATGTGGTGGTCCCAATTGCTTTATTAGCACTATAGTGCTGTAGTTGTAATATGTTAGGGACTGATGGTGGAATCTAGAAAAGGGAAAGACAATCAAGCCTGCTGTGTGTTCTCCAGTGGATATTGCATAGGGGAGAGAAACAGCTCAGCCAAATCCTAATTAATTGTAGCATAAGGGATAAAACAGTACCTTAATTCAGTGGTGTGTCAATTGAACTGACCGCGAGACCCAGCGTCCAGCAGATAGATCGCCTTAGCTGGGAGTGAGTGGGTCTGATATATATAGTGTGGACGGGCCCCAATTAGCCGGCGCTGTAATCGTGCACAGCTGTGTAATGGGGCCCGTCAGCTGGGAAACCTTATTACAACCCCCTGAGACAGGGATGCGCGGCGCCGCCCCTACCGCGCATGCGCGAGCGCAATGACAGTGGGGCGACGTCGTGCACACCAATCCCACCGACACGGAGATGCCCATCCGGCGGACTGAGCATGTCCGCCGGAGTGGCAATATGGAGGCAGTGGGCGTGGATGTATCATCGCCCTAACAACCTCCTGTAGCGCCGCCCAGGAAGGAATCCTGGGCGGCCTTTTCGTGCCGGGCAATCGCTCGGGCTAGACGCTCCCGGGGGGGGCCAGACAATAGGCAACCAGGGTGGGAGAGTAAATGTGTTTCTACAACATAAAAAAAGGATGGTAAAAAAGTATGTTAAAAACATGTTGAGAGATAATATTAAATTGTATGTATTCACTATTGAAAAATCAAGTAAGGTACAGCAAAAGGGGAATCCCGCAAGTAAATACAGCCAAACACTTGACAATGCCCATTATAAAAGATGACTTATAGTGGGCAGGGACTGGTTCACAATGTAGGAGGAAAGCTGGGGACTAGAGTGCATGGTCACATTAATTACATATGATATATAATTCATCAACATTTCAGTTAGTGTAGTATGGTGGTCAGTTAGTATGGTATGGTGGTCAGTTAGTGTAGTATGGTGGTCAGTTAGTGTAGTATAATGGTCGGTTAGTGTAGTATGGTGGTCAGTTAGTGTAGTATAGTGGTAAGTTAGTGTAGTATAATGGTCAGTTAGTGTAGTATGGGGGTCAGTTAGTGTATTTTCTGCCAGTGCCCCTCCCGAGACTAGGCTCTGGATCCGCCCCTGGTTCCACAAGGTAATAGCACACCAATTAAATGACATTGAACATTTCGCAATTCATTCCTATGGGACTAATTTTGCCGCAAAAACAACGATATTTCGTGAACCATTCAGACAAAACGTTCCACAAAGTAATAGCACACCAATCGGGAACAATCCGCACGTTTCGGTAGATTACTTGTCTATGTAGTGTAAAAACTGTGGGAGGAGTTAGGGTGGTAAATTTGGCTATAATAATAATAAGAAGAAGAAGGAGAAGAATATATATGTGAGATAATAGTGACTCGGTTAAAATGATGATAGGCAACTCCTATGCTCATATTGATTAGTGGTTCCAAATTAATAATAACTACTGCAGTAGGGAACAGACACAAAAGATACACTCAGCATCTTTCAGAATAACTGTTCTGCCTTATTATGACGCAATTGAAGGTTTTTATGCGCATGATTAAATAGGTATCACATTAATATTACAAATGTACGTTTATGGTAACAAGGGCCGTTACATAGGCAGGCTAATTCTAATCAGGACTCAAAAGAATGTAAACATGTACTGAAAACATTATTAGTGCTGTGTGCACAGTGAGGGCAGTGTGCAATACATACAAAATACAATACAATTATATACAGAACTTACAAATTTCCATTACAGTCTCCCCTCTTTTGATCAATATTTTGATCACTAACCATACCTGCTATCACCTTTAACCTGGAACCTCCACACGCTTAGGTGGAGGTAGTCCTGGCCAAAGAGGCAAAAACTCCATTGTGGAGAAAATAATAGCTGAGCAACTTTTTCATTACCAAATGACTTTTCATTGTGAAAAACAAATGATTGATAAGACATATTTACAGAGTACTGGCTGTACACTCCTGTGGCCAGAATGGCCTTCTAGCTGAATTGTGGACATGCTGACTTATCAGCATATGTAAACACAGACAATTCTACATAAAATGGAAGACGTACAAAAGACAAATATGACTTCAACATGGCTGAACTACTATTCAAATATATATATATATCCCTTACAATTATTATGACGCAATTGAAGGTTTTTATGCACATGATTACGTAGGTATCACATTAATATTACAATTGTACGTTTATGGTAACAAGGGGCGTTACATAGGCAGGCTAATTCTAATCAGGACTCAAAAGAATGTAAACATGTACTGAAAACATTATTAAGTGCTGTGTGCACAGTGAGGGCAGTGTGCGATACATACAAAATACAATACAATTATATACAGAACTTACAAATTTCCATTACAATAGTAAGTGGTCTTGCTATGCAAGAACACTTAACTAGAAAAGCTACAATTTCTGGAGAAATTGTGAAAAGTGTTCTTGCCTCTACAACTGGAGTGGATGGAGTAACTGGGTGGAGTGGCTTGAGTAACTGCTGTGTGGATGGCTGGAGTTACTGTGAAAAGTGTTAAAAAGCTTAATATTTTAAAAAGTATAAATAGTATTAAAACTGTTGAAGTCCCATCATTAGCTGAAAGAGCTGAACATTTTCTTTTTCAAAAATGATTTTTTTTTTTTTTAAATATTATTTTTTTTTTTTTTTTGATTGGGTGGTCATAATGTTTTGGCTGATCATGGGGGGGGGGGGGGTCATAAGGTCAGCTTTTGTCACCTCCAACTCTAGTTTTGAACATTTCGCAATTCATTCCTATGGGACCAATTTCGCTGCAAAAACGACGATATTTCCTGAACCATTCGGTGAAACGTTCCACAAAGTAATAGCACACCAATTAAATGACTGATTCTGGATTCACACTGGTATTTTTCAGCTTTTCACAAAGTTCCACAAGGTAATAGCACACCAATTAAATGACATTGAACATTTCGCCATTCATTCCTATGGGACCAATATTCGTCGAAAAAAGTTCCACAAAGTAATAGCACACCAATTAAATGACATTGTGGCCGGATTCACACTGGTAATTTTCAGCTTTTCACAAAGTTCCACACAGGGGCTGATCGGGGGGGGCAACGGGGCAATTGCCCCCTCCGAGAAAATACTGTGATGAGCAGGTCAGTCAGGGCCCAGGGACGAGTGTGCGGGGTGGGCCAGTCAGCCGGAGTTGACAGGTGAGTGAGCTCCTAGCGTGGGGGGTGCCGTGGCCCCGGGCGTGACATTTAAGGGGGCGCCAGTATGTGTCACTGGCTGCCTCCTCCTTATTTTATCTTCCTGTGTCCCCGGGCTCCAGCCGCCATGTTCAGTGTCCGGTGCCCTGCGATTGGGCGTATGGGGGTCACGTGAGGCGTAGAGCTGGCCTGTCCATGATTGCTCCTGAAGTTCCACCTCCGCACATGACCCCAATATGCCCAATCACAGAGCGCTGCGCCGGACACTGAACATGGCAGCTACAGCGCGGGGGAGAGAAGCATTGTGAGCCGCTGCTGTCTTCTTCTCCTCCGGACTGATGCAGGCCAGCCAGACACGAAGATGAGTGAGACTCTCTTGTGACAGTCATGTTACTGGCCCCGGGGAGGAGGGGAGAAAGAGAAAGAGAGAGAGAAAGTCAGTTAGTGTAGTATGGGGGTCAGTTAGTGTAGTATGGTGGTCAGTTAGTGTAGTATGGTGGTCAGTTAGTGTAGTATGGGGGTCAGTTAGTGTAGTATGGTGGTCATTTAGTGTAGTATGGGGGTCAGTTAGTGTAGTATAATGGTCAGTTAGTGTAGTATGGAGGTTAGTTAGTGTGGTATGGTGGTCATTTAGTGTAGTATGGTGGTCAGTTAGTGTAGTATAATGGTCAGTTAGTGTAGTATGGTGGTCAGTTAGTGTAGTATGGTGGTCAGTTAGTGTAGTATAATGGTCAGTTAGTGTAGTATGGTGGTCAGTTAGTGTAGTATGGGGGTCAGTTAGTGTATTTTCTGCCAGTGCCCCTCCCGAGACTAGGCTCTGGATCCGCTCCTGGTTCCACAAGGTAATAGCACACCAATTAAATGACATTGAACATTTCACCATTCATTCCTATGAGACTAATTTTGCTGCAAAAACAACGATATTTCCTGAACCATTCGGACGAAACGTTCCACAAAGTGATAGCACACCAATCCAGGGGCACCTGGAAGACGTGATGATGTCACGAAACGCATAGGGCGGAGCCAGACGACGCGCTGACGTCACCCCCAAGCGAGTCGCATTCCAGCAGGACGGGTTTGTCCGAGCTCCGGTGGCCACGGAGCCGGACTTAAGGCTGTTTTAATCATCACGCTTTGTAAGTGTGCATTTGTATTTTATTTTACTTAAATAAATCGTATCGGTTTTACACTATGTGAGCTCCTTCTATATTTTACGGTATCCTTGCCATGGGTTCGTTGGTGTGGCTGATGATGAGATGACCTCTGGTGGACACCGCTGGCAGTTCCCATTTCTGGCTTTTAAAGATTTCTGCTTGCTGTGATCCTCTGTGGTGGGGGGTCATGGCCATCTGGTAAGGAGTAACCCCTTCCATTTCTGGTGGTGGACCCTCCCTTGCTGTCACGGATTCACATTTACTATCACTTGGACTTTTGTTATTTATTTCTGGTGATTTGGATTCACTATGATATTTATCAATACTTCATCTGATGGGACTTCTTTATATCACCACCAAATGTTTTGCACATTGCTTTAGTTTTATTCATGATTATTATACAAATCTTCTTTCACTGTAGATTTCACGTTATGCTACACAAGTATTAGCGCAACCCCTTATTTTTCCCATGTTTATCCACAATTGATGTTTTTTGTGGGGATTGCTGCTTTTCACATTATTTGATTATTTATTTGGTTTACAGCACAGTTTCTCCCAATTTTCTATAATCACATTATTATTACAATTGTACGTTTATGGTAACAAGGGGCATTACATAGGCAGGCTAATTCTAATCAGGACTCAAAAGAATGTAAACATGTACTGAAAACATTATTAGTGCTGTGTGCACAGTGAGGGCAGTGTGCGATACATACAAAATACAATACAATTATATACAGAACTTACAAATTTCCATTACAGTCTCCCCTCTTTTGATCAATAATTTAATCACTAACCATACCTGCTATCACCTTTAACCTGGAACCTCCACACGCTTAGGTGGAGGTAGTCCTGGCCAAAGAGGCAAAAACTCCATTTTGGAGAAAATAATAGCTGAGCAACTTTTTCATTACCAAATGACTTTTCATTGTGAAAAACAAATGATTGATAAGACATATTTACAGAGTACTGGCTGTACACTCCTGTGGCCAGAATGGCCTTCTAGCTGAATTGTGGGCATGCTGACTTATCAGCATATGTAAACACAGACAATTCTACATAAAATGGAAGACGTACAAAAGACAAATATGACTTCAACATGGCTGAACTACTTTTCAAATATATATATATATATCCCTTACAATTAACCAGTTGCCGACTGCCTAACGCAGATATACTGCGGCAGAATGGCACGGGCAGGCAGAATCACGTACCCATATCGGACCCCCCCCCCCGGTGCCAGCGGCGGTCCGCATTTGTCTGGGAGCGTTCCGTGATGAGGGGGAGGCCATCCGATCATGGCCCCCCCTAGCGATCGCTCCCAGCCAATGGGAATCCTCCCCTACCTGTGTGTAGTACACACAGGCAGAGGATGTGATGTCATCTCTCCTCGGCTCGGCAGTTTCCGTTCCGGCACCGAGGAGAGAAGACATGTGAGTGCACAACACACACACACACACATAGTAGAACATGCCAGGCATACTTTACACCCCCAACCCCGGCCCCCCCCGATCGCCCCCCCCAACACCCCTCCCCCCTGCCTGTCACACTGACACCAAGCAGTATTTTTTTTTTCTGATTACTGCATGGTGTCAGTTTGTGACAGTTAGTGTGGTAGGGCAGTGAGTGTTAGCCCCCTGTAGGTCTGGGATACCCCCCTAACCCCCCCTAATAAAGTTTTAACCCCTTAATCACCCCCGTCACCAGTGTCGCTAAGCGATCATTTTTCTGATCGCTGTATTAGTGTCGCTGGTGACGCTAGTTAGGGACGTAAATATTTAGGTTCGCCGTCAGCGTTTTATAGCGTCAGGGACCCCCATAAACTATCTAATAAATGTTTTAACCCCTCGATTGCCCCCTAGTTAACCCTTTCACCACTGATCACCGTATAACCGTTACGGTTGACGCTGGTTAGTTTGTTTATTTTTTATAGTGTCAGGGCACCAGCCGTTTATTACCGAATAAAGGTTTAGCCCCCTGATCGCCCGGCGGTGATATGCGTCACCCCAGGCAGCGTCAGATTAGCGCCAGTACCGCTAACACCCATGCACGCACCGTACACCCCCCTTAGTGGTAAAGTATCAAATCGGATCAATATCTGATCCGATCAGATCTATACTAGCGTCCCCAGCAGTTTAGGGTTCCCAAAAAAGCAGTGGTAATGGGATCAGCCCAGATACCTGCTAGCACCTGCGTTTTGCCCCTCCGTCCGGCCCAGCCCACCCAAGTGCAGTATCGATCGATCACTGTCACTTACAAAACACTAAACGCATAACTGCAGCGTTCGCAGAGTCAGGCCTGATCCCTGCGATCTCTAACAGTTTTTTTGGTAGCTTTTTGGTGAACTGGCAAGCACCAGCCCCAGGCAGCGTCAGGTTAGCGCCAGTACCGCAAACACCCATGCACGCACCGTACACCTCCCTTAGTGGTATAGTATCTGATCAGATCAATATCTGATCCGATCAGATCTATACTAGCGTCACCAGCAGTTTAGGGTTCCCAAAAACGCAGTGTTAGCGGGATCAGCCCAGATACCTGCTAGCACCTGCGTTTTGCCCCTCCGCCCGGCCCAGCCCACCCAAGTGCAGTATCGATCGATCACTGTCACTTACAAAACACTAAACACATAACTGCAGCATTCGCAGAGTCAGGCCTGATCCCTGCGATCGCTAACAGTTTTTTTGGTAGCGCTTTGGTGAACTGGCAAGCACCAGAGGCCTAGTACACCCCGGTCGTAGTCAAACCAGCACTGCAGTAACACTTGGTGACGTGGCGAGTCCCATAAGTGCAGTTCAAGCTGGTGAGGTGGCAAGCACAAGTAGTGTCCCGCTGCCATCAAAAAGACAAACACAGGCCCGTCGTGCCCATAATGCCCTTCCTGCTGCATTCGCCAATCCTAATTGGGAACACACCACTTCACTGCAGCGCCCGTACTTCCCCCATTCACATCCCCAACCAAATGCAGTCGGCTGCATGAGAGGCATTTTCTATATGTGCTCCCGAGTACCCCTACCCGACGAACCCCCCCAAAAAGATGTTGTGTCTGCAGCAAGCGCGGATATAGGCGTGACACCCGCTATTATTGTCCCTCCTGTCCTGACAATCCTGGTCTTTGTATTGGTGAATGTTTTGAACGCTACCATTCACTAGTTGAGTATTAGCGTAGGGTACAGCATTGCACAGACTAGGCACACTTTCACAGGGTCTCCCAAGATGCCATCGCATTTTGAGAGACCCGAACCTGGAACCGGTTACAGTTATAAAAGTTACAGTTACAAAAAAAAGTGTAAAAAAAAATAAAAAAAACACAAACAAAAATATAAAATAAAAAAAAATAGTTGTCGTTTTATTGTTCTCTCTCTCTCTCTATTCTCTCTTTATTGTTCTGCTCTTTTTTACTGTATTCTATTCTGCAATGTTTTATTGTTATTATGTTTTATCATGTTTGCTTTTCAGGTATGCAATTTTTTATACTTTACCGTTTACTGTGCTTTATTGTTAACCATTTTTTTGTCTTCAGGTACGCAATTCACGACTTTGAATGGTTATACCAGAATCATGCCTGCAGGTTTAGGTATCATCTTGGTATCATTCTTTTCAGCCAGCGGTCGGCTTTCATGTAAAAGCAATCCTAGCAGCTAATTAGCCTCTAGACTGCTTTTACAAGCAGTGGGAGGGAATGCCCCCCCCCCCACCGTCCTCCGTGTTTTTCTCTGGCTCTCCTGTCTCAACAGGGAACCTGAGAATGCAGCCGGTGATTCAGCCAGCTGACCATAGAGCTGATCAGAGACCAGAGTGGCTCCAAACATCTCTATGGCCTAAGAAACTGGAAGCTACGAGCATTTTATGACTTAGATTTCGCCGGATGTAAACAGCGCCATTGGGAAATTGGGAAAGCATTTTATCACACCGATCTTGGTGTGGTCAGATGCTTTGAGGGCAGAGCAGAAATCTAGGGTCTAATAGACCCCAATTTATTCAAAAAAGAGTACCTGTCACTATCTATTGCTATGATAGGGGATATTTACATTCCCTGAGATAACAATAAAAATGATTTTAAAAAAAAATGAAAGGAACAGTTTAAAAATAAGATAAAAAAGCAAAAAAAATAATTAAAAAAAAAAAAAAAAATGCACTCTGTCCCCCCTGCTCTCCCGCTAAGGCGAACGCAAGCGTCGGTCTGGCGTCAAATGTAAACAGCAATTGCACCATGCATGTGAGGTATCACCGCGAAGGTCAGATCGAGGGCAGTCATTTTCGTAGTAGACCTCCTCTGTAAATCTAAAGTGGTAACCTGTAAAGGCTTTTAAAGGCTTTTAAAAATGTATTTAGTTTGTCGCCACTGCACGTTTGTGCGCAATTTTAAAGCATGTCATGTTTGGTATCCATGTACTCGGCCTAAGATCATCTTTTTTATTTCATCAAACATTTGGGCAATATAGTGTGTTTTAGTGCATTAAAATTTTAAAAAGTGTGTTTTTTCCCCAAAAAATGTGTTTGAAAAATCGCTGCGCAAATACCGTGTGAAAAAAAAAAAATGAAACACTCACCATTTTAATCTGTAGGGCATTTGCTTTAAAAAATATATATAATGTGTGGGGGTTCAAAGTAATTTTCTTGCAAAAAAAAATAATTTTTTCATGTAATCAAAAAGTGTCAGAAAGGCCTTTGTCTTCAAGTGGTTAGAAGAGTGGGTGATGTGTGACATAAGCTTCTAAATGTTGTGCATAAAATGCCAGGACAGTTCAAAACCCCCCCAAATGACCCCATTTTGGAAAGTAGACACCCCAAGCTATTTGCTGAGAGTCATGTCGAGTCCATGGAATATTTTATATTGTGACACAAGTTGCGGGAAAGAGACAATTTTTTTTTTTTTGCACAAAAATACACCCCAAAATACATTCTGTTGCTTCTCCTGAGTACGGGGATACCACATGTGTGAGACTTTTTGGGAGCCTAGCCGCTTACGGGACCCCGAAAACCAGGCACCGCCTTCAGGCTTTCTAAGGCTGTAAATTTTTGATTTCACTCTTCACTGCCTATCACAGTTTCGGAGGCCATGGAATGCCCAGGTGGCACAAAACCCCCCCAAATGACCCCATTTTAGAAAGTAGACATCCCAAGCTATTTGCTGAGAGGTATAGTGAGTATTTTGCAGACCTCACTTTTTGTCACAAAGTTTTGAAAATTGAAATAAGAAAAAAAAAACAATTTTTCTTGCCTTTCTTTATTTTCAAAAACAAATGAGAGCTGCAAAATACTCACCATGCCTCTCAGCAAATAGCTTGGGGTGTCTACTTTCCAAAATGGGGTCATATGGGGGGGTTTGTGCCACCTGGGCATTCCATGGCCTCCGAAACTGTGATAGGCAGTGAAGAGTGAAATAAAAAATGTACGCCCTTAGAAATCCTGAAGGCAGTGATTGGTTTTCGGGGCCCCGTACGTGGCTAGGCTCCCAAAAAGTCCCACACATGTGGTATCCCCATACTCAGGAGAAGCAGCTAAATGTATTTTGGGGTGCAATTCCACATATGCCCATGGCCTGTGTGAGCAATATATCATTTAGTGACAACTTTTTGTAATTTTTTTTTTTTTTTGTCATTATTCAATAACTTGGGACAAAAAAAATGAATATTCAATGGACTCAACATGCCTCTCAGCAATTTCCATGTATGTGGCCGAATACATTTTGGCCTAAATGTATGACTAAAATTGAGTTTATTGGATTTTTTTTAGAACAAAAAGTAGAAAATATAATTTTTTTCAAAATTTTCGGTCTTTTTCCGTGTATAGCGCAAAAAATAAAAACGGCAGAGGTGATCAAATACCATCAAAAGAAAGCTCTATTTGTGGGAAGAAAAGGACGCAAGTTTCGTTTAGGTACAGCATTGCATGACCGCGCACTTAGCAGTTAAAGCGACGCAGTGCCAAATTGTAAAAAGTGCTCTGGTCAGGAAGGGGGTAAATGCTTCTGGGGCTGAAGTGGTTAAAGTAATTGAATCAAAAAGTACCCTAGACTGTGTTCACAAGAGGGAAACAAATCAAACACAGAGATCTGTTTAATTTAATCATTTTTGCAGTGTCTGGTGTGGATCCAGGTGACTTTTCCTTCAAGTTTTGCAAAAACTGTACATGAAATAGATGCTGTATTGAGTCTCCAAACATTTCCTTATATATAAATGTCTCTTAACAATCCACAAGTCACCTGGCTTTAGTTTTAGATCCTTCCAAATTTTTAGGATCTGGAATTGGGGAGAAAACACATAAATGAGTTTGTCAAAAAACCTTAAAAGATCAGCAACATTGTCTGTGAGATCCGAATGGAGGACTTCAGCTGCTGAGACAAAATATAAGCAAGTGAGTAACACACTCCCAAACCAAATCCCATAGGGAGAGAGTCCAACATCGCACTTAGGGGCTTAATAAAATATAAGAAAACATTCAGACAAAAGTTTTCTAGTTTCTTACTCTACTTTGTCCACTACATTGTAGACAGTAGGGGGTGTAAAAATAAAACCTCAAAACTTCTAGTAAGGACTCTCCTATAAAAAATGATTTCCTCTGTTACTCTCTGTACTTTCTGGCACTCTGTACTTACAAACTACTTCTGATAACACTTTTTACTGTGGCCTTTGCAGCAGCATTTGCCACTGGACATCCAAAAAACATGTCCATACAGACAAAATGCATACTTGTAAGATCATGACTTGGGCATCTGGATATATCTTTTTTGTAATCTCTGGAAGGGATGTTCAGCTTTTGGTAACACCTTTGGTAACAGGTAAAACAAGAAGTGGTATGTTATAAAAACAACTGTGGAGAACCCTGGCTCTATCCCATGCTCATTTACTAAGGCAGCCATAACTGCTTGTGACTGATGACTCGGTTCATGTGTCAAGCTGGAGGGAAAAGAGTGGCTGGCAGACATAAATGATCACCTTTTCCAAAGTCCTGTTTCATAAGAAGTTGCCCCCTGTGGACCACTTGTTCTTCTCGTTCTGGGATCCTTAAAGTTGAATTATTAATCCCAGCTATACTGGGCCAGAACTAGGGTAGAATCTGTGAGTTGCACAGACCCATCAAGTGTCCGGGGCTGTAAATGCAGCATCCTTAGTCACCTGGTCTGCTTCCATGTGTGAGCTTTAAAGTTAATATGGCTACCTCAGCAAGAACCTGGAAGGCTGAAAACAGCCAATCAAATTAACTTGGCATGCTTGGTTGGTTTACCTGCCGAAGTAAAAACAAACTTCTGGCCCTTTAAATGGAACCAAAAGCTCTCAATATCTTGACTATCTATATAAATATACACTCTTTTTATAGCTCACAGGCTTTGCTAAAACATGGTGCTCTGCTTCTTGAGCTGGGGAAAAAGGATCCAATGACTTTGAATACAGAGTATCCTTCTGGGTGATAAACTGCATACTCAAATCTACAAAAAATTTAATATCTGGGTCTTCAGGGAGTGTGTCCCGCACTGGGCTCACAGTAATTGATTCCTACACCATCAATTTAACACATGTGTCTTCCTTTGCCTCCAGCCTCCTCCAATAGAGGCAATAAGGTGTCTGGATTCAAATGTACGCATTTTTCATTGTTAGATTTGTACATAAACAAACTCATATTTTAAACCTTTCATTAGACAAACATTTAGTTAGCTGTATATTTGCTGCGCAGAATGTCGGACCATTAAAAATTAAATGTTTGACCAAAACAATAACTAACTTTGTCTAATAGCACCTTTGCATAAAAGCTACAGCTCTGAAATATCAGGTGAACCATTTATTACTGGGTCCAGCTTGCATACATATATTACAATGGCTTGTTTTCTATCATGCTATTTGTGTAAGAACTCCAGTTTCATGTTTCAAAAGACAACTTCTTCCTGGCAATATTATAATAAATGATAACAATACCCTGCGGTCATGCAGAGATGCCCATAAATCCAAAATATTCTTCTGCTTATACCACTGTACTTACAAGAAAAAGGGGCACATCATTTCACAATCCACACATTCTGCTTTGGATTTCAAAAATAAAAATAAATAAAAACAAAAGAACCAAGAATCTGTATGATGGACCAGAAAGCATCAAAAACTATAAAACAACTGGCTGCAGGTGGCATCTATCCTAACAGGGTGTGTGGACTTGAAGTGATGGGTCTGTTATATTTAAATTTTATTTATTATTACTCTTACATCATGGACCGCACATCAAGTTATTAATAACAACCTCATCTTAATCGTTTTTTCTCTCAATAAGGGCTTACTGTATAAATGTAAAATTACAAAATTGTTATCTTAATCTAAACTAATCCCATTCATTACAAATTTCCCCAATAACCTGGATTTCATTTCCAACCAAAGGTTGTCTAAACCAGTTTCAATATATCTATATTAATAAAATTGTTAAACTCATATTAGTAATGAATACTCATTATTACTTAATTTTACTTAATTTCCCTTTTTTAAATGCACTGTTTCCACTATCAAAGGATATTTAATTTGTGTAATACACGGTTAAATGTAACCTTCATTTTACCATGTTTGGAAAACAGATTAACCACTTGACAACTGGGCACTTAAACCCCCTTCCTAACCAGACCAATTTTCAGCTTTTGGTGCTCTCACATTTTGAATGACAATTACTCAGCCATGCAACACTGTATCTATATGAAATTTTTGTCCTTTTTTTCACACAAATAGAGCTTTCTTTTGGTGGTATTTAATCACCGCTGGGTTCTTTATTTTTTGCGCCGTAAAAGAAAAAAGACCGAAAAATCTGTAAAAAAATGCATTTTTCTTCATTTCTGTTATAATATTCTGCAAATTAGTAATTTTTCTTCATATATTTTGGCCAAAATTTATACCGCTACATATCTTTGGTAAAATTAACCCAAATAGGTGGATATTATTTGGTCTTTGTGAAAGTTATAGAGTCCAAAAGCTATGGTGCGAATATCTGAAAATTGATCACACCTGAAGTACTGACGGCCTATCTAATTTCTTGAGACCCTAACATTCCAGAAAAGTACAAATACCCCCCAAATGATACCTTTTTGGAAAGAAGACATTCCAAGGTATTTAGAAAGATGCATGGTGAGATTTTTGAAGTTGTCATTTTTTCCCACAATTCTTTGCAAAATCAAGGTTTTTTTTAACTTTTTTTTTTTTCCCACAAAATTGTCATATTAGCAGGTTATTTCTCACACACCACATATGCATACCACAAATTACACCCCAAAACACATTCTGCTATTACTCCCGAGTACGGCGATACCACATGTGTGAGACTTTTACACAGCGTGGCCACATACAGAGGCCCAACATGCAGGGGAACACCATCAGGCGTTCTGTAGCTCCCAGGCCAATTCAGACATTTCTCTCCTACATGTAAAAATCATCATTTATTTGCTAGAAAATTACATAGAACCCCAAAACATTATATATGTTTTTTTAGCAAAGACCCTAGAGAATACAATGGCGGTCGTTGCAACTTTTTATCTCGCACGGTATTTGCGCAGCAATTTTTTTAACGCGTTTTTTTTTGGGAAAAAAACTGTTTTGTGCTTTACAAAAACCAAAACAGTAAAGTTAGCCCAATGTTTTTGCATAATGTGAAAGATGAAGTTATACTGAGTAAATAGATACCCAACATGTCACCTTTCAAAATTGCACGCGCTTGTGGAATGGCGCCAAACTTTGCTACTCAAAAATCCCCATAGGCGACGCTTTAAAATTTTTTACTGGTTACATGTTTTGAGTTACAGAGGAGGTCTAGGGCCAAAATTATTACTCTCGCTCTACCGATCGCAGCGATACCTCACATGTGTGGTTTGAACACGGTTTTCATATGTGGGCGGGACTTACGTATGCGTTCGCTTCTGCATGCGAGCACGCAGGGACAGGGGCGCTTTAAAATTTTTTATTTTTTTTTTTATTGTTCATTTTACTTTATTTATTTTAGTTTGATGCTTTTTTCTAAAAAAAAAAATTTTTGACCACTTTTATTCCTATTACAAGGAATATAAACATCCTTGTAATAGAAATATGGCATGACAGGTCCTCTTTACAGTGAGATATGGGGTCAATAAGACCCCACATCTCACCTCTATGCTGGGTAGCCTGAAATAAAAAAAAAAAACGATCCTGGCTTCGATCGTAGCGGTGAGTCGGTAGAAGCGCGGGAGGGGGGGACATCCCCTCTCGCCTCCCGTAAGAATGATCAAGCAGTGGAACAGCTGCTATGATCATTCTCATGGTGTAGGGAATCGCCGGCTGAAAAAGCCGATATCTGAATGATGCCTGTAGCTGCAACCATCATTCAGATATCTCCGCACAAAGTCAAGGACGTTGTATGACGGCCGGTGGGCAGGAAGTGGTTAAAACGCATTTTTTTTTTAACACAAAGTTGTCCATTTATACAATATTTCTACCACATAACGTGTACATACCAAAAATGACACCCCAAAATAGATTCCCCTGCTCCTCCTGAGTACGGCGATACCACATGTGTGAGACTTCCACAGCCTGGCCACATACAGAGGCCGAGTACAGCTGAGCATGGCTCGGTATGGCGGGGTATTGCGGAGTATGGCGGGGTATTGCGGAGTATGGCGGGGTATTGCGGAGTATGGCGGGGTATTGCGGAGTATGGCGGGGTATGGCGGAGTATGGCGGGGTATGGCGGGGTATTGCGGAGTATGGCGGGGTATTGCAGGGTATTGCGGGGTATGGCGGGGTATTGCGGAGTATGGCGGGGGCATGGCAGAGTATGGCGGGGGCATGGCAGAGTATGGCGGGGGCATTGCAGGGTATGGCGGGGGCATTGCAGAGTATGGCGGGGGCATTGCAGAGTATTGCGGGGGAATTGCAGAGTATTGCACAGCATTGCAGAGTATTGTGGGGGCATTGCAGAGTATGGCGGGGGCATTGCAGAGTATTGTGGGGGCATTGCAGAGTACTGCACAGCATTGCAGAGTATTGTGGGGGTATTGCAGAGTATTGTGGGGGCATTGCAGAGTATTGTGGGGGTATTGCAGAGTATTGTGGGGGCATTGCAGAGTATTGTGGGGGTATTGCAGAGTACTGCACAGCATTGCAGAGTATTGTGGGGGTATTGCAGAGTATTGTGGGGGTATTGCAGAGTACTGCACAGCATTGCAGAGTATTGTGGGGATATTGCAGAGTATTGCACAGCATTGCAGAGTATTGTGGGGGTGTTGCAGAGTATTGTGGGGGTGTTGCAGAGTATTGTGGGGGTGTTGCAGAGTATTGCACAGCATTGCAGAGTATTGTGGGGGTATTGCAGAGTATTGTGGGGGTGTTGCAGAGTATTGCTCAGCATTGCAGTGTAGTGGGGATGGCTGAGCATGGATGGATGGATGCCTGGATGTCTCTGTGCAGCGCTGTGGGCACTACACATACAGCCCACAACGCTGCAGACATCCATCCATCCCCCTCCCCGCTCACTGTGTACCGATCGGTACACAGGCGGGGAGGAGAGGGGGAGGAGAGGAACCGGCGTCATCAGATGACGCCGGTCTGTTTACATGTGATCGCGCCGTCATTTGACGGCGCGATCACATGGTAAACGGCCGCGATCAGCGGCCATTTACCGGGATCCGTAATGCGCCGGGTCCTCCGGACCCGGCGGTCACGGATGTGTTCGGGTGGTCAGGTGAGCTCCGCGGGCGACTCCGAGAGCGGGCGGCTCCGCCGCGGGCGGATAAGAGAGCGGGCGGCTCCACGGAAGGGCCGGGCAACTCTGTTTGAGGGCGGGCAGGCGGGTGAGAGAGCAGATTGGCCGGGCTGCCAGGTGGCTCCATGTGTGGATGGGGGGGTGAGACTGAGCAGGTTAGGTGTGTGTGTGGGGGCGGCTGGCCAATCAGCGAGCCGACGGGCAGGGGAGCAGAGAGATGACATCATCTCTCACCGCCCCCACATCTCTGCAGTAACTTCCGCCCTCACTGTGCAGGTAGCAAGGGCAACAGGGAGATTACATTATCTCTCTGCTGCCTGTCTCTGGGACAAAGAAACAAGAGACAAGAAAAACACCACCTTACCTGGCACGTGACAATCCACATCTGATGGCAAGTGACAATCCGCATCTAGTGGCAGATGACATGGCAAGTGACAATCCGCATCTAGTGCCAGGTGACGTGGCAAGTGACAATCCGCATCTAGTGGCAGATGACATGGCAAGTGACAATCCGCAATGCGTGGCATATGACGTGGCAAGTGACAATCTGCATCTAGTGGCAGATGACGTGGCAAGTGACAATCCGCAATGTGTGGCATATGACGTGGCAAGTGACAATCCGCATCTAGTGGCAGGTGACGTGGCAAGTGACAATCCTCATCTAGTGGCAGATGACGTGGCAAGTGACAATCTGCATCTAGTGGCAGATGACGTTGCAAGTGACAATCCGCAATGTGTGTTCATATGACGTGACAATCCGCATCTAGTGGCAGGTGACATGGCAAGTGACAATCCGCAATGTGTGACATATGACATAGCAAGTGACAATCTGCAATGTGTGGCATATGAAGTGACAATCCGCATCTAGTGGCAGGTGACATGGCAAGTGACAATCCGCAATGTGTGACATATGACGTGGCAAGTGACAATCTGCATCTAGTGGCATATGACGTGGCAAGTGACAATCCGCATCTAGTGGCAGCTGACTTAGCAAGTGACAATCCGCAACATGTGGCAGGTGACGGTGGCAAGTGACACGCTCGGGGTTCCCTCTGATTCTGCATTATGGTGAGTTGAATGATTTAATTTTATATTACAATGTATTAATAGAAATAATGCGCTTCAATCATCCTGACACCATAACAACCATGGTGCCGGGATGATTAAAGCACCAACAACAGCCATTTCCCCGATAAATTGTCCGCAAAAAAAAAGTATTTTCTGGCAGTGCCCCTCCCGAGACTAGACTCTGGATCCGCCCCTGGTTGAGATGTGGGCTATATAAACCTTCCCTTCCCAAAATTTTCAAAAAGGGAAGTATCTATACTGATGAAAACATGAAACTGCTCCTCCTGCTTCTTTCAGCAATGTGCTTCCTTCTCTGCGAAGGTAAGATAAATGACAACATTTGAAATATTATAAAGAAAACATAAAGCCTTGCAACCAATCACATGGGGGTTGATTTACTAAAAGTGGAGAGTGCAAAATCTTGCGCAGCTGTGCATGGTAGCCAATCAGGTTCCAACTTTAGCTTGTTTAAGCTTTGACAAAAAAAATATTGAAAGCTGAATGGTTTCTTTGTGGAGCTGCACCAGATTTTGCACATTCCAGTTTTAGTAAAGCAAACTTATCAGTTCAGAGCAGCCAGAACACAGAGAAGATTGCTGATTGGTTGCTTAAGTCTAAAATGCTTGCCTTTCTTGACTGGTCTATCAGTGGCAGGGCTTTCCAGGCCCACAAAGGAGTCGTCTATAAGTGTCCCAGATAAAGTTGTTGCAATGACAAAACTGTGGTACACTTATTTTGGAATTGCACCCACGCACAGGAAGTTTAGAAAACCGTGTATCCATTATAGAAAAGGATCTGTGACCTTAAAGATTTCAATTATGAGTAAATTTTTGATGACCTTTTAACCTATTTGACTGCTAACCAGCAAAACCGATGCTGGATGATTAATAATTGTTTAAAACATGCCATCTGGAAAGTTTGAAATATTTTATTATTTAAACATGATTTTATTGATGTTAACAATTTAAATTAAAATGACTTTTTCAGAAATGTATAGTTATTTTTTAGGGGACAAAAAAGCACAAGGGTAATAAAGAAGCAAAATCCACTTGGGACTTATCTGTGGAATATAATTGCAATGTAATTTTAACCTTTCAAATGCTTTGCTTTTATGCCTTTTTATTTTTAAGGATTTAGATTCCCTTTTATGTTGTCTCTTAATATTTGAGTCATTTTGTTATGTACAGTAGATTGTTTGGATGTTTTTATCCTGTTATTATTACATTTTATTGTATGGTTTTAACTTTTATCTTGATGTTCAACAAAACTCACCTCAAATATGAGTCATGAAACCCCTCCGATTGCTGAGCAATCATGACCAACTCCTAAAACAATAGGAACCACTCTGCCTTTTCTTGGGTGACCTCCTACTTTTAATATACTCCTTACCTAGGACATTTATTGTGCAGTAAAAGGCAGAGTTGCTCCAAGTACTTTAAAGCTTTAAAAGTTGGAAAACTGAAAACAGGTTACTTTTTTTTTTTTTTTTTTTTTTACAACTGTCACATTATGGCCTCATTCACACGAGGTGGACTCAGTTTCCACGGAGCCCGCCTCGGTCCGCCGGCTCAGCGGGAGATCTCACTGTTGATCTCCGCTGAGCCGGTGGATGACAGGTCCCTCTCTGCTCACTGAGCGGGGAGGGGCTTGTCAGGCGCAGCTGCTGCCTATGGAGGGATCAGATGGAAACAGCATGTCCATTTTCATCAGATCTCACCCGATCTGCCAGCGACGGATCTGGACGTAGGGCCATCCGTCTGCTTTTTGCGTATCGGACCGGGTCGGATGTCAGCGGACATGTCTCCGCTGACATCCGTAGCTGCATAGGCTAACATGGAGTGCCCGTTCAGGTCCGCCGTTGAAACTGACAGACGGACCTGAACGGTCCGATCATGTGAAAGGGGCGTAGACCTCTTTTACAGCACAAGCATATATTTATATTCTTGTGAAAATATCTAGTAAATTCTCATCGAATCAACACTTTAACAGCATAGAAAAACCATTGTATATATTACTTGACTTAACTTTTTACATTGTTGTCTATATGTTATAATATGTAATACTTTCACTAGGTTTCTCTAGGAAAAATAAAACAAAATTCAATAAAAAAAAACATAAATAAATATTTTACAACTTGCTGTTCCACAGATGTTTCTAGAAGAGTTTACTTTTTTTTTGCAAGCCAAACTGCATCAAGGTTTTTTTTTGTTTTTTTTTCCCATCCTGCGCATAATTTGAATTTTTTTTAAAACATGTAATAATCACAACGTTTATGTTTGGATTCAATTGACATTGGTAATCTCTATATGTAACCTAATCAGTTATCTAAAACAATGGCAGTCTTCTGATCAGGCAGTCACAATTGAGTGACAATATCTTTCTGATGTAGACACCTTAAGCTGGCAATAAATGGCCTGCATCTCAGCCAGTTCAGCAGGGACCAGCCAAGATTAGAACCAACTATGGGCAGGCTGAAGGTACCCAAGTCGATTGATGGATCGACTTGGGTACAACCAGCAAGTCAGATTTTCAGCATGCAATTATTGTTAGTGACTAGGGATGGGCCCGAACAAACGAACATATGGGGCCCTCACGAGACGTTTCCGCACAGCGATGCGCCCCATAATGCACTGCGAGATTGCAGTGCATTGAAGGCTGCTGATTGGCCAAAGCATGCACCTGACCTGTATGCTTTGGTCAATAACAGCGCAATGTGCTGTGAGAGCCATGATTGGCCAAAGGCAGGGTGCCTTTGGCCAATCATGGCTCAGGGGCTAAGTCCACGCCCCACACTATATAAGACTGCTTACACGGTGGCCATGTATACTATTTATGAATGGAGAGAGATTAGGCAGATTAGTTCGTGGATTGATCGTGTAGTGTATATAATCATACAGTGTAGAGTATATAGTGCAGTCAGTGTAGAATATATAATACAGTGCAGAGTATATAGTGTAGTGTATAGTATACAGTGCAGAGTATATAGTGCAGTCAGTGTAGTGTATATAATGCAGTGCAGAGTATATAGTACAGTCAGGGTAGTGTATATAACGCAGTGCAGAGTATATAGTGCAGTCAGTGTAGTGTACCGGAAGCCCCCCGCCCGCAGGCCTCGAGAACCACCAGCAACAGTTGTCGGCAACAGGCCCTTGTTCCCATCAACATGTTGAGAGCAAGCAGCTTGGTATGGTTCAGATGGCAGGGCGTTTTTTTGCATTGATACATGTCTCCTAGGGCAGTACCCAGGTCCCCATACTTTTTATGGCAATAACTTACATATAAGCCTTTAAAATGAGGATTTTTGATTTTTCATGTTCGTGTCCCATAGACTTTAATAGGGTTCGAATGTTCACTATAACTTTTTGCCTGTTGGAGGTGTTCTGGTACAAACCGAACCAGGGAGTGTTCGGCCCATCCCTTTTAGTGGCTATAGCTGCTAGCAATAATTGTGTTCTCCCAGCAGGGACAGATTCCCGTGCTCCCTAGTCGGGAAAACTTAATAGCTCTGTGAGAGGGATTTCCCTATCAACACTAGCTGTGTTGATGGGGGGAATCAAAGGATTTTCTTTCTTACAACCTGTGATTGCAGGAAAAAAAATCACACCATTTATGACCTGCCAGTTAGAGTGATATGTTCAATGTACCCCTTTTCTGTTCCTACTATTTATGAATTGAATTAGTTTAAGGGTCCTAATTCCATTCATAAAGAGTAGGAGCACTTGTGTGTTTAACTAATCATTCTAGAGACTGCACTGGGAAGAACTATGGAGGACAGCGTGATCAGAGGATGGGTGCTGAGGGGAGTGCCATCTTGAGGAGGGAGAGACTGAGCCTGAGAGGAGCCACTACTTTAAGGGAGAGAGCCCGGAGTATCGCACTGTGACCTGTGAGCCAGAGAACAGAGAGTGAGAGGACATCTAGTTAGAGGAACCGTTGTTGCTGTGTCACTGGGATTGATAAGAGGCCCTTACCGTATCTGTGACTCATACCTCCCAATGTTTTGAGAAGGGAATAAGAGACACCTATTAGCAAAAGTATGTAGGCATAGCACACACCCCCTGCCATGCCCCCTTAACCACTTGCCGCCCACTATATAGCAAAATGACGGCCAGGTGGTGGTTCCGTTATCCTGACTGGACGTCATATGACGTCTTTCAGGATAACAGCCGGGTGGGGGGCACACAGCGCGGCGATTGGTGATGCGGCGTGTCAGTCTGACACACCGCAACACCGATCTCGGTAAAGAGTCTCTGACGGAGACTCTTTACCACATGATCAGCTGTGTCCAATCACAGCTGATCATGGTGTAAACAGGAAGAGCCGTGTATCGGCTTTTCCTCACTCGCGGCTGACAGATGCGAGTAGAGGAGAGCTGATCGGCTGCTCTCCTGACAGGGGGAGTCTGCGGTGATTATCAGCGCAGCCCTCCCCACGGATGCCCACCCAGGACCACCAGGAATGCCACCAGTACCACCAGGGATAGCCACCACTGATGACCACCAGGTATGCCACCCATGGCCACCAGAGATGTCATCAGTGCAGCCTCTCATCAGTGTCCATCAGTGAAGGAGAAAACTTACTTATTTACAAATATTTATAACAGAAACGGAAAAAAAAAAATTTAATTTTTGGTCTTTTTTTATTTGTTTAGCAAAAAATAAAAACCCAAGAGGTAATGAAATACCACCAAAAGAAAGCTCTATTTGTGGGGAAAAAATTATAAAAATTTAGTTTGTGTACAGTGTTGCATGGCCGTGCAATTGTCATTTAAAAAGCGACAGCGATGAAAGCTGAAAATTGGCCTGGGCAGAAAGGGGGGAAAGTGCCTAGTATTGAAGTGGTTAAAGGAGAATTGTACAAAAAAAAAAAATGAAAAAATACTTAAACCCACAAGTGCTTTTATTCCCACCACTATTCATTATACTGGCCTTTGAAATTTACAAATGCAGCAATTTAGACATTGGATAAAAGGTTTAGCACTGGGAAACACTTTTTAAAAGATAAATAGTGAATTTTTTATACAACTACATAGTTAAGACCAAAATGAGGGACAAACAAGGAGGAACGAGGGACAGAGGTTCTAAATCAGGAATGGTCTCTCGAAATCAGGGACATTTGGGAGTTATGTGTTACTGTCACTGTTTGCTGCAGTCATCAGAGACTGAGCCACTAAGGTCTACACAGTCAGCCACATATTAGCTCTAACACTGCCTGCAGTCCTTAGAGACTGCCTCAAAGCGTGCCAGTGGTAAAAGAACTCCATAATCTTAGCCGGCTGATGAGTCAGGACTTTGGCTGTTTACTTGTTTTAAAGAAGGACCACACTTTGGACCCCCTTCCTTAAGCACTCTAAGGTAGTGTAGTGTATTATACGTCATATTGCTTATAAGGTTTAATTCCATTACACTTATTGCCATTTCACTCATTGACTCTAGTTGAAGACACAGAGCTGGTTATTCTTTACTTGGGTATAGTTTTCATTCTGCATAGCTGATTGTGTTTTAATTTACTGGAGTGATTCTATGTTATCTCAGACTGTCTTTATTTAACGTGGTTTCAATACTGCAACTTCCTTATCACTAGATGGGTGTGTGTGCATTTACTATAGTAACATACAGCCAGGTGCAGGGTATTTTCCAATTGTGTCTATATCTGGGGTTGCAGAGGTTTCTCAATTTAACCAGTTGTGTCAAAGGGGCTCTGTTTGTTCCTAGAGTTGAGGACAGAGGACCCAACACTTAATCAGCGGCTCCTTCGGGGGCGGTGCTACAACAGGCACTGTGTTTTGCTACCTTTGTGAGTTGTTTATTGTCTTTTTATCCTTAAAGTCTTTTTAATTCCACACTTAGACACCCTCTGGTGTTCCTTTCTTATCAGTACTTGAACAGGGAACTTCCTGGCAGGATTGTCAGGTATTATATTGATGAGATCTGAAGAATTACTAGACTTGTGCATGACGAAAAAATGTGTGTTTTGTTTTTATTCGTAAAATACATAATTTTGTTCTGTTATTTTCGTTACGTTAATTTGTTTTCGGATAATTCGTTATTTCTGTAGAGTATAGATATTCGTTATAACGAATCGATTTGTTTTATTGTTTAATTGTTGCCTTTTCGGATAATTCGTTATTTATGTATGTATATATATTCGTGATAATGATTCGTAGTTCAGAAAGTGGTTTGTTTATTGAACCCATTAACACACACATGACAATATGCTATCTATAATAGCTATAATAATAGATAATAATAGATATATTAATCTATTATAGCTATATAATAGCTATAATAGCTATAATATGCTATATCTCCTATGCTCAAATACAATACAACACTTCTCACTCAGTTCTCAGGAATGCACTTTGCCAGTAATCCAACCTCCAGCACAAAATTAATCAGCTGATTGGACTGTAAGATTTACTCCGAGTTAACCTTTTGTTTCATTAGACCTTTAACGAATTAGTGAATCATGCCAAATTCATTTGTTATTTTCGTTATAATTTCTTTCACATTGTTGAAATTCGTTATTTTTTCTCCAGACTTCGGATGCATCCGAATGTCTGAAAGATGCAAAATTCGGTTGAATTTCGATTTGTTACGAAATGGGTTGCACTTCTAAGAATTGCCAATATTGCAAATGGTTTTTGAAATTACATTAAAGTATACCTTTTAAAACAACCCATTTAGAGCAGTATGCTGATTTTGCCAGTGAGGAGCTGTGCACGAGGTTATGTTAGCTTAAAGTGGTTGTAAAGTCTTAAGGTTTTTCACCTTAATGCATTAATGCATTTTGCTGCAGCGCCCCCCCCCCCCAGAGCCCTCCTTTTACTTACCTGCGCCCGATCCGTTCCATCGATGGGCACAAGCCCAACAGCTTCAGCCGCTGTCTCTCTCATCATTGGACAGATTGATAGCAGCAGGAGCCATTGGCTCCCGCTGCTGTCAATCAAATCCAGTGACGCGGGGGGCAGGGCCGAGTCCCGCTGTCTGTGTCAATGGATGCAGCAGTGGGACTCAGAAGCGCGCCCGCACGGGTGCCCCCAGAGAAAGCAGAGGGGTGAGTGTAGACCTGGGGGGGTGGGGTTTGTTTGCCGCCTCCCCCCAAAAAGTTTAGCACCAGCCATCACTGGGCATAAACAGTGGTAATTATTGTCCAGGAATATCCAACTATGTAAACTATCTCTCTGTTTGCACTTGGACAAGACCTACAGAAATAATATCCTTGTCCAATTATAACTAGCCTAATCTGTCAAATGTTCTCTTCATGCTGTGGGTAAGTTTAGAATTTCATAAAGTTACTTCTGTATATACTTTATATGCTTGATGAAACCCTTGTCTTAATTCCCATAGGTGCCAGGATGAAAATATCGAATGGACATGAAGCTGCCCGCTTCTCCAGACCTTACATGGCTCTCATAAGGCTTGAAGGAGAAGATAAAGTAATAATGTGTGGAGGAAGTTTAATAAGAGAAAGATGGGTGTTAACTGCTGGTCACTGCGATGAGTAAGTACACCTACTGAGTCTGACTGCATGGAGACAGTTCTGCCATCAATAGGAGGAAGGGGAGTATACTCCCTATTCATCCCATCTACTCAATTGTTTTAGAAATCTGTTATACAAATAGCATAGCTCCCAACTGTCCCTGATTTCGAGGGACTGTCCCTGATATGGAACAAAGTCCCTCTGCCCCTCTTTCCTTCTCATTTGTCCCTCATTTTGGTCTGATCTATATAGTTGTATATAAAATGCACTACTTATCTACAGCAAATCACGTGATTTAAAGTGAGACGTTTCATTTGCCTGCTTTAGCAAGTCCTTGTGGCGCAAAGCAATGCGACCGATCACTCCCACTATAAGATCATTCACTGCATGTCTCCAACCTCTGTGGTAACGTTGAGCTGTTACAGTTCATTACTCTGGTGTAGTATAATATAAGCATCCATCAGCCCTGTAGCATCACAATCTGCTGTTCCTGGGATTCTTTCATCTTACTACAGTACAGGTGGAAGGTAGATATGGTCCACTGCCCTGTGGATGAATGCATAATTGTATAATGATAGGAAGTGCTTACTGGTTTAGCTCCAAGTCCAGGATAAGCTCTTTCCTTGCAGCGCAAAGCAATGTGCCCAAACTCTCCCACTGTAAAATTATTCTCCCTATTGTGGGGTGTGTGATTGGGACTGCCGTAGGACATGGGCAGGGCTTTCTGCGGAGCTGCGGCATCACTTCTGGTTTTTGTGCCAGTGGGAAACAGGAAGTCACGCAGCGGCTCCGTGTATGGAACGCATGGCCCAAACAGCGCCTTCTCTCTGAAACTTGGCCGGATTGGTAGGTTGGGATCTGTAATGCTGAGCTATATACCCTGATCGGTAATGCTGACCTATATGCCCTGATCGGTAATGCTGAGCTATATACTCTGATCGGTAATGCTAAGCTATATACCCTGATCTGTAATGCTGAGCTATATACCCTAATCTGTGAGGCTGAGCTATATACCCTGATCTGTGAGGCTGAGCTATATATACCCTGATCTGTGAGGCTGAGCTATATACCCTGATCTGTAATGCTGAGCTATATATCCTAGGTTTTAGGTTTCTTTACAGTAAGAGCTGTGAAAATGTGGAATACACTCCAGCCCCAGAGGTGGTTCTGGCCAGCTCAGTAGATTGCTTTAAGAAAGGCCTGGATACTTTCCTAAATGTACATAATATAACTGGGTACTAACATTTAGAGGTAAAGTTGATCCAGGGAAAATCCGATTGCCTCTTGGGGGATCAGGAAGGAATTTTTTCCCCTGCTGTAGCAAATTGGAGCCTGCTCTGCTGGGGTTTTTTGCCTTCCTCTGGATCAACTGTGAGTATAAAATTGGGTATATTGGATTGTACAATATTTTTTTATTTTATTTATTGTTTTTGAGGTTGAACTGGATGGACTTGTGTCTTTTTTTCAATCTAACTAACTATGTACTATGTAACTATGTAACCCTGATCTGTGAGGCTGAGCTATATACCCTGATCTGTGAGGCTGAGCTATATACCCTGATCTGTGAGGCTGAGCTATATACCCTGATCTGTGAGGCTGAGCTATATACCCTGATCTGTGAGGCTGAGCTATATATCCTGATCTGTGAGGCTGAGCTATATTCTCTGATCTGTGAGGCTGAGCTATATACCCTGATCTGTGAGGCTGAGCTATATACCCTGATCTGTGAGGCTGAGCTATATACCCTAATCTGTGAGGCTGAGCTATATACCCTCATCTGTGAGGCTGAGCTATATATACCCTGATCTGTGAGGCTGAGCTATATACCCTGATCTGTAATGCTGAGCTATATATCCTAGGTTTTAGGTTTCTTCACAGTAAGAGCTGTGAAAATGTGGAATACACTCCAGCCAGAGGTGGTTCTGGCCAGCTCAGTAGATTGCTTTAAGAAAGGCCTGGATACTTTCCTAAATGTACATAATATAACTGGGTTCTAACATTTATAGGTAAAGTTGATCCAGAGAAAATCTGATTGCCTCTTGGGGGATCAGGAAGGAATGTTTTCCCCTTCTGTAGCAAATTGGAGCATGCTCTGCTGGTGTTTTTTGGCTTCCTCTGGATAAACTGTGGGTATAAAATTGGGTATATTGGATTGTACAATTTTTTTTTTTTTATTTATTGCTTTTGAGGTTAAACTGGATGGACTTGTGTCTTTTTTTCAATCTGACTAACTATGTACTATGTAACTATGTAACCCTGATCTATGAGGCTGAGCTATAAACCCTGATCTGTGAGGCTGAGCTATATACCCTGATCTGTAAGGCTGAGCTATATAGCCCGATCTGTGAGGCTGAGCTATATATCCTGATCTGTAAGGCTGAGCTATATACTCTGCCCTGTGATGCTGGGGCTGTATACTCCTATCCTTTTATGCTGGGGCTTTATACTCCTATTCTGTGATGCTGAGCTGTTTACTTCTGACACTATGGGTGGAAGCAAGTGGAATACAGGGGACGGAGTGGGTGTATTCTGTAAGGGGTGGGGCTTATGATAAGTGGGAGTGGTCAAAAAGGAAGGGTGAGGTCTGGAGCCCCCCCCATCCTAAAACTTCACCTGCTCGCCACTCTTTGTCTATCAAAAAGTGTTTCTCAGTGCTAAACCTTTCATCCAGTTTCTAAAATGCTGCATTTTAAATTCCAAAAGCCAATATAAAGAAATAGTAGTCGTAAAAAAGCACTTGTGTACTTAATTAATCTTTTTTTTGTACAATTCTCCTTTTAAGGGGGCGTGGCAGGGGTGTGTCTTATGCCTACATATTTTTGCTAATAGATGTCCCTCATTCCCATCTCAGAAAGTTGGGAGGTATGCAAAAAACTGAGATATTGTCTGTGATTGTTCTCAGTTAGCATTGTTTCCAGTACTCCTCTGTGAACTACCGGACACCCCGATATTATGTAGAACAAGAGCGGGAGGAGGTGTTCTGTAGGAAAGGAAATAAACGAATGCAGCCACCTCATCTAAAGACTGGTAAACTACAATATAGTACATATTTGTTCTTGAAGTGGGTCCTATTATTTACAGCTCACTCTGGCAGGTTTCCTCAATCTGTATGACCAGTCTAGTAATGCCTCCTTGTGCCCCTGACCAGGTCATATGCCTGCCTCCTCTACATACAATGCAAAATAGCCCCCACTTGGCTCTATGCTCTTAGAGGACCAGAGCGTTCACTTCCGGTTCTCGTTTTTTTTTCTTAATGTCAAAATGCAATTTTTTTCCTTTTTTTTTTTGCCTTTAAAGGTAAATAAGAGATATGGGGACCTGTCATGCTGTATTATATTACAAGGGATGTTTACATTCCTTGTACTAGGAATACAATTTATCAATAAAAAAATAAATAAATAAAGGAACAATGTGAAAAAAAAAAAAAGTTCAATTTAAAAAAAAGCGCCCTATCCCTCCGTGCTCACGCACAGAAACAAATGCATACTGTACATAAGTCACGCCTGCATATGCAAGCGGCGTTTAAACCACATATGTCAGGTATCGCCGTAATTATTAAAGCGAGAGCAATAATTCTAGGACCTCCTCTGTAACTCTAAACAATTAATCTGTAAAAAAAAATTAAAGCGTCGGCTATGGGGATTTTTAAATTTTGGTGCGGAGTTCCCCTTAATATCGATACCAGACCTGAAGGGGCTGGTAATGGAATTTTGGGGGACCCCCATGCATTTTTTTTTTCCAATGATTTTCAATGACTTTTATGTTTATTGTCGGGACCGACAATTCATTAATAGCCGGAACTAGCGCTAGCACTTTTAAATGACTTTATTCTTTAGAAATGTCATTTTGCTCTCGGACTGTTATAAACACGGGAAACATGCGCTACTCTACAGGCATACTATAGACAACACCCAGGTTTGAAATTTAAAGGAATATTTCACTTTTATTGTTTCACTTTAAGCATTATTAAAATCACTGCTCCCGAAAAAACGGCCGTTTTTAAAACTTTTTTTGCATTGATAAATTTCCCCTGGGGCAGGTCCCCAAACACATTTTATGACAATAACTTGCATATTATCCTTTAAAATTAGCACTTTAGATTTCTCCCATGGGGTTTTTAAGGGTGTTTTGTGGCTTTTCGAATTTGCCGCGAACACCCCAAATTGTTCGCTGTTCAGCGAACAGGCGAACAGCCAATGTTCGGGTCAAACTCATGTTCGACTCGAACAGATAGCCCATCCCTACTTAAAAGTGGGGTATGCCTGTATAGTGTTTGGGGGTTCTGAGTAATTTTCTAGCAAAAAAAAAAACCTGATTTTTACTTGTAAACAACAAATGTCAGAAAAAGGTTTGGTCTTTAAGTGGTTAATTGATTTGTGCAAAAGTTATAGCTTTCTACAAACTATGGTGTGTGTGTGTGTATGTATGTATGTATGTATGTATGTGTGTATATATATATATATATATATATATATATATATATATATATATATATACCCGTATTTATTGACGTATAACACGCACCGGCGTATAACACGCACCCCAAGTTTAGGAGGGAATTTTAAGGAAAAAAAACTTTTTGGAGGGAAGTTGAAGGGAAAAAAACTTACATTTAAATGCCCATCATTGCAGCCTTCTCAGTGCAGCCTTGCCCCAGTGCAGCCATGTCAGTGCAGCCATGTCAGTGCAGCCTTGTCAGTGCAGCCTTGTCAGTGCAGCCTTGTCAGTGCAGCCTTGTCAGTGCAGCCTTCCCCAGTGTCCATTGCAGCCTTATCCCAGTGCAGCCTTGCCCCAGTGCAGCCTTGCCCCAGTGCAGCCTTGCAGCTCCCCTGCGATCCTGTGATCCCCTGCGACCCTGAGCTTCAAAATCGCCTACTGCAATTTGAAAATGGCGCCGCCGGCGCCGAAGTACACAGAGCCGGTCCTCGGCTCTTCTCGGCGGCTCTCGTTCACTTTCTGCTCCACTCGTAGTCCCGCCCGGGATGGGCGTGACTGTGAGCGGAGCTATCCGAACCTAGCCGAGTACACTTGGCTAGGTTCGGGCGGCGCTCGAGTGAAGCCGAAAGTGGCCGAGAAGAGCCGAGGACCGGCTCTGTGTATTTCGGCGCAGGCGGTGCCATTTTCAAATCGCGGTCAGCGATTTTGAAGATCTGTCAGCTCAGGATCGCAGGGGATCGGCGTATAACCCGCGATTGTCCCCTGATTTTAAGGGGAAAAAAGTGTGTGTTATACGCCGATAAATACGGTATATATATATATAGTGGAATTTACGCAGCTATAGACACTATACTGTAATGGTGGTAATCAGTGACTTATAGTGTGTAGTGATCGAATATATTAATAAATATGGGGTGATATGATAATTAATATTTAGGTATTATTATAATGATGATGTAAGTACTCTTCCGCAGCAACCCAATTCTTCCAGAGAGATGCACTTTATTGACTTCCAACACAGAACAAAGTCCAAAGTCCACAGATGACAGAAAAATCCGACAGAGTAGATATAATTCAGAACTTAGGTCCGAGTGTGCATACACAGACAAGCCTCACCTCCCCCAAACCTATAGACTGAATGCCGTGTTATATTCACTAAATATTGAATGGCTGAGCAATTTGATTGGCCGTTTCAATTTAGGACTTTAACAGCCGTGAACCACCCCAATTTGCACTCCCGCATATCAACATCAACAAGTCCCCTTTAGATATATTAATTAGATAAACAGAACACCCTTTTGAGCCCTTGGAATACCTACATTCCCGCATATCAACATCAACAAGTCCCCTTTAGATATATTAATTAGATAAACAGAACACCCTTTTGAGCCCTTGGAATACCTACATTCCTGCATATCAACAAGCCCCCCTGATATATTAGCCCCACAGGAGGGATCCTCCGCTAGGCCAACCCAAAACACTCCCTGATCCCATTGTTACCCCCTCAAGTCTAATTACCATCAATAAATATTTCTTCTATGGTCCTTTAAACAATGTACCCTTTGAAATGTTAAATTAGGTTAACAGCCCATACCTCACACCCCTAGGTAGACTTGCATGAGACTAGCACATCAAAGGGTTTTCAGCTGTTATATTAAAATTGAGTTGGTTTGGACAAATAGACCATGGTCAACTCAATTCTGGCCTGGTTAATATTGACTGCATGTGTACATACACACAACAATGTCCCACATAAATCGGTGAACATTACAACATAGTGGAACTGTGATAGTGTGTGGGGGGGGGCAATCTGGTGCTAACAGACACTATCTAGGAGAGTCATTTACAGACATTGACGTCGCTAGTGACACTAATACAGTGATCAGTGAACAATGTGTAATGTGTGCTGATTTTACTTTACTATCTGCCTGTTTTTTTCTCCCTGCTTTGCAGCAGATGCGTCTGATTGCCAGCAGAAGACTGGTTTCGTCATTCTGCCAAAATGTCCAGGTCAAGGCACAGTCACCTAAGTGGAAATCAAGGACTGCTCTTTAACCACTTGCCAACCCACCACAGTACATACAGTATACTGCGGCGGGGTGGCACGTGCAAGCACAATCACATACAGTATCACATAGAGGGGGGGTGTTGCCCACTGGGGAGTGCAGCTCAGCCCCCCCATCCGATGTGTCCGCCGGACACAGTAGATTGCAGCTCAAAGTAGCGGGCCACTTTGAGTGGACCGAGGATTACGTGGTTGCTACGCGATCACATGAACATAATGTCAACAAAGCTGTTATGAATATACTGTATCTCATAACTCTGCTTCCGATACTAGTCAGTTGTGACTGGCCCACAGATACACATGGTACTGGCCCAATCACAGCACACTGTACCATGTGATTAGCTGTAGCCAATCAGAAACTACTACTAAACGCAGCAGACATGAATGAAACTCATTCATGACAGTTCAAAGCATTGCTGGTACAATGATCTTCATTGTATCAGCAATCAAATAAAAACTAAAAAAATCCCTAATCACCCCCCGCCTCAGAGTAGAGAGCACAGCCAACACACTTAGTAAGATGAATGGATGGATGGATGTAAGCCAAGGAACAACCTCCTCCAATGGGGTCCTTTCATACATCTTTCTTTAGGGGACACCTTGCAGTCGGCTCCCAGGCAATGCTGCCTGTAGAATGGTCTCAGCTGCTGCGGCTGCTCCCATAGAGTGCAGGAGAAGAAATTAATAGAGGAGCCCCTTCTGTTCTTTCCACTAAATCCAGCAGTCAAGCACCATGGAAACTCTAGAAGTGTTGACTGCTGGATTCAGTGATTCAGGGATCACTGTCAATTACTTTCTTATATCACTTGATATAGACACCACCCCGAGGATCATGGTGATTGGTTACATTCTCACAGCCACTTAACCCGATAATTAATCAGAAATAACCAGTCAGCTGCTCCCATATATCGCTGTCCTGAAGCACTTAATCACTACTGACATCTTGTGGGCAAATTAAAATTTGCACTCTTTTTAAAATCCACAGATACTGTGAAATACAAAAAACTAATAGATGTAATAAAATTAAATTGCAAAACTGAATCCAGTCAGTATATCAATTTGTGCATAAGTAAAATTAACTTTAATTAAGGTCAATCGCTTCATAATCAAGGATCTGATCCTGCCAATACCTAGATCATTTCCCGGCTTATCTATGCTGGTGAGCTGGAATAACCCCAAGCACAGACTCTAATGCCCCGTACACACGGTCGGACTTTGTTCGGACATTCCGACAACAAAATCCTAGGATTTTTTCCGACGGATGTTGGCTCAAACTTGTCTTGCATACACACGGTCACACAAAGTTGTCGGAAAATCCAATCATTCTGAACGCGGTGACATAAAACACGTACGTCGGGACTATAAACGGGGCAGTGGCCAATAGCTTTCATCTCTTTATTTATTCTGAGCATGCGTGGCACTTTGTCCATCAGATTTGTGTACACACGATCGGAATTTCCGACAACGGATTTTGTTGTCGGAAAATTTTATAACCTGCTCTCAAACTTTGTGTGTCGGAAAATCCGATGGAAAATGTGTGATGGAGCCTACACACGGTCGGAATTTCCGACAACAAGGTCCTATCACACATTTCCCGTCGGAAAATCCGACCGTGTGTACGGGGGATAACAGAGGGTCACTGGCTTTCTGGTAAGAAGGATCTGAGCATGTGAGGTGTCACCAGGTTCCTATAGGATTTCTACTAATCAACACGACTGTGGGATCACTGCGCTATTTTACAATTTTTCTTGTTTTTTGGGACTTTTTTTTAATATATTTGCTCATTTAAGTGATATTACTTGTGTAGCAGGGACACATATTTGATGTAACTTAATGTTAATGTTATATCTTATCCTCTGGCGCCATCTAGCGGCCAAAGTGCAAAAGGACTGAATCTTTATTTTCTTTTCGCTTTTCAAGTTGACCTGGAAGTTTTTGTTTGTTTATATCTGGACATTAACTTAACCTGCCCACAATGCACAGTGACTCCCATGATCCTTGGGGAGCAGAACTGCATTGTGGGAAGCCTATAAAAAGGCTGGGAGCGCCCATCTTAAGTCTCTTGGAGACGCATGGCCAGCCTGGGAGGATCTGTGTGAGGTCCCCAGCCTAGTGCGGCCTACCCTGTGCGGAGCGGAACAGCAGCCAGCGATCCTGCCTTACATCACTGCGTGCTGGAGCAGCAGAGTGATCATCCAGAGACCCTTGAAGGAGGTAACCGAGGACTCCGTGGTCGTCTGTGAAGTGGCACAGCGTGACGGCGCGGCCGCAGCGAACGAACTGAGATATTGCAGAGACAGAACCCTGTTCATCAGAACGGAGTCTTCTGACATCACTGTCCCGGTTGGGTAAGAGGGCTGTTGCCCACAAGTTTCTTGACGCACTTTCATACATCAGTTTACACAAGACAGAGTTGCTGGGACCTATAGTCCTATAAGCAAAGTCAAGAGGATTTAATACTGAGTCCCTGGCATCAAAGCTAGTTATAGTGCGGCTGTACTAGTACCTTACTTCCACGTTTTCAGTCCACTTTAATCAGGAATCATTAACCCTTGGTTTACAAAATTACCTTGTTGCTAGCAGAAGAAAAGAAGATAAAGAAGGACTGTTCAGTAACACATAAGGCCTTGGGTTATTTTACTATATCAGGGCGGTGTGATATTAAAGGAGGGAGCTCCCTAGTGTTGTATTATACTTAATCAAGTTAGACATTTGATTTAGTACAGTGTTAAGCGCGCAGGAATTAGGACAGTGCTTAGAGTGAGATACACTCACTCTGACGGTATCCTATTTACTTTGTTATACCTCTCATATATTATTTCAGACATTATATACCTGTATTGTACCTTTGTAAAGTTTAGTTGCCTGTCAGACTATGTTGGTCTGACAGTACAACCATTGTAGTTTAACCCTTCTAATACAACTACAGTAAATACGGTTATTATTCAAGTACAACTGTGTGAGTGTTTTCCTCTTCATCACCAGCCAAGAGGAGGGTAAGGTAACTACAGACAGGTATATAATATTGAGTATTGGGAACTTGCATTTTCCGATAACAAAATCCGTTGTCGGAAATTCCGATCGTGTGTACACAAATCCGACGGACAAAGTGCCACGCATGCTCAGAATAAATAAAGAGATGAAAGCTATTGGCCACTGCCCCGTTTATAGTCCCGACGTACATGTTTTACGTCACCGCGTTCAGAATGATCGGATTTTCCGACAACTTTGTGTGACCGTGTGTATGCAAGACAAGTTTGAGAAAAAAACATCCGTCTGAAAAAATCCTAGGATTTTGTTGTCGGAATGTCCGAACAAATTCCGACCGTGTGTATGGGGTATAAGTCTTAGGACTAAAATGCATTTTAGTTTTAGTCCCATTTTAGTCTTCTGCAGTTGTTTAAGTTTTAGTCGTATTTAGTTGACTAAATCTCAAGTACATTTTAGTCGACTAAAACTCATTTTAGTCGTCTAAAACCTAATGGGTGTAATTAAATTGTAATGCATTCGTTAACATTTCTCTACAATTTCTAAACTCATTATATACTGCTGGAGTGAAAAATCTAATATGTTATTTATTATGGTATTGAGGTATGAACATGCACTACAGACCAGTGTTAATTTTGAAGTCAAATTTCTATTTAGTTTTAGTTTTAGTCGTAGTTTAGTCATCTCAGTTGTTTTAGTTTTAGCTGTATTTTAGTCAACTAAAATAATATTCATTTAGTCGACTAAAATGTTAGTCGTTTTAGTCGACGAAATTAACACTGGTTTGTATTGAAGGGGTGGCCTGTACTGAACATGGGGTCTGTACTAAAGGGGTGGTCTACACTGAATGGGGGCGTCTGCACTGAATGGGGGCATCTGCACTGAATGGGGGCATCTGCACTGAATGGGGGGATATGCATTGAAGGGGGGATATGCACTGAAGGGAGGGTGTATGCATTGAATGGGGGGATCTGCACTGAACTGAGGGGTCTGCACTGAAGGAGGAGTGTATGCATTGTATGGGGGGGTCTGTACTGAAGGAGGGAGTGCTGCACTGAGAGAGGGGGTGTCTATTCTGAGGTTGGGGGGTCTGTACTGATGGGGGGAATCTGTACGGAGGGAGGGGGATCTGTACTAATGAGAGGGGTTTGTACTGATCGGGGGGGATCTGTACTAATGGGAGGGGTCTGTACTTAGGGAGGGGGATCTGTTCTAATGAGAGGGGTCTGTACTGAGGGTGGGGGGTCTGTACTGATGAGGGGTGTCTGTATTGAGGGGGGACTATAGTTGGTGGAGGGGGGGTGACACCATGTTTTTCTGCACCAGGTGACACCAACCCTAGTGACGCCACTGTTATTCTCTTTCAGGTTTGGATGGAGAAAAACAATAATTCTTGGAGTTCATTCCAGAAAAAAACGAGACAGCTGGTGGCAAGAAATTAGTGTGGAAAAGTCTATTGTGCATCCAAGTTATAACGAGACAAGTTCAAATGGTGACCTTGGGCTAATGAAAGTAAGAGCATTGTAGATAAATCCCTCTCCCACCAGAGCAGTCCTAGGTTGGTGGGGGGGATGCCATTACTACCTGGGATGAATGATGCTGGACATCATTTAACCTGGAAGACTGGCGGCTTCTAGTGGTAGAGATGTATTACTGCATGAGCAGCTTTGGAACTTTGGATATGGCTATGAGTATTGCAGCAAGTAGGGATGGGCATAGGCGTGTTCAGGTCCTAGCCCCAACCCATCTTAGCAACCCCGCCAGGAAGCCATCACTGCACACCACCAATCATGAACAGCGTGTGTATGTGTAGCTGTGGGCCGGGAAACGTCTCACTGCCTATAATTGCCAATGTGTAGTGACGGCTTCCTGGTGGGGTTTCTCAGGTGGGTTGGGACTAGGGTCCAAACATGCCTAGGCCCACCCCTAGCAGCAAGAGCTGTTTGCTTGTTTTTTTGTTTTGTTTTTGTTTGTTTTTCTTTTAATCTACATTTTTTTCTTGCTGGAATTTTGCATTTTTTTTAAATCTTATCCAAAAAACAAATCTCTACACATTTCCCATAAAGTCAAAACCTGATGTTTGGTAAAGCAGATAGTTTATAAATTATATGTGCCTTCACCATCACTACCACTACCATTACCCGCTGCAATGCTCTATAACCAATGGTATTCCCCAATTGCATTGTTTATTCTTCATCCTATTCTAGGCACTTTTCCAAGGCTGCAGAATGTTTGTAGTCAGGGCTGTCTTTAATATTGACTGGACCCTGGGCAAACATTTTATTGGGCCCCCTCTTCCATGCAATTTTGCTCTCCACATGCTTTGAGACATACAATAAATAGCAGCTAGACTCAAAATCTGTTTACTGAATCAGACCAGGCAGCGATTGCAATTGGTTGCCAGAAGTTACAGTGTATCATTGGCTGCTAGAGGTTACAGCACACATTATGGCTCACTGTTTTGATTGGTTGCTAGAGATTACTGTACATCAATACTGCTCACTGATTGATTGCTAGAGGTTACTGGACATCTATACCACTCACTTATTGGTTGCTAGAGGTTATTGCACATTATTACTGCTCACTGATTGGTTCCTAGAGGTTACTGCATATCCTTACCGCTCAATGGTTGGTTGCAAGAGGTTAGTGCACAGCATTACTGCTCACTGATTGGTTGCTAATGGTTACAGCCCATCATCTCCTCACTGCCTGCACACCATGGACTGGGGAGGTGAGGGAACCCATCAATAGACAGAAAACTCCTAGGAATCCTAGGATCAGTAGCAATGCTGGGGGAGGGGGGTGTGATCAGTGGCAATGCTGGGGGGTTGATGGGATCAGTGGCAGTGTTGGGGGGATGGGATTAGTTAGGAGGCAGTACACTGTGACAAATTCTGAATCATGTAGAGCAAAGGTAGAAATCTTTGGTAAGTGTAAATTCCCTATTGTAATGGGGAATTTACAATGTGAGGGGGGATTTGCACTGACCACCATGTAACAGGGGATTTTACACCACCCACCAATAGAAAAGAGGGATTTCTTCACTGACGCCAATGTAATAAGAGCATTTACACCAACCACCAGTGTAAGGGGGGAATATACAATGAGCTCCATGTAAAAGGGAATTTACACTGACAACCATTGTCGAGGAGATTTGTACTGACCACCAATGTAAGGTGACACTTCTACACAAACCACCAATGTTAGGGGGGGATTTACACTGACTACCAATGTAAAGGGGATTTACACTGACCATCAGTGTAAGGACAATTCTGCACTTGCCACCAATGTGAAGGGAAATGTACACTGATCACCAATGTTATGAAGAATTTACACTGACAACCAATTTAATGGGGAATTTTACATCAACAGCCAATAAATGGGGATTTCTACACTGGCCACCAATGTAAGGGGGATTTACACTCACCACCAATTTAAAGGGGGCTTCTACATGGACCACCAATGTAAGGGAGGATTTGAAACTGATAACGATTACCAATATAAAGAGGAGTTTCTACACTGCCCACCAATGTAATAGGGATTTACACTGACCACTAATGCAATAGAAGCATTCACAGTAACCACCAATGTAATGAGAAGATTTACACTGACCACCAATGTAACTCCCACCAACCACCAATTTAGCCTGCCTTCACATTTGTGTGTTGGGAAAACATGCAAAATTGCTGTCCTGACACCAAAGAAACATGCTGCACTTTAGAAGATACACAGAAGTGCCATTAATTGTTAATGACACCCTCATGCATTGGCTGAGATGTGTGTGTTCACATGCATCAAAAATTCAGTGTGCTGTGGCACTATGTTCTTTTGCAGAATGGTTCCACCTCCAATTTGCTTATCTTTGCAGAACAGGCTGATATTAGGCTAAATGACTATAGTTGTAGGCAGGACTTTCAAGCATGCTCCTTTACCTCCCCAGTGGGCAGCATTCAGCAGAAGTGAGGGTAGATATGACCTCAGGGGGACATGATATACATATGAATGCCGCCTCTATTTACATATCAATGTCACGGTCTGCGACTATTTACATATTAATGTCGCCGTTATTTACATATCAATGCAGGCTATTTACATGTAAACACAGGGTCTGCAGGTGAGTCATCTGTACATGTCAACAGGGCAGAGCTAGGAGCAGCCATTGAACTTTACACTGAGATATCGGGACACAGCACAGGACTAAAACTTCAAGGGATAAGGGAATTTAAACTGGGATAGTTGGCAGCTGCTTTGGGCCCCATAATAATAATGGGGCCCAAGGCAGCTGCCCCTTTTGCCCTGCCTTAAAAACAGTCCTGTTTGTAGTGTAGGGTGCTCTATATCATATTGTATATTTAGTATTTTGTCATTATTGTTTATTTTTATTTCAGTTAAGTAAAAGAGCAATTCTAACAAAAGCCGTTAAACTTTTACCATTGCCAACAACATTTGAGGACCCTAAAGAAGGAAGTACATGTGAAACAGCTGGATGGGGAATAACAGAAAAGAATCATACATCAGATATATTGTTGGAAACGAATGTCACAATTTTTAATAGAGAAAAATGTGCCAAGTACTGGAAGCACGAAGCTAATATAACAGAAAACATGGTTTGCACCATTGTGAGGCGTGGAGGTGGGGACACGTGTGACGTAAGTTTGAACCTCTGCCATCTTTCTCTTCAATCATGAAGGTTACAAATTATAGCCAGAAAGTGTATTCATGGTCTGCTGTCTGTCGATCTATTGTCCCCTGTTTATTGTACGTGTACATATTACCAAGTGATCATAAGATTTCTGTTTCAATTTTCAGTTTTTATAATTAGATCATTCAACGGCAGTGTAGTATATGACAGCCATGTATCCTCCCAATGGTGGTCAACTTAGTCTACAGGAAATTGTCAACAGTCATTTTTCCCCTTTAGCATAGGCCAAGAATTTAGACAGGCAACGTCCTGGAGTTTGTCTAGATGTCACTGTCTGTTAGTGTGGGACACCCTCAGTACTGTGCAGCAGCCCTTTATTTATTCATCTCACCCCCAGGTTACTAGTAGACCTCCTTCCAGTCAAATATGTTATAGAAGGAGCATAAAAGGTCAGGAGATTGGTGCATAGGAGGCTTAGTCATGGGTGCATTCCATACATTTCCCTCCTGGGGAAGCCTGGACTTCTCCTTTACTGAAAGGTAAGATTAGGGCATGTCCCATGCTTGGGATGTCTGATCTCTATTTCTCTAAGCTAAAGATCACAGCTTTCACTCAGTGGATCCCCACTCTGTAGTTTCTATGTAACTGTGTTTGCTTCATGTTATGTTGGGATGCCACCTGGAGAGATTGGCTGCATGTACAGAACCTAGTTTAGTTGAATTGTTCACAACAGTCTGGAACAGTCTAGACATTTTAGACTTTCAAAATAATGGGAACTTCACCTGGTAGGGTGTCTTTAGGGGCTTCTAGAGGGGAAAGAGCAAATATGGACCATCCCAAGAGCAGCACTCCTATGTTAAAGCATTTATGTGTGCCATTGGGGCACCACCCACTGTATGTATGGTGTGCTTGCAGTCTGTTCAGTTACCCTTTATAATGTGTTTTATTTTGGTTTTGTTTGGGATATTTAACAAAAAAACTAAAGAAAAAAAAATAGGCAGACTCCATGGACTATTTGGTCTTTTTCTGCCTAATTTTTCTATGTTTCTATTCAATTTAAATTTATTTAACTGCTTAAAATAAAATTCTAATTTTTTCATACAGAATCAGTTTTTTAGAGGCAGTTGAGCAGCAGATTTCAGGTGTTCAAGAAGCGATACTACAGACTTCTGAATGCCTGTTTTTTTAATTCCAATCCAATAATGGGGGATTTTGCATTGCAATTCTGCACTACAACCACATACCAGCTGTTGTTGGTGCAGTCTCATTGACTTCATTGGTTGAGTTTGGCAAGCAGCATTTCCTGCCAAATGTAACAAGGCAAGGTAAATTTGATGGACTGTGAAGCAATGTGTATAGGCTTGAGTGTCCGCAATATTATTTTGTAGGTGTGTGGCCGGGGAGAGGGATAAAAATGCCTGTTTTTACTGCCTCTTTGTTGCCCATGTGGACTCAGCTTTAAAAAGAGGGCAAAGCATGCCTGTATGCCTGCAATGCAAAATATAGTCATTGAAAATGATATCCAGGTTGAGTAGTGATTGCAACGTGTAACACACTTATAGCCATTAGAATGCTGGCACAATCTCACAACCCTCTAGTATTTCTGTCAGTTCGGCCAATGTTTTTGTTTATGGCCATAAAGAAGGTGAGGGAGAAGCCAAATTTTATTTGCACCTCTTATCCAGTGGAAGAACAATAGCAGTTGATCATGTCAGCCAAGGGTGATTGGACATTGGGCTCCCTCAAGGGATCAATTTTTATGATATTGTGTCAATATTTAGTACACAGTTGAATGGCATCTATGTTTTTGAATACTACTAAGGTGCTAACTAATATCTCTTTAGAGTCAGAATAGCAAAGGTTTGCATGCCTGTAGGCCTTCCCGAGCAGTAGACTTGCTCTGCCCCGGTCTGCATGGGGGGAACTAAAATCCTTGTTTTTCTCTGGGAGATCCAGCGCTAGGACTGTCTTAAAGTGACACTAAACACTATCCTTATATTCCAAATGTAATTCATACACATGCATCACTTCATGACCCTGTAATCTATTTTTCATGACTACATACCTACAGTGAGACCATGAAGAACAAAAACAGCCACCTTCTAACAGGAAGTTGGATCATAGCAGCTAATTTAAACAAAAAATGGGAATTGGAGATTTGGCTGACAGCAATAGAAGGGACATTAAGAATAGATATTTAATTAGAATAAAAAAATGAATTTAATGTCACTTCTCCCCTGTCTATAGGAGCAATCATTCTCCTTTGCATGATATGATCTAAATGTCTGTAGTATACCTTATAGAAAAATTAACATTTTTTTTTATCCGAAAGTTGATACATGCATCCACTTTCAAAATGGCTGCATGGAATTGCATGACAAGTTTCCTGACGGTGACAGCAGTGGACTATGACAGTGTAATGTATGTTAACTTGCCTCAATCAGAAGCCCGTGTGACAAAGCAGGAACATGGTCAGGAGTCAGGGACAGAGTGTTGTCACCCTATAACAGGAAGGGCCTTAAAGTGGTTGTAACCCTTGCTATTAACAAAACCATATGTAGCACCCTGTTAGGTAGGTGTTAGGAAGTGTATATAGTTTTTGGCTTTTCTGCCTAACAGAGAAGTAGACAGGCAAATTTAGGTGCCGTCTGCTTAACAGACTAGTGATTGATTGGTAAGGTCTTCTCAGTGTGCTCTGGATGCGGCTCATGCTGGCTTGATGTTTCACACTGATCCAATAGCAAGAAGGCATATTGGACAGTGGGAGGGAACCTAGCAGATGAGATCATGGATGTAAATACAGCCCTGGCCATATAGAAGGGGATGTGCCCCATGGAATGCTGTGTGCCTGTATTTAAGTCTGAGGAGCACATGGACTCAGGGTTCCAGTCCAGCCCACCTCTAGGAAGAGAGGTTCAGGTGGGGAGGAGGCGGCTGCCTCTCCCCAGCAAAGGCGGCCATGGGGTCTCAGATACCTGATCTGAGGGCCTGAAGTCTGAGAGATACAACCCAGGGTTTATGTGCAAGCTGACTGAGGGAGAAAGTCTATGGATCTGGTCATGTGTCAGATATAGCGTGTTACTTGGAAGTTGGAAGGAGGCTACCAGCTGTCCCTGGACATTTTGTGAGTACAGACCCTGAAGGGATCCTTGAGACTGAGTGTGTGTTGCTGAAATCTCCCTCTGGTCAGCATACTGGGTGTGTGAGCTAAAGGAGACACTGGCTAATGTCTTAAAGACTTGTGTCCACTGACAAAGTCCACTGAGTCTTTTCTGCTAGAGAGAGACTTATTCTTCCATTGTTCAGCAGATCATCTGCTTCCACAGTATTACCTAGTGAGTCATCCATACCTGTGAATAGTTAATTTGGGAGTATCCTACGAATTCGCTTCTCCTATCCAAGTTCTCCAAATACGACATGAAAAAACAAATCCCCTAGACTGATCATTGGAGACAACGAGCGGAAGAGTGTGTGCACCTGGTTGTTTGAAATACTGTGTAAGTGGCTGCAGGAAAATCAGTGGGAAGACCAGGAGACAAGTATTCCAGCAGTTCCTGTGGGAGCAGTGCTACACATATGTCAGCAACTAAAAGCAAGCCTGAATGGTCTTTGATCATTGTTTTTAAAAAAAAAAACTTGCCGGTACAGTTTTCTCCAGCTTCACGCCATCAGGTCACATGATTGCTCTCGGTTCCACAGCAATACACAGACCTGCCGGTGGCCATGGCCAGTGTCAGGGCAACTATGTCAGTACAGGAAGTGATGTTGATGCTGAGCTTCTTCGATTCCATGACAATCAGGTCCAGAGGCAAACGTCACTTCCGCCTTTCCACATCCAAGAGCAGGGAAGAAACGGGGGGCTGCTCTACACTGACTACAGACGATATAGCCTTGCTGTGCTTTTGTATCTTTAGCGGGATGATGTAAACTGACCACGGTAGCATGGATCGGCAGCCATGCTACTATGGTCAGTTTACTTGTGGGCGGAGCTGCACAGGCAGGATCAACCAGGTAAATGAAAGCATCGGCAGCAAGACATGTCATAGATACATGTAAAACCACATCTAAATAAAAATGTTTTTTTTTTTTTTAAAGTTACAAAAACTTTATAAAATATCTTCATGACAAGATCACCTATGTTGTAACCATATTACTACCCATATGATTTAATAACTGCTGCAAATTTTAAAATATTTAAATTACTTTTGAAATTACATTAACACTTTCACCAAAAGCGGAGTGGCGTTTTTAGGCTTTTATGACATTTGAGTAATTGGGTTTACTTTAGAGAATCCGAAACGAATGGAAATTGCTGACCTTCTTCTATAAATAATAAAAACAATCCAAGGGTTATGCATGGCAGTACCTGCGCTCTAATGAGACAGATAATAATCTAAAGCAGCCAGCATTACTTTGTTGATTACAAAATACAATTAACATAAGTGTCCATATGCAGCGCTAAAAACAGAAAAAACTGTCCACAGTATATGATGAAAGGAAGAGATGAGACCCCCGCACCAGCTTCAGCGGAACTCCACACCGCTTTTCCAAAGAAACGCACTCCACTACATATAGAGTGCCTTGCAAAAGTATTCACCCCCCTTTGGCATTTTTCGTGTTTTGTTGCCTCACAACCTGAAATTAACATGGATTATTTGAGGATTTGCATCATTTCATTTACAAAGGATACCCACAACTTTGAAGATGTTATTTTTTTTATTGTGAAGCAAACAAAAAATAGGACAAAATAACAGAAAAAGTCAATGTGCATAACTATTCACCCCCCAATGTCAATACTTTGTAGAGCCATATTTTGCAGCTATCACAGCTCCAAGTCGCTTTGGATAAGTCTCTATGAGCTTGCCATATCTTACCACTGGGATTTTTGCCCCTTCCTCCTCGCAAAAATGCTCCAGGTCATTCAAGTTGGATGGTTTGCGCTTGTGAACAGCAATCTTTAAGTCTGACCACAGATTTTCTATTGGATTGAGGTCTGGGCTTTGATCAGGCCATTCCAACACATTTACATGTTTCCCCTTAAACCACTCAAGTGTTGCTTTAGCAGTGTGTTTGGGGTCATTGTCCTGCTGGAAGGTGAACCTCCGTCCTAGCCTCAAATCACACATAGAGTGGTGCAGGTTTTGCTCAAGTATATCCCTGTATTTAGCACCATCCATCTTTCCCTCAATTCTGACCAGTTTCCCAGTCCCGAATGGTGAAAAGCATCCCCACAGCATGATGCTGCCACCACCATGTTTCACTGTGGGGATGGTGTTCTTTGGGTGATGTGATGTGTTGGGTTTGCGCCAGACATAGCTTTTTCTTTGATGGCCAAAAAGTTCAATTTTAGTCTCATCAGACCAGAGCACCTTCCTCCATACATTTTGGGGGTCCCCTACATGCCTTTTCTCAAACTAAAAATGTGCCATTTTGTCTTTTGCTGAAAGTAATGGCTTTCTTCTGGCCACTCTGCCATAAAGCCCAACTCTATGGAGTGTACGGCTTATTGTCGTCCTATGTACAGATACTCCAGTCTCTTCTGTGGAACTCTGCAGCTCCTTCAGGGTTACCTTAGGTCTCTGTGCTGCCTCTCTGATTAATGCCCTCCTTGCCCGGTCCATGAGTTTTGGTTTGCGTCTGTCTCTTGGCAGGTTTGCTGTTGTGCCATGTTCTTTCCATTTGGTTATGATAGATTTGATGGTGCTCCTAGGGATCATCAACGATTTGGATATTTTTTTTATAACCTAACTCTGACTTGTACTTCTCAACAACATTGTCCCATATTTGTTTGGAGAGTTCCTTGGTCTGTGATGTCTGTCGGTTATGTACTTTCTGAAGGTAATTGGTTGCACCAGAGCTTTTTATGGGCTTCATAACAAAGGGGGTGAATACATACGCACATGCAGTGGCAGCTGGTGATAAAAAATTTTGGGGGGCGCAAACCCCTCCAGGTCCTTATCTGCCCATCTTCACGGCTCCCAATACCTGAACACACTATACACAGAGCGCACAGTACATACATAGCACACAATGCATACAGAGAACACAGAACACACAGTACATACAGAACACCTACAATACATACAGAACACACAGTACATACAGAACACACAATACATACACAATACATACAGAATACATACAATACATACAGGACACACAGTACATACATACAGTACATACATACACAGAACACACAGTACATACACAGAACACACAGTACATACACAGAACACACAGTACATACACAGAGCACACATAACATACACAGAACAGACACAGAACACATAGTACATACAATACATAAACAGAACACACTTCTTCCCAGCCTGAATGTCCATTTTGAGTTTGACACATTTTAAAACAACCTGTTGCATGTGCAGAAGAGACAGCCGAAGCAGTCTGCCTGAAGGGGGGAGAAGAGCAGCAGCATGACATACAGACTCTTAGTACAAGCTCCAGTAAGGACGGCCACCTTTGCATTTCTGACAGTCAGAGTTCTGATATCGGCTTATTTGTGAGCAACACTCAGTGGAGTAAATGCAGGAGGGTTATAATCAAACTTGCATTCATTTTTTTTTTTTATGTGTAGTGAAAAGGGGGGGGGGATCTAATCCGGCTTCACCAACAGCTGAATAGATGAACTAACAAAAATAATCCTCCGGTGATGATAAAAGTGAACACATAAAAGTTTGATCTTTCCACACAAGCAGGCTTACGGGCAAAACACTTACTTATCTTTGCATGGACCAGAATCTGCACAGTAAAATTCTTCTGGTTGGGGTGAGCACAGCTTGGTAAATTTAGTGGCGACCTGTCCATTTCTGGCTTCTCTGTGTGTTCAGTGGAGAGGGGAGGGGCCTCCCCTCTCCACTGAACACAAGGGGAATAGTCCTCATGGCGGCCATCTTTTTGTAGCCTGCCGAAAGTGACTTTGTTCTCTCACTGAGAACAAAGCACCTGGCCGGGCAGATGCTGGTCGGCGTGATCGATTGCACCGCAAAGCATCTCTAAACCCCAGCAATGAAGCACCGTGTCTGCAATCTCGTAATTGCATTGACGTGGTGCTTCCCATAGTGCACTGTGTCCGGCGCCCGAACACAGTGCACTTAGTTAAAGGACATTTTTTTTAAAAAAATTTCTTAAAGGGGCTGTTTCAAAAAAAAATTTTCTTTTGTGACTACAGCGGGGGGGGGGGGGGGGGGTCTGCGCCCGGGCGCCCCCCTATGGACGGGCCGCCACTGCGCACATGCCAATTATCAGTTTTTTATTTCTAAAAAATTGTTTTATGTATATATTTTTCTAATTTTACTTCACCAACTTAGACTATTGTGTTCTGATCCGTCACATATAATTCAGATTAAAAGAGGAGCATAGTGAAGTATGTTCAAACCAATGAAAAAGATTTATTAAAGCTGTACTTACAAATGAAGTATAAAAATGAGCATCAATATAGACCATTCATAAAATGCCACGGCTCATATCATGCTTGTGTCTCCAGGGGCCTGCCTAATGCATTTCATCCAATAGGACATCGTCAAAATCCAGAAAACAGAACCTTTGTTAACTGGAAGTCGGCGGCCGGAAGTAGCTGAGGTTAGACAGTGCATTCCAACAACCGGATTTACACTGTGGTGGGGTGTGCTATCATTTCACACTGAAGCTGGTGCAGGGTCTCACTTCTTCCCTTCATCATATACTGTGGACTGCTTCTTCTATAAATGTTAGTTGCCAGTCTGTTTCTATCCTTGTTACCTTCTGAGTCTCTAATCCAAGTCAAAAACAACAAATTAAAAAATTAACAATTAAAAAAAGTCAGAGTGAAACTGTACAATCCTGAGTGATATACTTGTTCTACGTTGTACTATGTTAAATCAGCGTAGCGGCCAGATAGCTGGCATTTTCAGAAGGAGGACTTCTCAGCACCAGAGGCTTGACTCTAGTACTTCTTTATTGTGAATCAATAGTTGCACTGTTTCTCAAGAGTACATGTAAATGTTCTTTTTTTTTTTACAGGGAGATTCAGGTGGTCCCTTAATCTGCAATGGAGTGCTCACAGGTTTGACCTCATTTGGGGAACCTAAATGTGGAATAGTTAATGATGCATCCGTCTTCACCCGTCTGACAAAGGAATACATCAGATGGATAAATGAAGAAATAACCGACTGAGTCTGGACCTGCATTATCATCACTGTTATGCTTCTTCTGTTTCACTGTTTTAAAATTTCGCTTTAAAATTTAATTGAGCTGTATATCACATAGAACGTTATTACAGAAATGCAAATTCTTTTAAGTGAAAGATTACAATGAAAACCTTAAGATAAGATCCTTTTCCACTTTAATATAAACTATCATAAATGTAAATTTTACCAGCAACAGGAGCACCACACACCGAGATGGAAAAAAAATATTCTTCTCTTATTAAAATAGCCAGCAGGAACAAGTTGTAACTGACGTTTTTTCACGCTGAGCTCATTGGCATGCGGTGTTCCTGTTACAAGTGATTGCTTTGATAGAGTGAGCCAAGCCAGACCCTGAGATGTAACTATGGAGTGTAGAGCCTACTAAATATCATGAAGGTTTACTAATTTACACACTGTTGTACTGTGGTAAGGCGCATTACAAATGCTGGTGCGATGATTTGCCATTCTTTCTGAATGGCATCCCTACAGCTGTGCTGCCAAGATTGCTGCATGCAGCATTTTTTGGTGCATTAGGCAGCCTAATCAAATGAATGGGCTGCTATTACTTACAGTGGGGCAAAAAAGTATTTAGTCAGCCACCAATTGTGCAAGTTCTCCCACTTAAAAAAAAGATGAGAGGCCTGTAATTGTCATCATAGGTATACCTCAACTATGAGAAACAAAATGTGGAAACAAATTCAGACAATCACATTGTCTGATTTTTAAAGGAATTTATTTGCAAATTATGGTGGAAAATAAGTATTTGGTCAATATTAAAAGTTCATCTCAATACTTTGTTATATATCCTTTGTTGAGAATGACAGAGGTCAAACGTTTTCTGTTATGCCCCGTACACACGGTCGGATTTTCCGACGGAAAATGTGTGATAGGACCTTGTTGATGGAAATTCCGACCGTGTGTAGGCTCCATCACACATTTTCCATCGGATTTTCCGACACACAAAGTTTGAGAGCAGGCTATAAAATTTTCCGACAACAAAATCCGTTGTCAGAAATTCCGAACGTGTGTACACAAATCCGACGGACAAAATGCCACGCATGCTCAGAATAAATAAAGAGATGAAAGCTATTGGCCACTGCCCCGTTTATAGTCCCGACGTACGTGTTTTACGTCACCGCGTTTAGAATGATTGGATTTTCCGACAACTTTGTGTGAACGTGTGTATGCAAGACAAGTTTGAGAAAACATCCGTCGGAAAAAATCCTAGGATTTTGTTGTCGGAATGTCCGAACAAAGTCCGACCATGTGTATGGTGCATTAGTCTTCACAAGGTTGTCACACACTGTTGCTGGTATGTTGGCCCATTCCTCCATACAGATCTCCTCTAGAGCAGTGATGTTTTGGGGCTGTCACTGGGCAACACGGACTTTCAACTCCCTCCAAAGGTTTCCTATGGGGTTGAGATCTGGAGACTGGCTAGGCCACTCCAGGACCTTGAAATGCTTCTTACGAAGCCACTCCTTCGTTGGCCGGGGCGGTGTGTTTGGGATCATTGTCATGCTGAAAGACCCAGCCATGTTTCATCCTCAATGCCCTTGCTGATGGGAGGAGGTTTGCACTCAAAACCTCACGATACATGGCCCCATTCATTCTTTCATGTATATGGATCAGTCGTCCTGTTCCCTTTGCAGAGAAACAGCCCCAAAGCATGATGTTGCCACCCCCGTGCTTCACAGTAGGTATGGTGTTCTTTGGCTACAACTCAGCATTCTCTCTCCTCCAAACACGACGAGTTGTGTTTCTACCAAACAGTTCTACTTTGGTTTCATCTGACCATATGACATTCTCCCAATCCAATTCTGGATCATCCAAATGCTCTCTAGCAAATCTCAGAAGGGCCCGGACATGTACTGGCTTAAGCAGGGGGACACGTCTGGCACTGCAGGATCTGAGTCCCTGGCGGCATAGTGTGTTACTGATGGTAGCCTTTGTTACGTTGGTCCCAGCTCTCGGCAGGTCATTCACTAGGTCCCCCCGCGTAGTTTTGGGATTTTTGCTCACTGTTCTTGTGATCATTCTGACCCCATGGGGTGAGATCTTGCGTGTAGCCCCTGATCGAGGGAGATTATCAGTGGTCTTGCATGTCTTTGATTTTCTAACTATTGCTCCCACAGTTGATTTCTTCACACCAAGCTGCTTGCCTATTGCAGGTTCAGTCTTCCCAGCCTGGTGCAAGTCTACAATTTTGTTTCTGGTGTCCTTCGACAGCTCTTTGGTCTTCAACATAGTGGAGTTTGGAGTGTGACTATTTGAGGTTGTGGACAGGTGTCTTTTATACTGATAACAAGTTCAAACAGGTGCCATCAACACAGGTAATGAGTGGAGGACAGAGGAGTCTCTCATAGTTGAGGTATACCTATGATGACAATTACAGGCCTCTCTCATCTTTTCAAGTGGGAGAACTTGCACAATTGGTGGCTGACTTAATAATTTTTTGCCCCACTGTAATGTACGTTATCATGGTTACAGGTCCTTTCTTTACTGATGTCCTCTTTTATCCTTATGTTTTGCTAATGGCATTTCGTGGCTGCATTTTTTTGTATAATACCTGTCATTCTGTAAATCAGCAGATGTCACAGTTTGTTGTATCTTTCTGTTCCATATATCTTTAGAAAGCATTAATAAAAAGTTTGAAAGTAAAATTGAGAGTGCCATGTTTCAGAGATAACAGGTAAGAATAGAAAGCAAGAAATAAGTATGATATTTCATAGACAGTAAACCATATAAATAGACTCATTGCACAGTCTGTGAGAATTTTTACCTAGCCAGTATGTTTGAAGAAAAGATGAGGTATAAGTTATTTTGTAAAAATACATTTTTTATTTATGTAAAAAAAAAATCATGACACAGTCAAGAGTCAGAAATATTTTACCTACACACTGCACACCATGTAGTGTAAATGTTTTCACTAGGCTACAATGGAAGATAGGATTTGATAATAAAGTTGGCAGTGACCTCACCACGGACAGGGCCTCTGTGAACTAGTTGATTCTCTTCCTGGCAAATTATTCGGTAAGCTAAAAAAAAGTAATTGGAATCAGAAGAACTACTGGAACCAGCCTATAACGTTAACTATAACCAAGTTTATAGATACACACCAGTATAGAAGAGACATACATCCGATGCACAAATAGGTGTTTTTAGCAAAGGTGTCCGATAGGAGTCCTGGTTGTATTGTGCACATATACCCAGGTATGTATGTTGCAGCAAAGTCCAGTTGCAGGGGCCCCTAAGCATTATGCAGCATCTATCTTTGCGTTGGAGACCTGGAGAAAAGATCTGTGGAGCTTCCTCCGATATCTGCCAGTCTGCCACACATACCGTTCTCAATTCAGGGACTCTCAGTCAGATCTTATCCACTCTGAACTAGAATCTCAGGTTAAATTGCTATTTCAAATCTATAAGGCCTTTATTTCCTCTCTTCATGATGGCCTGGAAGGTTTTCATTTCAAATGGCGGACAGATGTACCATATATAGATGGGAAGAATGGGAGGACATATGGGAATACCCCTTCCTTCAGCTGATTGCTGTCAGGGATCCACTTATCCAATTTAAACTATTACACAGAGCCTATTTGACACCCCCGAGATTAAAAAAAATCCTAGGGCTTATCCCCATTGCTGGTAATGTGCGGGTGCCTCGGATTATTTTTAACACATATTTATGTCTTACTCACAGATTCATACATTTTAGTCCAAGGTCACTCAATTTATTTCCTTTCTGACCACAGTTTCAATCCCGAAGAAAACAGAATTTTGTTTTTTAGGAATGGTTGGTCTTCCACAGACCAACCAAGACTCTTCCACGATATGGTATTATTTTAGGCCAGAAAGGCCATTGTATTAAAATGAAAATCGTCTGAGACTTCTACTCTGAAATTAAGGAAAGCTTTAGTAAATTCTGTTATACCACCCTACAAGGTCACTTACAGTATTTCTCTCATGGATGCCCTAGTAAATGTAATAAGGTGTGGCACCTCTAGATAGACTCACTGACAGTTGATGTAGAATGACCCTTAGATGTTTGTCAAACCCAAGGGGACAACGATAATGACCTATTTCTTGTAGTTCTTTTAAACTGGTGCTATAAGGGAAAGTTGATAACAGTTAACCCCCATTCCTTCTCCTCTTTCTAGTAAATTAGAGGAATATTCTGTCTGATCTATTCTGATGCCTTAACTCTGCCTCTATTGTACATTTTTGAGCTTGGGTATGCGCAATCAGCTCTGTTTTATATGTACCACCTTTCTTTACAAAATGCAAATAAAAAGAATCTTTCAAAAAAAAAAAAAAAAAAAAAAAGATCAACGGTTATGGTGAGATTCTTCAACTATTGTCCAACCAGCCTAAAAAGGAGCTTCTTACTGGCAGGAGCTGTGGTGTGGCATTGAATTTCAGAGTAGCCTGTCTACTCTGCAGGTTAGTCCCTCCCTAGTAGTTTCTAGTCTGACATGCAACCAGATCTCTAACATGATGATCCAGAAGTGGTTGTCGGATGCCTAACTTGGCTCTAGACCAGTGATTCTCCACTCCTGGCCTCAGGACCCACTAACAGGCTAGATTTTAAGTATTACCTTGGGGAGATGCAGACTAGAATACTGAAATCGCTGAGCAGCAAATGATATCACCTGTGTTGTATCTCTGTTATCTTGCAAACCTGACCTGTTTGTGGGTCCTGAGGACAGGAGTTGAGGACCACTGCTCTAGACTATGCTGGTTATCAAGCCCTAAGCTAAAACCAGCTATAGAAGCACAGACCAGAAGAGACAGAGTTAACTGGAATAATAGGTGCTGCATATATACTATATTACAATAAACAGGTTCACCTACTAATATACTGATTAAGAGGGTGCTGGATTCTCTGGGCATGAGTCTATGTGAATTGAAGATAAGCCGGCATAAAGCTACATTCTTGGCTCCTGGTGAGCTTTTTTACACAGTTCTAAACAGACCCCTAACATCTCCCCTTTGAAACAAGGAAAGGGACTAAGGACACAGATTCCCCAGTCCCTATCTCTGCAGCCTCAGCTGCACTGAAGATGAATGGACAGGAGAAAGAGGCTCCTGTTCATTCATAAGATGAAGCATCGTAAACACAGTTTTCGATGCTCAGTTATGAATGGACAGAGTCAGTGATCACTGACACTATGCATTCAGAAAAGGAAGTAAATGACATATTTCCCATCTCCTTCCTCCACTCTCCATCCTGACAGATCTGGGGTGAGGGGGGCACTGGAGGAGGATACAGAGGACCCGGGGAGCTGGAGGAGGACACCTAGGAGCCAGAGGAGGACCCGGGAAGCCGAAGCAGGACCTGTGGAGCCGGAGGAGGACACAGAGGATAGTCGGGGGTGATGGGAACGGTGGTGGGGGCAGGTACAAGCACCGATCTCCCTGTATAGCTTTCAATAAAGCAGCTGACAGCTGCAGGAGGGAGAGGAGGAGAAGCGGCTGTCAGCTTTATTGAAGGCTATACAGGGAGATCGGTGTTTGTTACTCTCCCCACCACCACCGCACCAATCATCTGTGAGGCTGCCCGGCCCCCCTGCTATGTTGAGGACGCCCGGCCCTGTACAACAGGTATCGGATTAAGCATCAGAGCATTTGCACGAGTACAAGTACTAATACAAATGTTCGGTATCAGCACCGATCCCGATTCTAGTATCGGGATCGGTGCAACCCTAGTAACCATTACACGTACAGTAGCACAGACCATGCTATCTGACATTATGCATTTGTCAGGAATGGCATACCAGCAGGCAAGATGGCTCTTCTAGACAGAATTTTGGACATAGGAACAGGGGGGCATACATTCTTACATGTTCAATAGGAAAGGTGCACATGTTCATGTACAATTGCTTGCCCCTACATGTGAATCTGTCACTAATGTTGGTATAAGGCAGGTTATTTAAACTGAGCCATTGCTCTGGTTCACGGCTGTCTTGTACACAGCATTTTCTATGTGATCCTAGACCTGTTACCTACATCTGATTATCCGATACTAACTCACCTTGTCCTGACCATCCTTTAAACTCTGCCTGCACCAACTTTAGTTTGCCTTTGACCTCTGCTTCTGTCTGTTCCTGTTACCGCTGTACTGCTAATCAATACCAACTCTGGCCTGCATAATAACAATGCTCCTGTCTATGTATTTGTGCCTGATCCAATTACCAGTCTCTGATCCAGCATATCTGACTCCACTCTTTCTCCACACGCTGCCTAGTAATTCACTTCGAGCACCTACCTGCTATCAGCCTGTGCTTGCTCATCTCCTACTTGCTACCAGCCAATACCTCTTCACTGCCTGCCTGCTGACCAGCCAGTACTTACTCATAACCTGTCTGCTACTAGCCAGCACCTGCTCATCAGCTCTACTGCTGACCAGCCTGTGCCTATCACCTGTCTGCTATCAGCCAGCACCTGCTCATCAGCTCTACTGCTGACCAGCCTGTGCCTATCACCTGTCTGCTGCCAGCCAGCACCTGTTCATCAGCTCTACTGCTGACCAGCCTGTGCCTATCACCTGTCTGCTGCCAGCCACTACCTGCCCATTCCAGCCTGCTACTTACCTGCTGACTCCAACCAATTATCCTGCTGTGGTCCATTGACTTCCTGCCACTCTGGCTTGAACATCCTACTTGGCTTGTTAGCTAACAAGACCATCAGACACTCATGCCACTCCACGCTCTCGCACCACATGTTCACTCTATCAGGAGCCCCAAGCTGGGGGTGCAAGAGAGACTTTCCTCAGCATGTCAAACATGACAGCATGTGAGATAATAGCAATGGAGCAAAGATACTTTGTTTTTCACAAGGATTCAGAAATATACTCAAGAACCTATGAGAAGCTGCAGTTAAACTATTAGAACATAGGAATATTTGCAAACAGGGCCACTGATAAGGCAGAACAGCCAGCCCTCCTGTACTGGACCCAGGCCCCATCAGTTCAAAACGGGGGCCCAGGCACCTGCTGAGAAGAAGGGCTAGCTGTACTGTCTTATTGCAGACACTGATCCTCTTTTGCCTCCCCCCTGCAGCATTACCAGCCTATCCTCCTCTTTCTCCCTCTGGCTGCACTGCAGGGGGATTGGTCCTAGTGCATGCGCCGCTTCCATCTGCTCTCCGGGCCCCCCTATATGCCCCTTTCCCTCACAGGGCTACTGGATTCCCTCCTCTCCTCTACTGTCAGCAGCTGCTGCAGGCACACAGGTGGATATTTTAGGATGGAGAGGGGCTGGTCAATATGTTATTTTCTAGCCCCTTTTTTCCTGAATCGGTACCCATCACCCCTGTGAACATTCATCGCTGATGCCTAGTAAACTGTATTTACTATGCTTCAGTTTATGAATGAGCAGGTAGTCTCAGAGCACTTACTATTCATTCATCTGTGCAGCTGCTGTTGCAAAGAAAGGAACTGATAAATCTATGTCCTCAGGCATTTTCGGCCAGTGGGGGGGGGGGGGGGCTGTGAGGTAATCTGTATGGGGCCCTGTGATTTCTAACAGCAGCCCTGCTTGCATAGTGTATGTTCCAGGATTTAGCAGCATGGAAAGGACAGGGTTGGGACTGCAGTATTGGAGTCCAACCGAGAGTAGTGGTTCCGCCGGACGGGGAGCCAGTTGTGGTCGGAGGTAGAGGGGAAGCTGTCGCCACTAAGGGACCATCCACCTTCCTCCTGGAGACTACTGTACGTAAGCTGGAGCCAGTACCAGAGCAGTCTTCTCACCAGCCGGGGATGGTGAAGAACTGGGAAATATTCAGCAAGTGCCAAGCCAGGGACCCAGCGAGACAGCAGAGGTGAGTCATGCTTGAGGAGCATCAGTGAGTGCCAAGCCAGGGACCTAGTGGGTCAACAGCGGTGACGCTTGAAGAGTATCTGTGCGTGCCAAGCCAGGGACCCAGGAGCGGGGGTGACGCTTGAGGAAGATACTGAGTAATGGAAGTGGAAGAGCTCAGGGAATCCAGTGGCGATTGGGTCCGAGAGTTTAATAAGAGACTGGGAGCTCAGTGAGTGAAGACCTACAGTGAGTGACTGTGGTGTGCAAGGAGAACTATTCTGTGTTACCAATAGTTAAGTATAATCAATGTTAGTAACTGTTACAAGATTTGTTGCCATGGGAAACAGCGGTCCTATCTATACAGAAGCGGTGTCAGGCTGGAGGCCTTCCACTGTATAGCTGTCTACCTATAGAAGTCTCTGAGTCTGCCAATTATCATTGCATCTACTTAAGGGTGTCCTGGCCCTAACCCTCTCTCCCACAGTTCTTGTTCAAGAGAGTATAAATCTCTTTGCATTCAAAAAGTGTCTGGTGTCCCTCACTTCAACTTGCATTGCACCCTCCATGCCTTGTAACCCACTCTACACAGAAGTATGTCAGCTCTTCCTGACCCTGGAGGTCACATTAGGCCTCTGGTGGTCTGGGACCTCGCTACAGGTGCAAAAACACTGTAACCCTACAGAAATATTTGTGCAGAGCACAGGATGTTAACTGTATAAATTATTTTACTACTTTGCAATGATGAAAGAGTTGTAGAAAAAAAAAATGTTTTGGGGTGTTATTTGTACAAAGCAGCATAACCCTAAAGAAATATTCATGCAGACCACAGGATAATACCTGGCCAAAACATTTAAATTATTTTCACCGTTGAAACAGTTGCAGAGAAACTGGGTGTGCCAAATTAAAATTGTCATTGCAACAAATGTTTGCAGGGCGCTGGTGGTTCAGGGGTCGATTCACCCAAAGAGGGTTATATGGAGGAGGAGACTGCAATGTCACTATCACCAAGAAAAGAAACAGGGCAGTAAAGCTAGCTTCAATGAGGTGCCCCTTCCAGTATCCTTCCCAGCTGTCAGGAAAGTTACCAGTGGGCTGTGAATGATATAATGTCCTTGTCCATTCTTTCTGGACTACATGTCTGTTATCAGGTAAACATAGAAACATTCCTTCCACATGATTGTGGGTGGCAGGGATGGTCTTATGGGTGAAGAAATGGTGGCTGGGAATCTGACACAGTGGTACAAGAGAGGCTGCGAATTCATGAAAGGGTACTGAATCCACAAGCTGGAAAGGCAGGAGATATTAAGCTAGCAATTTTTCTAAGCTAGTATTTAGCTGCCAGACATGGGGAGCCTGGGGCATACTTCTTACATTCCATCAGCTGTGGTTCTACAGCTAAATATTGCAGGGTGGGTTGGCAAAACAAGAGCACGATTGCAGTCTATGCTTGCTAGCACTCTGTGTGGCATCATGCTGACCCTCTATCCCTCCTATCGCTCTTGAGAGAAGAGCCATGAGTAAACCTCTGACACCCCTTTAAAGACTTTCATCCCTATATCTGCTGATGGGTAATCTTGTATAGTGCAGCAGAGAGGGAAAGGGAAGTCATTTGTCATTTCATAGACATGGTACCCTAGACCAATGGTATTGCCATGTTGATACGCTTTAGGCAAAGATTGCAAATGACTATGGTCTACAGCACATCTGGGGAACAGACAGGGAGATAACAGTGCCCTGCACCTGTGGAGGGATTTCATCTGGTGACAGCTGCCCCCTCCACCCCTCCCTGACCTGCCCCTGGATGACATCCTGCCTTGCTGATGTTGTGTCTGTTCCTCACTTTACTCCTCTTCTATATCTGGCACCCAAGTACAGCCAGGGACCTCATTATTACCCTCCCCTTCCTCTAACTGGAGCCAACTTGGCAAGGACCCGCAGCTGTAGGAACATCTGCGTCAGTTGGTACTGCCTTCCTGTTCTTATCTGTTTGCATGCAGTGAACATCTTTAAGAATACCACTGACTGAGCATTTAGTAATAAAGGAGTGTGAAGGCCATCATTAAGGAGACCACAGGGGGCAGCCATTTTGGTGGTGTCTGGATCAATCTGTAATAACTGTGACGTAGAGACAGGAAAAAGGATTGGGAAGAGCTGAACAGAGGGAGAGAGAAGAGATACAATGCACAGGCTCCTCCTCTATTGTTTATATCCCAGCCTCAGGTCCACACAGAGGTACAGACCTTCTGTTTTTGTGGCTGGAGGAAGTAATTAATGAACTACAAGTGCAGCAATGTTACCTTGAATGTGCTCCATCAAATTCGAGTCCCTTTGCCATGGTGGCAAATGGGTCTTGTAGTCCATCTGTAAATCTATAAATGAATGATACTCTAGGGAGAATGACCCAGTGATACGGGTAATTTGGGGGGTTTAATAGTGGAGAAAGTTTGAGGGTGAGGCACTGAGAATGTGTTTCATGTTATGAGTGGTCCCAAAAGTGGGAAAGCCTTTAAAGTCAGAGCTAGCCATTCAACTAAAAATTTCAGAAGCAGATCAGCAATGACAACCAATAAACTGTATATTTGTCATAACAGGTAGTCTTTTTAAAATTATAGCCAAGTCTGGTATGGAATTTTTAAAGAGCTTTACTTTGAGAACTAGTGATGGTGATGGCAGATAAGTACTTTTCTGCGGTGTATATTTTTGCTCTAGGAGTGATAAAGCTTTATCAGCATGTAGTATAAGATTGTTGTAATAAGATTTCTTGAGGCATATATACATTCCCAGTCCATGCCATTCACACTGGTGATGTCTGACTCTCAACCATGAGACTGCAACTTATTTTGACTCTCTTTGCACTTCACCTACTCTGCTCTGAGGGTAAGACCTTTTTTGTGTATTTTATTTCTCATGGTCCATGTAACTTGTGGTGTGCTCATTAAGCCCTTTGTCAACATACTTTTTTTTATTAAAAGTTGACACTTTTTCTTATCTCAGAAAGTTAAGGTTCTTTCTAGTTCTGTTATTGACAGCCTTTCTCAACCTTGTTACCCCAGAGGGACCATTAAAATATATTTCCAGGTCTCTGGGAACCCCTGTGAAAAAAAATGTACCCACAATTCGCTGTACATTAGCATGATCACCAAATTGTAAAATGTTTTATATATAAGGATAAATAATATGGCTTACCCAGCATATTTGACACCCTGGGGAAAAAAAACTGCTCTATACAACCTTTTTAGTAATAATCTTAAAACAAAATTAATACTAATAACAGAAAAGAAATGCAGACAGTAAAAATTTATTCATTTTGATTATTTGTGATCATGTCAAGTTGTCTCCATCTTTACAAAAAAATGCCTAACTCTTGGATTGGATTGCTTTCTTGACATTTTTTTTTTTTTTTTTGTATATCCACTGCAGATAATAAATTATGTATTATTACATTTTATCATTAAAGTAAACTTTCAGACAAAATGTTTTCTTTTCTTTTTTAGCGTTAGGAAGGGTCAGATTTGTATTGCAAGAATAAAAACTAAAAACTAGGAAAGGGTATCAACAAATTAGCCAATCAGCAGTAATCAGGTGTAAAGAAGCTTGGGATAAAAACATGTCTACAGGCAAAAAAATAAAACTTTAGAAAAAATCTTTTGCCATCACTTTGACCATTGGTTTATTATTATGTATGTCCCCCTTATGCCGCGTACACACGATCGCACATTCCGACAACAAAATCCATGTTTTTTTTCCGACGGATGTTGGATCAAACTTGTCTTGCATACACATGGTCACACAAATCTTGTCGGAAATTCCGATTGCCAAGAACGCAGTGACGTACGACGAGCCGAGAAAAATTAAGCTCAATAGCCAGTGCGGCTCTTCTGCTTGATTCCGAGCATGCGTGAAACTTTGTGCGTCGAAACTGTGTACACACGATTGGAATTTACGACAACGGATTTTGTTGTCGGAAAATTTGAGATCCAGATCTCAAATTTTGTTTGTCAGAAATTCCGACGGAAAATGTCCGATGGAGCCTACACACGGTCGGAATTTCTGACAACAAGCTCCCATCGAACATTTGCCGTCGGAAAATCCGACCGCGTGTACGCGGCATTACAAATACTGCTCCTCACATGCAGTGTTTTTTTTTTTTTTTTAAATATTGATTTTTATTGAATAGTTTGCAAGGTTACATTCAAAAAGCCCATAGTCTGGATCACCTTGATCCCATATACCACAACATTAGTGGAGCTTGAGAAACACAATCCTTTCTAATGTTTTGAAAATCATTATACGTATGTCTTACCACCTGTTCAACAAATACATCTATACTTAGGTAACCGTTATTTCACTTGGGCAAAGATCTGCCCAAAAGCAAAACAAAACTAACAATAAGAAGAGACAGGAACCAAAAAAAAATAGGGAAAGACGGAAAAAAACGTGCGGTGTTAGGCTGCATTCACACTACAGCGTTATGAATTACGGGCAGATTGGCCACGAATCTACCCGCAATTTTACAGCACTGATGTGTGAATGACAAATCTTGTAACTCGTATTTGAGATGCCATTCATTTGAATGACACCTCAAATCGCGGTGTGTGGGGTCTGCCACGATTTTCGCGCGATAAAATGTGCCTTAATAGCAGGAATCCGCGTCGCGGGAAGCATGTCGTCCAAAAAAAGTTTAGTGCGGTTTTCACATTTCATATAGTCCTATCGATTTAGTAAATCTTTTGTTTTGACACAGAATTGATATTTTTTTTTTGGGGGGGGTTGCTTTGAGGCTCAGCATGGGGTATGTGTAGAATGTATAATGTCTATCACTTCCCACAGCCCAGTGTCACAAAAAGATCCTCAACTTTTTACTAGGTAAGTGGCTGCAACATGTAAGTTCAATTAAAACAGCATCCGAGTGTTTTGTATAGAAAACAGGTTTTCCTGTCTTTCTCTTCTTTATAGCCCGCAATGTCAATCATCCTGCAGAGATTCGCCAGATAGGAGGTCCAAAGGACACAGTACCGCAAGAAGGGAACACTCTTCTTCAGCTCATGCATCTCATAGCCACAGGTCCCCCCTACATATGGCTAGAAGAGCTTCCTCTCCACATTGTTCCACCCACCCCAGAGACAAGACTTGCTGGGTCTACGGAAGGGAAGCACTTCTAGAGAAATTGGTCTGCAAGGCATGTTTTCTGGAGGCAGCTGGGGATGAGGAAAAAGAAAAATAAGAGTCCATAGACACTATGAAAAAATTGATAAAGGACTCAATTAAGGAGTCAGCTTCATCCCAGGATTTAGCAACTCCCTCAACAAGTGAGTTTTCCGCAGAGACCCCGGCTCAGCAAACAAACGCAGATTTCAGTTCAGATGACGACAAAGACGCGACAGATGTACACTGTTCCTCTTTTGATTTTTGGGTAAATTAACCATTTGTAGTCCCAGTGAAAGATGCAATACAATGGGAAGAAGTTCCTGAACCTCCTGCCAAGTCCAGGAAATACTTCCCTCATTTAAAGAAAAAAGCACCGACCTTCCTGCTTATGGAAAAAATAAGGGAAGTAGTTACGGGGGAATGGCGGAAGGTGGAAAAAGGCTGGTCGCCTATAACCGTTTTCACAAGTTACTGTATATTCCTTAGCTGACCCAGATGCGCAGCTATTCGAATCCTTACCATCGGTAGACGCCTCTATCATAAGGTTGGCAAGAAATCCCACTTAGACGATGCAATGAAAATTGAGGAAAAATCTGGACAGCCGCTATGATTAAGCACTGCTTGATAGTGTGAAACGCGTCAGATCTTTTGTCCGTTCTGTTGTGGAATGTATTTTTTATTTTCCTTGACAAATAAAAGGCACTTTTTGGAGTGCTGCTGTCCAGAATTTTCCTCAATTTCATTGCTATATGCATTGCAGGACCTTAGGCTTCCAAACTAGAGGAGAGGTTCATTTCTAATTGACCTGCCTAAGAGCGGTGATAATCCTTTCCCCTTAGAAGATGCAGTTTCCTTTAAAGACATGCTCAATCGCAAAATTGACGCAGACCTCAAAAAAGCTTATCAAGCAGCTGGAGGGGCTTGTAAACCAGCAGTAGCCCTGACTTCAGTTTCCAGAGCGACAAAGGCTTGGACTGATAATATTGAGTTAGCTTTGAAGCAGGGTATCAAGTCAAACGAGATTAATAAAGCCCTTGATGAATTGAAATTGGCTTCAGATTTTATGGCTGAACCATTGATACATTAAGATGTTGTACACAAACCATGCTATACTCAGTGACTGCCAGAAGAGCACTTTGGTTAAAACCATGGTCAGTGGACCCCTCCTCCAAACAAACATGGTGCCGTATACCGTATGATGGAAAAGCCCTCTTTGGCGAAAAGCTTGATACAGCCATTAACCGTGTAACAAGGGGAAAGAGTGGCCTGATACCTCAGGACAGGAACAGGAGGAAAAGGTTTGCAGGTCACCCTTCTTTTCAACAGAGGAACAAGGACACCAGTTTTATATAGGCCGGGGAGAAAATATAGAAGAGGCTGGAGAGGTTTCCAGGCTACCTTCTTAAAGATGGGAAAGCAGAAGACTACATCAACTACGCCCAAAAACCAAAAGTCTTTTTGACTACCTGCCCACCCAAACCGGTCCAGTGGGGGCTCGTCTCAGGGCTTTCGCTCAAGTTTGGGTGAAATCTTGCACAGATCAGTGGGTCACTTCCACAGTACTCCACGGGCAGGGGCGTCACTAGGGGGGGGCTAGAGGGGGCCATGGCCCCCCCAACATTATACTGTGCCCCCCTATGTGCCCCCCTAATTAAAAAAAATGGACACTGGGAATGCAGGGGATAGGTATAGACTGAGCTGCCGTATTGCTGGTTCCGGCTCCTCCTCCACCTCCTGAGTCTACACCCAGCCACTGGTTACTAGAGCCGCCTCGCATCTAGCAACCAGTGACGTCAGAGTCGGCATTGACAGTTCTTTCTCCCCTCCTTCCTCTCTCACACGGAATAATGAGAGAGGAGACACAGACGATCTGCTCCTTCTCCCCTCTTGTGTGTGCTTCCAGGGAAGTCAAGTGTGAAGCCAATGAGCTCACAATTCCCACGATACACACACAGGAGAGGGGAGAAGGAGCAGATCGGCTGTGTGAAGGAGGGGAGAGAGAACTGTCAATGCCGGCTCCGGGGGCTCTGAGCTCAGCTGTTGGGAACACTAACACAGGGGTGGTGCCAGGTGGGTGCTTTAACTCCCCCATAATTTCACCTATAGCACCCCCATCAGCAGCTGCCTCGGGAAGAGATTTACTGTAGCCTGGGTATGCTGCTACCAGTGACACTCCCCACCCCTCAGCCCGCCCCTCAGTGTATGGAGATCGCAAACAGCATGTTAGTTGCAGGGCTAAAGTTTCTCATTCCTGTGCCCTGTGCAGCATAAGGAGGCAGGGATCATTTTAAGCACCTGATCAGTATTATCCAATCAGGCTGTGCCTGTGCTACAACCCCTCCCACTTCCCCTGCCGCTGTGTTTTGATTTCAGGCAGCTCCAGAGGAAGCCAGACCCCTCAGCTCTGTAACTCCCATGTGAGTCTCTTTTTATGTATTCTTCATGGAGGGGATAAGAAGGATGTGCAGCAGCTTGCAGAGTGATAGGTGTGAGGTTTAGTGCAGGCAGTGTTCTCCATAGAGGGACAGGACAAGGGGAAAACACACTCTTATATATGTTGTAATTGTCAGGCTGTTAGATCCTTAGCATCAGAAGACAGAACACACAGACCTCATACATTGATTTATATCAGCAAAAATAATGTTTATTACAGAGACTTCTGTGACAGGAAGAAAGGAATCCATCAGGTCTGTGTGCTCTGTCCCTTTCCTGTCTCTGCTAGCTCCATCTTTAACCCTTTTGGCTCATGCACACTAGTTTTGCCCTCTGAAGAGCAATCAACATTTAGCAATCAACAAAACACACACTGTTAGACAGGATCATTTGGTTGGTTGCAGGCTGGTCAGTAAGTTGATCTGGAAATGTCTTTGGTTTTGTTTTGCATGCGTTGCCCTTCCATGTGCTCCTTGCACTTTCAAATAAATAATCTTTGAAAGGGTTTATGCGCTATGGTAGATTTTATTTTTTATGCATATATTATGACTGCAGCTACCATGTGATGATGTCAGTTGGCGAGCCTTTGAAAATTGCAATGCAGGTTATTCATTTGGAGCCGGTCAGAGTGGGATTGTGCTGCCGTATTACAATGAAGTGTGTTTGGGCCTATATATTGTGGCTGCAGCCTCTGGTAGCACCCTGTATGCTCACAGTAGTGGCGGTGGCGGTGCACCAAAGTGGGTGTAAAGATCTTAAATATTCAGATGGACTTTTGTTTTATTGCACATCACTTTATTTTTGGTGGAGGAACAATGAAATGGTGGCTAATAGCCATCAGGAGATCCGCCTTTGTTCGTAATGCATAAATGAATTTAATCTGGCTTCAACTTTATTCACTTATTCTAGTTATGTATGTATCACTTTGTTTGCACTCAGCACTTTAATTCATTTTGCACAGCATGAAATCGGCATGGATTAGCACATCTATTTAATATTTAGGTATTTCTCTAAGTGTTTGTTTATTCACACTGCAGTGTGCTGTTTTCTCCATGTTATCGTTTTTTAAAATATTTTAGTGAATTACCACTAAGCACTTTAGTTTCTATGCACATTTATCAGATTCTATTTAACCTATTTCTCTTAGGTAACTCCCACTGTTGGGTGTTCTCTGCATGCCCTAATGGGCACTGATAGGAGGCACTAATGGGCACTGATAGGAGGCAATAGAGGGAAACTGATAGGTGGGATTGATGAGCACTGATAGGCGGCACTGATGAGGAGGCACTGATAGGTGGCATTGATAAGCACTGATATGCTGCACTAATAGGCACTGATAGGCTGCTTTGATGAGCACTGATAGGTGGCACTGATGAGCACTGATCACTAATAGGCAGCATCAATGGGCACTGATAAGCTGCACTGGTAGGCGGCATTGATGAGCATGTATGCTAGCCCAACATTAAAAGAACAATTACACACTTTAAATCTTTAAAAGTGGCCACCTGCAGCTGCAATCTTCGGCTAACGTCTCTCTTTCTAACAAGACCTCTGGAGTGCATTCTATTCCTGGGGAAGAAAAAAAAAAATATATATATATATATATATATATATATATATATATATATATATATATATATATATATATATATATATTGCGTTTTATAGTTGGCCCCCCTACTTTTGTCCCTGTCCCCCCATGTGCCCCCCCTAAATATGAAAGCTGGAGACGCCACTGTCCACGGGCACTTTTTGAAATTCAGGCCCCATTTTTCAATTCTATCCACCAAGATCCCGAGTTCCAGAGAAAAACGGGAAATTCTTAACCAGCAAGGTAAGACGTTGATACAGACAGACAGAAGCAGTAATATCAGAAAAGTTTTTGGGGTTTTACTCCCCCATTATTTTAATAAGGTAATCCTAGCAGTACAAGCGGAGGATTGGATGGTCTCTATAGACCTCAAAAACGCTTACCTACATATTTCAATTCATCACGATTTCCAGCCTTTTCTACAATTCAAAGTAGGGGAACTCCATCTACAGTTTCAATGTCTGCCTTTCAGCATATCACCAGCCCCCAAAACCTTTACGCAGGTGTTGGTGGCAATTCTAGCTCCTCTTCGGGAGAAGGGGATACGTATCCTACAATACCTATATGATATACTGATCTTGTCTCAACACAAAGAAAGGCTCTAAACTCACCTACAGAAAGTCATGAACACATTAACAAAATACAGTTGGCTAATAAACTATCCGAAGAGTCCGTTTTTATCAGCACAAAAAATGATATACCTTGGGACATTGTTCAATACCTTCAGTGAGCAGTGTCACTGCCTCCGGAGAAGATCCCTCTAATCATAGCCAAAGTAGGGAGAGCTATGGTAACCAGAACAATGGCAGCAGCGAAGTGTCTGAGTCTCTTGTGATGCATCCCAATGGTGAAGTGGGCCCGGTGGCACCTCCGCATTTTTCAGCAAGGGTTTCTCTCACAGTGGAAGAGGGGATCCTTATCTCAGAAGATTCTGATTATGTGTTTGATGAAATCCAGTCTATGGTGGTGGACAAGACCCCACAACCTGTTAAATAATTGCCATCTTGGCCTCATCTCTTGGATTACTCTTACATCAGATGCAAATCATCTGGGTTGGGGTGCCCACTTTGAAAATCAGTTAATCCAGGGGAAATGACAGTTCGACATGGAGGGCAAAGTGTCCAACATTTTGGAGTTTAGAGCAGCCTGGATGGCGATATCTCATCTGGCATCCTCTCTGAGAGGTAGGGATGAGCTTTATGTTCGAGTTGAACATGAGTTCGACATCGCAGTGCATTGCTGTCTGATGATTGACCAAGCATGCACTATGACCTGCATGCTTTGGCCAATCACAGCGCCGTCAGCAAAGAGAGCCATAATTGGCCAAAGGCAGGGTGCTTTTGGCCAATTATGGCTCAGGGGTTGAGTCCACCCCCCAAACTATTTAAGACTGCCTGCACGTCGGCCCTGTGTACTGTGTTGCTGGCGTTGACCGAGAGAGAGTGTCATTTCATTTAGATTGAGCAGGCAGGCGATTCAGTTAGCTGCAGAGTATTTAGTATATATATATACATCCAGGCCTGTATATTTATATATATATATATATATATATATATATATATATATATATATATATATATATACATCCACTGTATCTAGTTTAGCTATATCTCACTGCAGTCCGTTCCTGGTGTACTGTTTCTAATATACTTCAGGCAGGTAGGTGATTCAGTTAGCTTCAGTGTATTTAAAATACATATACAGTCAGTCTCGTATGTATATATATATCCACTGTATCCAGTTTACCTAGATCTGACTGCAGTCCGTTCCTGGTGTACTGTTTCTAATATACTTCAGGCAGGCAGGTGATTCAGTTAGCTGCAGTGTAGGGATGAGCTGAACAATGGATGAAAATCAGTGAGACAAACGGCATGGGTACCCTCCAGTCCATTACCAGGTCCTTTGGGTCCTGTATGGATATAAGGGGAACCCCGCACCCAAATTAAAAAAAGGAAAGGAGTGGGGCCCCCAGGCCCTATATACTCTAAACAGCAGTATACAGGTGGTGCAAACAAGACAGGGACTGTAGGTTTGTTGTTAAGTAGAATCTGTTTGTAATTTTGAACTGGTACATTTTTAAAGTGAAGCTCCAGCCGAAAAATATGTTTTTAAGCTTTTTGGAAAACATAGGGAAGGGTTATCACCCCTGTGACATTTGTTTTGCTGTCTGTGCTCCTCTTCAGAAGATTTCACCTCACTTTTTGTCCCAATGACAAATGTTTTTTGAAAATTTGGGGTTTTTAGTGAAACAAGGATTGGTGATAAAGCATCAGTGGAAAGAAGAAATGTTTTTCCCATATTAACTCTTACAGGAGAGAATTTCCCTTCCTAGGGGTAGATTTCATCTCACTTCCTGTGTTATTCTCATCTTGATAAGATTTAACTAAGTTCAAGAATTACAGATTTATGACTTTTGGGAGAATTAACTTTCAATAACCCCACCAGATGTGTTATATGTTTCACTATATCTATGTATTTTAACAGTTTTAATGAGGGCACAAGCAGACCTTTGTTTGACCCTGTCAAACCTAATTTAATGTACTGTATATAACGTTAATTATTTTTAAACCACCTGTTTTCTTATCTTTATCTGTCTGATTTATATGCATTTCAGGCTTGAGACAATTCTATATAACTTGAATTAATTCTAATAAACTTTCACCAAGGAGACTATCTTAATACATTTTCGAGAACACCTGTGTACAAGTACTTGTCATAAAGCAGAGGTCATTTAAAGTTCAACACTTAAAAATGAAGACTTTCTAAATCTACATTATTAAAGATTAATAACTGTTGCTTTACTTATTGAATAATAATATTGATAAAACCATTACCATATAATAATATGAATAATAATAATTATCAATAAAAATATATGCAAATCAATATGAATAATATGAAATACATTGGCTAATATGAGATTCTACAACATTTCCCCCCTGTTGAGGCATAAGCCTCACAGCAATTACAGTACAGATCACCCACCATGCCCTTCAGAGACCCCATGCACCCGACACTTATCACATAAATTGTCCAAAAAAAAATAAAAATAAATCAGTCCAAAAATAAAAAAAATAAATAAATCAGTCCAATCAAAAACACACTGCATCTTCTTCTGTAGCTGCAAAGTCCTTCTCCATATGTGGCACGGAAAACATAGTTGTCAGTCTCAGTGGCATTGTGATCATTCTTGCCACAAACTTCTTGCAACAGGCAACAGTTACTCAGCAACATCACATCAAGGATAACAGGGAAGAGGAACAATCCATTTAGCTAGTGAATGAAAGCCAAGTATGTGGTTCCAAGGAGCATTCAGCAGACTCAGTCCCATAAGGCTCTGCCTTTTCCTGCATGGGTCTTTTCATACCTGTTCTGCAAAGATACAAGTCTCAGATTTTCCAGTTCCTCCTTTATTGCATGAAATCCTTCCTTTGTAGCAATTAACATTTGTAACCAGTTGCATCACGTCTTCTGCGATCACCCGATATTTGTCTGGATATAAAATACACTTCAAAATTATAGTTATAAAAAAATAAAAATATTAGTCAGTGTCAGGATACAATAGGTCTCTGGCAAGCACTTCAGGGCAACCTACAAAGCAATGGCTCCTACACTCTCATTTTATTTAATAACTTAATTTAGTGTGTTCCTTTTACTTCTACAACATTCGCTAAAATAATATACATGTATCTATATACTATATACTCTTAGAATATTATTAATAATTATCAGTATAAATCCCTTGAAGTACATGTTTTCAGTACAAAGTATTTTATATAGACTATTCTTTTACATTTCCCAACCTATACTATTTCCCATACAATAATTGTAAAATTCTTATAATTTCTTAACCTTGACTCCACACCAGTCACTATTACTCTGGTCATGTCATAGGTCAATATAGTCAGTCCAGATATTTCATTAGTTTTTATTCTGCAGTCTTCCCACAACATTTGCTAAACCCATAACCATTTCACTTTTCTGTCCATCCCCGCACATACTATACTGCAGAATATTATAGAATAACAGTCAGCATGGGTCTCTTCTGTCAGTCACTGCTATACTGTCAGTAGCCTACCTCTCCTATGTCTTAAAACATAAATTATAAAACATCATATTAAATAACTCTGCAAATATCAAGATAAATAACATAATGTATCTTATAAAGCGTCAATATTATACATTCTTATCGAAAATGTCATACTCATTACATTACACCTCCCCACTTTTTTTTTTTTTACAAAAAATTATAAAACTATTTGTTTATAATGATTGAACATTTACTCAAAGTGGAACTCTACTCACAAAAATATGATAAAATAAGGGTCATTAGTAGGGATGAGCCGAACACCCCCCCCCGGTTCGGTTCGCACCAGAACCTGTGAACGGACCGAAAATTCGCACGAACGTTAGAACCCCATTGACGTCTATGGGACTCGAATGTTCGAAATCAAAAGTGCTCATTTTAAAGGCTAATTTGCATGGTATTGTCCTAAAAAGGGTTTGTGGACCCGGGTCCTGCCCCAGGGGACATGTATCAATGCAAAAAAAACTTTTAAAAACGGCAGTTTTTTCGGGAGCAGTGATTTTAATGATGCTTAAAGTAAAAAAAAAAAAAGTGAAATATTCCTTTAAATACCATACCTGGGGGGTGTCTATAGTATGCCTGTAAAGTGGCGTGTGTTTCCCGTGCTTAGAACAGTCGCTGCACAAAATGTCATTTTTAAAGGAAAAAAAGTCATTTAAAACTGCTTGTGGCTTTAATGTAATGTTGGGTCCTGGCAATATGGATGAAAATCAGTGAGACAAACGGCATTTTCCCCAGTCCATCACCAGGCCCTTTGGGTCTTGTATGGATATTAAGGGGAACCCCGCACCCAAATTAAAAAAGGAAACAGCAGTATACAGGGTCTGTACTCTGAACAGCAGTATACAGGCGGTGCAAACATGATAGGGACTGTAGATTTGTTGTTAAGTACAATCTGTTTGTAATTTTGAACTGGTACATTTTTAACGTGTTTAGCTCCAGCCAAAAAATCTATTATAAGCTTTTTGGAAAACATAGGGAAGGGTTATCACCCCTGTGACATTTGTTTTGCTGCCTGTGCTCCTCTTCAGAAGATTTCACCTCACTTTTTGTCCCAATGACAAATGTTTTTTGAAAATTTGGGTTTTTTTGTGAAACAAGGATTGGTGATAAAGCATCATTGGAAAGGAGAAATGTTTTTCCCATATTAACTCTTACAGGAGAGAATTTCCCTTCCTAGGGGTAGATTTCATCTCACTTCCTGTTGTCTCCTTGCATTTGCAAGTAGGAGTCGTTTGTAAGTTGGATGTTTGAAAGTAGGGGCCTGCCCTATATACTCAGAAGAAATTTGGGCCTTAGGTGTTGTTGTGGCCACAAAACTGTAAGCCCTCACAGGGTCCTGCTGTAAAATATTAGATCAAGAATTGTAATTACATGCCCAACAGGTGCAGAAAAATTGGGCCTTTGGTGGTGGTGGTGGTGCTGGTGCCACAACACTGTAAGTTCTCACTCGCTCTTGGTGAGCGCAGAAACGGGCCCTGCTGTGAAATATTGCATCAGAAATTGTAATTACACGCCCCTGTTAAACAGGGGCTGAAAAATTGGGCCTTAGGCACTGGTGGCGGCGCCCAGAACCAAAAATGTTCTTACAAGCTATCAGCGTGATCATTGAGGAGGAAGAGGATAATTACTCAGGATAATCACTCAGCATCAGCATAGGCAGTCTTTGAAGGGATTGGAGATTTTAAAAAAAAATATTCGGTTACATCAGCATCAGGTGCTTGGTAGCTGGTGGTGATCCAAGACTGATTCATTTTTATGAAGGTCAGTCGATCGACCGAGTCAGTGGACAGACGCACCCTGTGATCGGTTACAAAGCCTCCAGCAGCACTGAATGTGTGTTCCAAAAGAACGCTGGACGCAAGACAGGCCAGTAGCTCAATTGCATACTGTGCAAGCTCTGGCCAGTGATCCATCCTCAAGACCCAGTAACCCAGAGGATTTTCGGTGGGAAAGGTGTCCAAGTCAGATCTAGCCCCTAGGTATTCCTGCACCATGTAAAACAGACGCTGGGGATGGTTGCTGAAACCGATCATACCTTGGGGCTGCAGACTAAAAAATTGTCTGAAAGCATCGGTCAGACGGCCACCTTCTCCACCGCTCCTTCTTTGACTGACCGAAGCCTCAGCAACACTTTGTCCAGAAACAGGAGTTTGTAACCTCCCAATCTCTGGGAATGCGTTGCACAGACCTTTCTGCAAGGCCTCCCGAAGATGTTTCATCCTCTACTCCCTCTGCGATGGCAAGATAAGGTCCGCAACCTTACCCTTGTAACGTGGATCAAGGAGGGTTGCCAGCCAGTATTGGTCCTTTTCCTTGATACCACGAATATGAGGATCCTTACGCAGGCTTTGCAGGATCAGGGAGGCCATGCAGCGTAGGTTTGCTGAGGCATTCGGTCAGGAGTCCTCTGGGTCACTAAGGACGACATGGTCCGCAGCCACCTCCTACCAGCCACGTACAAGTCCATGTGTTTCTTGGGCTGATCCCTTAAAGACTGCTGCTGAGTGCCAGGCTCCACCTCCCTACTGACACAATCCTCTCCTCCTCCTCTTCCTGTGTGATCGGCGGGCATGCAGGAACACTGTCTGGATAAAGGGGGCCTTGAGAGCTAAGGAAGTCCTCCTCTTCCTGCCTCTGTTCTGCCTCAAGTGCCCTGTTTACTATTACACGCAGCGTGCGCTCCAACAGGTGGACAAGAGGGACAGTGTCACTGATGCATGCACTGTCACTGCTCACCATCCTTGTGGCCTCCTCAAATGGTGACAGGACAGTGCTGCATCCCTGATCATGGCCCACTGGCGTGGGGAAAAAAAAACAAGCTCCCCTGACCCTGTCATGGTGCCATAGTCGCACAGGTACTCATTGATGGCCCTCTGCTGTGTGTGCAGCCACTGCAGCATGGCCAACGTTGAGTTCCACCTGGTGGGCATGTCACAGATTAGGCGGTTCTTGGGCAGGTTAAACTCCTTTTGGAAGTCTGCCAGCCGAGCACTGGCATTATATGAACGGCGGAAATGCACACAGACTTTCCTGGCCTGCCTCAGGACATCCTGTAAGACCGGGTACCTGCCCAAGAACCGCTGCACCACCAAGTTAAGGACGTGAGCCAAACAGGGCACATGGGTCATTTGTCCCTGTCGGAGGGCAGAGAGGAGGTTGGTGCCATTGTCGCAAACCACCATTCCTGCCTTAAGTTTTCGTGGTGACACCAGCTCAAGCACCGCATTGCATCTTTTGGCCTGCATACTTGTGTAGCCCCTTGAACGGCTACGGAGCACCGCTGGTTCCGAGGACAAAGCACAGGAAGAGGCCATGGAGGAAGAAGAAGAGGAGGGGGTGGAGGAGAGAGGTGTGTCACAATCATTAGTAGTGGCATTTTGGAGGCGTGGTGGTGGAACAACCTCCAACACTACTGCACCTTGTCCTGCATCCTTCCCAGCTGCCAGCAGAGTCACCCAATGCACGGTGAAATTTAGGTAACGTCCCTGTCCGTGCCTGTTGGACCATGAGTCAGCGGTAATATGCACCTTACCGCTGACCGCCCTGTCCAGCGAGGCATGGACATTGCCTTCCACATGCCAGTAGAGAGCCGGAATCGCCTTCCGTGAGAAAAAGTGGCGTTTGGGTACCTGCCACTGAGGAACCGCACATTCCACAAACTCACGGAAGGGGGCAGAGTCTACCAACTGAAAAGGCAGCAGTTGAAGTGCTAGCAATTTTGCCAAGCTAGCATTCAACCGCTGGGCATGTGGATGGCTGGGAGGGAACTTCTTTCGGTGGTGCAGCAGCTGCGGCAGGGAAATTTGCCTGGTACAATCTGACGTCGGTGTACTGAAAGCAGATTGCCCACAAGTACTTGGCTGTGACACACCTAATTCTACACCTTCATTCCTCTCAGTGCAGGTCTCAGAGAGGACTGAAGGTATAGTGGGGTTGGAGATCTCAGCTGATGAGGAGCAAGGAGAGGTCCTCTTTGTTCTTTGGTGTGGGTCTTTTAGATACGCCTGCCAACGAACTGCATGGCAGGTCAACATGTGGTGCCCAAGCGGGAGATGTTTTGGCCACGCGAGATACGCTTGAGACATATGTTGCAAATAGCAGCGGTGCGATCTGATGCACTTGTCTCAAAAAAGGCCCACACCAAAGAACTTTTGGAATAACGCGCAGAGACAGCAGCGCCATGCACATGCGGAGCTTTGGGGTGTGATGCAGTCAATGTGCTGCCCTTAGGCTGGCCCCTGGAGGGCATCCTGCCTCGTTGGTGATGTGCCTCCTCCTCCTCCTCTCTCCTATCAGGCACCCACATTGAGTCGGTGACCTCATCATCCCCTCCTTCCTCATCACTGGAGCAAACCTGGCAGTATGCTGCAGCAGGGGGAGCATGACTGCCAGATTGCTGTCCTTCTTGGGCGCCCCCTCTGTCCCTGCTCACGTTACTGCCTTCATCTAGCTCAGTATCATCATCAGAGCCTTCTAAACGCTGGGCATCCTCCTGGAGCATGTACCCAACACTGTGGTCAAACAGTTCGAGAGACTCCTTAGGAGGACATGGTGGGGCTAGGGAAGGAGTCACTGATGCCATTGAGCCGAGGGAAGAGGCCGCGTTGGCAGCTGCTTTGCCAGACAAAGTACCCTGAGCATGGGTGAGAGAGAATGAGGAGGATGAGGACGGCTTAGTCATCCACTCGACCAAGTCTTCCGCATGTTGCGGTTCAATACGGCCAGCTGCCAAAAAAAAGGCCAAGCGTGTCCCACGGCCACGTGCTGATGAGGATGCACCGTCTCCATATATATATACTGATACTGCAGCTAGCAAAATCAACTGCCTGCCTGTAGTATGAGAACATCACCAACCTTCTACAGGTATCTTTAGCTGAACACTGTGCAAAGCTCACAAAAAACTAACTTGTAGCTTATTTAGCTGCCTGCAGTAGTGATAGGATCAGGAAAACACCACCAACCTTTGACAGGTAGCTTTAGGTGAACACTGTGCAGAGCTCGCAAAAGACTAACTTGTAGCTTATTTAGCTGCCTGCGGTAGTGATAGGATCAGGAAAACACCACCAACCTTCTACAGGTAGCTTTAGGTGAACACTGTGCAGAGCTCGCAAAAAACTAACTTGTAGCTTATTTAGCTGCCTGCGGTAGTGATAGGATCAGGAAAACACCACCAACCTTCGACAGGTAGCTTTAGGTGAACACTGTGCAGAGCTCGCAAAAAACTAAATTGTAGCTTATTTAGCTGCCTGCGGTAGTGATAGGATCAGGAAAACACCACCAACCTTCTGCAGGTAGGTTTAGTTGAACACTGTGCAGAGCTCGCACTACACTAACTTGTAGTTTTAGCTGAACACTGTTCAGAGGACGCACTACACTAACTTGTAGCTTTAGCTGAACACTGTTCAGAGGACGCACTACACTAACTTGTAGCTTTAGCTGAACACTGTGCAGAGGTCGCACTACACTAACTTGTAGTTTTAGCTGAACACTGTTCAGAGGACGCACTACACTAACTTGTAGCTTTAGCTGAATACTGTGCAGAGGTTGCACTACACTAACTTGTAGCTTTAGCTGAAAACTTTACTGTGAGGAGGATGCACTACCCTAACTTGTAGCTTTAGCTGAACACTGTGCAGAGGTCACACTAAACTAACTTGTAGATTTAGCTGAACACTGTGAGGAGGAAGCACTACCCTAACTTGTAGCTTTAGCTGAACACTGTGCAGAGGTCACACTAAACTAACTTGTAGCTTTAGCTGAACACTGTGCAGAGGTCACACTAAACTAACTTGTAGCTTTAGCTGAACACTGTGAGGAGGACGCACTATGCTAACTTGTAGTTTTAGCTGAATACTGTTCAGAGGATGCACTACACTAACTTGTAGTTTTAGCTGAACACTGTGAGGGGGACGCACTACACTAACTTGTAGCTTTAGCTGAACACTGTGCAGAGGTCGCATTACACTAACTTGTAGTTTTAGCTGAACACTGTGAGGAGGACGCACTACACTAACTTGTAGCTTTAGCTGAACACTATGCAGAGGTCGCACTACACTAACTTCTAGTTTTAGATGAGCACTGTGAGGAGGACGCACTACACTAACTTGTAGCTTTAGCTGAACACTGTGCAGAGGTCGCACTACACTAACTTGTAGTTTTAGCTGAACACTGTGAGGAGGACGCACTACACCAACTTGTAGCTTTAGCTGAACACTGTGAGGAGGACGCACTACCCTTACTTGTAGCTTTAGCTGAACACTGTGCAGAGGTCACACTACACTAACTTGTAGCTTTAACTGAACACTGTGAGGAGGACGTACTACACTAACTGTAAATAGTCTAGCTGCCTGACTGTGCTACTAACAGGATCAAAATAACACCAGCAATTTTCTTCAGGTAGCTGTAAATACTGTAACAAGACAAGCCTGCCTGTCAGTAGGAAGATAACAGGAACGGATCTAGCTAAACTGAATACAGTGTATATATATATATATATATATATATATATATATATATATACAACACCTGGGATTCATATATATACACAATACACTGTAAGTGCAGCTAACTCAATGACTGTCCTGCCTAATCTAGCTAACTCAAATGAAATGACACTGTCTCTCTGTCTATCTAAGCACGCTGGAACACACTACACAGGGCCGCCATGCAGATGGCCTTATATAGTGTTGGGCGTGTTCTAAACCCCTTGAGCCATAGAGGTGGCTTTGGCCAATTACAGTTCTCTCTACTGACGGCGCTGTGATTGGCCAAGCATGCGGGTCATAGTGCATGCTTGGCCAATCATCAGCCAGCAATGCACTGCGATGACGCAGTGAATTATGGGCCATGACGCGCCGCACGAATTTCGGCGAACGATCGAAAAGCCGATGTTCGACTCGAACATGGGTTCGACTCGAACACGAAGCTCATCCCTAGTCATTAGCAAGAAAAATACATTCCACATTAATTATTATGCTACCATTCTACGGAATCCCAGAACGTTTGAGCAGTAGAGGAATTTCAGGATGTCAGCAGACTGGCCTCTAGATTTGAATCAGTGCATAAAAAAATAGAGCACAACTGAGCCTGTGTAGAGCATGTGGAACAGTGGATTTTAAACAGTATAGGCACTTATTTTTTGTTACTGTGTTTCATAGCCACACCTGCAAAAGGGGTCAGCCTCAAGTGATCCAGCAGTAATGAATTTTCTGACCAAAGTTCCACTTTAAGGTGTTCACAGTAATAATACTTATAACATATATAACAATCAAAACAATGGTAATTCTCTACATACAGAGTATTTCATACAATTATTTAGAATTGTCCATTACTGAAATACTTTTGTCTTTTTTTGCAACAGTCACTTGCACTTACGTGAATAACACTCCTGCTAATCTCATTCAGACTTTGACTACTATAAAAACTGAAAATGTCACTGTCACAAATGTGGACATTTGAATTGTGAATTCTTCCACTTCCTTTTATGATCTTTAAGGTACTTGCAGTCATCAAGAGTTACTGACATTTAGTGGCTTTGAGTGGAACAAGAGATCACATCTAAAACAAGGATCTGTTTTCCCACTGTACAGCATGAAGTCTAAGCAACTATCATTTGCCTCTAGAACTCCTAAACTTAGTGACAAATCTATCCAAAGTTTCATATGGCCCAGTAAATTGTATTTAATTTGGTCTACAACAGCCCATACAACCTATCCACCAATCAATATGAGTGTGGACACAAGGTTCTATTGTCTATGCCAAGCATAGAGCAGAATGGAACTGATGTTTCATAAAAATGGGTACAATTATCTGATATCAGTGCTGCATACACTCCAATCCTGGGGAAAACTTCCCACATCAGACACTTAACTGTTGTCCCATACATTTGCATGACCATATGAAAAACTTTGATTTACTTTAAAAAGGAGCAGACATTTATTAAAGTATATCTATATCTACAGCTTTGCTCTTTCATTGCAATAAAGTCTATATGCAGGCACACAAAATAGACTTTGTAGAACTACATTTTGTGAAACTACATTGTGATTGTTCATAATTAAAAAGAAATCAAAATAAAATTACACGGTCACTTGCGCAGTCTGTTAAATCTAAAGAAGTTAAGAAAATGTGCATTACTATATCCCTACGTAGCTGAAAGAAGAAAATAAAACCTGAAAACATTAATCAGTATTATTATCAATGATGAAACAATGCCTAGATCAACATCCTACAAACTTAAGAAATCTCAATATTTGAGTATACCATCACTAGCAACAAATACCACTATTTATAAACGAAAGAAAGCTTCACATTTTTATAAGACACAGTTTCTGTTGTCAGTAAAATTTTCTAAATGTAAGAAAAAAATGTATCATATGTCCTTTACAGGGGCCATAAGTAAATAGAATGTCATTACAGTTTATTTAATTACATTTGACACATTAGCACTTTGTGCTCATGTCTCCATAAAACATTTTTCCCACATCAATAAATGTAACCCTTATAATTGGTGACCAAAAACAAGCCACATATTTGGGATAAGGCTAACCCAATGTTTAATGAAGTAACAAAACTATAGATTGAACCCGCACTACATATATATACACATACTCCTTGTACAATAAAGTATTATACTTAATTGATTGGTTGCAGAATTACATTGCATGCTATTACTATGTATGATCCCCAAAAATCCACATTTTAATATAATGTTATTCAGGAGAGCGCCTCCTAAAATATGTCTCATGTATATTGCACCCATAGTTTCCAGATCTTTCAAAATGTTAATACTTAACTAGAGTTTGCTTAAGAATAATTATATACACATTTTATTGTTAATTAGATCATATTAATGCAGAGTGACCCTAATCCAAAAACTGACTTTGCCACCTGCAGTAGCATAGATAGGAACTTGAATAATAAAAAATCAAAAGGAGTGAAATTTTACAAAGTATAACTTTACATATGAAAACGTGCTGGCTGCTCCTGGAATAAAGAAACAAATTATTACTTTAGGCAAACTAATAATCAGCCTGATTATTACTAAATATTGTAATCAGGTAGGACAAAATAAGTTATAGCCAATACCAATAAGGGACCTTGCTCACCAGAGCTTACAATCTAAGATTAAAAATTAAAACTATAATAAGATGGTAGCAATGTTGTTACCATGCATCACTCTTCACTATTCTTTTTAGAAAATAAGAAACAAATATAAATTTGGAGTTCCCTTGTACCAAATGAATAAATCCCATTGCTATCTTTGTGAATAGTACTAAGTAGGCAAATATATAAAGATGACAGTATACATAATACTGTACAATAAGATAGGGACATGACAAAATAAACAACAAAATAAACAACAAAAGGGAGAATAAGCACCCTACTTACAAGAGTGATACACTAAAAATAAAATGCACCTTGCATTACTGCAGTCCATAATATAAAAGACAGAATACCTATTATAATGTACCATTTATATTCTAATAAATCGAGACCTATTCCTATGACATACAAAAACATATTTGGGGGGCACACCCTAAAATGCATTTAAATTCAAGATGGTGCTGCTATAGGAATTCTTGAATGTGTGCGCTGTAATCTGTTTTGTACTATTCCTATGATAGACATTTCCCTGTTTAGAAGCATAAAAAATAAAAATTAGCAAATTTTTAAGAATAAGAACGTATTCTGAGATTCTTCTGGTCAGCTCATCACGTTTCTGTCTAAATTCACCAGACAACTCCTTAAACATGTCCCTTACAACTCAGTACATAGTATTGAGATGAACTGTCACAAAGTGATTTAATGTTTTTGCACATACGTGCAGACAACTATTTCTAAAATGGTGGTTTTACCTTCTAAGCTCCTAAACACATACTGAAAAAAATACAGTATTTCTACAACTGTGAAATCTTTTTAAGCATGACATTAATTATATTAGCAGCGTTGAATTTATCTACAGATTCAAGCTATGCTGGGACTTGTGGTTCTACAACAGATAGTACTTAGAGAGCAGCTACAACAATGAGATATATACATAAATTGTATCTAAGCACCCAATAAGGGGAGAGATCATTACAGTCATCTGTATCATCAAAACGCCTAATATTCTTATGACTATAAACTTCAGTATTATTTATGTCACATTGAATCCTCTGCCTATTGCAGTATTTCAGCAAGAAAAAGGGGCTAATGACTATAAAACAAAACAAACCCTTTGTTTTCAGTTTAAGATGCTATGATTACCTACATACATTTTCCCGCCAGAAGCAGTATGCTAGATTCAAAAAAATATGGGTGAACTTTGTGTCGTAAATTACTTAAAGCGGAGTTCCACCCTAAAGTGGAACTTCCGCTCATCGGATTCCTCCCCCCCCCTCCGGTGTCACAATTGGCACCTTTCAGGGGGGTGCAGATACCTGTATAATACAGGTATCTGCACCCACTTCCGGGTATAGCTAGCTGCAGCTAGCCGCAGACTCCCCGCCCACCCCCGTTGTGTTGTGGGAAATACACAGTTCCCACAACACAACGGGGACCAGTGTAGACGCGCAGCGCGACTCGCGCATGCGCACTAGGGAACCGGGCAGTGAAGCGGCAACGCTTCACTTCCTGATTCCCTCAGTGTGAATGGCGGCGGCAGCACCCGAGGATCGAGGGACGGCTCGGTCTCGGGTGGCGACATCGCTGGACCCCGGGACAGGTAAGTGTCCTTATTTTAAAAGTCAGCAGCTGCAGTATTTGCAGCTGCTGACATCTAAATTTTTTTTTTTTTGTGAAACTTCACTTTAAAACGAACAACTTTCTTTTTTTTTTTTTTTTTTACAGTTTAAATAACTTCTAACTCCTCAGCCCTTTCATGGCGCTATCCAGCTGAGGTACATATTCAAAAGAATATTTAAAAAGATTAATGAATCGTGCCTTCCACACACACACTCACTGCCAATAACATTTAGAACTTTGACGCTAAAGTCAATCAGTCACCATAGATGTATAAATCCCTAGCCTCTCCAAAAAATACACATACAATCATTCACATAGGGATTCATTTTACACCTCATTTTACACCTCAAACAAAAAAAAAAACCACACACACACACACATTTAACTCATATAAATATAAATCCTCCCATCAAATACTAACTAACAAGTGTCACAAAATCAAAGATATGACACAGAAAGTTCTAATTGTATTTGTATGGCAGATACATACCATTTCCATATTCATCATACACTATGCAGAATTCAGCATCAGTTGCATACTTCTTACAATTCACTCATAGAACTAACACACAGGGTCCTTCCACACCAATGTTTTTACAACCCCTACAGACTTATGCCCCGTACACACGGTCGGATTTTCCGATGGAAAAAGTCAGATCGGAGCGTAGTGTCGGACATTCCGACCGTGTGTGGGCTCCATCGGACTTTTTCCATCGGATTTTCCGACACACAAAGTTTGAGAGCAGGCTATAAAATTTTCCGACAACAAAATCCGATCGCGTCAATTCCGACCGTGTGTGGCCAGTTCTGACGCACAAAGTGCCACGCATGCTCAGAAGAAATTCAGAGACGGAACAGCTCGGTCTGGTAAAATTAGTGTTCGCAATGGATAAAGCACTTTCGTCACGCTGCAATGTTAAAAATTGTTTAATACAGCGCACTCTCTTCTTTATAATGTGAGAAGAATGATGTAGTTTTGCTGCTCATATTCACACAGACTTCTCACAAACTTATTTCTTTATTATTTATTGTGATTCCCTCAATATATTATGATTTGTCACATATGACCAAATTTTTTTTGGTTGGTTTTTAAATATTTCTTTTTTTTTGGTCAAGGCATTTTTTTTTTGTGTTTTTTTATTTTTTCCAAGGCTGATTTTTTTGTTTATTTGTGTTTTACTCCATAATATTTTTGTGTGTCTTTTGTGTGTCAAGTTACCACAACACCATTATTATCTTGTATTATTTAATCTCAAGGAAGTACCTGCCTCCTCACTAGGGATGAGCTTCGTGTTCGAGTCGAACCCGTGTTCGAATCGAACATCGGCTGTTCGGTCGTACGCCGAATTGTGAACGATATGGGCAGTTCGTGCCAAATTCGTGTGGCACGTCACGGCCCATAATTCACTGCGGCATCGCAGTGCATTGCTTGCTGATGATTGGCCAAGCATGCACTATGACCCGCATGCTTGGCCAATCACAGCGCCGCCTGAACAGAGAGCCGTAATTGGCCAAAGCCAAGGAGGCTTTGGCCAATTATGGCTCAGGGGATTTAGTACACGCCCCACACTATATAAGGCCGCCTGCACGGCGGCCCTGTGCAGTGTGTTCCGGTGTGCTGAGAGATAGAGAGAGAGAGAGACAGTGTCATTTCATTTGAGTTAGCTAGATTAGGCAGGACAGTCAGTCAGTTAGCTGCACTTAAAGTGTATTGTGTATATATATGCATCCCAGGTGTTGCATATATATATATACACTGTATTCAGTTTAGCTAGATCCGTTCCTGTTATCTTCTAGACTATTTACATTTAGTGCAGTGCGTCCTGCTCACAGTGTTCAGCTAGATCCGTTCCTGTTATCTTCCTACTGACAGGCAGGCTTGTCTTGTTACAGTATTTACAGCTACCTGAAGAAAATTACTGGTGTTCTTTTGATCCTGTTAGTACCACAGTCAGGCAGCTAGACTATTTACATTTAGTGCAGTGCGTCCTGCTCACAGTGTTCAGCTAGATCCGTTCCTGTTATCTTCTTACTGACAGGCAGGCTTGTCTTGTTACAGTATTTTGAAGAAAATTACTGGTGTTCTTTTGATCCTATTAGTACCACAGTCAGGCCGCTAGACTATTTACATTTAGTGCAGTGCGTCCTGCTCACAGTGTTCAGCTAGATCCGTTCCTGTTATCTTCCTACTGACAGGCAGGCTTGTCTTGTTACAGTATATAAAGCTACCTGAAGAAAATTACTGGTGTTCTTTTGATCCTATTAGTACCACAATCAGGCAGCTAGACTATTTACATTTAGTGCAGTGCGTCCTGCTCACAGTGTTCAGCTAGATCCGTTCCTGTTATCTTCCTACTGACAGGCAGGCTTGTCTTGTTACAGTATATAAAGCTACCTGAAGAAAATGACTAGTGTTCTTTTGATCCTATTAGTACCACAGTCAGGCAGCTAGACTATTTACATTTAGTGCAGTGCATCCTGCTCACAGTGTTCAGCTAGATCCGTTCCTGTTATCTTCTTACTGACAGACAGGCTTGTCTTGTTATAGTATTTACAGCTACCTGAAGAAAATTACTGATGTTCTTTTGATCCTATTAGTACCACAGTCAGGCAGCTAGACTATTTACATTTAGTGCAGTGCATCCTGCTTGCAGTGTTCAGCTAGATCCGTTCCTGTTATCTTCTTACTGACAGGCAGGCTTGTCTTGTTACAGTATTTACAGCTACCTGAAGAAAATTACTGGTGTTCTTTTGATCCTATTAGTACCACAGTCAGGCAGCTAGACTATTTACAGTTAGTGCAGTGCGTCCTGCTCACAGAGTTCTGCTAAACCTACAAGTTAGTGGGGTGCGTCCTGCTCACAGTGTTCAGCTAAACCTACAAGTTAGTGGGGTGCGTCCACCTCACAGTGTTCAGCTAAACCTACAAGCTAGTGGGGTGCGTCCTGCTCACAGTGTTCAGCTAGATCCGTTTCTGTTATCTTCTTACTGACAGGCAGGCTTGTCTTGTTACAGTAAATACAGCTACCTGAAGAAAATTGCTGGTGTTCTTTTAAACCTATTAGTACCACAGTCAGGCAGCTAGACTATTTACAGTTAGTGCAGTGCGTCCTGCTCACAGTGTTCAGCTAAACCTACAAGTTAGTGGGGTGCGTCCACCTCACAGTGTTCAGCTAAAGCTACCTGTAGAAGGTCGGTGGTGTTCTCATACTACAGGCAGGCAGTTGATTTTGCTAGCTGCAGTATCAGTACATATATATATATATATATATATATATATATATATATATATATCCCAGCTTAGTGCAGCTACAGGCCATTAGCATGTCTGGAAGGCCAAGAAGGAGAGGCAGACAGTCACAAGCCAATAAGAAAGGGCAAGCAGGCTCTGTGTCTAGTGCTGGTTGTGGAGACGGTGCATCCTCATCAGCACGTGGCCATGGGACACGCTTGGCCTTTTTTTCGGCAGCTGGCCGTGTTGAGCCGCAACATGCGGAAGACTTGGTCGAGTGGATGACCAAGCCGTCCTCATCCTCCTGATCCTCTCTCACCCATGCCCAGGGCACTTTGTCTGGCAAAGCAGCGGCCTCTTCCCTCGGCTCAATGTCATCAGTGACTCCTTCCCTAGCCCCACCATGTCCTTCTGAGGAGTCCCTCGAACTGTTTGACCACAGTGTTGGGTACATGCTCCAGGAGGATGCCCAGCGTTTGGAAGGCTCTGATGATGATACTGAGCTCGATGAAGGCAGTAACATGAGCACGGACAGAGGGGGTGCCCAAGAAGGACAGCAATCTGGCAGTCATGCTCCCCCTGCTGTAGCATACTGCCAGGTTTGCTCCAGTGATGAGGAGGGAGGGGATGATGAGGTCACTGACTCAACGTGGGTGCCTGATAGGAGAGAGGAGGAGGAGGAGGAGGCGGCACATCACCAACGAGGCAGGATGCCCTCCAGGGGCCAGCCTAAGGGCAGCACATTGAGTGCATCACACCCCAAAGCTCCACATGTGCAGGGCACTGCAGTCTCTGCGCGTTATTCAAAAAGTTCTTTGGTGTGGGCATTTTTTGAGACGAGTGCATCAGATCGCACCGCTGCTATTTGCAACATATGTCTCAAGCGTATCTCACGTGGCCAAAACATCTCCCGCTTGGGTACCACATGCTTGACCAGACATATGTTGACCTGCCATGCAGTTCGTTGGCAAGCGTATCTAAAAGACCCACACCAAAGAACAAAGAGGACCTCTCCTTGCTCCTCATCAGCTGAGATTTCCAACCCCACTAGACCTTCAGTCCTCTCTGAGACCTGCACTGAGAGGAATGAAGGTGTAGAATTAGGTGTGTCACAGCCAAGTACTTGTGGGCAATCTGCTTTTGGTACACCAACGTCAGATTGTAACAGGCAAATTTCCCTGCCCCAGCTGCTGCACCGCCGAAAGAAGTTTGCTCCCAGCCATCCACATGCCCAGCGGTTGAATGCTAGCTTGGCAAAATTGCTAGCACTTCAACTGCTGCCTTTTCAGTTGGTAGACTCTGCCCCCTTCCGTGAGTTTGTGGAATGTGCGGTTCCTCAGTGGCAGGTACCCAAACGCCACTTTTTCTCACGGAAGGCGATTCCGGCTCTCTACCGGCATGTGGAAGGCAATGTCCATGCCTCGCTGGACAGGGCAGTCAGCGGTAAGGTGCATATTACCGCTGACTCATGGTCCAGCAGGCATGGACAGGGACGTTACCTAAGTTTCACGGCGCATTGGGTGACTCTGCTGGCAGCTGGGAAGGATGCAGGACAAGGTGCAGTAGTGTTGGAAGTTGTTCCACCACCACGCCTCCAAAATGCTAGTGATTGTGACACACCTCTCTCCTCCACCCCCTCCTCTTCTTCTTCCTCCATGGCCTCTTCCTCGGAACCAGCGGTGCTCCGTAGTCGTTCAAGGGGCTACGCAAGTACGCAGGCCAAAAGATGCCATGCGGTGCTTGAGCTGGTGTGCTTGGGGGACAGGGGCCACACTGGGGCAGAGGTTCTGTCAGCTCTGCAGAGGCAGGTTCAGAGGTGGTTGACGCCACGCCAACTTAAGGCAGGAATGGTGGTTTGCGACAATGGCACCAACCTCCTCTCTGCCCTCCGACAGGGACAAATGACTCATGTGCCCTGTTTGGCTCACGTCCTTAACTTGGTGGTGCAGCGGTTCTTGGGCAGGTACCCGGGCTTACAGGATGTCCTGAGGCAGGCCAGGAATGTCTGTGTGCATTTCCGCTGGTCATATAATGCCAGTGCTCGGCTGACGGACCTCCAAAAGGAGTTTAACCTGCCCAAGAACCGCCTAATCTGTGACATGCCCACCAGGTGGAACTCAACGTTGGCCATGCTGCAGCGGCTGCACACGCAGCAGAGGGCCATCAATGAGTACCTGTGGGACTATGGCACCAGGACAGGGTCAGGGGAGCTTGTTTTTTTTCCCCATGCCAGTGGACCATGATCAGGGATGCATGCACTGTCCTGTCACCATTTGGGGAGGCCACGAGGATGGTGAGCAGTGACAGTGCATGCATCAGTGACACTGTCCCCCTTGTCAACCTGTTGGAGCACACGCTGCATGGAATAATGGACAGGGCACTTGAGGCAGAACAGAGGCAGGAAGAGGAGGACTTCCTTAGCTCTCAAGGCCCCCTTTATCCAGACAGTGTTCCTGCGTGCCCGCCAATCACACAGGAAGAGGAGGAGGAGGAGGAGGAAGATTGTGTCAGTATGGAGGTGGAGCCTGGCACTCAGCATCAGCAGCAGTCTTTAAGGGATCAGTCCCAAGAAACATATGGACTTGTACGTGGCTGAGAGGAGGTGGCTGCGGACCATGTCATCCTTAGTGACCCAGAGGACTCCGGACCGAATGCCTCAGAAAACCTACGCTGCATGGCCTCCCTGATCCTGCAAAGCCTGCGTAAGGATCCTCGTATTCGTGGTATCAAGGAGAAGGACCAATACTGGGTGGCAACCCTCCTTGATCCACGTTACAAGGGTAAGGTTGCGGACCTTATCTTACCATCGCAGAGGGAGCAGAGGATGAAACATCTTCGGGAGGCCTTGCAGAAAGGTCTGTGCAAAGCGTTCCCAGAGACTGGGAGGTTACAAACTCCTGTTTCTGGACAAAGTGTTGCTGAGGCTTCGGTCAGTCAAAGAAGGAGCGGTGGAGAAGGTGGCCGTCTGACCGATGCGTTCAGACAATTTTTTGGTCCGCAGCCCCAAGGTATGATCGGTTCCAGCAACCATCGCCAGCGTCTGTTTTACATGGTGCAGGAATACCTAGGGGCAAGATCAGACTTGGACACCTTTCCCACCGAAAATCCTCTGGGTTACTGGGTCTTGAGGATGGATCACTGGCCAGAGCTTGCACAGTATGCAATTGAGCTACTGGCCTGTCCTGCATCCAGCGTTCTTTCGGAACGCACATTCAGTGCTGCTGGAGGCGTGGTAACCAATCACAGGGTGCGTCTGTCCACCGACTCGGTCGATCGACTGACCTTTATAAAAATGAATCAGTCTTGGATCACCACCAGCTACCAAGCACCTGATGCTGATGTAACCGAATAATTTTTTTTGAAATCTCAGATCCCTTCAAAGACTGCCTATGCTGATGCTGAGTGACTATCCCTGAGTAATTATCCTCTTCCTCCTCAATCATCACGCTGATAGCTTGTAAGAACATTTTTGGTTCTGGGCGCCACCACCAGTGCCTAAGGCACAATTTTTCAGCCCCTGTTTAACAGGGGCGTGTAATTACAATTTTTGATGTAATACTTTGCAGCAGGGCTCGTTCCTGCATTCCAACTAGAGTGTCTGTGAGGGGTTGCAGTGTTGTGGCACCAGCACCAGTGCCTAAGGCCCATTTTTTCTGCCCCTGTTTAACAGGGGCGTGTAATTACAATTTTTGATGCAATACTTTGCAGCAGGGCTCATTCCTGCGTTCCAACTAGAGTGTCTGTGAGGGGTTGCAGTGTTGTGGCACCAGCACCAGTGCCTAAGGCCCAATTTTTCTGCCCCTGTCTAACAGGGGCATGTAATTACAATTTTTGATGCAATACTTTGCAGCAGGGCTCGTTCCTGCGTTCCAACTAAAGTGTCTGTGAGGGGTTGCAGTGTTGTGGCACCAGCACCAGTGCCTAAGGTCCAATTTTTCAGCCCTTGTTTAACAGGGGCGTGTAATTACAATTTTTGATGCAATAATTTGCAGCAGGGCTCGTTCCTGCGTTCCAACTAGAGTGTCTGTGAGGGGTTGCAGTGTTGTGGCACCAGCACCAGTGCCTAAGGCCCAATTTTTCTGCCCCTGTCTAACAGGGGCGTGTAATTACAATTTTTGATGCAATACTTTGCAGCAGGGCTCGTTCCTGCGTTCCAACTAGAGTGTCTGTGAGGGGTTGCAGTGTTGTGGCACCAGCACCAGTGCCTAAGGCCTAATTTTTCAGCTCCTGTTCAACAGGGGCATGTAATTACAATTCTTGATCTAATATTTCACAGCAGGGCCCTGTGAGGGCTTACAGTGTTGTGGCCACAGCAACACCTAAGGCCCAAATTTCTGCTGAGTATATAGGGCAGGACCCTACTTTCAAACATCTAACTTACAAACGACTCCTACTTGCAAACGGAAGGAGACAACAGGAAGTGAGATGAAATCTACCCCTTGGAAGGGAAATTCTCTCCTGTAAGAGTTAATATGGGAAAAAACATTTCTCCTTTCCACTGATGCTTTCCAATCCTTGTTCCACAAAAAAACCCAAATTTTCAAAAAACATTTTTCATTGGGACAAAAAGTGAGGTGAAATCTTCTGAAAAGGAGGAAAGACAGCAAAACAAATGTCACAGGGGTGATAACCCGTCCCTATGTTTTCCAAAAAGCTTAAAAAAGATTTTTTGGCTGGAACACGTTAAAAATGTTCAAACTTACAAACAGATTCTACTTAACAACAAACCTACAGTCCCTGTCTTGTTTGAACCGCCTGTATACTGCTGTTCAGAGTATATAGGGCCTTTCCTTATTTTAATTAAATTACCAACCCAAAGGGCCTGGTAATGGACTGGGGGGTACCCATGCCGTTTGTCTCACTGATTTTCATCCATATTGCCAGGACCCGACATTACATTAAACCCGCAAGCAGTTTTAAATGAGATTTTTTCCTTTAAAAATGACATTTGGTGCAGGGACTGTTCTAAACACGGGAAACACGAGTCACTTTACAGGCATACTATATACACCCCCCAGGTACGATATTTAAAGGAATATTTCACTTTTTTTTTTTTTACTTTAAGCATCATTAAAATCACTGCTCCCGAAAAAACGGCCATTTTTAAAAGTTTGTTTTGCATTGATACATGTCCCCTGGGGTAGGACCCGGGTCCCCAACCCCTTTTTAGGACAATACCATGCAAATTAGCCTTTAAAATGAGCACTTTTGATTTCGAACGTTCGAGTCCCATAGACGTCAATGGGGTTCGTGCGAACTTTCGGTCCGTTCGCAGGTTCTGGTGCGAACCGAACCGGGGGGTGTTCGGCTCATCCCTACTCCTCACAAACAAACTGCCTTTTTTGAAGGAAAACACACATAGGCGAGTATAATTGAAACAAAAATTCCTTTATTAAGGGCTCAGAACCAAACAAAGAGGGAGGCAACGCTGTAGAAACAGCAGAAATTGGTGAAGCCTTTGGCCCCCAGGGCGCACATCAACTATTTGCAAGCAAAATTGGTGGCCTGAGGAGTCCATATATAAGGGAGTGCAGTCTGGTCCAGAAGTCCCAGAGATCCAGAAACCAGCAGATGACATCTGTGTCCCCAGGCTGTGGTCATACAAGAGACTGCATCTTTGGCCAGACCAGACTGAACCCAGGGTCATCACTCTCTGGTCTTCCTTCCATACTTCCTTTCACGCTGTGGCTCTGGTGGTGGAGTTGTGGCAGGAGGAGGAGGATGTTCCAACTCAATCACGTCGGTATTGGGTGTGATTTCGAAACTCACCCCCTTAGTTAGGACTTTATAAAGAAGTTTCTCACACATGAGGCGTTGACCCTCCTGCATGCCCTTCAGTTTGGTGGCAGCCATGCAGGCAAAGGCCTCTTCAGGAGTGGGTAAGGCTCTGAGGGATGCAGAAGCCTCCTGAATGAGCCTGTGCGCTGAATCCTGCATGTGAGTCCCCTTCCTGGGTCTTTTGTATGGAAGGCGGAGGGGCGGAAGCTGCGATTCTGTCAGGCTGCGACTGGTCCCAGGCTTCTCCTGGCTGCCACTTAGCCCCACCTCCTCCTGGCTGCCACTTAGCCCCGCCTCCTCCTGGCTGCCACATTCCACAGCCTCCTCCTGTGTGCCACATTCCACAGGCTCCTCCTGGCTGAGGTCTTCCTGTGTATGAAAAAGGGACATAGTTTTAGTTTTTACTTCATCAATCACACACAATTTTCATCTCATGACTGTTGCAAATTGAATGTTAACATATATAACAAACTATCCTTCTGAGCCCAGCATTTTTCATTCTTGGCCGAATTTTTGGTGCCCACTACTGTCTATTGATATGTAAAACACTTTATTAAATCAGCAATTAGTGATTAATAATAAAATCTAGTAAACATCATTTATTTATTGTCCAGAAATCTGGAGAATAATGCTATACCTGACTCCATCTGGGCTCCTCCACTTCTTCCTGGCTGGAAGTCCCAGGTTGGACAGCTGGGGTGGAAGGAAGAGTGGAAGGAAGGGTTGAGAGGGATTCCCTGACTTCAGTGTGGTCTGACAGAAATCGCAGTCTCTCATAGTACCACAGCCTGGGGACATAAACGTCATCTGCGCTTGCTCCGGATCTCTGGGAATCTGTGACCTTCTTGCGCTCTCTAAGATAAGTGCTCCTCAGGCCACCAATTCTGGTTTTTAAATAGGGGATGGTTGCTGTGGGGACCACCGGCGTCACCAACTCCAGCAGTTTCTCCAGTGCTGCCTGCCTCTTTTGTTTATTATTGTAATGTGGATGTCTCACCTGCCACAGACAGGGCAGCTCCCTTTATTTGTCTATGAACAGGGGGAGGAAATTGTGGTCATTGAAGCCATCCATTTTCTCTGCAAGACACAACACAAGACAAACACTAATGTCAGGCGAAACTCTCCTAATATAGTTACAATATAGGCCTCGATTTAGAAGCAGTATAGGCCCAAGTTTAGATCTTACCTTCGTTTTCACGATCGGTGCCTCCGATACTCCTTCCTCCGCTCACAGATCGTATGTACTACGCACGTGTGTTACGCTTTATACACACTGCGCATGCGTGTAACTCCGCCCACCCCTGATGTTCTTTCTAGTCTATTCCCCGCCCCTTCTCATTCTGCGCAGTGGGGAAGAGCACATGGCGGAGTCAGAGCAGGTGCGTGCTAATTACAGCAAGGAGGAGGAGGAAAGCCCGGAGCCTGAAATGTCCCGATCCCGGAAGAGATGATTTAAGGCATCAAATATGTCCTTTGGGGAGATGTTGGAGATGGTCGACATCCTGAAGAAGGCTGACTATGATGGGAAGTATGGACCTTACCCCAACCCCAATGTCAGAAAGGCCAAGATCATGGCGAAAGTGGTCAAGAGCCTGCACAGGAATTTCGGGGTACGCCGATCGAAAGATCAGCTCAGGAAGCGGTGGTCGGACCTCAAATTAGGAGAGCACGAGCAGTACAGAAAGATCCGGAGAGTGCTGCAAAAAAGTAAGTAGTTGTGCTGTGTTATTATTCTTTATGTTTATTACGTTCGTGCTGCTCCATGTGCTTTTATTAACTGTTATCCAGTTTCAAAAGGCAACTTTCATGTTCATGGGCACATTATTCGTTCGTATCAAACATAGTTCGTTTGGCCATATGCATTTGCCAGCATTTTTTAGGGCCTACTTGTGTGAAAAGAATTGGGTTGTGTAGATGGGTTTGTTACTAGAATGAAATGCCAACTACATTCTATGTAAGGAGAGGACACTTAGCAGCAGTTTTCACATCTGGACGCTGGAGCACTAGTGTTGGACACAAGAACACCCTTTTTTTTAGGGGGGCCACACAGGTGCTCCAGTGTATACTATAGGGGTGTCTCCATCTGTGAAGCTTGTACAAGACAGGTAAGTATTCAAGCTTGACAAAGGACAAGAAAAATGCCACATCTTGGAACTCTGCCAAAACAGACAATTGTACCCCACTTCCAAACAATGTTTCATATTCCTATTTCTGCCATCAAATATCTGTGTGCTAAGTATACCTATTTTTTTTTTACATAGGGGAGAAAAGACTCAGAGGACACCCCTCATCCGAGGAGACCAGAGACACCCCACCTCTGGAAGAAGGGGAAGTCCACCTAAGGCCAGCAGAGCAGGAGGAGAAAGAGGTGGTGGAACTAGTCACCACAACAGGTGAGTGTCTGCAACCACAGGCTCAGGTAAGAGATGGATGCCGCCATATTTATAATACATGGTGTTTTTTTGTTTCTATCTTTTTAGGGGATCGTAATGTTGTGGATCCAGATCCTTTCACCAGTGAAAGTGCCCAGATCCTGATCAGGGAGATCATGGGGTGTAATAGGGACTTGGAAACCATTGTGAAAAGAATCAATGATGTTCAGCAAAAAATGAAGAACATCATTGATGTTTTAGGTAAAGTTTAAAACCCCTCAAAATGCCTTGGGTTTTTGTGGTGCCAATTTTTTTTGTATTTTTTATGTCAATTTGTAGCAAAGCCAAATTTTGAAGAGGCACACAGTGTGTCAACATGTGCTATCTGCCATCACGGGAGATCAATGGACGCGTTTTGGGGGTGCAACCCCTTCCTCAATAATAAAGTAGCTGAGAGGAAGGGGTTGCACCCCCAAAACACGTCCCTTGATCCCCCATGATGGCAGCTAGCACATGTTGACATTCGTAAATTTGTGTGCATCTTCCAAATTTGGCTTTTCCTGGGGTCACTTCACCCCATCTGAACGCAATATCAAACACAGTTTTTAAATACTCATGTCTGATATTGCCTTCAAGTTCTACCAAATGTGAACTTTGTAAGTTCTAAAATTGTGGATTTCTTGTTGGTTTTACACATTCCTGTTTTATCTTAAATGGACATTTCTATTTTTTTTAATGTGACCCCAAAAATTGTTAAACAACAAACATGTTGGTTTGTTTTAAAAAACCTTTTGGAAATGCACATGTGATTGTGCTGGTATTAAAAAGATTCTTAATCAAGAATGTGTGGATTATTGTCTCAACGCTCCAACACTTTTGTGGTGCTCTAATTGGTGTTTTCTGTGACAATGGGGGAAAATACACTTTGCACTACAAGTGCAGTTTCAGTGCAGTTTCAAGTGCACTTGTAGTGCAAAGTACCTTTGCCTTTAGTAAATAACACCCAACAGTGCTTTGTAATGTTACACAATCACGCCATTTTCAGGACTCACCACATTTCTGTCAGGGTCAGCTCCAAAAAACACAAGCAGTAAAAATGTCACCAAAGATTTGAGTTATTTTTTTTATTTTCAAAAGGTTTTACACATTGTCTGGCATATTGATAGCCCCCCTACCCGCAAAGAATTCAAGGTATCTTAGCTGGACATCACGGGCAAGCCAGGACGGCCACTTTTAAGTGCCGTCAGGGTTGATTCATGTTGAATTCCGGCCTCAGGCCCAACTGAGCCAGCATAGTTGGCAGAATGTTGCCGTAAAAAGTTGTGTAGAACACAGCACGTCAGGATGATGTGATTCAGTTTGTACTCTGCCATATGTATGGGTGTAAGAAATAGGCGGAACTGGCTGGCCATGATTCCAAACGTGTTCTCCACTACTCTTCTGGCTCTGGCCAGCCGGTAACTAAAAACCCTCTGATCCGGGGTGAGGGTCCTCATAGGGAATGGCCGCATAAGATGGTCCCCCAGCGCAAAAGCTTCATCCGCAATGAAGACGAATGGGAGTCCTTCCACATTGTCTTCTGGAGGTGGCAAGTCCAAGCTGCCATTCTGGAGACGCCTGTAGAACTTGGTCTGGGCGATGACTCCACCATCGGACATCCGACCATTCTTCCCCATGTCCACATACAGAAATTCATAAGTAATGAATCAGCGTGGCTTGGTCTGGACATGGCGGTGTGAAGACACACTATAGTGGATGTCACGGAACGTCCCACACTCCGCTTGAGTGCTTCCGTCAGTATACCGCTTCCTGAGTTCAGGAACACGAGTCCAATGGATCTGGCTATAGGAACCCCCAAGAACTAGACAACACCAGTCTTGGAGTACATCAGGACTAACTCTTTATTTGAGATCTCACACACATTTATACAGCAGGCTGACTCAAAGCTAACCTAATTAACATGAGCTAATTTACTAAAAAATTTACCCAGACCAGATTACAGACTTGTGGGCACCGAGCTTCAAACAGTAGTATAAACACAATAGCAGGAGCTAATTACAATTAACAATACAAACAACAATCTCCCCCCCTCCTCAGCCTAGTCATCAACAGTTATTCTCCTAGCATGTTCTGGAGGCTAATGTGATCAGCTCACTCAATTAACAGGTTGAGTTCAGAATCAAACAAACCAATAATAGTCTCTACATACATCCTGGGAGATATTGTGTACAAATATTACTGTCCCATTTTAAGTAGTCCAAGATATATTTTCTCACTCACCCTGTGCCAGGATAGCACAGGGTGACTTAGACATAAGAGGTATATGGGGAGCTGAAACAAGGACATCCCCTACTTTCCAAGGGATTCTGAGTTCCACGAGCCCTCCCGTCACATCTCCCCCCTTTCAGCAGAAGACTAACACAGGAGGAGACCCCAGACAGGTTGACTACTAAAGTTGTTAAGTAGTTCCAGTGCTCTAATGCCTGTACCTACACAGTACCCCATATAAATTGTTCCAAAAAAAGCATTACTCACCCAGCCAACCTCTGCCTCTCTCAGAGAACATATCTGCCACTGGGGAGAGGCCTGGACTGGCCCTTCTCCCTGGAGTCCTTTCTGCTGCTGGAGAGAAGACAGGGTGACTGGGCTCACTCTGTCATGCTGTTGAGGATCTGGGCCAACTGCCCAGCATCCCTGGGGTATACAGGTGGAGACTGAAGTCCCATCCACCTTCACAGGAAATCCATCCTCTGTTAGTTGAGGGCAGAGTCCAGCAGTCCTTGGCCCTGTTGCCAGCCCTTCTGCTGGAAACCCCACACCATCTGTTCCGGCTAACTGTTGGGGAGGGAGGCCGACTGCCCCGCCTCCCTGGAACTCTGTAGTTGTTTCCGGTGCTGGGCAGTGGTTGGTAACACTCTGCCCTGTTGCCAGCACTTCTACTGGGGATTCCGCATCCTCCGCTCCGGCTAACCGTTGGGGCAATAGGCTGGCTTCCTCCACTCCCAAACTGTGTAGCTGCCATTGGGGAGGTGAGCCGGCTGCTTCCTTTTTAGGGATGAGCTTCCTGTTCGAGTCGAACCCATGTTCGACTCGAACATCGGCTGTTCGGTCGTTCGCCGAATTGCGAACGATATGGGCCGTTCGCGCCAAATTCGTGTGGCGCGTCACGGCCCATAATTCACTGCGGCATCGCAGTGCATTGCTGGCTGATTATTGGCCAAGCATGCACTATGACCCGCATGCTTGGCCAATCACAGCGCCGTCAGTAGAGAGAGCTGTAATTGGCCAAAGCCAGGGTGGCTTTGGCCAATTATGGCTCAGGGGATTTAGTACACACCCCACACTATATAAGGCCGCCTGCACGGCGGCCCTGTGTAGTGTGTGTTCCGGTGTGCTGAGAGATAGAGAGAGAGAGAGACAGTGCCATTTGATTTGAGTTAGATAGATTAGGCAGAACAGTCAGTCAGTTAGCTGCACTTACAGTGTATTGTGTATATATATGCATCCCAGGTGTTGCATATATATATATACACTGTATTCAGTTTAGTTAGATCCGTTCCTGTTATCTTCTATCTAGACTATTTACATTTAGTGCAGTGTGTCCTGCTCACAGTGTTCAGCTAGATCCGTTCCTGCTATTTACATTCAGTGCAGTGCGTCCTGCTCACAGTGTTCAGCTAGATCCGTTCCTGGTATTTACATTTAGTGCAGTGCGTCCTGCTCACAGTGTTCAGCTAGATCCGTTCCTGCTATTTACATTCAGTGCAGTGCGTCCTGCTCACAGTGTTCAGCTAGATCCGTTCCTGGTATTTACATTTAGTGCAGTGCGTCCTGCTCACAGTGTTCAGCTAGATCCGTTCCTGCTATTTACATTCAGTGCAGTGCGTCCTGCTCACAGTGTTCAGCTAGATCCGTTCCTGCTATTTACATTCAGTGCAGTGCGTCCTGCTCACAGTGTTCAGCTAGATCCGTTCCTGGTATTTACATTTAGTGCAGTGCGTCCTGCTCACAGTGTTCAGCTAGATCCGTTCCTGCTATTTACATTCAGTGCAGTGCGTCCTGCTCACAGTGTTCAGCTAGATCCGTTCCTGGTATTTACATTTAGTGCAGTGCGTCCTGCTCACAGTGTTCAGCTAGATCCGTTCCTGCTATTTACATTCAGTGCAGTGCGTCCTGCTCACAGTGTTCAGCTAGATCCGTTCCTGCTATTTACATTCAGTGCAGTGCGTCCTGCTCACAGTGTTCAGCTAGATCCGTTCCTGGTATTTACATTCAGTGCAGTGCGTCCTGCTCACAGTGTTCAGCTACATCCGTTCCTGGTATTTACATTTAGTGCAGTGCGTCCTGCTCACAGTGTTCAGCTACATCCGTTCCTGCTATTTACATTCAGTGCAGTGCGTCCTGCTCACAGTGTTCAGCTAGATCCGTTCCTGCTATTTACATTCAGTGCAGTGCGTCCTGCTCACAGTGTTCAGCTAGATCCGTTCCTGGTATTTACATTTAGTGCAGTGCGTCCTGCTCACAGTGTTCAGCTAGATCCGTTCCTGCTATTTACATTCAGTGCAGTGCGTCCTGCTCACAGTGTTCAGCTAGATCCGTTCCTGGTATTTACATTTAGTGCAGTGCGTCCTGCTCACAGTGTTCAGCTACATCCGTTCCTGCTATTTACATTCAGTGCAGTGCGTCCTGCTCACAGTGTTCAGCTAGATCCGTTCCTGCTATTTACATTCAGTGCAGTGCGTCCTGCTCACAGTGTTCAGCTAGATCCGTTCCTGGTATTTACATTTAGTGCAGTGCGTCCTGCTCACAGTGTTCAGCTAGATCCGTTCCTGCTATTTACATTCAGTGCAGTGCGTCCTGCTCACAGTGTTCAGCTAGATCCGTTCCTGGTATTTACATTTAGTGCAGTGCGTCCTGCTCACAGTGTTCAGCTAGATCCGTTCCTGCTATTTACATTCAGTGCAGTGCGTCCTGCTCACAGTGTTCAGCTAGATCCGTTCCTGCTATTTACATTCAGTGCAGTGCGTCCTGCTCACAGTGTTCAGCTAGATCCGTTCCTGGTATTTACATTTAGTGCAGTGCGTCCTGCTCACAGTGTTCAGCTAGATCCGTTCCTGCTATTTACATTCAGTGCAGTGCGTCCTGCTCACAGTGTTCAGCTAGATCCGTTCCTTGTATTTACATTTAGTGCAGTGCGTCCTGCTCACAGTGTTCAGCTACATCCGTTCCTGCTATTTACATTCAGTGCAGTGCGTCCTGCTCACAGTGTTCAGCTAGATCCGTTCCTGCTATTTACATTCAGTGCAGTGCGTCCTGCTCACAGTGTTCAGCTAGATCCGTTCCTGGTATTTACATTTAGTGCAGTGCGTCCTGCTCACAGTGTTCAGCTAGATCCGTTCCTGCTATTTACATTCAGTGCAGTGCGTCCTGCTCACAGTGTTCAGCTACATCCGTTCCTGGTATTTACATTTAGTGCAGTGCGTCCTGCTCACAGTGTTCAGCTACATCCGTTCCTGCTATTTACATTCAGTGCAGTGCGTCCTGCTCACAGTGTTCAGCTAGATCCGTTCCTGCTATTTACATTCAGTGCAGTGCGTCCTGCTCACAGTGTTCAGCTAGATCCGTTCCTGGTATTTACATTTAGTGCAGTGCGTCCTGCTCACAGTGTTCAGCTAGATCCGTTCCTGCTATTTACATTCAGTGCAGTGCGTCCTGCTCACAGTGTTCAGCTAGATCCGTTCCTGCTATATACATTTAGTGCAGTACGTCCTGCTCACAGTGTTCAGCTAGATCCGTTCCTGTTATCTTCCTACTGACAGGCAGGCTTGTCTGGTTACAGTATATAAAGCTACCTGAAGAAAATTACAGGTGTTCTTTTTGATCCTATTAGTACCACGGTCAGGCAGCTAGACTATTTACATTTAGTACAGTGTGTCCTGCTCACAGTGTTCAGCTAGATCCGTTCCTGTTATCTTCCTACTGACAGGCAGGCTTGTCTGGTTACAGTATATAAAGCTACCTTAAGAAAATTACAGGTGTTCTTTTTGATCCTATTAGTACCACGGTCAGGCAGCTAGACTATTTACATTTAGTACAGTGCGTCCTGCTCACAGTGTTCAGCTAGATCCGTTCCTGCTATTTACATTCAGTGCAGTGCGTCCTGCTCACAGTGTTCAGCTAGATCCGTTCCTGCTATTTACATTCAGTGCAGTGCGTCCTGCTCACAGTGTTCAGCTAGATCCGTTCCTGGTATTTACATTTAGTGCAGTGCGTCCTGCTCACAGTGTTCAGCTAGATCCGTTCCTGTTATCTTCCTACTGACAGGCAGGCTTGTCTGGTTACAGTATATAAAGCTACCTTAAGAAAATTACAGGTGTTCTATTTGATCCTATTAGTACCACGGTCAGGCAGCTAGACTATTTACATTTAGTACAGTGTGTCCTGCTCACAGTGTTCAGCTAGATCCGTTCCTGTTATCTTCCTACTGACAGGCAGGCTTGTCTGGTTACAGTATATAAAGCTACCTTAAGAAAATTACAGGTGTTCTATCCCAGCTTAGTGCAGCTACAGGCCATTAGTATGTCTGGAAGGCCAAGAAGGAGAGGCAGACAGTCACAAGCCAATAAGAGAGGGCAAGCAGGCTCTGTGTCTAGTGCTGGTCGTGGAGACGGTGCATCCTCATCAGCACGTGGCCATGGGACACGCTTGGCCTTTTTTTCGGCAGCTGGCCGTGTTGAGCCGCAACATGCGGAAGACTTGGTCGAGTGGATGACCAAGCCGTCCTCATCCTCCTCATCCTCTCTCACCCATGCCCAGGGTGCTTTGTCTGGCAAAGCAGCGGCCTCTTCCCTCAGCTCAATGTCATCAGTGACTCCTTCCCTAGCTCCACCATGTCCTCATGAGGATTCCCTCGAACTGTTTGACCACAGTGTTGGGTACATGCTCCAGGAGGATGCCCAGCGTTTGGAAGGCTCTGATGATGATACTGAGCTCAATGAAGGCAGTAACATGAGCACGGACAGAGGGGGTGCCCAAGAAGGACAGCAATCTGGCAGTCATGCTCCCCCTGCTGCAGCATACTGCCAGGTTTGCTCCAGTGATGAGGAGGGAGGGGATGATGAGGTCACTGACTCAACGTGGGTGCCTGATAGGAGAGAGGAGGAGGAGGAGGAGGAGGAGGAGGTGGCACATCACCAACTAGGCAGGATGCCCTCCAGGGGCCAGCCTAAGGGCAGCACATTGACTGTATCACACCCCAAAGCTCCACATGTGCAGGGCGCTGCAGTCTCTGCGCGTTATTCAAAAAGTTCTTTGGTGTGGGCCTTTTTTGAGACGAGTGCATCAGATCGCACCGCTGCTATTTGCAACATATGTCTCAAGCGTATCTCGCGTGGCCAAAACATCTCCCGCTTGGGTACCACATGCTTGACCAGACATATGTTGACCTGCCATGCAGTTCGTTGGCAAGCGTATCTAAAAGACCCACACCAAAGAACAAAGACGATCTCTCCTTGCTCCTCATCAGCTGAGATTTCCAACCCCACTAGACCTTCAGTCCTCTCTGAGACCTGCAGTGAGAGGAATGAAGGTGTAGAATTAGGTGTGTCACAGCCAAGTACTTGTGGGCAATCTGCTTTTGGTACACCGACGTCAGATTGTACCAGGCAAATTTCCCTGCCCCAGCTGCTGCACCGCCGAAAGAAGTTTGCTCCCAGCCATCCACATGCCCAGCGGTTGAATGCTAGCTTGGCAAAATTGCTAGCACTTCAACTGCTGCCTTTTCAGTTGGTAGACTCTGCCCCCTTCCGTGAGTTTGTGGAATGTGCGGTTCCTCAGTGGCAGGTACCCAAACGCCACTTTTTCTCACGGAAGGCGATTCCGGCTCTCTACCGGCATGTGGAAGGCAATGTCCATGACTCATGGTCCAGCAGGCATGGACAGGGACGTTACTTAAGTTTCACGGCGCATTGGGTGACTCTGCTGGCAGCTGGGAAGGATGCAGGACAAGGTGCAGTAGTGTTGGAGGTTGTTCCGCCACCACGCCTCCAAAATGCTGATTGTGACACACCTCTCTCCTCCACCCCCTCCTCTTCTTCTTCCTCCATGGCCTCTTCCTCGGAACCAGCGGTGCTCCGTAGGCGTTCAAGGGGCTACGCAAGTACGCAGGCCAAAAGATGCCATGCGGTGCTTGAGCTGGTGTGCTTGGGGGACAGGAGCCACACTGGGGCAGAGGTTCTGTCAGCTCTGCAGGGGCAGGTTCAGAGGTGGTTGACGCCACGCCAACTTAAGGCAGGAATGGTGGTTTGCGACAATGGCACCAACCTCCTCTCTGCCCTCCGACAGGGACAACTGACCCATGTGCCCTGTTTGGCTCACGTCCTTAACTTGGTGGTGCAGCGGTTCTTGGGCAGGTACCCGGGCTTACAGGATGTCCTGAGGCAGGCCAGGAAAGTCTCTGTGCATTTCCGCCGGTCATATAATGCCAGTGCTCGGCTGACGGACCTCCAAAAGGAGTTTAACCTGCCCAAGAACCGCCTAATCTGTGACATGCCCACCAGGTGGAACTCGACGTTGGCCATGCTGCAGCGGCTGCACACACAGCAGAGGGCCATCAATGAGTACCTGTGCGACTATGGCACCAGGACAGGGTCAGGGGACCTTGGTTTTTTTTCCCCACGCCAGTGGGCCATGATCAGGGATGCATGCACTGTCCTGTCACCATTCGAGGAGGCCACGAGGATGGTGAGCACTGACAGTGCATGCATCAGTGACACTGTCCCCCTTGTCCACCTGTTGGAGCACACGCTGCGTGGAATAATGGACAGGGCACTTGAGGCAGAACAGAGGCAGGAAGAGGAGGACTTCCTTAGCTCTCAAGGCCCCCTTTATCCAGACAGTGTTCCTGCGTGCCCGCCGATCACACAGGAAGAGGACGAGGAGGAGGAGGAGGAGGAGGAGGAAGATTGTGTCAGTATGGAGGTGGAGCCTGGCACTCAGCATCAGCAGTCTTTAAGGGATCAGTCCCAAGGAACACATGGACTTGTACGTGGCTGGGAGGAGGTGGCTGCGGACGTTGTTGTCCTTAGTGACCCAGAGGACTCCGGACCGAATGCCTCAGCAAACCTACGCTGCATGGCCTCCCTGATCCTGCAAAGCCTGCGTAAGGATCCTCGTATTCGTGGTATCAAGGAGAAGGACCAATACTGGCTGGCAACCCTCCTTGATCCACGTTACAAGGGTAAGGTTGCGGACCTTATCTTGCCATCGCAGAGGGAGCAGAGGATGAAACATCTTTGGGAGGCCTTGCAGAAAGGTCTGTGCAACGCGTTCCCAGAGACTGGGAGGTTACAAACTCCTGTTTCTGGACAACGTGTTGCTGAGGCTTCGGTCAGTCAAAGAAGGAGCGGTGGAGAAGGTGGCCGTCTGACCGATGCGTTCAGACAATTTTTTGGTCCGCAGCCCCAAGGTATGATCAGTTCCAGCAACCATCGCCAGCGTCTGTTTTACATGGTGCAGGAATACCTAGGGGCAAGATCAGACTTGGACACCTTTCCCACCGAAAATCCTCTGGGTTACTGGGTCTTGAGGATGGATCACTGGCCAGAGCTTGCACAGTATGCAATTGAGCTACTGGCCTGTCCTGCATCCAGCGTTCTTTCGGAACGCACATTCAGTGCTGCTGGAGGCGTGGTAACCGATCACAGGGTGCGTCTGTCCACCGACTCGGTCGATCGGCTGACCTTCATAAAAATGAATCAGTCTTGGATCACCACCAGCTACCAAGCACCTGATGCAGATGTAACCGAATAATTTTTTTTGAAATCTCAGATCCCTTCAAAGACTGCCTATGCTGATGCTGAGTGACTATCCCTGAGTAATTATCCTCTTCCTCCTCAATCATCACGCTGATAGCTTGTAAGAACATTTTTGGTTCTGGGCGCCACCACCAGTGCCTAAGGCACAATTTTTCAGCCCCTGTTTAACAGGGGCGTGTAATTACAATTTTTGATGTAATACTTTGCAGCAGGGCTCGTTCCTGCATTCCAACTAGAGTGTCTGTGAGGGGTTGCAGTGTTGTGGCACCAGCACCAGTGCCTAAGACCCAATTTTTCAGCCCCTGTCTAACAGGGGCGTGTAATTACAATTTTTGATGCAATACTTTGCAGCAGGGCTTGTTCCTGCGTTTCAACTAGAGTGTCTGTGAGGGGTTGCAGTGTTGTGGCACCAGCACCAGTGCCTAAGACCCAATTTTTCTGCCCCTGTCTAACAGGGGCGTGTAATTACAATTTTTGATGCAATACTTTGCAGCAGGGCTCGTTCCTGCGTTCCAACTAGAGTGTCTGTGAGGGGTTGCAGTGTTGTGGCACCAGCACCAGTGCCTAAGGCCCAATTTTTCTGCCCCTGTCTAACAGGGGCGTGTAATTACAATTTTTGATGCAATACTTTGCAGCAGGGCTCGTTCCTGCGTTCCAACTAGAGTGTCTGTGAGGGGTTGCAGTGTTGTGGCACCAGCACCAGTGCCTAAGGCCTAATTTTTCAGCTCCTGTTCAACAGGGGCATGTAATTACAATTCTTGATCTAATATTTCACAGCAGGGCCCTGTGAGGGCTTACAGTGTTTTGGCCACAGCAACACCTAAGGCCCAAATTTCTGCTGAGTATATAGGGCAGGACCCTACTTTCAAACATCTAACTTACAAACGACTCCTACTTGCAAACGGAAGGAGACAACAGGAAGTGAGATGAAATCTACCCCTAAGGAAGGGAAATTCTCTCCTGTAAGAGTTAATATGGGAAAACAATTTCTCCTTTCCACTGATGCTTTCCAATCCTTGTTCCACAAAAAAACCCAAATTTTCAAAAAACATTTTTCATTGGGACAAAAAAGTGAGGTGAAATCTTCTGAAGAGGAGGAAAGACGCAAAACAAATGTCACAGGGGTGATAACCCTTCCCTATGTTTTCCAAAAAGCTTAGAAAAGATTTTTTGGCTGGAGCTAAACACATTAAAAATGTTCAAAATTACAAACAGATTCTACTTAACAACAAACCTACAGTCCCTGTCTTGTTTGCACCGCCTGTATACTGCTGTTCAGAGTATATAGGGACCTTTCCTTATTTTAATTTGGGTGCGGGGTTCCCCTTAATATCCATACAAGACCCAAAGGGCCTGGTAATGGACTGGGGGGTACCCATGCCGTTTGTCTCACTGATTTTCATCCATATTGCCATGACCCGACATGACATTAAACCCGCAAGCAGTTTTAAATGAGATTTTTTCCTTTAAAAATGACATTTGGTGCAGGGACTGTTCTAAACATGGGAAACACGCGTCACTTTACAGGCATACTATAGACACCCCCCAGGTACGATATTTAAAGGAATATTTCACTTTTTTTTTTTTACTTTAAGCATCATTAAAATCACTGCTCCCGAAAAAACGGCCGTTTTTAAAAGTTTTTTTTGCATTGATACATGTCCCCTGGGGTAGGACCCGGGTCCCCAAACCCTTTTTAGGACAATACCATGCAAATTAGCCTTTAAAATGAGCACTTTTGATTTCGAACGTTCGAGTCCCATAGACGTCAATGGGGTTCTAACGTTCGTGCGAACTTGCGGTCCGTTCGCGGGTTCTGGTGCGAACCGAACCGGGGGGTGTTCGGCTCATCCCTATTCCTTTTCCATTCCCTCATCTGGTTGCTTGGACAACATGTCTATGGTACTGTCTCTCAGGTGCACTGATCTTTGCTGGGGAGGGAAGGCCGCTTCCTCCACCCTGGCCAACTGTTGGGGAGGGACAACACACACCTCCTCTCCCTTCTCCCCCTGTATCTGCTGCTGGGAAGTGATTGCCACCTTCTCACACTGGGCCTCCGAAACTGCCACAGGTGTGGGGCAGAGGTCTTGGACCCTCTGTCCGGTTGCCAGATCTTCAGCTGGAGAAGTTTGTTGTATCTCCACAGATACTGCTGTTGGTGCTGGGCAGAGCACAGTGAAGTTTGGTCCTAATACCAGCTCTTCTGCTGGAGGCCCATCAGGTTGTTCTTCCTCAGCAGAAAAGTCTATTAAATCCCCTATCTCTATAACTGATGTCTGGGGATAGAGGTTCACCATCTCCTGTCCATGGAACCCAGAAGATGTTATCAGTGCTGGACAGAGGTTAGCAGAGCTCTGCCCTGTGGTCAGCACTTCAGGTTTGGGGACGGCAATCTTCAGATTTTCCACTGACGATTCTCTGGCATGCTGCTAAATGTGTTCTAGCAGTTTCCTGTATGCCCTTTCCAGATGCTGTTCCTTTCTTAGCAAATGGTCCAGATCAGGTTTGAACTCTGAGACCCCTGCAAAACCGAGCATAGCCTCTCTGTATTCTCGCAGGTCCTCAAGGTCAGGTTCCCCTTCATCGCCAAACATAAAATGATCTGTAAGGCTCTTCCACAGCAATCCAGGGCCTCCAAAGTCATATCCCTCCGGAGAGCATTCTGTTGTCTCCCCTAAATATCCCTCCTCTGCGTGCCATTGCAGAGCCCGATAATGATTGTCCAGCTCTATCTCCTGCAAGACCAGACTGTCCAACTCAGTCACCCATTGCTCCTGGGGCCGCTCTCCCAGAAATGCCATCCGCAATGCCCGTTGGTCACTGGTCCGTTGCTCTTGGGTTGGAAAGCACTTGCCCTGTTTTATACCAGCGAGCTGGAGGGCTCCAATCCAGAGCTCCACCCGAATTTGCTGCCTAAGCTCCAGGTATTCATCCTCAGATACAGTCCTGGTGTATGTTGAAAGGATGATCCGCAGCAGCCCTGGGAACTCTGATGCCAGGTCCATATCTCCGCTGGGGTGACTGAAGTCTGCTATCCTGATCTTGGATCCAGGTGGAGGTTTAGATTTCCCAGACTGCCGGAAGCTTTCCCGCTGCTTGCCACCAATGTCACGGAACATCTCACACTCCGCTTGAGTGCTTCCATCAGTATATCGTTTCCTAAGTTCTGGAACACGAGTCCAATGGATCTGGCTATAGGAACCCCCAAGATCTAGACAACACCAGTCTTGGAGTACATCAGGACTAACTCTTTATTTGAGATCTCAGACACATTTATACAGCAGGCTGACTCAAAGCTAACCTAATTAACATGAGCTAATTTACTAAAAAATTTACCTAGACCAGATTACAGACTTGTGGGCACCGAGCTTCACACAGTAGTATAAACACAATAGCAGGACCTAACTACAATTAACAATACAAACAACAATCTCCCCCCCTCCTCAGCCTAGTCATCAACAGTTCGTCTCCTAGCCAGTCCTGGAAGCTAATGTGATCAGCTCACTCAATTAACAGGTTGAGTTCAGAATCAAACAAACCAATAATAGTCTCTACATACATCCTGTGAGATATTGTGGACAAATATTACTGTCCAATTTTAAGTAGTCCAAGATATACTTTCTCACTCATCCTGTGCCAGGATAGCACAGGGTGACTTAGACATAAGAGGTATATGGGGAGCTGAAACAAGGACATCCCCTACTTTCCAAGGGATCTGAGTTCCACGGGCCCTCCAGTCACAGTGGAGCTCCGGGACTACCACGCTCTCCCCGACCAAATAATAGACGACTAATAGGTTTTACCGCGGTATGATGACAGCTCGAGAGTACAAGACACGATCTACAATAAGGAGAGCTCCGTCTCCTGCCTCTCGTACCGTACAGGGAGATATTCAGCAATATTTTGTTCCACCTCCACGAGAGTCTCCAGGCGCCACAGTGGCTGCTTTACGCAGCTCAAACCGGGCTGTCAGTATTAAGCCGAGCCTGCCTGCTCCATCCCTTATGCCGGACTCTAAGTTGGAAATCCCGGCGTCTTCACATCATGCTCTGGCGGAAGTCTGTGACCCCCTGCAAGCTGAGGATACAGGCAGTGTGGAAGGAGATATCCCAGCACTGCTGAGAGAGCTTCCCACATGCCGGGATATCGAGGCATTGATTCTCCGAGTAGAGGAGTCACACCGCCAGGATATTCATGCGGTAAGAACAGATATTAAAATACTCACGGAGAGGGTGAGCATAGGAGAGGGAAATGTGTCCTCGCTCGAACAGCGGGTAAGAGCTATTGAAAGAACACAGACTATCCAGGCAGACACATCAGTGGACTTACAGCTCCATATGGAAGTTTTGGAAGATAGAAGCCGCCGGAACAATTTGCGGCTTCGGGGTATCCCTGAAGAGACTGAGGTAGAAGATCTTCAGAAAATAGTGAATGCTATATTTTAGATGGTCTTAAAATCCCCCCAGATGATGGTTGAGTTAGATAGGGTCCATAAAGCTTTGGGCCCCAAATCAAGAGACCCAGAGAGACCTAGAGACGTTATATGCCGACTATATAGCTATTCACAGAAGGAGCAGATACTTAGGGCTGCGTGGGGAGCAGGGAATATTGACTTTGAGGGGAATTCTATTAAAATCTTGTCGGATTTATCTCGGGCTACCCTCCAGCGTAGAGCATGTCCGGGCCAATTTTGGACCTGGCTAGAGAACAGGGGTACACATACAGATGGGGATACCCATTGGCGGTGACATTTCGTAAGGCATCATCTTCATATACTCTCCGTACACCGACAGATCTCCCGGGACTATTTGCTTTCATAGAAGTGGCACCTATTCAGATTCCCAATTGGCTCTTATACATTCCACATATGGGGGGTAGATCAGGCCCCCAGAGTAAGCAAGGTCGTGGGAATCATCAAGTGCTACAACAACAGCAGCCTTTATGCGGACCCCAAAGCTCCTGCAGGGAACAGAATCAAGAACCAGAACTTAGACCTTTTGCTCAATTTGCTCACAATCCCCCCCATCCTAGATTTTTAATTTTGGCCCCTGTCACATGTATTAAGATTTGAAGTTTTGGAGAGGGGATGTTATAGGTTATAGGCGTGTTAGGACAGGAGACGAATGTAATTACTTATTGAATTAGGAAGCTGCAGGCTCTTTATTTAGGATGCTTTAAGAAGACGGTTAATTACATCCAGTGTTGGGCATATGCCCTTTTTTTACTTTTTTTTTATTTTGGAGGGTCTGCACCTGTTGCCTTATAGCACTTGATAGGTAATTAATCACCCACATTTGAAAGGGTATTTCCCTTCCCCCCTCTTTTAAGCACGTATGGAATTTGTTTTATTTTAAGGGCACGTTAGTAACACGATTTTGTTATGTTGCGGTTCCTGCAACTCAAAAAGGATAAGAGTTTTTTTTTTGTGTGTGTTCATATTTGGATGTAATAATTACACAGGTTTTTTTTTTTTTTTTAGACACGTGGGTATCACTGCGTTTTTGAGATGCAGTTTCTGCAACTCGTATTTGATCTTTATTTTTTTTATTTGTGTTTTAATCTATTGAAGCAACAGGTGTTTTCTCCCCTCCCCTTTAAAATTATAATGGCATTTGTTTTTTTTTTTTGTTTTTTTTATTAGAATCTATGTGCCTTTTTAAGTTAAGCTCGTTAGTAGCAATATTTTGTTTAGCTGTAGCCTCTTCAATATATATATGATATATCTTGTAAGACACCCTTTTCTTTTTTTTTTTGGGTGTCGTCTAGTATATATTTATGCAAGGTTGCTTAAGCTGGGTTTGGAATTAGAAGAATCAGAAGAACTATGAGTGTATAGGATTGTTTTGGTTATATACTGGGGCTCTCCCCTCCCTTCCTTTTTTTTTTTTTTTATTATTTTGGAGGGGTTTTCACCTGTTGCTTCATAGCACTTGATAGGCAATTAATCACCCACATTGGAAAGGGTATTTCCCTTCCCCCCTCTTTTAAGCACGTATGGAATTTGTTTTATTTTAAGGGCAAGTTAGTAACACGATTTTGTTATGTTGCGGTTCCTGCAACTCAAAAAGGATATAGGGTTTTTTTGTTTTTTTGTGTGTTCATATTTGGATGTAATAATTACACGTTTTTGTTTTTTTTTTGTTTTTTTTAGACACGTGGGTATCACTGTGTTTCTGAGATGCAGTTTCTGCAACTCGTATTTGATATATTTTTTTTTAAGCACTTATTTGTGTTTTAATCTATGGAAGCAACAGGTGTTTTCTACCCTCCTTTAAAATGTTAATGGAATTTGTTTTTTTTTTTGTTTTTTTTAGAATCGATGTGCCTTTTTAAGTTAAGCTTGTTAGTAGCAATATTTTGTTTAGCTGTAGCCTCCTTAATATATATATGATATATCTTGTAAGGCACCCCTTTTTTTATGGATGTAATAACTAAAATTAATATTTAGTTACTTTTTGGGTATATATATATATATATGTATGCGTGTGTGTGTATATGTGTACGCATATATACATATATGTGTGTATGCATTTTGTACCCTGCTCTGTTTCTCTTGGAGTAGGGTATAGGTTATATGATTAGGTTGCATCTAAGTCCTCCTGTTAATTATCTGTCTGTGGTATTGTAGATATCAGAAGAGGAAGAGAGACAAATACAATAAACAGTTTAGATATAATTAAATAGTGGGTCCCCTTTCTAGAATGTGACTTGAAGGTGTGTATTGTAGAGAGGATCGGCGCCTCCCCTACTTGTAATTGTAGAGGTGGGTCCCATGGAGCTACACATATAGTCTTTATTTTGATTTAAAAGGTCTCTTAAAGAAGAGAGATGATCTTAGAAAAGGGAAGCCCTCGGATATTGAGGGAAACCTATAATATGCTTTAGATTATAAGCTGTCAATTACACGATAGTGCCCTCATGATCCGCAGGTTGATAGTGTGTAGTAGTAAAAGTATCCCTATATGCCGTTCGATATAATTTAGAATGTTGTCTCCTTTCTATTTTTATTTTCTAGTTTTTTAGATGGTCGTGTGGGGCGGGTATGCCCGGAGCTCTACTTCTGACCATTTTTGTCCACAGCCCCACATAGACCAAAGCTCAAGTACCGGGTCTGACCGGCGAGCGTTTTAGCAATATATTGCTTTTTTTTTTTTTTTTTAGTTTAGTGTCCCTTTCTTATTGCCTCCCTCCCTTCTTTTCTTTTTTTTTCCCCTATCATGGAAACCCTCAATGTGTTCTCGCTTAATGTTAAGGGTTTAAATACGCCAGAAAAAAGGCGGATGCTCCTGCATGATTTGCAACGTCTTAAATCAGATGTTGCATTCATACAGGAGACGCATTTTAGAGACGATAAGGTACCTATTTTAAAAAGCCGGCCATATCCAACAGTTTATCACTCCACAAATCAAATGGCGAAGACAAGGGGGGTGTCTATTATCCTCTCGAGCAGAGTACCATGGTTTTTTGTAGATGCAGTCAGAGATCCTGGAGGGTGCTTCCTGTATGTAAAGGGCAGGGTGGGCGATGTTGGGGTTACACTGGCGACAGTGTATGCTCCCAATGTACATCAAGGGACTTTTTTGGGTAAAACGCTTAAGCGGTTGACTGAATTTTCAGAAGGACAGTTGATCTTAGGAGGAGACTGGAATATGTCATCAATCCCAGTGGAACATACTTCCCCTGGACTGTCATCTATTTCTCTTAGTGCACGTAATGGTATAGCCCAAATCCTGCACAGGAATCAATTGACTGATATATGGCATCTACTCCATCCTACAGAAAAAGACTATACTTTTTACTCCCTTCCTCATAAATCTTTTTCCCGTATAGATCTTTTTTTTGTTACACATGCCCAACTTCATTCAGTACGAGCTGCCACTATAGGCTCTATTACCTGGTCAGACCACGCACCTATATTTGTGATATATGACCTATATAATTCTCGGACGAATAGGCCCACTCAATGGAGACTGAATGAGAGCCTTTTGCAGGATAAAGATGTCCTGGAAGACGTAACCAAAGAGTTAGAATTTTATTTTAGCACTAACGATACCCCAGATTGTGATCCCGGAATTATCTGGGCAGCACATAAGGCGGTTATTAGAGGGGTGCTGATCAAACATGGAGCCAGGATTAAGGAGAAACGGGCAGAACAGCTCAAATTATTAATGGAAGATTTGACTACTTTAGAGCTTTGTCATAAACGGGCTCAGTCCCCTTCTTTAGAGAAAGATCTTCTGGCTAAACAAACACAAATTTTGGATCTTCTTCATTTTAAAGTGAAGGCAGCATTACAAACCTGTAGGAAGTTCTTGTATGAGTCTGGGGACAAGTGTGGGAGATTCTTAGCTAGGACTTTGCGCAAGCAGAAATTAAGGAACTATATCCCACATTTGGTTTCATCTAATAGGCTCAAGGTCACGAAACCATATGATATAGCTCGAGAATTTCAAAAATTTTACAATTCTTTATATAATCTGCAGACGAAGCCCCCTACCCAAGCTCAGATAGATCGGTACCTCTCGCGGTCATTAATGTTCTGATTATCGGATGAGGATAGAGATAACCTTGAAAGTCCCATAACTATGGAAGAACTTCAAGGAGCTGTAAAGGCCACTAAAATGGGTAAAGCACCAGGTCCCGACGGGTTGACGGCCCAATACTATAAGATCTTGCTCCCTTCTTTAGCTTAATATATGGTTAAATTATTTAATGCTCTTGGTTCGTCAGCAACATTAACACAAGACACCTTACTAGCCCATATCTCTGTGATACCGAAGGAGGGGAAGGACCCAGCTTCCTGTGGAAGCTATCGACCGATTTCTCTGCTTAATTTAGACCTCAAACTCTTTACGAAAATTCTAGCAAATAGGATCCAACAGTATATTCCGAATCTGATACACCTGGATCAAGTGGGATTCGTTCCCACACGTGAAGCAAGAGATAATACTACGAAGGTCCTGAATCTTTTACAGGTAGCGAATAAAACAAAGACACAATGTGTGTTTATAAACATAGATGCGGAGAAAGCCTTTGACAGGGTGAACTGGAGTTATATGTTGGCAGTTTTGCGATATGGAGGCTTTGGGAGTAAAATGTTGCAGTGGATTACCTCCAATTACTCTCGCCCGGCAGCCCGAGTATGGGCTAACGGAGTATTATCAGAAACTTTTTCAATCTCAAATGGGACACGCCAGGGATGTCCCCTGTCACCACTCCTGTTCGCCCTGTCATTGGAACCGTTTCTCTGCACAATACGCCTAAATCGGGATATCACAGGAATACAGATAGGGGGGTCCAATGTAAAATCTCAGCGTATGCAGACGATATGCTATTCTCTCTTACGAACCCTTTGATCACAATTCCAAATTTAATGAGAGAGTTTGAGAAGTATAGTCTAAGTATAGTCTAATTTCCAATCTTTGTATTAATTTTTCTAAGTCGGAGGCAATGGGGGTCTACTGCCCTCAAACATCAATTGAGCAACTTAAGCAAAATTTTTAGCTTAAATGGACGGATAAAGCACTAACATATTTGGGTACGCTGATCCCACCTAATGTAGTTAAGATTTTTGAGTTAAATTTCCCCCCATTGCTTAAAAAAGTCAAGAGTCTATTGGACAATTGGAAAATGGGCCTTCACTCATGGCTTGGACGCTGCAATATTATTAAGATGAGCATCCTTCCCAAATGTCTTTTTCTTCTACAGGCATACGCATAACATCTATATACTTTAAACAGACTCAGAGGTTAATTTTTGATTTTATTTGGGCACATAAGCAACCCCGGTTGCAACGCAACCAACTAACACTTCCCAAAAGATCTGGGGGACTAGCGGTTCCAAATATATGCAAATACTATCAAGCTACACATCTGAGCAGAGTAATTGATTGGAATAGACATAAAGACTTTAAACTTTGGGTACAGATGGAATATGCCCAGTCGCCCGTCCCATTGGACGGAACCCCATGGTGTTTTGCCCATCTTCCTGGAGAGCTCATCAAACACCCTTTAATAGGTACTACTATCAGGCTCTGTTCGGCTTTGCTTCCTAGTATGGGCATAACACCTGAGGATCCCCCCTTGTACTCGATACTGGGGAACCCCCCGCTTTCCTCCGGGGATTGATGACGCTTCTTTTAAGCACCTATGGAATATGGGCTATGTACAGGTGTCTAGCTACATAAAAGCTGGGGCGTGGCCGACAGTCCCGGAGTTGATGGTGCAGGCGGGTAAGTTTAGACTAAAATTTTGGAGTGCTCTTCAGATCACCCACTTTTTTAGCACTCTTCCAGCCCCGGGACAGTTTACCAGGTCCCTCAGTACTTTTGAGAAAATGTGCTCGGAGACGGGAGCAATGTCTCATACCCTTGCGGCCAATTATGAATTACTGATTACACCTACGGGAACTAATCTTTTGAATTGTGTTTGTGAATGGGAACAGGAGCTGGTTAAGCCTTTTAGCTCAATACAGTTACAACATATGCTTAAATTTATGCACGAATCATCGATCTGTGCGAAAATTCAAGAGACTAACTTCAAAATTTTTACTCGGTGGTACAGAACGCCAGTGAGATTGAAGAGAATCTTTCCTGACTCCTCTGACTTGTGTTGGAGATGTCAGAGAGACAGTGGTACTATGTTACATATTTTTTGGATGTGCCCCAAACTAAAGAAGTTTTGGACAGAAGTTGGACGTATTGTCCAAATTTTTATGGATGGTAAAATACCAGAAGACCCGGCCTTTTTTCTCCTCCATGCGTCTCATATACCAGAAAAGGTCTATAAGGAATCCATTATTCATCATCTTTTAGATGCCGCTAAGGCATGTATCCCCCTGACATGGAAATCACCGCTGCCCCCGACAATAGGGATGTGGTTACTTTAAATAAAAGAGATTAACAAACTAGAAGACTTGGTCCTCTCTGCACGACATCAGCAGGAGCGTTAATCTAGGACCTGGTCACTTTGGAATGTTTTTATGGCCTCAGGGGAGGGAAGCACCCTCCTTGACAATAATTTGGGTAGTTAGAGTGGGTACCTAAACCTAAGTTTCTTATTTCAATCCTCCATTTGATATACGAGCACAACTGAGGTGTATTCCTTTGGAGGGGTTTGACCCTTTTTTTTTCTTCTTCTTCTTTCTCCCCCCCTTTTTTTTTTTTTTTTTGTATAAAACAGATTAGGACGAGTTTGAGACTATAAGTTGGCAGGATACGGGATCTCTAGTTAAGAATATTGTGTGGGTGTGGAGTTTCTAGATAGTGACTTAATTTATTGCAAGGTAGATATAATGTTGCGCTCTTATTTTGAGAACTGATGTTGTGTTATTCTTTTCTTCTGTGTATGTTTCCGAATTTGTCTTATGATTGAATAAATAAAATAATTGAAAAAAAAAAGAAATTCATAAGTAGCTGACACCACCGCTAACATCACAATACTATTGAACCCCTTATAATTATAATAGTACGACCCCGAGTTGGGGGGTGGGACGATGTGGACGTGTTTCACATCAATTGCCCCAGTTAGGAAAGTCCCACCGCTGGGCAAAGTGGGAGGCCACAGTCTGCCATTCCTGTGGCGTGGAAGGAAATTGTGGAGTCAAAACCAAAAAATAAAATTATTCTTAGTGCACATAAACAGGGAAAGCAGATTAGACTCAAACATTGTTGTCCAACATCAAGATAACATTTATTAGAGGAAATTTTTTGAAACCAAAGTATAAGGTCCAACTATCAGATTCCCCCCCCCCCCCTCTCATGGGCCATTTCTAACATTATAGGGGGTGGGGGAACTCTGAGACAGGTAACCCTCTCCACTTCATTGAGAGATGAATGCCTAAATAATGGGTATTACTTTGAACAGCCCCTCCTTAGTTACACTATTGGCAGCCCACTGGACAGGTAAGAAGTGTCATAATACAAAGCAATAAATACACATTGTACACATTTGAGCACATTTGGACATTCTGCTATTACCTATCAAGGTAATAATAGCATACAAAAACTTGAAACAGTACCATTTGAAAGTATTCAGGCAGGCCCTTGCACTACATGCTTTGGGGAATTCATCCATAAATATGACCACAAAAGAGATGGGTATAGTGTGTATGGGTTTGGCAAAGTCAGCAGATAGATGATTGAGGATAGATAGAGGATTGGTATCAGCTGACTTAGCAGTTGGGGGGAGGGAGGGTTACAAATGATTTGGGGACCCACAAAAAAAGCCTCTGGCACTCTGCCTGAATTTTAAGCACCAATCACATTTCTAAACATTTTAGGCGGTGTTTGGGGTAAAGCACTACTATGGAGCTGATAAAATACATTGTTAAGTGACTACATGAGGTGAATATTGGGCCAGGAGAGCATGCTGGGGAGGTAAGTGAAGGCAAATATTTATGAAGGACAACAAAAATAATTACATAAAAATCCAGCATGCATGAGGACAAAGGGGACATTCACAGCATATTCCAATCATGGTAAATAGGGAATGAGGAAACAAATACAATACATTATCAAACATTATATACAATAAAATGTGATATTAAAGGATAAAAATCTTACCTTAATATACTCCTTCTGCAGGACCTGGATGATGGCAGAACAGGTCTCTGGGATAATAATTCCCAGAGACTGGGGGGGAGATGCCTGTTGAGAACTTCAAGTCCTGCAGGCTTCTCCCGGTCGCCAAGTACCGCAGGGTGGCGACGAGCCTCTGCTCTGGAGTGATGGCTTGCCTCATGCAGGTATCCTGCCTGCTGATATAGGAGGTCAGCAAAGCCAACAAATGGTGAAATACGGGGTCCGTCATCCGGAGAAAGTTCCTGAAATCATCAGGATTATTCTCACGGATCTCACGGAGCAAAGGCATATGACAGAACTGGTCACGCTGAAGCAACCAATTCTTGGTCCATGAACTCCTCCACACCCTGTTCATGGACTGGACTTGTGTCAAGGTCAGGACCCCAACACTAAGCCCCCGCACAGCACGAACTCTACGAGGAGTACGTATACGCAACATGGCTAGAAAACGGTCGGCTGCTCAGAACGGAGTAACAGAACGCACTGAAGAACAGCAAGGCCTGTGAAGAGCGACCTGAAAAACAGTAACGAGCGGACAAGATTGCACTGAATAGTACAATACGAACTGACTGCACGCACTGAAGAGCAGATACAAACCCACAAGCACAAACTGAACCGCAGAAAACGATCTGAAAACCACGAGTCTGAAAAAGCGCGAATCGTCTCTCTAACCAAACTTTTACTAACACGAGATTAGCAAAAGGAGCCCAAAGGGTGCCGCGCTTGGTTCTGAACTGGCCTTTTCTAGCCTCGTCGTATGTGGTGTACGTCACCGCGTTCTTGGCGATCGGAAATTCCGACCAGGGGCGGACTGACCATTGAGCCACTCGGGCACTGCCCGAGGGCCCTGGGCCACTAGGGGGCCCCATCAGGGTTGCCAGCCTCATTAAAACCAGGGACAGTATGTATAAATCTGTGTTTTTTTAACATCTGTCTGTGTATACTGTGTGTACATGTATGTGAATACTGTGTGATTGTATACTGTGTGTGTGTATACTTTGTGGCTCCATAATCTCTGATTGCCTGGGGGCCCCATAATCTCCTATTGCCCGGGGGCCCCATGAGTTATCAGTCTACCCCTGATTCCGACAACTTTGTGCGACCGTGTGTACGCAAAACAAGTTTGAGCCAACATCCGTTGGAAAAAATCCTAGGATTTTGTTGTCGGAATGTCCGATCAATGTCCGACCGTGTGTATGGGGCATTATTCTAACCTAATTTGGGAGATGATCAGTCTCCCTCACACATACAATATTCCCTAACAGTCTACAAAGATTACAAAGAAATTAACTTACATTTGTGAACATTCATTAACAAAATGTCATTATCTTCTGTTTTCTATATAGCAATACACAGTCACTCCACCTAGCAAAGTATGCATACACATGAACACAAATTCCTGACTATATATAAATATACAAATATTCACAGAATTATTAAAACTGACAGGTTAGTTAGTAATTACTTATGGACAGCAGTGCTCAGAGTAAAGCCAATAGTATGCGCATACGTCTCCTTACCAAAACGCTTGTCTCAAGACACAAAAAAACGCCAAGCCCTGCTTGCCACGGCGATCAGGAATGTCTCAACCTGATCTTAACTCAGTTAGTACACAGGCTGCTATAACAGATACATATAAACATATATGCACCTATATTACAAAGATGATACATACCTTTTAACTTTGTTAACAAATAGAGCTCCAGAAACTTTACCTCATTTACCTGTCAGGACTTACCTCTCCTGACATTTCTAAACTCATGAGTATTATTTTACACCTCAATTTTTATGTTCAATATTATACAAAACAAAGGTACCTTTTTCTACTAGTAGCTACATATCAGTGTAGCGCTGGTAGATTTACAATCTACCGCAGTTTAGGTAAATTTAGTAAATTGTGTGTTAGGAAGGTTAAAAGTTCGCCTCTGTTCCAGCCTGGCTGACGTTGTGTGTGCTTCCGTGCTGACCGGTGGGTGTCGCTGTTACAATTAGTCAGTGTTGGAAGGGTAACGTGTCGAAGTGTATAGATGCTCCTCTGTCTCGGAGACAAGCTCGGTGGAGGTGGTCCTCCAAGTTGCATTCTGGGAAGGGGGTATTTATGGAACAGACGCCATGTTCTAGGGTTGTTTCACAGCCACCTGCTGGCCCTCCTGGCCGACAGGTATGCGTTAAGGAGCTACCTCATGGTCCTCCAATCGGGAGGCCCACGATGCTACGGCGCAGGGGTGGGTCCAGAGGCTTGTCTGGGGCCTACCACCGCGGCCAAGGAATGGTCCTGAGCTGTCGGTCCTGCGTGACGAAGCTGGACAGCCGAGGAGATCCCAGGGGAGGACCCGTCTTGGAGAGATCACGCAGCGTGCTGGTCTATAGAGGGGCCTGGTGACTCGGTTGTAGGACGTATCCAAAAGAAGTAATCATGCAGCATAGTGTCGCCGATACGGCTTAAAGGTTCAGGCACTGTGACTGACTGTTTACTGCAGAAGATCTGATACATCCTGTGTCAGAGGATCCTGCAGATTTACCCCCCAAGTGAGTCTGTGGCAGAGACTTTAGATTCGTGCTGCGTACTGGCTGCTAGACTGGTGAGAGAGGCCTATCCAGACGAGCAAAGAGTGCGTCCCATGAGGGGAATGCATTCCACATAATTATCTGAATTCTACCGGGACATTTGTCGCTAAGATCTTGTAAGAAGATATTTGAGTTTCTCCTGAAGGTTTCCTTTTCCGTCTCTTTCCTGCTACTTCATAAAGTTTGACTGTTCAATAAAGCATTGAAAACGTACTCCAGTGTTGGTGCGTGTGTCGTCCAGCAGTAAACTCAATGGAACCCCTAGACCCGGTGCCGGTGAAACAGAGGGAAGCAAAGTGAAGGTAACAGACCCGCTTAAACCAGCAGCTCCACCGAGAGTTAGTGCTACATGTGGGTGCGTCGTCCGGGATTTGTTGACCGACAATTATTGCAACCCAGTGGAGTGTTTTACCGGGAGTTTACAGAGAGAGATGGACTTGTAAAAAAAAAATCTTTTCAGGAAGAGGAAAGGTTAAATTGCAGGACTTTGCTTTTGGGTGCGTAGACGCTGGGCGCCAGAAGAGGCCCGGGAGCTACGTGACTGAAAGAACAAGTGGGAGGAGTTACCCTACTTGCTACCGCGTGGGACGCGTGTAGTGTGCTTGGCGCCAGAGGAGAAGAGAAGCCTCGTGATTGTGTTGAAAAGATCAGAGTGTGGCCATGTCTTTTCCGGCGTTGCAATCGGTTGTGGGACGAGTGTTCCCTGCAAGCACCGTGATGAATACTGTGCAATCTGGAACTCTGCTCAGGGATACTGGAGTTCGAATGGAATCGTAGGGGAAGTTAGTCCTGTATACCTCGGGAGATGTTGAGGGACTGGGCATGACTTGCCATCGATGTGGAGGATTGGCCGTGCATCTTCGTCCATTCGGCCGATGTCCGCAGTGTGGAGAGTATTTGCTTGTAGTGGAGCCACCTACTATGCCACCCTGTGCCTACCGGATGGATTGGGTGACAGGCATCGCTACAGTGGAAGCTGCTACCGCTACAGAGAGAGAGCGACGGGCCGCCACTTCACCTTTTGCTACCGACAATGTTTAAGAAAGAGACACTGCTGCTGCCATCTCATCAGGAGACATTACTTTGATTCCTGAGTCTACTACACCTGTTCCTGTGGTGCCTACTCAGAAGAAGGTGGGCTATGTGAAGGCTTCTCGTGGCCGTGGTCGAGGCCTACCCCAGAGGTTACCTGAGCCGGAGCTACCAGAGTCTACATCTGGAACGGGTAAGCCATTGTTGGGGACTGTAAATAAGTATTTGCCAGCAGAAGAATTGAGAGACTCGGAAATAGAATCCATGTCGGATCTTTCCGGAGATGATGACTTGTTCGAAACCATGTTGCAAGAGCTATTGTGGTCACAAGGCAAAGATGTTGCCTCCACAATGACCCTTCCTGAATGGACTGCCATGAGTTCTGGGAAGACATCGCCCTGTGTGGAGACGCACAATGCTATTGCTGGGTCTATGGTGAAAAAGTCATTAGACTCCTGTGTACCGCCTGGTATGGGAAAAGACAGATCTTTGCCAAAACTTGCTCGCTTGCAAAGGATGTTGAACAAGCGTGTGGCCGCAGAGTATGGATTAGAGTTCCCCTATGTGCCCCAGGATGTCATGCGGGAGATTGAAGCTAATCGGGAACTTTGGTACAATGAAGCTATTTGGGACTACTTGTCTGTGCTAAAGCCCTTTAGAAAGACTGGATGTTCTGTCCGGATGGATGAATGTTTTAACGGATGCTTTGTTCATTGGAACTATGGTCCGCATATCTATGCTGATAAAGTGGTGATCTGCAGACCGGGAAAGGACAATGCTGTATATTTTATTACCACTGTAGATAAAGAAGGAAAATATGTGACTCTACCAGATCCTCGGTTTTACTGGTAATTGTGGACACTATTACTTTGAAGTTAGCTAGTTAGATAGCGACAGGGTAAAGAGATCTGCGTGGTCAAGATCTACAGATCCTGTTCTGTGTTTAAATCCAAGGACTTCTGTTTGCTAGCCAGATTTCTTTTTTCTCATTTTAAATGAAGCTTTGCTCCTGGTGTTACGCAGTGTGTATATATGTGTGTTTAAATATGTTTCTCTTTCAGGGATCATCGGATCATATGTATAGCTGGGAGGCTTTTCAGCTAGTTAGTTAGTGAGGTTAAAAAAAAAAAATTATTATTGTACTTTTGTTCGCGGCTGTGAACATAATGTTTTATAGATATAAGTCTCATAATGTCTTTAAACTGTCCTTTTTCTCTCTCTTTGCCTATCTAAAGTTATGAGAAACTCAAATGCTACTCTCAGGCTTGAGAGTTACTGTTACTGCGTTCAGGACAGACGTTGGGGACAACGTCTATTGTAGTGGGGGGAGTATGTAACGCTGGTAGATTTACAATCTACCGCAGTTTAGGTAAATTTAGTAAATTGTGTGTTAGGAAGGTTAAAAGTTCGCCTCTGTTCCAGCTTGGCTAACGTTGTGTGTTCTTCTGTGCTGACCGGTGGGTGTCGCTGTTACCATTAGTCAGTGTTGGAAGGGCAACGTGTCGAAGTATATAGATGCTCCTCTGTCTCGGAGACAAGCTTGGTGGAGGTGGTCCTCCGAGTTTCATTCTGGGAAGGGGGTATTTATGGGACAGACGCCATGTTCTAGGGTCGTTTCGCAGCCACCTGCAGGCCCCCCTGGCCGACAGGTATGCGTTAAGGAGCTACCTCGTGGTCCTCCGATCGGGAGGCCCACGATGCTACGGTGCAGGGGTGGGTCCAGAGGCTTGTCTGGGGCCTACCACCGCGGCCGAGGAATGGTCCTGAGCTGTAGGTCCTGTGTGACAAAGCTGGACACCGCGAGGAGATCCCAGGGGAGGACGGATGGATTGGGTGACAGGCATCGCTACAGTGGAAGCTGCTACAGAGAGAGAGCGACGGGCCGCCACTTCGCCTGTTGCTACCGACAATGTTTCAGAAAGAGACACTGCTGCTGCCATCTCATCAGGAGACATTACTTTGATTCCTGAGTCTACTACACCTGTTCCTGTGGTGCCTACTCAGAAGAAGGTGGGCTATGTGAAGGCTTCTCGCGGCCGTGGTCGAGGCCTACCCCAGAGGTTACCTAAGCCGGAGCTACCAGAGTCTACATCTGGAACGGGTAAGCCATTGTTGGGGACTGTAAATAAGTATTTGCCAGCAGAAGAATTGAGAGACTCGGAAATAGAATCCATGTCGGATCTTTCCGGGGATGATGACTTGTTCGAAACCATGTCGCAAGAGCTATTGTGGTCACAGGGCGCAGATGTTAACTCCACAATGACCCTTCCTGAATGGACTGCCATGAGTTCTGGGAAGACGTCGCCCTGTGTGGAGACGCACAATGCTATTGCTGGGTCTATGGTGAAAAAGTCATTAGACTCCTGTGTACTGCCTGGTATGGGAAAAGACAGATCTTTGCCAAAACTTGCTCGCTTGCAAAGGATGTTAAACAAGCGTGTGGCCGCAGAGTATGGATTAGAGTTCCCCTATGTGCCCCAGGATGTCATGGAGATTGAAGCTAATCGGGAACTTTGGTACAATGAAGCTATTTGGGATTACGTGTCTGTGCCAAAGCCCTTTAGAAAGACTGGATGTTCTGTCCGGATGGATGAACGTTTTAACGGATGCTTTGTTCATTGGAACTATGGTCGACATATCTGGTGATCTGCAGACCGGGAAAGGACAATGCTGTATATTTTATTACCACTGTAGATAAAGAAGGAAAATATGTGACTCTACCAGATCCTCGGTTTTACTGGTAATTGTGGACACTATTACTTTGAAGTTAGCTAGTTAGATAGCGACAGGGTAAAGAGATCTGCGTGGTCAAGATCTACAGATCTATTTGGGATTACGTGTCTGTGCCAAAGCCCTTTAGAAAGACTGGATGTTCTGTCCGGATGGATGAACGTTTTAACGGATGCTTTTGATCCCAGGGGAGGACCCGTCTTGGAGAGATCACGCAGCATCCTGGTCTATAGAGGGGCCTGGTGACTCGGTTGTAGGACGTATCCAAAAGAAGTAATCATACAGCATAGTGTCGCCAGTTCGGCTTAAAGGTTCAGGCACTGTGACTGACTGTTCACTGCAGAAGTTCTGATAAATCCTGTGGCAGAGGATCATGCAGATTTACCCCCCAAGTAAGTCTGTGGCAGAGACTTTAGATTTGTGCTGCGTACTGGCTGCTAGACCGGTGAGAGAGGCCTATCCAGACGAGCAAAGAGTGCATCCCATGAGGGGAATGCATTCCACATAATTATCTGAATTCTACCGGGACATTTGTTGCTAAGATCTTGTAAGAAGATATTTGAGTTTCTCCTGAAAGTTTCCCTTTCCGTCTTTTTCCTGCTACTTCCTAAAGTTTGACTGTTCAATAAAGCATTGAAAACGTACTCCAGTGTTGGTGCGTGTGTCGTGCAGCAGTAAACTCAACGGAACCCCTAGACCCGGTGCCGGTGAAACAGAGGGAAGCAAACAGGGGCGGATCCAGGGGGGCAACGGGGCAATTGCCCCTCCAAGAAATTAGTGTGATGAGCAGGCCAGTCAGGGCCCAGGGACGAGTGTGCGGATGGGCCAGTCAGGGGGAGTTGGCAGGTGAGTGAGCTCCTAGCGTGGGGGGTGCCGTTGCCCCGGGCGTGACGTTTAGGGGGGCGCCAGTATGTGTCACTGGCTGCCTCCTCCTAATTTTATCTTCCTGTGTCCCCGGGCTCCAGCCGCCATGTTCAGTGTCCGGTGCCCTGTGATTGGGCGTATGGGGGTCATGTGAAGCGTAGAGCTGGCCTGTCCATGATTGCTCCTGAAGTCCCACCTTCGCACATGACCCCCATACGCCCAATCACAGAGCGCTGCGCCGGACACTGAACATGGCAGCTACAGCACAAGGGAGAGAAACATTTTGAGCCGCCGATGTCTTCTCCTCCTCCGGACTGATGCAGGCCAGCCAGACACGAAGGTGAGTGAGACTCCCTCGTGACAGTCATGTTACTAGCCCCGGGGAGGAGGGGAGAGAGAGAGAGAGAAAGTCAGTTAGTGTAGTATGGGGGTCAGTTAGTGTAGTATGGGGATCAGTTAGTGTAGTATGGTGGTCAGTTAGTGTAGTATGGTGGTCAGTTAGTGTAGTATGGGGGTCAGTTAGTGTAGTATGGTGGTCAGTTAGTGTAGTATGGGGGTCAGTTAGTGTAGTATAATGGTCAGTTAGTGTAGTATGGTGGTCAGTTAGTGTAGTAAGTTGGTCAGTTAGTGTAGTAAGGTGGTCAGTTAGTGTAGTATAATGGTCAGTTAGTGTAGTATGGTGGTCAGTTAGTGTAGTATGGTGGTCAGTTAGTGTAGTATAATGGTCAGTTAGTGTAGCATGGTGGTCAGTTAGTGTAGTATGGGGGTCAGTTAGTGTATTTTCTGCCAGTGCCCTCCCGAGACTAGGCTCTGGATCCACCCCTGGTTCCACAAGGTAATAGCACACCAATTAAATGACATTGAACATTTCGCCATTCATTCCTACGGGACAAATTTTGCCGCAAAAACAACGATATTTCGTGAACCATTTGGACAAAACGTTCCACAAAGTAATAGCACACCAATCGGGAACAATCCGCACGTTTCGGTATATTACTTGTCTATGTAGTGTAAAAACTGTGGGAGGAGTTAGGGTAGTAAATTTGGCTATAATAAGAAGAAAAAGAAGAAGAAGAAGAGTGAGATAATAGTGACTCGGTTAAATTGATGATAGGCAACTCCTATCCTCATATTGATTAGTGGTTCCAAATTAATAATAACTACTGCAGTAGGGAACAGACACAAAAGATACACTCAGCATCTTTCCAAATAACTGTTCTGCCTTATTATGACGCAATTGAAGGTTTTTATGCACATGATTACGTAGGTATCACATTAATATTACAATTGTACATTTATGGTAACAATGGGCGTTACATAGGCAGGCTAATTCTAATCAGGACTCAAAAGAATGTAAACATGTACTGAAAACATTATTAGTGCTGTGTGCACAGTGAGGGCAGTGTGCGATACATACAAAATACAATACAATTATATACAGAACGTACAAATTTCCATTACAGTCTCCCCTCTTTTGATCAATATTTTGATCACTAACCATACCTGCTATCACCTTTAACCTGGAACCTCCACACGCTTAGGTGGAGGTAGTCCTGGCCAAAGAGGCAAAAACTCCATTGTGGAGAAAATAATAGCTGAGCAACTTTTTCATTACCAAATGACATTTCATTGTAAAAAACAAATGATTGATAAGACATATTTACAGAGTACTGGCTGTACACTCCTGTGGCCAGAATGGCCTTCTAGCTGAATTGTGGGCATGCTGACTTATCAGCATATGTAAACACAGACAATTCTACATAAAATGGAAGACGTACAAAAGACAAATATGACTTCAACATGGCTGAACTACTTTTCAAATATATATATATATCCCTTACAATTAAAGTAATTGAATCAAAAAGTACCCTAGACTGTGATCACAAGAGGGAAACAAATCAAACACAGAGATTTCTTTAATTTAGTCATTTTTGCAGTGTCTGGTGTGGATCCAGGTGACTTTACCTTCAAGTTTTGCAAAACCTGTACATGAAATAGATGCTGCATTGAGTCTCCAAACATTTCCTTATATATAAATGTCTCTTAACAATCCACAAGTCACCTGGCTTTAGTTTTGGATCCTTCCAAACTTTTAGGATCTGGAATTGGGGAGAAAACACATAAATGAGTTTGTCAAAAAACCTTAAAAGATCAGCAACATTCTCTGTGAGATCCGAATGGAGGACTTCAGCTGCTGAGACAAAATATAAGCAAGTGAGTAACACACTCCCAAACCAAATCCCATAGGGAGAGAGTCCAACCTCCCCCTTAGGGGCTTCATAAAATATAAGAAAACATTCAGGCAAAAGTTTTCTAGTTTCTTACTCTACTTTGTCCGCTACATTGTAGACAGTAGGGGGTGTAAAAATAAAACCTCAAAACTTCTAGTAAGGACTCTCCTATAAAAAATGATTTCCTCTGTTACTCTCTGTACTTTCTGGCACTCTGTACTTACAAACTACTTCTGATAACACTTTTTACTGTGGCCTTTGCAGTAGCATTTGCCACTGGACATCCAAAAAACATGTCCCTACAGGCAAAATGCATACTTGTAAGATCCTGACTTGGGCATCTGGATATATCTTTTTTGTGATCTCTGGAAGGGATGTTCACCTTTGGTAACAGGTAAAACAAGAAGTGGTATGTTATAAAAACAACTGTGGAGAACCCTGGCTCTATCCCATGCTCATTTACTAAGGCAGCCATAACTTCTTGTGACTGATGACTCGGTTCATGTGTCAAGCTGGAGGGAAAAGAGTGGCTGGCAGACATAAATGATCACCTTTTCCAAAGTCCTGTTTCATAAGAAGTTGCCCCCTGTGGACCACTTGTTCTTCTCGTTCTGGGGTCCTTAAAGTTGAATTATTAATCCCAGCTATACTGGGCCAGAACTAGGGTGGAATCTGTGAGTTGCACAGACCCATCAAGTGTCCGGGGCTGTAAATGCAGCATCCTTAGTCACCTGGTCTGCTTCCATGTGTGAGCTTTAAAGTTAATATGGCTACCTCAGCAAGAACCTGGAAGGCTGAAAACAGACGATCAAATTAACTTGGCATGCTTGGTTGGTTTACCTGCCGAAGTAAAAACAAACTTCTGGCCCTTTAAATGGAACCAAAAGCTCTCTATATCTTGACTATCTATATAAATATACACTCTTTTTATAGCTCACAGGCTTTGTTAAAACATGGAGCTCTGCTTCTTGAGCTGGGGAAAAAGGATCCAATGACTTTGAACACAGAGTATCCTTCTGGGTGATAAACTGCATACTCAAATCTACAAAAAATGTAATATCTGGGTCTTCAGGGAGTGTGTCCCGCACTGGGCTCACAGCAACTGATTCCTACATCATCAATTTAACACGTGTCTTCCTTTGTCTCCAGCCTCCTCCAATAGAGGCAATAAGGTGTCTGGATTCAAATAGATATAACAAAAAGCACAGCGCTGGATATAAATGCAAAAATACAACAAAAATTGATATTACTATTAAAGCACCAACAACTTTCATATGTGGTAAAAGAAAAAAAGAAAAATAAACAATAACATGAATGCTTCACTATAGTGATATATATGCGTGACTATTCCCAGTTTTTTATCCACACATTTAGAAAAAGTCCAAAGATGCAAAAATTATGTCAAAACAAATGTCCAAAAAAGCAATTAAATGTGACTTTCTATGAATAATAAATCCGTGACTGTCACCGTGTTGAAATCCCGTCACCTGGTATAGATTGAAGGCTTACCAGATAGCCTCTGATCAGAGGCATAGAGCTAACAGCTTGGGGTTTGCCCTCCACAGCGGCTGGAACTTTAGCTGGGATGATGGATGTAGATCCACAAACGATCGCCACCGGCTTCCAGACAGCGGTACAATCAGGGAAGAGAGCTCTCACCGTGTTTAAAAGAAAAGAGAAAACTCCAATGGTGTAGAACGTTTTATCTCTTGTTTATTAAAAGTCGCCTCACTGGCATCCATAAAAACACTTTTCCTTGCAAGGAACCAATACAGCTTTAAAACGAAACTTCTCGCATGCGCCGTTGGTACGAGCGTGTCAATCCTACGGCCGTTTCGTCAGAAATGACATCATCAGGGGCACGCCCGCACGTCTGCGCATGCACCTTATATATCCGAGCGGCAAAACGAAAAAGTTTAGCCATTGGTAACACTAGGAAGGTGTTATAGCTGCAAACAATTACCATTACAGGGGGATGGCAATTACACACACACCTGCTTTTTAACCTTTACAATTAAAACTCCATAGAGTCATCATGGTGCCATCTTGTGGACAAACTTGATATTACTTCAGAGTAATGGATTTTTATTACATTACCCTTACTATTCAAAAACTTTATTAAAAAACATTAAAAGAGGTGGGGGGAAAAACCAATGACTAAAGATTCATTCGAATCACCCTTCAGCAACTGAAATCACATAAACCTCTATATCAATAAAAAATAATAATAAAGAGAGGAGGAATTTAAATATATTTCAATCAAAATTTTTCTATATATTCAGAAATATATTCTATATTCTATATTCAGAAATCACAATCTGAATACTGTATCTCCATTCCGACCATATCATAGAATAGCGAAAACCCCATTATAAAAAAAGGGGGGGACATTAACTTTAAGAGGAATTTAAGAAAAAAAGGAAAAATTACACACACACCTGCTTTTTAACCTTTACAATTAAAACTCCATAGAGTCATCATGGTGCCATCTTGTGGACAAACTTGATATTACTTCAGAGTAGTGGATTTTGTTACATTACCCTTACTATTCAAAAACTTTAATAAAAAACATTAAAAGAGGTGGGGGGAAAAATCAATGACTAAAGATTCATTCGAATCACCCTTCAGCACCTGAAATCACATAAAGGTTTTTTTGAAGGTTTTTATGCACATGATTACGTAGGTATCACATTAATATTACAATTGTACGTTTATGGTAACAAGGGGCGTTACATAGACATAGATTACATAGACTAATTCTAATCAGGACTCAAAAGAATGTAAACATGTACTGAAAACATTATTAGTGCTGTGTGCACAGTGAGGGCAGTGTGCAATACATACAAAATACAATACAATTATATACAGAACTTACAAATTTCCATTACAATAGTAAGTGGTCTTGCTATGCAAGAACACTTAACTAGAAAAGCTACAATTTCTGGGGAAATTGTGAAAAGTGTTCTTGCCTCTACAACTGGAGTGGATGGAGTAACTGGGTGGAGTGGCTTGAGTAACTGCTGTGTGGTTGGAATGGTTGGAGTTACTGTGAAAAGTGTTAAAAAGCTTAATATTTTAAAAGTATAAATAGTAGTAAAACAGTTGAAGTCCCATCATTAGCTGAAAGAGCTGAACATTTTTTTTTTTTAAATGATTTTTTTTTTAAAAAATATATATTATTATTATTATTTTTTTGATGGGGTGGTCATAATGTTTTGGCTGATCATGGGGGGGGGGGGGGCATAATGTCAGCTTTTGTCACCTCCCACTCTAGTTTTGAACATTTCGCAATTCATTCCTATGGAACCAATTTCGCCGCAATAACGATGATATTTCCTAAACCATTCAGTGAAACGTTCCACAAAGTAATAGCACACCAATTAAATGACTGATTCCGGATTCACACTGGTATTTTTCAGCTTTTCACAAAGTTCCACAAGGTAATAGCACACCAATTAAATGACATTGAACATTTCGCCATTCATTCCAATGGGACTATAATTGCTGTAAAAATGACGATATTTCGTGAACCATTCATCGAAAAAAGTTCCACAAAGTAATAGTACACCAATTAAATGACATTGTGGCCGGATTCACACTGGTAATTTTCAGCTTTTCACAAAGTTCCACACAGGGGCGGATCCGGGGGGACTACGGGGCAATTGCCCCCTCCGAGAAATTAGTGTGATGAGCAGGACAGTCAGGGCCCAGGGACAAGTGTGCAGGTGGGCCAGTCAGCGGGAGTTGGCAGGCGAGTGAGCTCCTAGCATGGGGGGTGCCGTGGCCCCGGGCGTGACGTTTAGGGGGGCGCCAGTATGTGTCACTGGCTGCCTCCTCCTAATTTTATCTTCCTGTGTCCCCGGACTCCAGCCGCCATGTTCAGTGTCCGGTGCCCTGTGATTGGGAGTATGGGGGTCACATGAGGCGTAGAGCTGGCCTGTCCGTGATTGCTCCTGAAGTCCCGCCTCCGCATATGACCCCCATACGCCCAATCACAGAGCGCTGCGCCGGACACTGAACATGGCAGCTACAGCATAGGGGAGAGAAGCATTGTGAGCCGCCGCTGTCTTCTCCTCCTCCGGACTGATGCAGGCCACCCAGACACAAAGGTGAGTGAGACTCCCTCGTGACAGTCATGTTACTGGCCCCGGGGAGGAGGGGAGAGAGAGAGAGAGAAAGTCAGTTAGTGTAGTATGGGGGTCAGTTAGTGTAGTATTGGGGTCAGCTAGTGTAGTATGGTGGTCAGTTAGTGTAGTATGGTGGTCAGTTAGTGTAGTATGGGGGTCAGTTAGTGTAGTATGGTGGTCAGTTAGTGTAGTATGGGGGTCAGTTAGTGTAGTATGGTGGTCAGTTAGTGTAGTATAATGGTCAGTTAGTGTAGTATGGTGGTCAGTTAGTGTAGTATAATGGTCAGTTAGTGTAGTATGGTGGTCAGTTAGTGTAGTATGGTGGTCAGTTAGTGTAGTATAATGGTCAGTTAGTGTAGTATGGTGGTCAGTTAGTGTAGTATGGGGGTCAGTTAGTGTATTTTCTGCCAGTGCCCCTCCCGAGACTAGGCTCTGGATCCGCCCCTGGTTCCAAAAGGTAATAGCACACCAATTAAATGACATTGAACATTTCGCCATTTATTCCTATGGGACTAATTTTGCCGCAAAAACAACAATATTTCGTGAACCATTTAGACGAAACGTTTAACAAAGTAATAGCACACCAATCGGGAACAATCCGCATGTTTCGGTATATTACTTGTCTATGTAGTGTAAAAACTGTGGGAGGAGTTAGGGTGGTAAATTTGGCTATAATAATAAGAAGAAGAAGAAGAAGAAGAATATATATGTGAGATAATAGTGACTCGGTTAAATTGATGATAGGCAACTCCTATGCTCATATTGATTAGTGGTTCCAAATTAATAATAACTACTGCAGTAGGGAACAGACACAAAAGATACACTCAGCATCTTTCAGAATAACTGTTCTGCCTTATTATGACACAATTGAAGGTTTTTATGCACATGATTATGTAGGTATCACATTAATATTACAATTGTACATTTATGGTAACAAGGGGCTTTACATAGACAGGCTAATTCTAATCAGGACTCAAAAGAATGTAAACATGTACTGAAAACATTATTAGTGCTGTGTGTACAGTGAGGGCAGTGTGCGATACATACAAAATACAATACAATTATATACAGAACTTACAAATTTCCATTACAGTCTCCCCTCTTTTGATCAATATTTTGATCACTAATCGTACCTGCTATCACCTTTAACCTGGAACCTCCACACGCTTAGGTGGAGGTAGTCCTGGACAAAGAGGCAAAAACTCCATTGTGGAGAAAATAATAGCTGAGCAACTTTTTCATTAACAAATGACTTTTCATTGTGAAAAACAAATGATTGATAAGACATATTTACAGAGTACTGGCTGTACACTCCTGTGGCCAGAATGGCCTTCTAGCTGAATTGTGGGCATGCTGACTTATCAGCATATGTAAACACAGACAATTCTACATAAAATGGAAGACGTACAAAAGACAAATATGACTTCAACATGGCTGAACTACTTTTCTACTATATATATATAAATCCCTTACAATTAAAGTAATTGAATCAAAAAGTACCCTAGACTGTGATCACAAGAGGGAAACAAATCAAACAGAGATTTCTTTAATTTAGTCATTTTTGCAGTGTCTGGTGTGGATCCAGGTGACTTTTCCTTCAAGTTTTTCAAAAACTGTACATGAAATAGATGCTGTATTGAGTCTCCAAACATTTCCTTATATATAAATGTCTCTAGACAATCCACAAGTCACCTGGCTTTAGTTTTAGATCCTTCCAAACTTTTAGGATCTGGAATTGGGGAGAAAACACATAAATGAGTTTGTCAAAAAACCTTAAAAGATCAGCAACATTCTCTGTGAGATCCGAATGGAGGACTTCAGCTGCTGAGACAAAATATAAGCAAGTGAGTAACACACTCCCAAACCAAATCTCATAGGGAGAGAGTCCAACATCCCCCTTAGGGGCTTCATAAAATATAAGAAAACATTCAGGCAAAAGTTTTCTAGTTTCTTACTCTACTTTGTCCGCTACATTGTAGACAGTAGGGGGGTGTAAAAATAAAACCTCAAAACTTCTAGTAAGGACTCTCCTATAAAAAATGATTTCCTCTGTTACTCTCTGTACTTTCTGGCACTCTGTACTTACAAACTACTTCTGATAACACTTTTTACTGTGGCCTTTGCAGTAGCATTTGCCACTGGACATCCAAAAAACATGTCCATACAGACAAAATGCATACTTGTAAGATCCTGACTTGGGCATCTGGATATATCTTTTTTGTGATCTCTGGAAGGGATGTTCAGCTTTTGGTAACACCTTTGGTAACAGGTAAAACAAGAAGTGGTATGTTATAAAAACAACTGTGGAGAACCCTGGCTCTATCCCATGCTCAACTAAGGCAGCCATAACTTCTTGTGACTGATGACTCGGCATGTGTCAAGCTGGAGGGAAAAGAGTGGCTGGCAGACATAAATGATCACCTTTTACAAAGTCCTGTTTCATAAGAAGTTGCCCCCTGTGGACCACTTGTTCTTCTCATTCTGGGGTCCTTAAAGTTGAATTATTAATCCCAGCTATACTGGGCCAGAACTAGGGTGGAATCTGTGAGTTGCACAGACCCATCAAGTGTCCGGGGCTGTAAATGCAGCATCCTTAGTCACCTGGTCTGCTTCCATGTGTGAGCTTTAAACTTAATATGGCTACCTCAGCAAGAACCTGGAAGGCTGAAAACAGACGATCAAATTAACTTGGCATGCTTGGTTGGTTTACCTGCCGAAGTAAAAACAAACTTCTGGCCCTTTAAATGGAACCAAAAGCTCTCTATATCTTGACTATCTATATAAATATACACTCTTTTTATAGATCACAGGCTTTGCTAAAACATGGAGCTCTGCTTCTTGAGCTGGAGAAAAAGGATCCAATGACTTTGAATACAGAGTATCCCTCTGGGTGATAAACTGCATACTCAAATCTACAAAAAATGTAATATCTGGGTCTTCAGGGAGTGTGTCCTGCACTGGGCTCACAGCAACTGATTTCTACGTCATCAATTTAACACATGTGTCTTCCTTTGTCTCCAGCCTCCTCCAATAGAGGCAATAAGGTGTCGGGATTCAAATGTACGCATTTTTCATGGTTAGATTTAGGGTTGTCCCGATACCACTTTTTTAGGACCGAGTACAAGTACCGATACTTTTTTTCAAGTACTCGCCGATACCGATTACCGATACTTTTTTTTTAATGTCACGTGACAGTGTTTTTTTTTTTCATTTTTTTTTTTTTTTTTTAACAGTGCTTGCTTTTTTTTTGGGGGGGGGGGGAGGGGGTGAACGTTGTATGTGTGTGTTATTTTTTTTTTTTTACAATTTTTATTTTTTACAATAATATTTCTTTTATTCTTTATTGTTTTTTTTTTTTTTTTAATCAGCCCTTTTGGGGGGCTTTGGTGAGATATCAGGGGTCTTAACAGACCTCTGATATCTCCCCCTTGAGACAGAGAATGAGACAGAGGATAGAGATTCCCCAGTCCCTTTCTGTGCAGCCTCAGCTGCACTGACAATGAATGGAGAGAAGAGCTTCTCTCCATTCATAAACTGACACATCGTAATCACAGGAGATTACAATGTTTCAGTTATGTGAATGGACAGAGTCAGCTGACTCTGTTCATACACAAAGGAAGGAGGGGGAGGACGGAGGAACTGAGGGGGAGAACGGAGGGGGACAGAGGGAGGGGGGAACGGAGGGGACAGATAAGAGCAGAACGGAGGGGACAGATAAGAGCAGGACGGAGGGGACAGCTGAGAGGGACAGATAAGAGCAGAACGGAGGGGACAGCTGAGAGGGACAGAGGAAAGGAGGGGGCATGGAGGAGGATGCAGTGAGAGTCAGCTGTGAGCGATCACCGCTGTCTGTCACTAAAGCTGCTGAAAGCCGCTGGGGGAGAATCTTGTAACTCCCCCACGCGCCGATCACAGCTGACAGTCAAGGTATCGGGGGAGGCATCGGGAGCATTTGCCTGAGTACAAGTACTTGGGCAAATGCTCGGTATCGGTGCCGATACCGATACTAGTATCGGTATCGGGACAACCCTAGTTAGATTTGTACATAAACAAACTCATATTTTAAACCTTTCATTAGACAAACATTTAGTTAGCTGTATATTTGCTGCGCAAAATGTCGGACCATTAAAAATTAAATGTTTGAGCAAAACAATATCTAACTTTGTCTAATAGCACCTTTGCATAAAAGCTACAGCTATGATATATCGGGGTGAACCATTTATTACTGGGTCCAGCTTGCATAAATATATTACAATGGCTTGTTTTCTATCATGCTATTTGTGTAAGAACTCCAGTTTTATGTTTCAAAAGACAACTTCTTCCTGGCAATATTATAATAAATGATAACATTACCCTGCGGTCATGCAGAGATGCCCATAAATAGTTACATAGTTAGTAAGGTTGAATAAAGACACCAGTCCATCCAGTTCAACCTGAGTGAGTACACCCTCACATCAGTCCCTACTCTCAAGAAACCCACAATCCAAGGTCCCCAACTCACATTCATATACTAGGGCCAATTTTGGACAGAAGCCAATTAACCTACCAGCATGTCTTTGGAGTGTGGGAGGAAACCGGAGTACCCGGAGGAAACCCACGCAGGCACAGGGAGAACATGCAAACTCTAGACAGGTAGTGTCGTGGTTGGGATTCGAACCAGCGACCCTTTTTACTGGTAGGTGAGAGTGCTACCCACTACATCACTGTGCCGCCCTAAATCCAAAATATTCTTCTGCTTATACCACTGTACTTACAAGAAAAAGGGGCACATCATTTCACAATCCACACATTCTGCTTTGGATTTCAAAAATAAAAACAAATAATAACAAAAGGACCAAGAATCTGTATGATCGACCAGAAAGAATCAAAAACTATAAAACAACTGGCTGCAGGTGGCATCTATCCTAACAGGGTGTGTGGACTTGATGTGATGGGTCTGTTATATTTAAATTTTATTTATTAATACTCTTACATTATGGACCGCACATCAAGTTATTAATAACAACGTCATCTTAATCGTTTTTTCTCTCAATAAGGGCTTATTGTATAAATGTAAAATTACTAAATTGTTATCTTAATCTAAACTAATCCCATTCATTACAAATTTCCCCAATAACCTGGATTTCATTTCCAACCAAAGGTTGTCTAAACCAGTTTCAATATATCTATATTAATAAAATTGTTAAACTCATATTAGTAATGAATACTCATTATTACTTAATTTTACTTAATTTCCCTTTTTTAAATGCACTGTTTCCACTATCAAAGGATATTCAATTTGTGTAATACACGGTTAAATGTAACCTTAATTTTACCATGTTTGGAAAACAGATTCAAAAAATAATTGTGATCACATTGTTTACCATTAGATTCGTTAACCCGGCACATGTTTTGTCTAAAAAACTGGAATTGGCATGGTGTCCTTCCAGCTTATCACTGACCTCTCAGGGACATTCTTTCAGGAGAGCACAAAGGAGGGGGTCACATCTGCGTACATGACACACAAGCAATAGAACTAAAGGTCCCAGCATTCGCACACACATACACCAATATCTCTCTAAAATCGCTTACATTTTCCCATTTGTACACAACACATGCATATCATTCTCTCACTTTCTTTTAACTCTTTAATATTTCCCTGCATAAATTCTGCATTCCTTTTTTTGTTCAGATATCTTTTATATCTAGCTTCTATGATCAGATGGTCAGCCAGAGTGCTCATCCCATCTTCCCTCTCTGACAACATATAAAGTATTCTGTTTTACCTCTCATTTCTCTGTTTCTGACTTTTACTAGTTGTAGTGCCTGACCCCAAATTCATCCCACAACTTAACATGAAAATGTCCCTTTCTGTCTAGTGTTAATGTCACCCTTGATCCATCCTGCTCACATAGAGAGCTGTTTCTCTAGCTGTTTACTCTGCATGATTCTTAGTCCCTATGGCCTTTGGTAACCCAGTTACCCATTGTGGATCCATGTCCACTCTAACCATTAATCTAGGGGCTCAGTATAGGCGGAACCACACCTTTGGTTCATATATAGCGCTCCTCTTGCGCTGGGCACTTTTGAGGGTCTCTTACCCTTCATTCCCTTACTTAATTCAATGCCCATAATGACTGGCCAGTCTTCTCTCTTCTCTACGTGTGCCTATACCCTCTTGCCTCTAAACTACTTTATCTAGCAGATTTACTACATATACCTGTGAACAGCACTATTCTTCCCTTTCTTATCTATAACACTTCAATGGACAATAGACAGGGACAACATAACATATAACCACCAATCAATACAGTTCGATTAAGGGGAGTAAAATAGGTACCCTTTGTCCCGAAAATGCCTTACCGATCAAGGAAGTCTGATAACTCAAATGTAAGCAAAAGGCTTACCTCAGCCGGCTGATTATCAGAAATTCCCGCATCGTCTCAAGCTCCTCGTTTCGCATACTCAGGGTCACCTGGAATCCCCTCCTAAGGCAAAGCTCGCCATGCTGACTCGGTTAAATTGATGATAGGCAACTCCTATCCTCATATTGATTAGTGGTTCCAAATTCATAATAACTACTGCAGTAGGGAACAGACACAAAAGATACACTCAGCATCTTTCCAAATAACTGTTCTACCTTATTATGACGCAATTGAGGGTTTTTATGCACATGATTACGTAGGTATCACATTAATATTACAATTGTACGTTTATGGTAACAAGGGGCGTTACATAGGCAGGCTAATTCTAATCAGGACTCAAAAGAATGTAAACATGTACTGAAAACATTATTAGTGCTGTGTGCACAGTGAGGGCAGTGTGCGATACATACAAAATACAATACAATTATATACAGAACTTACAAATTTCCATTACAATAGTAAGTGGTCTTGCTATGCAAGAACACTTAACTAGAAAAGCTACAATTTCTGGGGAAATTGTGAAAAGTGTTCTTGCCTCTACAACTGGAGTGGATGGAGTAACTGGGTGGAGTGGCTTGAGTAACTGCTGTGTGGTTGGAATGGCTGGAGTTACTGTGAAAAGTGTTAAAAAGCTTAATATTTTAAAAAGTATAATTAGTATTAAAACAGTTGAAGTCCCATCATTAGCTGAAAGAGCTGAACATTTATTTTTTTTCAAAAATGATTTTTTTAAAAAAAATTTTTTTTTTTTTTTTTTTTTTGATGGGGTGGTCATAATGTTTTGGCTGATCATGGGGGGGTCATAACGTCAGCTTTTGTCACCTCCCACTCAAGTTTTGAACATTTCGCAATTCATTCCTATGGGACCAATTTCTCCGCAAAAACGACGATATTTCGTGAACCATTCGGTGAAACGTTCCACAAAGTAATAGCACACCAATTAAATGACTGATTCTGGATTCACACTGGTATTTTTCAGCTTTTCAGAAAGTTCCACAAGGTAATAGCACACCAACTAAATGACATTGAACATTTCGCCCTTCATTCCTATGGGACCAATATTGCCGCAAAAACGACGATATTTCGTGAACCATTCGTCGAAAAAAGTTCCACAAAGTAATAGCACACCAATTAAATGACATTGTGGCCGGATTCACACTGGTAATTTTCAGCTTTTCACAAAGTTCCACACAGGGGCGGATCCGGGGGGGGGGGGGCAACGGGGCAATTGCCCCCTCCGAGAAATTAGTGTGATGAGCAGGCCAGTCAGGGCCCAGGGACGAGTGTGCGGGTGGGCCAGTCAGCGGGAGTTGGCAGGTGAGTGAGCTCCTAGCGTGGGGGGTGCCGTGGCCCCGGGCGTGACGTTTAGGGGGGCTCCAGTATGTGTCACTGGCTGCCTCCTCCTAATTTTATCATCCTGTGTCCCCGGGCTCCAGCCGCCATGTTCAGTGTCTGGTGCCCTGTGATTGGGCGTATGGGGGTCACGTGAGGCATAGAGCAGGCCTGTCCTTAATTGCTCCTGAAGTCCTGCCTCCGCACATGACCCCCATGCGCCCAATCACAGAGCGTTGCGCCGGACACTGAACATGGCAGCTACAGCGCGGGGGAGAGAAGCATTGTGAGCCGCCGCTGTCTTCTCCTCCGGACTCATGCAGGCCAGGCAGACACGAAGGTGAGTGAGACTCCCTCGTGACAGTCATGTTACTGGCCCCAGGGAGGAGGGGCGAGAGAGAGAGAGAAAGTCAGTTAGTGTAGTATGGGGGTCAGTTAGTGTAGTATGGTGGTCAGTTAGTTTAGTATGGTGGTCAGTTAGTGTAGTATGGTGGTCAGTTAGTGTAGTATGGGGGTCAGTTAGTGTAGTATAATGGTCAGTTAGTGTAGTATGGTGGTCAGTTAGTGTGGTATGGTGGTCAGTTAGTGTAGTATGGTGGTCAGTTGGTGTAGTATAATGGTCAGTTAGTGTAGTATGGTGGTCAGTTAGTGTAGTATGGTGGTCAGTTAGTGTAGTATAATGGTCAGTTAGTGTAGTATGGTGGTCAGTTAGTGTAGTATGGGGGTCAGTTAGTGTATTTTCTGCCAGTACCCCTTCCGAGACTAGGCTCTGGATCTGCCCCTGGTTCCACAAGGTAATAGCACACCAATTAAATTACATTGAACATTTCGCCATTCATTCCTATGGGACTAATTTTGCCGCAAAAACAACGATATTTCGTGAACCATTCGGACGAAACGTTCCACAAAGTAATAGCACACCAATCGGGAACAATCCGCACGTTTCGGTATATTACTTGTCTATGTAGTGTAAAAAACTGTGGGAGGAGTTAGGGTGGCAAATTTGGCTATAATAATAATAATAAGAAGAAGAAGAAGAAGAAGAAGAAGAAGAAGAAGAAGATATATGTGAGATAATAGTGACTCGGTTAAATTGATGATAGGCAACTCCTATGCTCATATTGATTAGTGGTTCCAAATGAATAATAACCACTGCAGTAGGGAACAGACACAAAAGATACACTCAGCATCTTTCCAAATAACTGTTCTGCCTTATTATGACGCAATTGAAGGTTTTTATGCACATGATTACGTAGGTATCACATTAATATTACAATTGTACGTTTATGGTAACAAGGGGCTTTACATAGGCAGGCTAATTCTAATCAGGACTCAAAAGAATGTAAACATCTAATGAAAACATTATTAGTGCTGTGTGCACAATGAGGGCAGTGTGCGATACATACAAAATACAATACAATTATATACAGAACTTACAAATATCCATTACAGTCTGACTTATCAGCATATGTAAACACAGACAATTCTACATAAAATGGAAGACGTACAAAAGACAAATATGACTTCAACATGACTGAACTACTTTTCAAATATATATATATATCCCTCACAATTAAAGTAATTGAATCAAAAAGTACCCTAGACTGTGTTCACAAGAGGGAAACAATCAAACACAGAGATTTCTTTAATTTAGTCATTTTTGCAGTGTCTGGTGTGGATCCAGGTGACTTTTCCTTCAAGTTTTGCAAAAACTGTACATGAAATAGATGCTGTATTGAGTCTCCAAACATTTCCTTATATATAAATGTCTCTTAACAATCCACAAGTCACCTGGCTTTAGTTTTGGATCCTTCCAAACTTTTAGGATCTGGAATTGGGGAGAAAACACATAAATGAGTTTGTCAAAAAACCTTAAAAGATCAGCAACATTCTCTGTGAGATCCGAATGGAGGACTTCAGCTGCTGAGACAAAATATAAGCAAGTGAGTAACACACTCCCAAACCAAATCCCATAGGGAGAGAGTCCAACATCCCCCTTAGGGGCTTAATAAAATAAGAAAACATTCAGGCAAAAGTTTTCTAGTTTCTTACTCTACTTTGTCCACTACATTGTAGACAGTAGGGGGTGTAAAAATAAAACCTCAAAACTTCTAGTAAGGACTCTCCTATAAAAAATGATTTCCTCTGTTACTCTCTGTACTTTCTGGCACTCTGTACTTACAAACTACTTCTGATAACACTTTTTACTGTGGCCTTTGCAGTAGCATTTGCCACTGGACATCCAAAAAACATGTCCATACAGACAAAATGCATACTAGTAAGATCCTGACTTGTGCATCTGGATATAAATTTTTTTTGTGATCTCTGGAAGGGATGTTCCGCTTTTGGTAACACCTTTGGTAACAGGTAAAACAAGACGTGGTATGTTATAAAAACAACTGTGGAGAACCCTGGCTCTATCCCATGCTCATTTACTAAGGCAGCCATAACTTCTTGTGACTGATGACACGGTTCATGTGTCAAGCTGGAGGGAAAAGAGTGGCTGGCAGACATAAATGATCACCTTTTCCAAAGTCCTGTTTCATAAGAAGTTGCCCCCTGTGGACCACTTGTTCTTCTCGTTCTGGGGTCCTTAAAGTTGAATTATTAATCCCAGCTATACTGGGCTAGAACTAGGGTGGAATCTGTGAGTTGCACAGACCCATCAAGTGTCCGGGGCTGTAAATGCAGCATCCTTAGTCACCTGGTCTGCTTCCATGTATGAGCTTTAAAGTTAATATGGCTACCTCAGCAAGAACCCGGAAGGCTAAAAACAGCCGATCAAATTAACTTGGCATGCTTGGTTGGTTTACCTGCCGAAGTAAAAACAAACTTCTGGCCCTTTAAATGGAACCAAAAGCTCTCTATATCTTGACTATCTATATAAATATAAACTCTTTTTTTATAGCTCACAGGCTTTGCTAAAACATGGAGCTCTGCTTCTTGAGCTGGGGAAAAAGGATCCAATGACTTTGAATACAGAGTATCCTCTGGGTGATAAACTGCATACTCAAATCTACAAAAAATTTAATATCTGGGTCTTCAGGGAGTGTGTCCCGCACTGGGCTCACAGCAACTGATTCCTACATCATCAATTTAACACATGTGTCTTCCTTTGTCTCCAGCCTCCTCCAATAAAGGCAATAAGGTGTCTGGATTCAAATGTACGCATTTTTCATTGTTAGATTTGTACATAAACAAACTCATATTTTAAACCTTTCATTAGACAAACATTTAGTTAGCTGTATATTTGCTGCGCAGAATGTCGGACCATTAAAAATTAAATGTTTGACCAAAACAATAACTAACTTTGTCTAACAGCACCTTTGCATAAAAGCTACAGCTCTGAAATATCGGGGTGAACCATTTATTACTGGGTCCAGCTTGCATAAATATATTACAATGGCTTGTTTTCTATCATGCTATTTGTGTAAGAACTCCAGTTTCATGTTTCAAAAGACAACTTCTTCCTGGCAATATTATAATAAATTATAACAATACCCTGCGGTCATGCAGAGATGCCCATAAATCCAAAATATTCTTCTGCTTATACCACTGTACTTACAAGAAAAAGGGGCATATCATTTCACAATCCACACATTCTGCTTTGGATTTCAAAAATAAAAAAAAAAAAAACAAAAGGACCAAGAATCTGTATGATGGACCAGAAAGCATCAAAAACTATAAAACAACTGGCTGCAGGTGGCATCTATCCTAACAGGATGTGTGGACTTGATGTGATGGGTCTGTTATATTTAAATTTTATTTATTATAACTCTTACATCATGGACCGCACATCAAGTTATTAATAACAACCTCATCTTAATCGTTTTTTCTCTCAATAAGGGCTTATTGTTTAAATGTAGAATTACAAAATTGTTATCTTAATCTAAACTAATCCCTTTCATTACAAATTTCCCCAATAACCTGGATTTCATTTCCAACCAAAGGTTGTCTAATCCAGTTTCAATATATCTATATTAATAAAATTGTTAAACTCATATTAGAAATGAATACTCATTATTACTTAATTTTACTTAATTTCCCTTTTTTAAATGCACTGTTTCCACTATCAAAGGATATTCAATTTGTGTAATACACGGTAAAATGTAACCTTCATTTTACCATGTTTGGAAAACAGATTCAAAAAATAATTGTGATCACATTGTTTACCATTAGATTCGTTAGCCCGGCACATGTTTTGTCTAAAAAACTGGAATTGGCATGGTGTCCTTCCAGCTTATCACTGACCTCTCAGGGACATTCTTTCAGGAGAGCACAAAGGAGGGGGTCACACCTGCGCAGGGGCGGATCCAGGGGGGGGCAATGGGGCAATTGCCACCCCCGAGAAATCTGTTGCAGGCCGGGCAGGTGAGCTCCGCGGGCGGCTCTGAGAGCGGGCGTCTCCGCCACGGGCGGATAAGAGAGGGGGCGGCTCCACGGGAGGGCCGGGCATCTCTTTTTGAGGGCGGGCAGGCGGGTGAGAGAGCAGATTGGCCGGGCTGCCGGGTGGCTCCATGTGTGGATGGGCGGGTGAGACTGAGCAGGTTAGGTGTGTGTGTGGGGGCGGCTGGCCAATCAGCGAGCCGACGGGCAGGGGAGCAGAGAGATGACATCATCTCTCACCGCCCCAACATCTCTGCAGTAACTTACGCCCTCACTGTGCAGGTAGCGTGGGCAACAGGGAGATTACATTATCTCTCTGCAGCCTGTCTCTGGGACAAAGAAACAAGAGACAAGAAAAACACCATGTTAGAATATTATTCCAAATTCATAATTTGGCACTTATAGGTGTTATATTATATTCATGGCAAGCTTGCAAAACATATTTGGTTTTATGATTAATCATGATAAATAGAGTATGTGTGAATGACCTTGATCAATAGATTTGACATGATTCTTCTTCTAAAGCTGAGCATTGCTGGATTTTTCTGGTGTAGCCAATTTGAGTATGACATTTAAAGTTCTTTGGTATAGAATGTCATGAGAAGACGAAAATAGACACGTGTCCACGTAGCTAAAGGAATATACATTGTGGATTATATACTGTTAAGTTAAGTTAGTTTGTAGTTCCAGTCATATTAATAAGTACTAGTATATAGTTACTTAATGTAAAGTTGATAATATGTGTTCATATTATATAGATGTTTGGTTATACGACATTACATGATCAGCATATTACTTCAAATATGGAGCGTTACATGTGGACTTGTCAATCGTATGCCATATATGACTATGAGTGCATACTGAAGCTAGCAGAGATGAATATGTGCCATACAAGGTTCTAAGTTGGAGTGAGGATATGACGTTCACACGTTCACATGTAACATATAAAGCCAATGCTTCCATATTGAAGGGACACACAGACACACAGACACACACACACAGACACACACACAGCTACTAGGATAGATACTGACATGTTAACAAGACACTTTGATAAGTTGGGACAGCTGCCAATTCTGCCAGAAGACTGAGAACGTCATTTCCTGTTTCTTCTTGGAGGACACAAGACAGCATGGAGACAGGAGGGCAGCAGCCATGAAGCATACATGCTTTCATAAGCTATTACAGCTTTATAACTCTTTTTCCTATTTTCATATATTTTTACCTACATTGAACTGAACTAATATATTTTTACATTGTATTTATGATGCCAACTGTGTGACAATAAACTCACACTTTGTTTTAAGTCAATTTGGCTATCAATGCTATTTCATCCGGAAGCGCCTCTGAGATACAAGAATATTAGATATTAATAATATTCTTCATTTTGGCGAGCCAGACAACTGCCGTCATTTCTCAATTTTTACGGAAATCTCGATCCTTGCTGAGAGGGGAGAGATTAGCGCAGTTTTGCGAATATTCAAGTCTCGAGAAAAAAGACGGTTCAGAACCTATCAACCAAGAGGCGTTTGTGTTGCATCAGATGTGGACAACAGTCCAGCAACAGACGGTTGAAGACGAGAAATTCTTCTAAATACGGTGAGTAAAAGTTATGGAATTTATTGATGAAATAGCTAGAGACAGCAAGCTAGAGTTTAAAGATGTGTCTTTATATACAAATGACAGTCACTTGTGGAGATATATGTACAATGAATGTTTAAATGCCAATACACAGATTGATAAATCCAGGTTCACTGTACATAAATTACGTAAAAAGATAGCTAATATCTTAAGCTTAGTGAGAATATTTAACAAAATGATTATTAATGTTGATTTACCTGCTAAAAATGTGTGTACACTAAAGCAGACAGAATGTAACACTGTACAGAACACAGGGAAACATGAAAATTTGTCTCCAGATTCTCTTAATTGTCCAAACTGTGAGATTTTTTGTAATTATATAGAGAATCTTGAGGAACAAATTGACTCCAAAACAAATCTTTTGGAAAGACTTCAGAATGACAGTAGATTGACACAGATTGCTGTAATAACTACAGATGACAAAAAGACTGAATCCAAATGTAAGCAACAATCCTCTTATATTCCGGAAAGTTCGGATATGGAGAATGTTGATGCTACTGATGAAAAAGAAATGAAACATAAAAACTTATTATGTAGAACTGCAAAACTAAAGTTGCAAATACATGACCAACTTATGAAAGTTTTAAAAGACTTTCCTATTTATGACACTGAGGCAACTGTATTTTCCAATTGGGATTTATTTGAAATGTTTGCGGATCGTTTTAATCTGTCAAATGATCAACGCAATTACATATTTCAGTTGTGGGTTCCTGTTAATTTCGCTAAACGAATTAACACACCTGTTATTGATGACGAAGGTCAGGAAAAACAAAATGATGCGACAGATAGACTGCGACAATTATTGCTATGTATGACCGGTGAGCAAATACCGACCATAGAAATGTTAGATCTTTTACAGACTACTGCAGAGGAAAGTCCAATTGACTTTAGAATTAAATTCTCAAAAGCGTATAAAATGATATTTGGAGTAGATGATGACAATGACCCAGGTTTAAAAACAGCTTTCATAAAAAAATTTAAATACCTTGACCCAACTTCAGTAGCCATAGCGCAGGAACGTCAAAATTTAAATGATATAGTAAGTTTCATTGATAAAATTAGAAGACAATTGAATCAAAGCAATCTCACACACGAGATAGCTATAATTCAATGTGACAAAAATAGTCAGGCTACAGACATGTCAGAAACGACAGGTCTTGGCAGGAATGACAAGGACAGCTGCAGACGAGTGAGGCAAGGAGAGCCTATCACATGTCTATACTGTCATAGATCTGGCCATATGAGAAAACATTGCTGTAAATTTAAGAGAAACTCGCAAATAAAAACTAAAGATATGGAGAATGAAAAATCAGCTTTTGTAAAATCCGTTTTTTCATGTCAAGATAACATTTTGACTGAATTGCCTTATGCTACAGAAGTCAAACAGATCAGTAATTTGACTGTTAACAGTAGTTCAGATAACACTGTCACTGAAAGAGAGGGTTTATTGCCATTGCCAAAAATAGAATCACATCGGGATTCAATTTCTCTGCCATTACAATATGTAGCACCAATTATTTTAGATGAAAATGGTAGGCCATATATACAATGTTTGCTGAATGGTAAAAACATTAATTGTCTCATTGACAGTGGATCTGAGATTAGCCTTACCAAAGAAAACATACCTGTGAAACCAAATTATCCTATGTGTAATATAGTGGGTTTTAATAATACAGGTAATTCCACTGCTAGACAGGTATCTAATGTAACATTTGAAGTACCTGGATTAGTCAAAACTAACATTAACATTTGGGTATGTCACAAAGCAGAGAATATACTCGGCATTGATGTAATCAATGAACAAAAATGGGTGATCGATTTGGCTAATAAAAGTATTTGGAAAGATCCATCTAGGCCCAAATCAGTGCTTATTGATCCCTCTGTATACAGTAAAGTTGGTTCCATTACCAATATGTCTACAGAACAAAAATGGCCTGATGTTGATGGTAATTGTGCTTTAAAGGAAGTGGTACAACGTTTTCCAAGTTTGTGGTCAAAGTTCAAAAATGACATTGGAACTTTGAAAAATACTGAATTGAATATTGAGGGAAAAGATCCAGAACCCCTTAATCAGTATGAGTTACCACTAGAATCAATTGGTCCACTTTCTGCCATTATTCAAGAGTTCGTACAACTTGGAATTGTAAAGAAAGCTAAATCAGTGGTAAATAACTGTATTTGGCCTATAAAAAATACTGATAATTCATATTCTTTATCAGTTGACTTAAGGACATTGAATAAACATATCACAAATAACCCAGTTCTTCCTGATAAATCTAACTTAAAGTTAAATTTGAATGCTGAGGACAAAGTGTTCTCTGTATTAAAAATTATGAATAGCCATTTTTCCCTTCCGTTAACTACTAGCAGCCAGTACAAATTCGCATTCACATTCAGAAAAGAGACTTATACGTTCACTCGATTAATACCTGGCCTAGGTATTAGTGATGGTATAGTTCATGAAACTATAGCAAAAATACTTTCAAAATTTTCTAGGCCAGACTGCATTTGTCAGCATGTGGATACGATTTTGCTGAGTACTCAGAATATCGATGAACATATGGCTCTTTTGTCTGAGTTGTTTATGATGTTACAAGCTGAAGGTTTAAAATTAAACACGACAAAAGTTCAGCTGATGAAAAGTCAAGTGAAATACCTTCACATGCAAATTAGTCAAGGAAAGAGACAATTGTTGCAAGAAACAGTTAGAGATATCACTGCAATCCCAACTCCAACAACTCATAAGGCATTGCGTCAATTTTTGCATAAAATAAATCATTGCAAAGAGTTTTTACACTGTTTCGCAGAAAAAGTTAATCCACTATATAATCTTTTGAGGAATAAAGGTAATATAGTTGACCAATGGGGTCCAAATGAGAAAAATGCCTTTGAAATGTTGAAAAAAGATTTGCAGAATGCTCCAGCATTAAGTACAATAGAGGTTTGTTCTGAAGCATCTTTTGTTTTGAAAACTCATGTATCTGAGAATGCCATCTCAGTAACGTTGTCTCAATTACAAGAAGGTAAGGAGAAAATAATTGCCTATTTCTCCAGAGTTTTATCATTTTTGGAAAAAACTTTTGAGTCAGGTGTAAAGCAACTGCTAAGTGTTTACTATGCAATTAAAGCTACAGAGAGCATAGTGAAATCAAACAAAATCATTGTACAGACACCTGACTGCTCACTAAAAGGTATTTTTGAGGAAGATAGTTTTAAAGAATGTCGTAAAACATATCCTTTATGGTTCAGAGCTTTATCATCCAAACACATTCAGATAGATGTAAAAGGAAGACATCTTCAGGAATGTACACCAGCACATGTTTATACAGCTGTATCTGAGGAGTCTTCATCTCAGGTTTCCAGCATAAGAACAGAGAAGGACATGGAGCCAGTATTTGTTACTGCAGAACAGTCTAACACTAGAGTAAGAGCTTCAACACAGAATACAGTTACGCACATTTCTAATCTTTTAGAGATGAGAACAAAGGCATAGTCCATTGTCATCTCTGGGTGGTACAAAACTTTTCTTTTGTTTGTGAAAACAGAGATTTGTATCATGACCAAAGGAGGTGTTGCGTCCTGTCATACCTAAACTTCACAGTACATATGATTTATAGTTTAGGCCATCTTAGACAGGATAAGGACAGTACATTGTCATACAGAAGTTCTTTTTGAAGGAAAATATAAGATAGTGTTATTTTACATATAGTTTAACAAATTCACAAAGTTTTTGTCTCATAATGTTTTAACATTTGTTGGAAAAAAAGTTACAAGAATTTAATAAAAATATTTTATGCCTGATTAATGATACTGCATTTCTTTTACAGAAATGGCATCTAAAATCACATAAATATGGAAGATAACAAGCTCATATGAAGAGCAAAGAGAATATCAGGAAAATTCAAAGTTAAAGAAGGAATCCTCTAGGGAAGAATATTGGACAAAAGATTTATACTTCATATTTATGACTGTTTTATCTTATTCAACAAGATTTTTCTAATCTAACAGAACTTGAAGAAGAAACTTTAAAGACATTTCATGAAGAAAAAATTAATCAGAAGAAACTTTATCTACTATAGATAAACAATTTGGGACTCAAACATTTGTCCATATACATTTTTTGATAATCAGATTATTCAGATATTAATATTCATATTAAGTTAGGATTATCATTATTATTTTTATTTATTTTTCCTTATTCATATATTGAATATTTTTAGGTAACAACTGCACACTCATTCTAGTTTATAGAACATCTTTTGTTCATAACTTAAGAAACATATCACTCTTAATAGAAATATGGAAATATATTATTGCATAATTTATTTTAATAATAATAATAATAATAATTATTGTTATTATTATTAATATTAGTAATTATAGATATGAGTCATCATTATGTTATACATTTTAAAATTCTATATCATTATTTTAAGATTTTGAATAGATAGACCTAAGAGAAGTTACAGTAAAGAGAAAAGCGATTAGAAGGAAAGTTATTTCTAGCTGCTTCAGTTCTGAGGAATATTGTGTTCAATCATTTGATACAAGGATGTGTAAATGTGACACAAATGATGTTATGAATGTATTAGAATATTTTGATATGATTAATCATAATTCAGGGGGGATTGTTAGAATATTATTCCAAATTCATAATTTGGCACTTATAGGTGTTATATTATATTCATGGCAAGCTTGCAAAACATATTTGGTTTTATGATTAATCATGATAAATAGAGTATGTGTGAATGACCTTGATCAATAGATTTGACATGATTCTTCTTCTAAAGCTGAGCATTGCTGGATTTTTCTGGTGTAGCCAATTTGAGTATGACATTTAAAGTTCTTTGGTATAGAATGTCATGAGAAGACGAAAATAGACACGTGTCCACGTAGCTAAAGGAATATACATTGTGGATTATATACTGTTAAGTTAAGTTAGTTTGTAGTTCCAGTCATATTAATAAGTACTAGTATATAGTTACTTAATGTAAAGTTGATAATATGTGTTCATATTATATAGATGTTTGGTTATACGACATTACATGATCAGCATATTACTTCAAATATGGAGCGTTACATGTGGACTTGTCAATCGTATGCCATATATGACTATGAGTGCATACTGAAGCTAGCAGAGATGAATATGTGCCATACAAGGTTCTAAGTTGGAGTGAGGATATGACGTTCACACGTTCACATGTAACATATAAAGCCAATGCTTCCATATTGAAGGGACACACAGACACACAGACACACACACACAGACACACACACAGCTACTAGGATAGATACTGACATGTTAACAAGACACTTTGATAAGTTGGGACAGCTGCCAATTCTGCCAGAAGACTGAGAACGTCATTTCCTGTTTCTTCTTGGAGGACACAAGACAGCATGGAGACAGGAGGGCAGCAGCCATGAAGCATACATGCTTTCATAAGCTATTACAGCTTTATAACTCTTTTTCCTATTTTCATATATTTTTACCTACATTGAACTGAACTAATATATTTTTACATTGTATTTATGATGCCAACTGTGTGACAATAAACTCACACTTTGTTTTAAGTCAATTTGGCTATCAATGCTATTTCATCCGGAAGCGCCTCTGAGATACAAGAATATTAGATATTAATAATATTCTTCACACCACCTTACCTGGCACGTGACAATCCACATCTGATGGCAAGTGACAATCCGCATCTAGTGGCAGATGACGTGGCAAGTGACAATCCGCATCTAGTGCCAGGTGACGTGGCAAGTGACAATCCGCATCTAGTGACAGATGACATGGCAAGTGACAATCCGCAATGCGTGGCATATGACGTGGCAAGTGACAATCTGCATCTAGTGGCAGATGACGTGGCAAGTGACAATCCGCAATGTGTGGCATATGACGTGGCAAGTGACAATCCGCATCTAGTGGCAGGTGACGTGGCAAGTGACAATCCTCATCTAGTGGCAGATGACGTGGCAAGTGACGATCTGCATCTAGTGGCAGATGACGTTGCAAGTGACAATCCGCAATGTGTGTTCATATGACGTGACAATCCGCATCTAGTGGCAGGTGACATGGCAAGTGACAATCCGCAATGTGTGACATATGACATAGCAAGTGACAATCTGCAATGTGTGGCATATGAAGTGACAATCCGCATCTAGTGGCAGGTGACATGGCAAGTGACAATCAGCAATGTGTGACATATGACGTGGCAAGTGACAATCTGCATCTAGTGGCATATGACGTGGCAAGTGACAATCCGCATCTAGTGGCAGCTGACTTAGCAAGTGACAATCCGCAACATGTGGCAGGTGACGGTGGCAAGTGACACGCTCGGGGTTCCCACTGATTCTGCATTATGGTGAGTTGAATGATTTAATTTTATATTACAATGTATTAATAGAAATAATGCGCTTCAATCATCCTGACACCATAACAACCATGGTGCCGGGATGATTAAAGCACCAACAACAGCCATTTCCCAGATAAATTGTCCGCAAAAAAAAAGTATTTTCTGGCAGTTCCCCTCCCGAGACTAGACTCTGGATCCGCCCCTGGTTGAGATGTGGGCTATATAAACCTTCCCTTCCCAAAATTTTCAAAAAGGGAAGTATCTATACTGATGAAAACATGAAACTGCTCCTCCTGCTTCTTTCAGCAATGTGCTTCCTTCTCTGCGAAGGTAAGAGAAATGACAACATTTGAAATATTATAAAGAAAACATAAAGCCTTGCAACCAATCACATGGGGGTTGATTTACTAAAAGTGGAGAGTGCAAAATCTTGCGCAGCTGTGCATGGTAGCCAATCAGGTTCCAACTTTAGCTTGTTTAAGATTTGACAAAAAAAATATTGAAAGCTGAATGGTTTCTTTGTGGAGCTGCACCAGATTTTGCACATTCCAGTTTTAGTAAAGCAAACTTATCAGTTCAGAGCAGCCAGAACACAGAGAAGATTGCTGATTGGTTGCTTAAGTCTGAAATGCTTGCCTTTCTTGACTGGTCTATCAGTGGCAGGGCTTTCCAGGCCCACAAAGGAGTCGTCTATAAGTGTCCCAGATAAAGTTGTTGCAATGACAAAACTGTGGTACACTTATTTTGGAATTGCACCCACGCACAGGAAGTTTAGAAAACCGTGTATCCATTATAGAAAGGGATCTGTGACCTTAAAGATTTCAATTATGAGTAAATTTTTGATGACCTTTTAACCTATCTGACTGCTAACCAGCAAAACCGATGCTGGATGATTAATAATTGTTTAAAACATGCCATCTGGAAAGTTTGAAATATTTTATTATTTAAACATGATTTTATTGATGTTAACAATTTAAATTAAAATGACTTTTTCAGAAATGTATAGTTATTTTTTAGGACAAAAAAGCACAAGGGTAATAAAAAAGCAAAATCCACGTGGGACTTATCTGTGGAATATAATTGTAATGTAATTTTAACCTTTCAAATGCTTTGCTTTTATGCCTTTTTATTTTTAAGGATTTAGATTGCCTTTTATGTTGTCTCTTAATATTTGAGTCATTTTGTTATGTACAGTAGATTGTTTGGATGTTTTTATCCCGTTATTATTACATTTTATTGTATGGTCTTAACTTTTATCTTGATGTTCAACAAAATTCACCTAACCTATGAGTCATGAAACCCCTCCGATTGCTGAGCAATCATGACCAACTCCTAAAACAATAGGAACCACTCTGCCTTTTCTTGGGTGACCTCCTACTTTTAATATACTCCTTACCCAGGACATTTATTGTGCAGTAAAAGGCAGAGTTGCTCCAAGTACTTTAAAGCTTTAAAAGTTGAAAAACTGAAAACAGGTTACGTTTTTGTTTTTTTTTTTACAACTGTCACATTATGGCCTCATTCACACGAGGCGGACTCCGTTTCCACGGAGCCCGCCTCGGTCCGCCGGCTCAGCAGAAGATCTCTCTGTTGATCTCCGCTGAGCCGGTGGATGACAGGTCCCTCTCTGCTCACTGAGCGGGGAGGGGCTTGTCAGGCGCAGCTGCTGCCTATGGAGGGATCAGATGAAAACAGCATGTCCATTTTCATCAGATCTCACCCGATCTGCCAGCGACGGATCTGGACGTAGGGCCATACGTCTGATTTTTGCGTATCGGACCGGGTCGGATGTCAGCGGACATGTCTCCGCTGACATCCGTCGCTCCATAGGCTAACATGGAGTGCCCGTTCAGGTCCACCGTCAAAACTGACAGACGGACCTGAACGGTCCGATCATGTGAAAGGGGCGTAGACCTCTTTTACAGCACAAGCATATATTTATATTCTTGTGAAAATATCTAGTAAATTCTCATCGAATCAACACTTTAACAGCATAGAAAAACCATTGTATATATTACTTGACTTAACTTTTTACATTGTTGTCTATATGTTATAATATGTAGTACTAGGTTTTCAATAGGTTTCTCTGGGAAAAATAAAACAAAATTCAATAAAAAAAAAACATAAATAAATATTTTACAACTTGCTGTTCCACAGATCTATCTAGAAGAGTTTTTTTTTTTTTTGCAAGCCAAACTGCATCAAGGGTTTTTTTTTTCCCATCCTGCGCATAATTTGAATTTCGTTTAAAACATGTAATAATCACAACGTTTAGGTTTGGATTCAATTGACATTTGTAATCTCTATATGTAACCTAATCAGTTATCTAAAACAATGCCAGTCTTCTGATCAGGCAGTCACAATTGAGTGACAATATCTTTCTGATGTAGACACCTTAAGCTGGCAATAAATGGCCTGCATCTCAGCCAGTTCAGCAGGGACTAGCCAAGATTAGAACCAACTATGGGCAGACTGAAGGTACCCAAATCGATTGATGGATCGACTTGGGTACAACCAGCAAGTTATGCCGCGTACACACGGTCGGACTTTGCAGCTACAAAAGTCGGACAGTCTGTCCGACATACTTCCGGCGTACCTTCGGCGGACTTGGGGCAGACTTTCTTACGAACGGACTTGCCCACACACGACCACACAAAAGTACGCCAGTTTAGTACGCTGTGACGTACACCAAGTCCGACGAGACTATAAAACGGAAGTTCAATAGCCCGTACGACACCCTTTGGGCTCCTTCTGCTAATCTCGTGTTTATCTCGTGTTAGTAGAAGTTTGGTGAGAGACGATTCGCGCTTGTGAGACTCGTATTTTTCAGTTCGTTTTAACTGTTGTTCAGTCTGTGCTTGTGAGGTTTGTATCTGCTTTTCAGTGCGTTTGGTCAGTTGGCATTGAGAAATCTTTGTTTTATTGGCCGCTCGTTCCTGATTTTCAGGTCGTTCTTCACAGGCCTTGCTGTTCTTCAGTGCGTTCTGTTTAGTGCGTTCTGACCAGCCGACCGTTTTGAAGCCATGTTACCTGTACGTACTCGTCGTAGAGCTCGTGCATTGTATGTGCTTGGTGCTGTAGTTTATTCTTCAGCCCAAGACCAGTCCATGAACAGGGCGAGGAGGAGTTCATGGACCAAGAATTGGTTGCTTCAGCGTGACCAGTTCTGTCACATGCCTTTGCTCCGTGAGATCCGTGAGAATAATCCTGAGGATTTCAGGAACTTTCTCCGGATGACGGACCCCGTTTTTGATCGTTTGGTGGCTTTGCTGACCCCCTATATCAGCAGGCAGGATACCTGCATGAGGCAAGCCATCACTCCGGAGCAGAGGCTGGTCGCTACCTTGCGGTATTTGGCCACAGGGAGAAGCCTGCAGGACCTTAAGTTCTCGACAGGCATCTCCCCCCAGGCTCTGGGGATCATTATCCCAGAGACCTGTTCTGCCATCATACAGGTCCTGCAGAAGGACTATATTAAGGTAAGCTATTTTTATTTTATTAGCATCACATGTTCTTTTATGTAATCTTTGATAATGTAATGTATTTCTTGCTTCAAACACTACTTCCCATCATTGCAATATAGTGTGAATGTCCCCTTTTTATCCTCACACATGCTGGGATTTTTTCCTGTTATTTTTTGTCATGCATGTATAGTTTCCTTCAATAACCTTCCCAGCATGAAGTGATGGGAACACATCCACCTAGTCTACTCATTTTGAATGTATTTTGTTGGAGTGTATTTAGTGTGCTTATAATTAGCAATTAGCTAGATTTCACAACCCCCCCCCCCACCTGAACTCACTCCAAATAGTGTGCTGCTAATTAGCAATTAGCTAGATTTCACAACCCCCCCCCCCCACCTGAACTCACTCCAAATAGTGTGCTGCTAATTAGCAATTAGCTAGATTTCACAACCCCCCCCCCCCACCTGAACTCACTCCAAATAGTGTGCTGCTAATTAGCAATTAGCTAGATTTCACAACCCCCCCACCCCCACCCTCGTTAAAATTTGCTTGAATGTTCTGTGGTGTTGATTTGTCTAAAGCAAATCTATGTTGCACTTTGCAAAATGCATGTGCACTCTACAAGTGCATTTGTTCCAGTGCTTTAGTAAATGAGCAGAAGCTCTGCTGATTTCCATCATCAAATCATATGCAAGCCTCAAAGTGTTTTCATTAATTGCCCTTGCATGTGATTGTGTACTGTTTGCAACATGAATGCCTTTTGACATTACCTCATTTACTGTAAGCTGGTTAGCAACTGCACCTGCAGAGTGCGACAACTGCAGTCTTGTAGCCTTTGTTATCCCTAAATTCCTGCGTGTTGTTAAAGTAATTTTTTTTTGGGATTTCACAACCCCCTAAAATGTAATCAATGTTCTATCAGAGGGGGTGAGCAATCTGATAAGTGTGCCTTTTTCCATATTAGTTATTCCAGAAGAATTAAATTATTGAATGTTATACTGATGCTGGGGAATAATGTTTTTAATTGTCTAATTTTCTTGCAATGTTAGCTTCCAAATTAATTGATTTTGGTTTTCTTGTTTGATTCCCCAGTTTCCTTCAACGCCACAGGAATGGCAGACTGTGGCATCCCATTTTGCCAGCCGTTGGGACTTTCCCAATTGTGGAGGGGCTATAGATGGGAAACATGTCCA